>OY728141.1:667501483-668750251 GCA_963277665.1 Viscum album
TGGATCAGGGTGCTCCATACGGGTAAGGATATTATTCATAACCTGAGTGAGTTGTCCAAGTATAGAGATAAGATATTCATCACTAGTTTCATCACCCGCTCTACTATATTTATCTTGATTAGGTGGAAAATCCCTAAATTGATTATGTGTGTTGATATGGTTTTCATTCCTTCCACTAGGCAGCATTTCGAAATAATGGAATACACTATATTAGTTTATGAATCGCAATACGAAATTCCAAACTAGTAAAACAGTTAACATAAATTAGAAAATTTATGAATATAATCCATAATCATAAAACAAATTAGAAGGTATATAATCATAAATCATTCATAATGGGTTGTAATGAAAATGTTAATTATCCTAAGAATATCCCCTAGGAGTGTCGTAACCAATAGTGCAGCAAGGCCCGTTGTTGTGTACCAAGATACCTCGGGTCAAGACCGAAACACTGGGTCAGAGTTTTCACTCCTAGGTATATATGTACCAGAGCTTCCCCTACCTAGTCATATCCATACAAGGATGTATTTCATGGAAAATACACAATATCACTACATTAACAAAATTATAAGATGTTATTCTATACCAATCCTCAAAGTATATCTTAGGGTAATGTGATATAATCAAAGCTTATCTATATCTAGTTTCTATGGTTTGTAATAAACATTCTATGATACCAACTATAAAGCCCCAACCCTAGTTACCCAAAGTCAGTGTATTATTAAAAAACATTGGCATGATCATAAGGGATCAAAATCCTGAAAGAACGATCGGTTTAGTAACCTAGGATATAATTGATACATTTTTATGTTTTACATTACATTATAAAATTAAAAACAACAAAAACATTGTCTCCATTGACCACATTCATCCCTTATACTATCCATTAAGGTCATTCATAATATACTTCTTTGCATCTTTGGAAAAATAAAACATTGAAAGGGGTGATCTCAGATGCTCAGTAAGGATTACAATATAGTATAAAATTTCAAAAATACGAATAAACATTTAAGGTAATGTATAAGACTAAAACAAAAGCCTTTTAAACATAAACTTCATCATAATATGGAAAAAATAAAACAAATTATTCCATTTACTTATTCACATGGATATTATACTAGTTGAAAAATCACATGTGAAATAAATAGACAATTTCATAATGTTGGAATTCATAATTCCATACTCCATAACCACATAGTCAAGCCCTTATGACAAGACTACAAAAAATATTTTTTCAAGTCCTTTTTTCAAGACACTAGTTTGTCTCATGAGACCTACTGATGCATCGAGGAGCTATAGTGGGCTCCACCCATCACTTACTAAGTCCAATGCATTCCTCACAGAAAAAGGTTTAAACATAAAAAAATCATTCATATTAAAACTAACATATGAAATTACAATACGTTATCCATAAACCATGAATGGAATAAAAATAACACATCCACAGTCAATCATATCACAAATACTTCAATACAATAAGGATGATTTGTATAATAATAAATAAATTTCAAAAAAAACTTAAAATCCATCAAAGGATGTTGACATAGATGAATTAAAAACTTTTTGTAAAGAAATATATCTTTATATTTTGACAAAATTTAAAAGTCATACAATTATAAAATAAAACATTTATTTTGAGAATATACTTATAAGCTTGTATAGGATGCTTCGACGATGTTATAACGGCAGAAAATATCCGCACCCACCATATAAGTTAAAAAAAGGCATTCTTACCTTAATTTTGTTGAGAAGGTTATAAAGTACCCTGTTGGGAAAATGTCAGAAAGATTCCTTTGAAAACATATGTTGTCAAATAAGGGTATAAATGACTTTAAACCATAGTCTTTTAAATAGTAAAAAATGTTTTGAATTAAATTTTTAAGAAAATACGGATGTGGATGATAAAGAGGTCCCATGATATACTTACGTATTAACAAACATGGACTAGTAATTAGATTGTATAGTTAACCATTACCTTTTACTTTTCCTTAGTAGATGGTATGTTATCCTTCAGTATAATAGTTAAAACATTTTTATGAAATTATACAATAACTATATACAAAAATATGATACCATATATAATCCTATAATATTACTTTGTAAATAATATTTCAGTAGTATCATCGTTTCGGGTGTTAACTGTTTCATTTTACTTTATATGCATGTTTAATTAAGCCATGTTTTTTAGAATAAGATGTATTTGATTCATATAAATAATGATATTATGTTCATAAACATTGTTTTTAATCATAAATGAAAATTATTCATGAATTATTATTTTGGGGAATGAATCTCATCACGTTCGTGGAGACGGTAATCTATACGTATGCACGAGCAAAAACATCATTATATAGATGTTGAAATAGTTTGTAATTGGATATTATATTATATATACAGAATAATTAACAAGTTATATTTATTATTTACATTATTTATATTCATTATTATAACCACCCAAATAATGCACTGTTTAAATAACAAACTGCACCATGACGTGGAGATGGTAATCCGTACGTATGCACATATGGTGACTTTTTCATTTATAGGATATATAGAATAAAGAATATGGTTGTACCATATTTATAATAACATCACAGTATGTAGAAGGTACTGTAGATATTATTTTGGTATGGAAACAACAAAGAAAGATGAAGTGGAAGAAGAAATGAACTTGAAAGAGGGTGGTGAAATTATTACCTCTTCTTCGGGTGGTTCTTTGTGAGTTGATCAAATGGGAAACATAGGTTGGATTTAAGATCAATTTAAGTCCCCAAGTATTAATGGAGGATAGTTGAGAGGATATTTGGTAAGGTTTTGGCTGAGTCAAATGGATTTGGAGGTGGGAAATTATTTGAAGGGGAATTACCCTTTTATAAGAGAGGTGGGGGTCACTTTTGGAAAAGCTTGAAATATTATTTTAAAATAAAATCCATTTCGATTTATAATGGATAAAAAATGGTTTATTTAGAGGATAAGGTTGGTATGGATCAAAAACGTCTCAACCAATAGTTTTTATACTGGTTTAGGTCACCATATTATCCATATCATTTAGATTTAACTCTTTGTTAAATAGTTTGACATTTACCATGTCTCATTGTATTTTTATATTATATGATTAATAAACATACTATAACAAGACACGTGTCCCCCAAGTGGTTAATTATTGATATATATAATCTTATCTAAGTCCTTTGGCTGAACCTTAGATTTTTTGGAATATTATATCCATTAATAATATAGTATTTTTTTTAAAAACCCAGTTATGTCAATGTTGAAACAATTTAGTATTTCATTTTTTTATTGCCATAAAAACGTTATCACTTTGAATAAAATTTATTTAATCAACCCTAACATGTAATATTATCTTATAAAGATATTTTAATTCATAATAAGTCTCAATTTACATTTATTTGGGTATTTATAATATTAATTATTTAAATATTTTATTATTAAGGTAATTATTGCATCATCATTATGTCATAAATAAATAAAATTATATAATGTCTAAAAATGTATAAATAAAATACAATTATGTAAGAAATATATTTATATTTCTAATTAATATTAATATACTAATTTATATTGTGTGTAACCATATATTTAAAATGGTTTACTTATTAAACTTTGAATTTAACTCTTTTAACTCTTCTTTAAATAAAATAATAATCAATGTCCTAATATAATCCATGTCGACCAAATAGGATCATATTTTATTCCTAATTTTCTTTTTGGACGAATTAAACTTATAAAATAGAATTAGGACATGTGTTAGGTTAATTATAAAATCATTTTTACCCTTAATTACCATATTTACTTTTGACAGTAGTAAATAAAAGTAAAAAAGTTACTATTCACCGAAAATTATTTTCATCTTATTGAACCAACTTTTAATTAACTATGAAAACTATGTCTCTTGTATTTTTAAAATTCAACTCACTCAAGCGGTAAAAAAAATTTATGCAAATTTGTAAATGCTTCTAAAAGGTGGGTAACAAACTGTAAAAAGTTCAATGAAATTTTATATATCTAATCTTATTATAAAATGACAACAATGAATTAAATTGAACATATATAGGTATTATTTATTTATTTTTTCCTCAAATAAATTAAAATAAACTAACTAATTACTTATATAAAATGTTGGTTTTAAGAAATAACGCAATGTTTTACACAATTCATAAAAAATAGAATGTTTTTAGAAAAATACAAAAAATTCATTCTAAGCTAATTTCAATATTTTGAATTCAAAAATGATGTCCATTTAAAAAATATAATCTATAAAATCTAAAAAGGTGGGTTTTACTATTAATAATAGGTGGTTTTATTGGTCGTGGTTTATTAAAACTCCATGTTTCATACAACACAAGCTACTACAATATTTAAGGGGAAATGTACCATGGAAGCTTGGGGTGTTACATATTAGGTGGAAGGAAAATTAATTCATCAAGTAACATGTGATAAAAATTATTCAAAACAATATGAAATGTTTTGGGGTGGTTAATTTATTAGATATGAATACTATCAAACAAATCTATATAATATTGGATCCCAACTACCATGGGTTAGTCCCAAAACAACCTTTTGATTAGAATAATTACCCAAATAATTAATGTATCTCTCCTATTATATAAATAAATGAAATAATTATTTTTATAGTAGTTAATGAAATCATGAAACATAAGTAAACCTATATATTTTAATGAATTTATAAATTAATTATATCTAGAATAAATAATTACCGTATGTTCACATAACAATCATCAACTATAAAACACATATTGTACCTCATTTGTTAGTCCAAAAATATTACAAATAGATTATCCCATGTCAATTACACTAATATATAGTCTATCATATACCCTATATTTGATACCAAATGATAATAATTAATAGTTTTAGTAATCCCTTGGTTAAAAAGGACATTAAAAATAAACTAAAACAACACCTTTTATTTTAACAATCCCTTTATCTAGAATATCTTGAACATGGATGAAATGTAAAAAATCATTAAATTTTTGGATCCATGTCCATGGTAGAGAGATCCATTACAACTTAGTGGAATAGACCCCTAAGGAATCAATTACTTTTTTTCCCTAAAATACATTAGCACAAACTAATAATTTATTTATATATGAATCCACATTTTTATTTTGATTCATTCCTCTAACCATTTCATAAGAATAAATGTTCAATATCATTTTTCACCATCTACTCTGTTTTGAAATAATCCAATAAAATCCTTACAAGTGTCCTATCATCCCAAAATAATGATTCTACATTAGTAACTTTGGAATTTTTTTAAATGGATTGGACACAAAAGTTTATAAAATATGATTGAATAGGCTTTTATGGGGAATGTCATACACATAAACCCTTTCCCATCTATCACTATTGCTATTCGGAGTGGAAACTAAAGGGGGTGAATTGAGTTCCTATATAAATTTTTTATTAAAAACATTATGATAAAGATCCCCCAATTTTGAAATATCCTAGTTAATTAAGGCAGTAGAGATATAAATGTTTAATTGGTCAATACGTTGCTCAAAGGGTGATTAGTCCTCAGTTGAATCTCTATAAAACACTTATTCAACTTTTTAAACTCGTTTACTAAATTATACCTATACGCACACTAACTATAACTAAATATCAGAGTCAATATATAACAGTTTTCTATTTTTGAAATTATAAGCAGTGGAAAATTCAAAAAATAGAGTATTACAAAAACATAGAACACAATAGAGTTAAACAAGAGGTTTAGTCTAAAGCTGAGAATTAATCCTCTCCACTTGGTTATCACCTTCCACCAAGAAGTTTATATTAACAGTAAACTAGATACACACCATTTATCCGGATTTACAATAGTTTTCAAAAACTGTCTAGGGCTCACACTCTCTACCACATTTCTTCATTAGAAAAACAAACAATCCAAACCACACATGGTCTATTCCACATTTAAATGTGTAAAACAAGGTGTAAGTGAAGTTTGATGTGAGGATTTTCATTATCCTTCTGTTTAAGAACATGAGACAGTGGGTGTAACACACTTCTCAAAAATTTAAAATAAAAGAACACAATAGAGATAATATTATATGATTGAGTTTAGAAAGATATTTGTGTTTTTAGTTTAGTTCTTAACTCCTTAGAGTGAAGAAATTGCAGTTCGATTCCTTCTCTGGAAGTTGTGCTCAAAATAGAGTGTCACAACTCCAGGTTCTAGCTTTCAAGGACTAAGGTGTTAGTCTTATTGGTATGGCCGAGATTTGAAGAATCATAGAAGGCAAATGTGAATTTGTCCCAAATGAACTTTGTGAAGCTATTTGGTTCAAAATGTAAGTGTTGGATGGTTCTTATTTGACCTTTTTGATCTTGAGAGTAAGATCTATCTCATGCAATCCTCTCTATTTATTTTCTTCCTTAGTCTTCTATTTTATATTTGAGATCTGACAACAGGAATTGGAAAACCACGTGAAGTGTTCCTCGTGACACATACTATCCCCAGATATGGTCTCTTGATATGTCTACAATCAGCATTAATTAATGTCTGAAGCATTAAATTTACCAAATATGAAATTTACAATTATCTTAAGAATTTTACAATATATGGAGTAGAAGAGTGAGAATTGGTAGACTGGTAGCAGTAGCCTTCTCAGTAGTAGGTTTCAATTGTAGGCTTAATCGGTAGACCATATTAGAAGCCTTCATTGGTAGCCTTCATCGGTGACCTTTATTGGTGACCTTCATCATTAACCTTATATTGGTGACATTATATCGGTGACCCACTATCAGTGACCTTCATCGGTAACCATTATCAGTGACCTTTATTAGTGACCTTCAATGGAAACCTTATATCGGAGACCTTATATAAGTGACCTTCTATCGGTGACCTTCTATCGGTGACCTTCTATATAGATAACTTTTTCACTGTATGATTAAGCAAGAGAGGAGGTAGATTAAAGAAACATAGTTATCACTTTATAGAAACTATAAATATTAATGAAGCATGATTATCATAACAAAGAATCATGATTTGGTATTATCAAAATATGTGAGGCCAACAATATCCCCCTTTTTTGTAATCCCAAATTCTATAAGTGAAACTTTTGAGTTAAGTATTATTGATTCAGGGTTAAGAAAATTTTCTAATATCTTCTGAGGTGGGTGCGTACTTATATTTTGGATCGATAAAATTGAACCACGTTAATTGTGGAAAATATAGCAAAACTTCTCCCCCTTTGTGATAATAAAAATGAATATAAGACAAAAAAGATACAAAATAGGATTTTTTTTATTAATGAAGCATGAATTAAATATTTAAAAAGATTAAAAATATCTCTATCAACTAAGACATTCCACATTCAATCCACATCAGATATGTCAAAGAGATATTTGTCTTTGGATGTTGAGGAGGCAGGTCCAGAAGATGGAGAGATAGGCTTAGGGATGGAAGTGGGTAAGGTAGAAGAGCTGTTATAGAGGCGTCAGAAGACCGATAGTGAGTAGATCTCTGAGGAATCATTACGGTCAAGACTCTGATGGTCTGTGCATGAGTCATCAACGGGGCCACACTAGAAGATCCTGAGGTAGCTGAGAAAGAAGTTAATGGTGGAGGAACAATAATGGGAGTTCATTCCATATAGAGGAAGGGTAAAATGAGATTTTTGAAATCCATAATAATGATTCGTTCTATTTCCATAGCTAAGATAAAATCATAATTATTCTCCATGAATTTCTTTAAGGTAAGACCCAATTATCTAATCCTACTAACTTGATCTTTAAATGCATGAGTGGAAAGTGGGATCCTCATGTTTTCCAACAACAGATTGAAGTGACCATCCATATTATGCTTAGAGTACACCCTTTTTTAATAAGAATCAACTTTCTCTTTGAAGGCATTCTGATCTTGACCAGCATCCCATAAATAATCCCCCACAAACATATGAATATTTATGGTAGTGTAAGGGACCTGAGTTAAATACTGAGGGTCCGAGATACTTGCATCAGATAACTTCTCCACTTCTTCTCTAACTACCAACCTAAAATCATCTAGATCCACATGAAGAGATGTTGAAGAGGAATCAGATGCCCACATAGGTGCCCTTGTAAAACCCATTGTCTTCTTAAAAGACTTCGTCAGACCACTGATCAACCTCTTCACATCCTCATCTTTCCCACTCACATGTGTCTTTGTAGACTTCGTAATGTCCTCAAACAAAGTGACCATCAGCTGAACAACACTCTTAACAAACTTAAGGTCTTTTTCCACTTGAACCCTTGAATCCATATAGGATTCTAAGCTCACAATTGATTGTTTCACTGAATCTATAGACTCTGCCAAGGTTCTCAGCTGATTATGACATTTCTTCACTCCATGTAGAAATTTTAGTGAGAGGTTGAAATTACTCTTTCTAAAGCAGATGCCATCACTTCATGATTTAGAGGCATTTTTCTCTCGATCTCAGTATATTTCTCATAAAAGAGTCTCTTAAAATCTGATTTTAAGGATTATATATCTTCCACCTTCACATAATCTTAAGGTAGAAGCAATACTAGCTACACAATAGTATTTTTTGAAATAGAAGGAATTGGAGGGCTTCTATTAGGCTTATAGTCATCATGGTCTCTATAGTCTATTCCGAAGACCATGAATCCATGATCCTCTGACCAGTGGTCTATTATATGGGTAACAATAGCTGAACATGTGGAAACAGGCTCCTCCCCCTCACTTGGATCATTATAATCATAAATTAAATCCATCTATGTTCTACATCATTGATCAACTGCATCGAAAGGAGAGTCCACTGCCACTACTTCTATAGAATCTTCAACTACTGACATTGCAATTCCAGCTTCAACTGATTCAACAACCTCTTTATCTACACTTTCCCCCATTTCTATATATCCTATCAAAGAAATGAGACTTAGACATTCCTCCTCACATTTATCCATAGTTGTCTCAAAATTATCATGACTAGATTCAATTTCATCCTCCTCCTATGAGGTCTCTCTAATGTCTCTTATGTCATTTTCTTTTCCTTCTTCTTCACTGGTTTCTTCATCATCATTGTCCCTTAAGGAAATATGTCTTCTAGACAATATTTTTGGTGGGCTTGGCTCACCTATGGATAAAACATTGGCATGAGGACTTGAGGGATGGTCAGGATCACTTCTTTCATCTATAATAGAATCCTCTATTTCTTTTACAACAACAACCACTTCATCATCATCAGATTATACTGGTTCCAATTCATTAAGCATTAAACCTAGATCTAACTTTTTATTTGGCTTAGTTGGATTGGTGAATCGGTTGAATTTTTCATACAGATTAGCCTTATCATTCACCCACTTTTTTTTCCAAGGATTTCTGCTTGTCTTCATAAACATGCAAATCATCTTGGTAATGTAGATATTTTCCCATAAAACTATTTGTTCTTCTTTATTTCAAGAAAATCCATCCACTTTCATCATCATGGATATCAATATGGACTAAAACATAGAATTTGATTTGGAACTAGGCTTTGTCATATCCTCTAATTAAATCCTCAGTAACCTAGGTAGATTTATCACTTGTTCATGCTTAAACAGATAAAAAAAGAAACATTTCTTGATACATTATGGTAGAATAGTCCCCTCTCCTAGGACTCAAATCATGCTAAACAAACATAAAAAGAATATTTTCTTCTCTTTCCATTTCAGCAGCAATCACTTTCCTAGGGATCTCATTCCCTGTCAGTTCAACCAAAGCTTCTTCAGAACAGAAGAACTCACAAGTGTGAGGTACCACTCTAGATTAGAAATCAAAAATTCTTTCATGTGGGACTCTTAAAAAAACTACCAACATAATAGATGAGAAGCTCACTCTTACCCCATTTACCATTGAAGAAATTCAGTTCTCATTATCAGATTTCTCAAACGTCAGAGACTGATAAAATTCATTCACTAGCTTCAGGTAATAAGATCCATTGTTATTTGGAAATCATTCTACCCAATCATGAGCTTTGAGTGCCTTAAGCTCAGGAGACTTTCTTGATAGCAGCCATTCTAAACTTAAAAGCTTCCCAACCACAATTTCTTTCTTTGAAAAATGTGGATTGATCATTTTTTACACTACATTGCTTCCACTACTAGACACAGGTCGAGGTCTCATAGGGTTCGGTGCATCTCCTTCATAATAAACTAATGGTCTTTTCAATATTTTCATTGCGATCTGGAGTTGTTTGAGGGTTTCAGTAAAAGGTTAGAGAGTAGGAGGTTCAAGAAATGATTGAAGTGGATCGAAATTTGGTTTTTACTTTTTTTAATCATTTAGGGATGGAAAAAAAATTGAGTAAAAGAAAAAAGTAATACTAAAATTGTTTCATATTCCAGTTAAAAAACGGAATGTCCCAGACCTAAGATCGACTATTGGTGAGGTGCCAATGGTGAGGTCCATTGGTGAGGCCCAATGGTGAGGTCAAAAGGTGAGGTCCAACAATGATGTTTTAATGGTGAGGTATAACAGTGAGTTCCTCATGGTGAGGTCCAACCGTGAGGTCCAATTTTGAGGTCTTAACGATGAGGTCCAACGGTGAGGTCCAACGGTGAGGTCTAACGGTGTGGTCCTAACAATGAGGTGCTAATGGTGAGGTCCTAGCGGTGAGGTCCTAAAATAACAGTTTATCATACCTAACTCATGTTTGATGTGGTTTAACCTCTTATAACTCAATGGCTTTGTGAATATATCATCCAATTGGTGTTTAATGTCAATGAATTCAAGAGTTATATCACCTCTTTGATAATGATGTGTTAAGAAGTGATGTCTCACATCAATGTGCTTTGTACTAGAATTTATTAGAACATTTATTATCATAGTTTATAGAGACCTATTTGAATTGATATATATAGTCTAGTAAAGTGTGATTCATCCATCAAATTTGAGAAAAAAAACAACCAGTAGGTATATATTCAGCATCAATGGTAGATAATGCAATATAATTCTAATTCCTACTACACCATGATAGTAGTGAATTTCCCAAAATGTGACATGTTCTTGAGGTGCTATTTATATCCAACTTGAAACTAGAAAAGTAAGTATCTGAATAACTTATTAAATAAAATGATTTTCCTCTTGGATAAAAGAGTCCTAATTTAATAATATACTTGAGATATTTAAAAAAAAATTAATAGTAGTTAAATGAGATTATTTAGAATTGGATTGAAAAAAAGAACCCATACATACACCGAAAATAATATCAGGCTAGTTAGAAGAAATGAAGACCAAAATTTCAATCATAGCTATGTAATTGGTTTGATCAATAGATTTACCATTTTCATCCACATCGAACTTACAGGTAGTACTCGTAGGTGTATCGCTACCTTTTTTTCCATCTAAGCAAAAACATTTCAAAAGATCCTTAGTATATTTACTTTGATTTAAAAAATACCATTTTTATTTCAGAAAAGTTGAAATCCAAGGAAAAATTTGTGTTCCCCCATTAAACTCATTTCAAATTCATCTGTGTCATTTTAGAGAAATGAGTACACAAGGAATTCTTATAGAATCCAAAAATAATGTCATCTAAAAAAAAATTTACTATTAAAACATCTTTGTAATTCCTATTAACAAAAATATTAGGATCATTAAATCCATTAGTAAAACCTTCTGAAATAAATAAATAACTAAGTATATCATACCATGCTCTTGGAGCCTGTTTTAGACCATATTGAGCATTAGAATTTTTAATGTCATGATTTAAAAAATGGGGATTTGTAAAACCTCGGGGGTTTTCAAAAAATACATCTTCAACTATGTACCCATTTAGAAATGCACTTCTGACATCCATTAGATAAATTTTGAAATCCAAATGAGCTGCATAAGAAAGTAATATCTTAATGGCCTCTAGTTTAGCTACAGGTGAAAATGATTCTTCAATGTCTATTCCTTATTCTTGACTATATCCTTGTGAAACTTTTCTAGAATTGTTTCTAACTATTTTTCCAGATTCATCATCATTATTTATAAACACCCATTTAGTGCCTATGGTCAAAGTGTCTTTAGGGTTTTCAGCTAATTTAAAAAAAAAATTCTTTCAAATTAATTTAATATTTCTAGGATAGATATTACCAAAAATTCATCACTGATAGCATCATAAATATTTTCAGGTTTATGCTTTGAAAGAAAATATTGATGTTCCACCTGGTTTCTCAGAGAAGCTCTAGTTTGTGATCCTCTATTTAGATCACCTAATACAGAATCTAAGTGATGATTCTTGGGAGTTATAATACCTCTAAAAGGAGTTGAGCAAGACTCCCCATGGTTTTCTATAGGTTCAGATTCACCATTCATATATTTGGGAATGTTTCCAGAACAAGTTGTTTCACTAAGGGTCCATTGTCTTTATCATTAAGGTTAATAATTGACATATCTTCCTCAATATGTTCAACGGAGGTTTTGGGTTCATGTGGATCAGTCTCATCAATTTTTGAATGAAATGATTCATCCAAACATTTGGTCCTCTTATTGAATACTCTATAATCTTTACTAGAGATTGGATAACCTAGGAAATTTCCTTCATCACTCATTGAAGCAAACTTTTCATGATTTTCCATAAGGTTAATAATAAATATTCTTCAACCAAAAACACTAAAGTAATTAAACATAGGCGTTCTATTATTCCATAGCTCATAATGGGTTTTCATAAGAACATGTCTAATTAAGACTCAATCAATTATGTAAAAAGATTTATTAACAGCTTATTCCCAAAAATAGATAGGCATGTTATACTCATTTAACATAGTCCAAGAAATATCTTGAAGAATCGTATTTCTTCATTATACAACTCCATTTTGTTGAGGTGTTCTAGGAGTAGAGAAATTGTGATTATATCCATTTTGTGAGCAAAAATATTCAAACTCTATAGTTTCAAACTCACGACCTTGATCACTTCTCAAGGTATTTATTCTAAGTCCACTACGATTTTTTACAGACTTGGAATATTTAGTGAAGTAAGAACATGATTCACTTTTGTGAGCTATAAATTATACCCAATTATATCTATAAAAACCAACAAAAATAACAAAAATAGAGTGCTTCCCATTTAAAAATGAAAATATATATGGTGAAAACAAATCCTTTTGAACCAAATCAAGATGTTGGGAAGTGGAAACTTTTTTATTTGGATTGAATTAAACTTTGTATTGTTTTCTATTTTTACAATGATTAAAAACATTGTTATGATAAAATTCCAATTTAGGTTAGTCTCAAACTAAACCATTCCTAGTTAGTTTCCTAATTGAGTGAACATTGTAGTGTCCAAATCTTCTATACCTTATGCCATATTCCATATGAAGGGAATTTAAACAGGAAACATTTTACTTAGTTAAAGTGTTTAAATAAACAATATATACATTTTTATTTCTAAGAGTAGTGAATATAAAAATATTTTTTGAATAAAAAACATTTCCTGTATCATTTTCAAAATTAAAATTTTAACCATCATCACACAAAATATATATACTAAGTAGATTTTATTTTAACCAATAAACAAAAAGTACTTTTGAAATTAATATAGTATTAGGGTTACCAATTTTTTCTATGTTGGCGATCTGCCCTTTAGTATTATCCCATAATGTAACATGTCCACAATAAACCTTAAATAGATTATTGAAGCATGTATAGTCACTTTTATATGTCTTGAACATCGACTGTCCATGTAAGATAGAGTTTTACAAGAGATATTTAGACAATTTTCCTACAAAACATATTATGTGTAGGGTAACTTCGGTACCCTGATTTTCTTGGGTCCAGAGAGGTTAGCAAGTAAAGCTTTGGGAACCCATACTTGTCTCATAGGTTTCCTATAATCAACAGATATGTTTTGAGACATGAACACATTGTTTGGTACTTTGGAGAATTTTTTTCAAAATATGGTCTAGAACTTGAACTAGTAGTGAACAAATAAATTATTGTGCTTAAGGATAAAATGAGTTTACCTAGGGGTAAAACAAATAATATATTGGGTAAAATGACCTTTAAAATTATCCACTAGATATTTTACTCCCACGTATAGACATTATCACCTATAAGGTTAAATAATAGACCATTTTGGATTCATTTTTTTATCTAAAACAAAGGTACACCATTTTATTTTAAAACATTCTAAGTGAATACTTTCCCCCCACTTTTAAAATGCGACCCCTTCTCTTATCAACATAAAACGTCCAAAACCCTCTGGTTCAAAAAATACCCACCCAAATACCTTCTATAATTTCATTATATAATCATATATTACATAGTTTTATTAGAAAAACCTCATATGAATGATTTAGGTATAAACCTAATGAGGTTTTCTAAAGATGTGTTAAAACTATTAACCATGTGTTTGTATTATTTCATCATCCACGTCATTAAAATGTTCATTAATTTTTATGATATAACAACAATACAATATATAATATATTAATATGTTTTCATTTTATTTTAATAATCTATATTCAACATCCCTTCAATCAAAAGTGAAACAAAATTGTCAATCAGGTGTATGGTAGACTGCCACCTCCCGAAACGATGTTATTCATTTTCTATTACTTCCATTCATGTTTGGATATAATGATGAATTTAATGTTAATATATGATATTTTTTATATAAATATACCTAATTTATTATAATATAAGATCTACCTTTTTACCACCCACCCTATTGGAAGAAAATAATTTTGCTCATGTGTATAGTAAACTCTCACATTGCAAACCAATGTGATGTATTTTTAATTTCTGTTTTACATACAAGGTAATTATAATATACTAAGTGAATAAATATATTATATTTTTAACATAATTATACTAAATTAATTATTATATCATATATACCTACGAATTTCTACTTTGTGGAGGATACAATAACGTCATTCGGGTGTATGACCTACTACTGCCTCATGAAGTGATTTGATTCCGTTTTTACTAACTCTTTTCATATAAGTTAATAAGAGTAAATATATTGAATATATGTTATATAAATAAAATAACAATTATTATTAAAAGTTAATATATTATTTACCTTTCTTATATTTTATTCATCGAGAAAATTGAAATAACAGTCAAGCGTATGTTAGACCTAACAACTCTATGAATGTTGTATTTAATTTTATTTCTATAACTTTTATGGACTACTATAAAGAAATAAATACTTATTTTACATTATATTTATATCATGGTTAATTTTTTTTAGTATTTAACCATGATCGGTGTAAGGGGACCGAAAATAAAGAACTAACACATACACAAACACCAAAGTAGTTATTATAACTTATATGATTTTAACATGAAATTATTAATAACTAAATAATAAAATGTAATAATTAAATATTATAAGGTATTATATATTTAATTATGGTTTCTAATAGATTTATAATAAAATTATACTTATTTACATTATTATCAAAATTTTATAGAGAAAGTCGATACTTAATGTAAGGGATTTTATTTTCTGAGTTTGTTTTCTTTGGAAAATATATTATATTATACACCTACATTCTTAAATTATGTGTATATAAAGACCCTTTGACATGTAAAATTATGAATTAATTTATTCACATGATTATTTTTGTTTCATTTAATGTTATTCTTTCAGGGGTCTTATGATTCAATGTTACTAAAATTTTATGGGTTTCATGATACAATCTCATCATTTCATGCAGTTCTTTATGTTCATGCATCTGATGGTGAAATATTATGATCTATTTACAAAAAACTCATAAATTATATTTTCCTCTAGTTATATCATGATAATATATGTCATCCCTTCATTTTATAATCATTATTTACTTAATATTCCCAAATAATGTTTCTAATGAAAACACACTTTATTTATTATTCCGATCGAAACACTTTTTATTATATATCCATGTTTTATAAATATTATTTCAATTTTTTTTAAAAACATCCAATTTATTTCTTAATTAAATCTTATACATGTTTGAATTTTTTTCAATTTTTTAAATGCAATTTTCATGTTATTTTCAATACAAGTCTTGTCTGTCTTTTATGAAATATCATAAAGGAGTCTTTGTTTTAATGTACACGATAAGAAGTGACTTTTCTAAAATCATGAAAATTATTTTATTTTATTATTAATTTATTAGTCTGTATGCTTATTTTCAAATTGAATTATTTTAAATTTTTTAAACATCTTAAAATTATTTTTTCAATGTTAAAATGGTTTTTTCCACATTAAAATTTTAATTAATCATTAAATCCTTTTCTATAAGTTTTCATGTTCATTTTAAAAGAAACGGATTTTTAAAAATGTTTTATGTTTTAAAACGAATATTTAAAATTAGAAAACGACATTTTCCCTATGAATTGTTTTAATTTATCTTTAAATAATCATTTAAATGTTTTCAGGATTATTTTAAAAAAATAACGAATTTCAATTTTATTTTCATTTTTAAATGTTTATTTGAATGTGTAGATGTTATTTCATTAAGAAAAGTTTTATGTGAACTTTAAAAATATTTTTCTATATATGATGACATCATTTGATGTAACATATACTTGTGGGGGTTATGACACAAGGATTCCATTCATATTATTTTCTTTAATTTTTTCGTTTATGATGACAGTATTTCTATGAAACTTTATTTAGGGGTTATTTTAAGATGAAATGATGAAATGATTATGAAACCTTTATGAAATCCATGGATAATTCCCTGATAATATAAAAATACAATTACATTTTAAGGATTTTTATATGATAAATTTTTTATTATTTTATGGTGTACATATTTAAGATTTTCATTATATGATGGGTGGGACCTATATCTCCCTCCAATGTATTTAGGTAATTATTAATGTTATATGATATCAAATGATATATTGGAGATTATCCCATGCCCGAAATATGTTACATTGATGGTTATCCTATGATAAAAAGGGGGTACATAACATTTTATCCAAATATGGATGTAGATACAAGGGTTGTTATCTCTATCCTAACATGTTACGATTGTCTTGGTGGACATACTTGACATAATATTTTCTATTTTTATGTTTATTCCACAAATCTATGAATTATTCAAATGTTATGTTCTCATGGATAATTTTTTGTGGTTCTGTAATGATTCATGTCTAATTAAATCACATTATTTATTCCCTAACTCAATTTTTCAATATATAATATATATTGTATGGTTTTTAAATGTTATTCTCGTGTTCTCATACCCAAATACTTTTATTATATTTATATATCCCTAGTTTAACATAACTTGGAATGTGACACCATCCTTTATTTTTGTATTATTTCCCATAGAAATAATGAAATGTACTATTTATGATATTTCTAAGATGGTTTATTTAATTAAAAAACACAGTGGGAGATGATATAACATAGTTAGGGGTCATTTATTTTTTTTTTATGTTTTTAAAGGAACAAGTCTTAAACAATATCGTAGATCATATTATTATGGAATAAATTTTCATCTACCAATATTTTCAAATTCTTGGTGTTATCTTGAGGTATTTTTTCATTTAATTTATCTATATAATTATTTCATAAATTTAAAAGGGATATTCTTAGAAGTTTTGTGGTTTCAGGCTGGAATAAATTTAGTAGATAGTTGGATTTCTATTAATAGAAACCATATGCAAGAAGAAAACAAATCTTGATCACTAGATAGTGGCACTATCCAGGATGTAGGGCCTATCTCACAAGCCTTTTCCCCTCCCCAGTTAGCTATGCAACCATGAAGGTGTTATTCTAGAGGACACATGCTAAGGAACATGGGTGTAAAGCCCCCTGTTCTACATATTTACCTCATGGACAAGGTTACTTCATGTTTGGAACACAGTTTATCAAACTATGTGGCTAAACCATGTGATCATCTATATCATTATCATTATTAAATTTCTTAAACCACCCCCATTGATTCTAATACCCTAACACTTCATTCTCCTCCCAAATGGCCCCCACTACTCAAGGTTTCCCTTCTTATCCTTCTCCCCCCCCTTGGGCTCAAATATTTGGGTCTTTTGGGTTATTATATTTAATAAAACATCGTGTAATCTTCTCCTCTCTTCTTTTCTTCTTCTTCTTGGTCATTTCTCTCTCCTCCTTGGCTTATATTTTCTCCATCATGAGTTTTGATCTATGATGGGTTCAATATCATTTATTTTGGTTGAAAGATGTTCATTTTTGTGCTCTTGCTTCTTTAGGGTTTCTCCTCAGCATGACATGTGGTTTCTTACCTATTCAGGGTGTTTTTTAGTAAGCTGTAGGTGTTTCCATACATTTAAATTATTTCATGATGTAAATATTATTTATTTGGTTTCCAAATGGGTTTTCTAAATTTTTTAGGAGGTTAAAATTTGTTTTCCATGGGTTATGGTGTGTTTTAATGGATGAATGCGTTGGGACCAAGTTAGTTTGATGTTGGTTTTCAAGTGAAAGAAGAAGTTAATTTTAATTTATTTATTTTTTTTAAAAAATAAATTAAAAATTATGTTTTTGAGGATCAAATGGAATAATAATTGAACTTATAAAATAGAACACAATCTTGATAAAATATTTATCGGCTTTAGTTTGTCTGTTCTTGAAATTTTATGTGTGAGATGTTTTTTATAGATCACAGACTGAGTCTGGTGTGATGTTTTTTATTTTACTGAGAAAATGTTTCAATTATTGAGATTTTCACCAATAAATATAATGATTATTGTCTGATATATCCCTTTTAAAAATCATACACTCTCCATAATCTTATGATCCAAGAGTTATAAAAGAAAAGGGAAAAGGTATTCATGACTTTCATTGGTGTGACAACAAAATTGAATCTATGATAAATAAATGAAGATGATAAAATTGTGGGAATTCATATAACATTCCAATGTAAAAAATGATGTTATTTATATCCAAAATTTCTCAATGTCATGAGGATTTCATGATACATTTAAAGGATTGTTGTAGAATAATGTGTACAAATTCAATGTGTTCTGGACATAGTTTATCATTACAAGTGGTACGAGATGATAAATTTATTAGGTGTCAATGGTGATTGAACATGTTCAAGAAATGATTAATTGATATATCATATGATGAAATCCATCAAACAATCAATTTAATTTAACGAAAATTTATAAAGTATCAATCATTTGTTTTAGAGAATATGGATGAAATTGGTCGATACTGACAGTGGTCCATCGGGCATGGTGTGCCACTGACCTATAAAATGAGTTCTAACAGTGATCCATCATACACATTTTCCATATCAAAATAGAATAATATTAATTTTTTTATTAGAGGAATAATAGTTCAAAAATTTTGAATTTTGGGGACCGATGAACCATAAGAGATCAAATACTGATCGATAATATAAAGATCAAAAATTTAGTCAACCATTTCCCTAAAAAATGAAATGTTTTTTTAGAATTGGTCATTAATAATATATTTTTTTTTTAATTAGCTAAAGATTCATTAGATAAGGAGTGATGTGGATCCATTAGAATGAATCAAGAAACTGATTTATCTAATGTGGGATGACACCTATAAGTCATTAGATGTTGGACTTCACCAAACATAGTTTTGGATGTTTTTGAATAATATAAGGAAAGTAAAATTATTTAAATATTTTCGTTGAAGTATTATCGATGGGTTTTTTAGGCTATATTAGTTTCAATGATGTTAATGGATGAATTTTTAAAAATTTAAATTTTATATATAACATCTTAATGGGAATTCATTCATTTTTTAAATGGTTTTAATGTTTTATTCCTTTTATTTGGTACAAGTAATTAGACTTATGATTGTTCTATTCTTGATATTTTTAAACATAATGAGAAATACTATCCGAATGAAAAAAATATCAGAAGGTTATTCAGTATCTTATTAAAGAATTCTTATGAAGTATAAAGAAGAAAGGAGTTTTAATAAGATTGAATATGTTTTGAGAATATTCAAGAATAGTTGATAAGCACATAATTTGTGAAATATGGTGTCAAAATGAATATAAAATTCGACTGTATGGAAATATAGTTTACTGGGAAAGTGAAAATAGATTCCCACCCTTTCCACTTTTTGATCTTCTATAAATAGATGTATGTATGTTATACATTATGATGATGTAACACAGATCATGTGTGGAGGGAGAGAGAAATACCTTATATGTTTATTTGAGAGGAGAAGTTTTCAACATAGATTTTTTCAGAAAGACATCTCTAGAAATACGAAGTATAAGAAATAATATTGGTCAGGCTTATCGGATCAGACTAAGATATATAAGTTAGATTTCTGGGGAAATATAGAAGTGGTTTCAAATTATATCCAGAATATCTTTTCAAATTTTATTTCTATACTGAATAAATTAGAGTGATGAAAATGGACTAAACAAATTGAACAAGAACATCATACTACGTTTTTGAATAAATTCTAGAATTTTTGTTTCTACCTAATAAATGGTAATAAATTGATAATTTGGGTTTTAAAGAAATAAAAAATAATAATTTGATATGAAATCATAGTAACATATTTAGAACAAACTATTTATGTTTTATTAACATGTTCCACACACATTTTTTACGTAATTTATTCTATAAGAAGATCTCACATTGTGGAATTGATAATAGTGTTACACATGTTTTATTATATATTATACATATTGTAACCGTGAAAAAAATATTATTTTCTAGTGTGTTGGGTGGTATTGGAATATTTGAAAACCATTCCATGGAATAATTACTCTTTTAATGTAGTGAGCCTTGAAAATACATGGGTTTTTTAGGACGTGTGAATTTTTTATTTTTATAAAAGTGTTAAATCATTAATAGGAGGAAATGGTTTTTATAAAATAATTAAAATGTAAACAAAAAAGATGTCACTGATTCACCCCCTCCCCCACTCATTGATACATTCATCCTGGTTTGTCCTTTTCAAGTTGTATCAAAATGAATGTTCCATTTTCCCCTCTTTTTTACACTATTTTTAAGAGAAATATTTTTTGGATTATATGAATTGTGTAAAATTTATGGGGATTCCAATATTCAATGAAAATAACTATAATATATTTATGGATAGAATTTTTCCATATATTAACTC
Organism: Viscum album; assembly: GCA_963277665.1. Lineage (NCBI taxonomy): Eukaryota > Viridiplantae > Streptophyta > Magnoliopsida > Santalales > Viscaceae > Viscum > Viscum album. The sequence goes on from OY728141.1 coordinate 667,522,540, forward strand.
TCTTGTGTATGATTTTTGGAAGCTTTTAGTGATATATTTCAGCATATTTTTTGAAATAACCCTCTAACATATATAGATAATATGAATATTAATATTTATGGAAGAGGTAAGAATTATTTACTTTCATCACATTTTGACTATGAGATTCTAAGAGATAAATAGGGCTACCCCTACTAAAAGTATTTATAAAAATATTAAAAATATTAATGATGGGTATATAAATATAGATAATTAAAAGTTAAAAATCTATAGGGTCATGTATGTGTAAATAAAAATTGGTGAGTATAAATCTATTAGTAACTTATTTATAATGGGTAATGATAATGTTATCATCATAATATGTCTTGGTGGGATGATGGAATGTTCTATTACTAAAGAACATATCTTGAGAATTCCTTTGGATATGTTTGATGCCAATGTTTCATCCTTTTAAGATAAAGATATGGTAACTCTACCTTTTGATGATCTTCTTAGTACTTTCATGACTTAAGAAATGTGAATACAGAATGATATGAATGGAAATAAAATGATCAATAAATATCCTTCAATGCTACGAAAAAAAGGGATTTATAAGAAGATTCAAGAAGAATAAGTTGCTGAATTTCGATAAAAAAATAGTTATGTAACAATATTGATTAATTCATATCCTTGTTTTCTAAAAATGTGAGGATAATTAAATCAATGTACATGGGGAATCTACTGTGAAATTTATTTAAATGATTTATTGGGAAATTTTTAGTGAATTTCTTCCAATTATTTATTGAAGGTAATAGTGATGAAGGTGATAGAAGGTCATGAAGATCATCTATTAAACAGGTTTATAAGTCAAAATCATATTTTATATTAAAATATTTTATTTTATCAAATTCTAAAATAGTGATATTTTTTAGGAATATTTTCTAATGGAAGATATGAAGTAGATGTCCAAAAGTTCACTGATGTTTTTGGAGAAAATATATTCACTGTAACATTTAATGATAAAGTGTTTTGGAGTAGTAGTTCTAAAGAGGAAGAGACTGATTTATAGTTTCAACTGAAGATATATTTGAAAGAATTTCCCTAAAAGAAAATAATATTTGAAAAGAATAAAACAAATTGAAGAAATAATTTACATCAACAAATGATCATTATTTTCTTCCTAAAGATAAATCCATGTTACTTGATAGAGTTGATTGTATGAATAATTATTAGGAGTAGGAAATGAATCAGAATGAAAAAAATGATGTTAATTTCAAAAAAAGGAAGAAGAATGAGAACATTCTATATAAAAATATTCTAAATATGTGAAGGGAGTTACAAGTTTCAATAAATATATCTCTACTTTCAGTGAAATTTCAAGAAATAGTAAACTTTATAAGAATCAAAAAATGTTAACTTCAATAGTTGAAAAAAGATGATGTTGTTATAAATAAGTAGAAAGTTGGTGAAATCATCTATATATCCCAAACTAATAAAATTTATAATTCAGATGTTTTGAAAAATTATGAATCATAAAAATAGTACTTACTACTTCTAGTTCTGATATAGTTGGGAATATTTTTGAACTTTTGAATAAGGTTCCATGTGATAAAAAATTTGGGGCATAATAATGTATTGATGTGAAGGGTAATAAGGTTTCTAAAAAACATCATCACAATTTTGGATAGTATGGAAGATATACATGTAAATGCACTTTTATTGTTAATGCTGGTATTGTAGTGGATTTTGGATTATGGAAAATATGTGTTGTTTAAATAAAAAATTACAAACTATTAAACAATTAATATAAGGATAATCTCAAGGGGTAGTAAATACTATCAAAGGATAAAATCTGATATGGAATATTTAAAATTTGAAAATTGGTTCTAACTATCGGCAAATATATCTAATTGATGTGAAAACCCTATAATTCTTGAAAACGTGGTCTTTATTTGTTACCATACCAAAAAAATATTTATAATATTTATTGAAATCCAAATGTGAAGAAGGCTAGAGATACAAGAAAATTATCTTGTTGTAGAAACCAGTCTCAATGCTACAATAGGGGAATTACCATGGATTTTTTAAAGTGGGTGTTCTTATAATATGATGGAATATTTCAAATAATTTATAAATTATAAATATTTTTAAAAAGGGACAATGAATTTTGGAAATAAATAATTTATTATACATAATGGTGTTTGATTGGATTTATTTGGGAAGAAAATTTGAAATCAGAAAAATTATTTGTTTTTTGATTGATTAAAAAAAATTTGATTACAGTTTCCCAACATTGTAATGAATTGAATAATGTTTTTTAATCAAATATGTTTTTTATAAAAAAATATATGAAGGTATAATTTTTTTAAAATGATAACATACTAAATAAGACTTATTTCAAGTTGGTGAATTTCGAAACCCATGTTAATTAAGCATTATGAAATAAAATTAATTCGGAAATAAATGTTTGGGAAATATTTTTCAGCTAAATATGATAATGTTATCAAAGATTTTAATTTTCCATGGTAAACATAACATGTCCAAAATAAGTGATTGGTTTCGTTAAATTTTTTATAAAAGGGATGATTACAAACTTTGTTCTTAAGAATTTAAATATTAAATCAACTCGACCCCTAGAACTTATACATTCTGATATTATTTGTCAACTGAGTAAACAAAAAACTTTTGATGAAAAGTAATTTATTTCTTTAATTGAAAATTTTACATTCATTACTTGTGTTATTCATTTAAAACATAAGCATTATTCTATTAATATTTTCTGATGTTTTAGGAGAAGTGATTAGAAGGAATGTGGGTATTCTTTGAAGATGTTAAAAACTAATAATAATGGTGAGTATAATAATTAATATTTCAGATTTTATCTTTAAAAAAATGGAATTCATCATGTGTTCAGAGCATCATACACTCTATAAAAAATCTGAATGGAAGATCTAAATTCTAGTTTGGTTGGGGAATACAATGTTATATGAACAGGGTATTTCTCACTACATCTAGAGGCAAGATATGACCAAAAAAACTATAGATAGAATATGGGTTTCTATAGTCTATGTTTCTATATGAATCTGTATGAATTTTTCTATGAAAAAACTACTAGTTTGAATAACATAAGAGTTTTTCAGATTCCATATATCATTACGAAAATAGGTTGAAACAAAAGAAAATTGATGAAAGAGGTGAATATAGAATATTTCTTGGATATGATCCGGTTGGAAGAGGATATATATGTTTTCAAAAAATACAAAATTTATAATTGGATTCTGTTGATGAAAAAGTTCCAGAAAAATGTGAGGAAGATGAGTCAGAATCTCATGCAGATGAGAAATATTAAGATTATTAAATATTTGTTGTTAATAAACCTGAATAGGATTCTAAATAATGAATGTCCCATGCAAGAAGAAGAATCAGACTCAACTATTTCTAGTGATGAGAAAGAATTTTGTACATATCATCCAAGGCTAAAGAAAATAGGTGAAAGCTCAAAACATTTTTGGTGATCAACGCCAAAACGAATAAATAATAATAACACAAAACTGTTTTAATGAATAACTCTATGTACTCAAAATTGTAGATGAAATATGTGAATGAATAATTTTAGCATACATAATTGGTCTAGGCTATGATTGAAGAGTTTGATCAGATTGAGAATATTTATACTGGGGAAATAAAGCCTAAACTAAATGAAATAAATATTAGTGGTATAAAGTAGGTGTTCCTAAACATGTTTATTGAATATGGCGAAGTTATAAGAAACAAATAATGGTGGGTTTGAAAATATTACGTACAAATTGAAGGTATTTATTTTAATGATGACGTTTTTCCAATGGAAAGGTTATAAATAATAAAAATATTTTATTCAAGTGAAGCATAATGAAATTATAATATTATACATATGGATGTGAATTAATCATTTCTACATTGTGAACTTTATGAAAAAATGTATGATGAAAAAACATGTGGATTTTTTTGGGAAGGATGAAAGTTATATGTGAATGTTGAAGAAATCCTTGTATGGCTTTAAGAAATCTCCAAGTTCATTGTATCCCAAATTGATTAACTTTTTATTGAAGATGAATTTTATGAAATAAATTTTTCATCAGCGTATATATATAAAAGTCAGTATATTTTCTCATTGTTATTGTTTATGATGTTGATATTTTATTTTTTAGGAATTATAAAATAACATGAAAAATGTTTACTAAAGATACGAAAAGGTTTCATGAAATGTCCCTTCCTGGTAAAATGAAATAATTTCATGGGTTTACATTATCACAAAATTGGAAAAAAATATTTCTTTCTTATGAAAATTTGGCTATGTAGCATTATAAGAAGATTGGAAAGGAAAATTAGAAACTTGATTCCACAAAAATTTATGTGGGAACCAAGTTGACTAAATTTGGAGATGGAATGGACGTTGATTCTAAAGAGTATCATAATATTATTAGAAGTTTTTTGTCTCTATCAACCTCATGACAATAAATTGCTTGTGCAGTTTCCAGATGTGAAATATTTCAAAGTGCATCAAAAAATCAAATATATTGGCTGGAAAATAGATTACCAAATATATAAAAGGCATGGAAGATTTCAGATTCTGGTACAATATCTCAAAACATACAAATTTGTTGGCTATATAGTTGTTGAATGGGAAGGAAATGTACATAATATAAAATCCACATATTATGGAGATTTATTTCATGGAAAATTTAGGTAAGTAAGATTGATAATAAAAATAATTCAATTAATCCCAGAATTCCTAATGGTTAGTATATTTTTACCGCTCAAGCTACAACACCACTTATGTGGATGAAAACTCTGTCGGATGATTTAGTTGGGGTTAAGTTACCTCTTTTATTGGGTTTTTATAATAAGAGTTACATAAACCTAATAAGATATAAAACATTATTATTAAAAACATATTGATATCAAATATCAATTCATCAATGAGCTAGTGAAAAATAATGAACACAAGATGAAGTATGATCCTAAAACGGGAATAGATTCTTACATTTTAACAAAACCTTTAACAATGGAAGGATTTTTAAATTTAAGGATGAATATGGGAGTCCAACCTTCTTCCCTCTCAAGTTATGGTTAGTGTTTCTAACCACTATCACATCTTTTTTTTGGATAGTGTTTTCAAGGGGGGGGGGGGTAAAAAGAATGTATCATTAGTATATCCCTTAATATAATCTATGATTTCTAAGGAAGTATGCATGTATGTTGAATTGTGGGTATTCTGTGAAATAAGAAGGTAAAAGTTTGAACTATTTTAATAGTTTTTGGATTGTTTAAAATTTAATTTATTGGAAAAAATTATTTGGGAAGTTTCGTGGAATGTCTTTAAACTAAAGAGGTTTTGTAAGTCACTAATGGAAAACAAGGTTTTTCAATCAATAAATCTTAATTTCTTGAATATTGTTTCTCATGAAGGATTATAATTGTTGGTAAGTAATCCATAACTGGATATTAAAATTTTCAGTGACTTATGATTCTTGGATGAAAAAAAATCCACAAGGGTGGATTTTGGGACCAAATTGTCTATAAGTTGGTGTTAGGGTGCTGGAATGAGTTTTTGTGGATTATTTTTCATTTTTTTCATTATGAAAAATAAATCACCTTTTTATGTTTTTAGTGATTGGAATGAAGGAGAATCAGAATCAGAATATCAGACACATTCTTGATAATAAATTTTACAGCCTTAGGATTTTTATTCTGTAAATTTTTTGTGAGAGATTTTTTTGTCATATTCACACTGAGTTCAGTATGATGATTTTTTTCAGAGAGAGAGGGTGTTATGATGTTTAATGTCTTTAGATATTTTCATCAACAATTATAGTGATTCCTTGGTGGTTTCTATGTCTTAAAATCATATTATTAATTTAAAATCTTGAACTATGTGTCAAAACATAAATGGGTATTAAATGAGTTCAATTATTTTAGAGGTGTGACAACCAGTTTGAGTTTCTAATAGAAAAAATAGAATATTTTGAAATGGTGGTAAGTCATATAACATTCCAATGTAATTCAATAATATTATATTCCAATACTATTGTATTCAAAGTCTTATGGAAGTCATGATACAATAAATGGTATTTTGAATAATATTTTTTATTATGACAAAGTATTCTTGGCTCAATTCATCATTTTTAGTGGTATAAAAAGTTGAAGTTGTAGGTGATAGTGGAATTTTTTGTTGCTGAAAAACCGATTGACTGATTCATTAGATTATATGATTCATCTAACCAAAAAAATATAAACGATCAATTATCAACTTAAGATAATCTGGAATAATGTATTCACAAAAGAAACTATTCCATCAGACATGGTGTGTCATTTAACTATTATGGGGTTTCTTATATCCATCCATTAGATATTGTATAGGTATCAAAATGTAATGAGATATATTTTTTATCATAGGAATAATGGTTTTAGGATTCAAATATGTAGGGACTATTGAATGTGATGAGATTGGATATAGATCAATAGGATAAAGATCAATAATTTAGTCAACCATTTTCATAAAACCAAATAAATATTTTTATCAGAGAGTCAAGAACACAATATCTTGTTTCGTTAGTTTATGTCAAGATTTATCATATAATAGGTGATTCAGATCTATTGGATAGAATAATATACCAATTTATAAAACACTATCTAACACCAATATATGATTTGATGCTAAACTTTGTCAATATTTTTCTAAGGACATTTTGAACAATGGATGAAAACGACAATTATTAAGAAGTTTTTTGTTGAACTTTATTCTATAGGTCATTGAATGCTAAAAAATATGAGAGGATATTTTTGGACGAATATCTTTATAAATTTATTTTGGTATAGACAATTGGGATGAGAATTTGAAGAATTCATGTCATGTGGTGTGGTAAAAGAAAATTATTTTTCTAATACGGCACAGTGGCTGACCATGGTCTCCTCACTTGAGGATCCTCTTGGTTTTGTTCACCTACTTATCTAAGTCATATATGATACTACTTTTTGGAATTTTTGGTAATTTAAACAAAATAATGAAGATTTTTTTTTGTTTTTTAAATAACATGGAATATTAGAATTTAAACTAACATGAAATTCTATCATTAAACTTTAATAAAAAAATGACTTTTCATTGGATTCGATTCTGGATTATATCATTATTCTACTTTAACTTTTTCATTTTGGTTAAATAATCCAAACATGAAATTTTATTTTTTAATTAAAATTATTTATTTAGAATTTTTGGAATATTAAAGAGCCTAAGAAATATTAATTTGACCTCTTCTATAATCAAGGTTGATGAAACACCTTGTTCTAGGGTGCACAATATTCTAGGAACCCTCTATATCGATGACATTTTGTCCATTTCATAGCTCAATTGTTTCATATAAAGAGTTATCCAATGGATAGATGGAAAAGTGATTTATAAAATAGAATATAAATTGATGTAGGAATTCACCTCATCAATGACATTCGTTTCACCATACATGATACTAAAATGAACCACATACATAAACTAATCATTAAGGAATGAGTAAGAAAACCTTGACCTCCCCCTAATCTAAGACTCGGGGTTAGCCTCTCATTTCCAGGAATAAGATACAACTTGGTTGAAATATGGATTAGAATAAGAATTAATTAAAATAAAATTAGGATTAAATTCAAAAATAATTGGATGAGAATATCATAGAATAAATGACAAATAGAACTAGGATGATATATATATAAAATAAAGGAATAGAAAATAAATTAAAAATAATAATTTAATTTATAAAATGTATAATTAATGTTAAAATAATAATAATAATAATAATAATACAAAATTATTTAATTTATTATTATTATTATTAATTAATTAATAGAATACAATTCTAAAAGAGGAAGAAGAATAGAAGAATGAAAAAGAGAAAAAAAAATGTTAAACTAATTATTATTATTATTATTATTATATTTATATTCTTATTATTATTGTTATTATTGTTGATAATATTTATACAAGTGATTTTTTTAAAAAAAATTAATTATGAAGAAGTAGAAAAATGGGGCGGTGAACCAAGTAAAATTGAAATGCATAAATTATTATATTAAATTAACTATAATTGAAAATACAATTTAAATAAAACTAAAACAAAATAACTAAAAGTAAATAAAAAGACAACCAAGAAGAATGAGGGGGAGTTACAGTGCTAGTAGTTGTTGGTGGAGATCTCCTCCCTTGGTTTTAAGATTATGGTGTGCAATGAGGGAATTAATATTCTTTTTATAGGAAGAGGGATAGAAGCAATTGGACTCCTTTAGTGGGTGAGATCCAAGTGATATTAATCAACCAAAATACCAACAATAAAATTATAAACATATGTGGATCATGTGTATTTAATGATTTTCATATAGACTATATCCTTGTGGGGTAGTTGGATTTAATAGGATGTGAGGGATCGGGATGTGGCGGCCTAAGTGGAATAAGGGTGATGGTGGTGCATGGGAAGTGACTTCTATAGAATTCTCTAACATGGTAGTGGAGAACCCGGGGTGTAAAATTAATCCTTCACCCCTAAAACCTTTGAAATGGGTGGAGGGATAATCAATTAGATGAATTGGGTTTCTTCAATGGGTGAAAAGGTGAGTACTGTCATGGGTGAGCTCTAAGGTTGTTGTCATTGAGGTGTGGGGGTGGAGATATTGTGCTCCGGTGACACTGAGCCGTGAAGCCAAGATGGAGGTGTGGTCATAATAGTCATAGGTTACTCAGCCATGAAATATGTATCAGGTTACATGAGTGGTAGATTGTGACATAAGTGGTGGTGGAGAGATCCATAGGGGCCTCTGAAGACATAAAGGGTTGTGGAGTGAAGGTAGTATTCAATGGGGTGATGTGGAAGCATTAGTTGTGAAGGTACCGTGGTAGAGCCTGGAGGTGCTTGCGTCCCTCATAGAAATGTGGGAAAGGGTGGAAATAGAATATATTTCTAGATGTTACATATCAATCTTAGAGAATTCTATGGGGTATAAGAAGAGGACCCTCATTCTATGATCCACACGGACCCAGTGATCATCTCCTCCAATCAACACATGGAGTTTCCTAGTGTGTTAGTACTTGCCTTGTGGTAGCTATACATGGACTACTAATTTCATCCTCGTGTCCCCTATGCGTGGTCCTAATGCCCCTATGCACTGCCTTTCTAGGATTTCTATAAGGCCCCAGCCTTAAACCTTACTTAAAATTGAATTAAATGAATAATTCACATTGAGGATCTTTTCAGGTTTAGAGTTTTAGAGAATTAGGACATAACTATTACATCTCAAAAGATTACAAAGTAGTCTCTTCTACTAAATTTCCATAAAATAAAAACTCTTAAAAAGAAACATGTCTAGTTTCATTTTTTAGGTAGCATGACTTTCCCTTGATCCCATCCTTGATCCTATTCCACGCTAAGTCCTGTGAAAAACATTTCAAAAACTTGGGATGAGCATAAAAACTCAGTAAGGGATACACAAAAAACTGTTAGTTTATCAAAACAAAAAGTAAACCATGTATACTTTATCAAGGTAATACTTTTCACCTTTATGAAGTAGAAAAAACTCGTCACTGAATAAAATATCATTACTTACCTTTTTGTAACCAAAGGATTACCATAAAACCCATATAAAGAACACATAACATATATAAAGGTAACTTGGGACATAAACATACTTAAGTGGAATAACCATACGGTCGACTCCCCCACATATCACTTAATGGAATATCCATACGGCCAATTTCCATACATACTAAATGGAATAGCCATACGGCCGACTTCCATACCCAATGCATTGGAGGTTATAACGTAACCACCCGTCCTGGTATTCACGGCACCACCCGTCATATGGTTTATAACGTAACCACCCGTTAAAATGTCCAAGTACCAATATAAAATCATAAAACATAAAACCAATATAAAGGAAAGATAACATTTCCACATTTAAATCACTATATATCATAAATATATTAACATAATATAATCCTTTATCAAAACCATTTTCAATACCAAAATACATAAAAGAGTATATGGTATTTATTTTATTCTAAAAACACTACGTCTTGTTGAGGAAGCCAAAGACCAAAAAATACTCGCAGCGGCGGAAAAGGTCGTTGTCACCATGTACGTTAAAAAAACATTCCTTTTTGTCATTTAGTAAAACACTTCATAGAAAAAGATTCCTTTTGTATAAAAGTAAAAGTCAAAGGTGTTTATACACCGTATAAAAGAAAGTTGTGTATAAAATGAAATATGCCTCAATGAAAGGAGATTGAGACGATGTCCCTTACAAAGATGGTATCCATGGTTTTAGGATAAATCAATTGCATAATTATGTGTGACAAACGAATACACCAAATATAAGTGGATATTAAGTGTAAAACAATCAGAGGTTATTCACACATATTCATAGAACGACATATTCAAGGAGTACAAGTTTATCCCAAAGAATCAAATTTGGGCTAAGAAGTTCCCTTGCAAAAATATGACAGCCTAACGGCGTCACTTCAAAAATTCAGAAAATGAGTTGATGAGAGATAAAAAGGGAATCTCATTACTTGGACATAAAATTTACATCAATCGGGATATAGAAGAACATATCCCAACATAATAGTATGTGAATTAAAATACATAACCAACAAAGTCTTTTAAAAAGAGGAGGGTGAAAGGTTCCCTTACCGACTTGGGTAACTTTCGAAAAGTACACCCCATTGAAGAAGTGTCATACAATGAATATTTAAATACCCATAAATGGAATTATATTACAAAAGGAGTGTAATCGTGGGCAGTACATGAACCACTCAATGGAAATTGTGGCAAATGTAGCATAAATCTCACGGGAATAAAAGTGAGATGAAAAATCTCTTACGAAAACTCGGCAGCCTAACGGTGCCACTTAAAACTTCCAAAATGGATTGATGAGAGGAAATAGGGTATCTCATCACATAAACATAATGTTTAAAGAAATAGGAATATAAAATAACATCCCCCAACATAACAAATAGGAGCTTAAAAGAAGTGACATAAAGGAGAGTACTTTAAAAGAAAGAGAGAGGTTAAATCTCTTACGAAAATTCGGCAGCCTATCGGCGCCACTTAAAACATTCAAAATGGATTGATGAGAGAGAATAGGGTCTCTCATCACATGAACATAATAATTAAAGTAAATTTAATATTAAATGACATCCCAATAACAATAAAGATGATCTTTAAAAGGAATGACATAAAAGAGTGTACTTAAAAAGAAAGAGAGGAGTAGGATCCCTTACCTCGGGTCCGACATGACTCGATCGTTCTTTAATCTCCTAAATAATAAACTTGAGTTAATTTCTACTTCCTTAAGAACCTTTTTCAAGTTCATTATTCCTTTTATATCACTTATTACCATGTCATAAACATTATGTAATCATTTAAGTTAATAATATTTGTTTTGCCGATATTTGGTTCTTAAGTCGAAAGTGGACTTATTACAATTACATGTTGTTCATGTGGCCAAATGTTTATTATATCCATAATTTTATTCATGATGTATATATCATATATGTCATATATATCCAGTACATGCATGCATTTATAACATTACATAATTATTTAGAGGTAACAAATGAAATGCACCGTTCATGGAGACGGTAAGCCGTACGTACGCATGAACGCTACTTTCATTTCTATTTCGTATTTTATAGAATGGAATAATAATGATATAAAGGTATATTATAATTACAGTATAATATCATATATAATATCATAGTTCCATCCTTTATACGTCCCACATATGGTATTTAATGAATCAAATCACTTTGAGGGGGCGGTAGTCCGCACTTCCTTAAATGAAGATATCGCGTTTACCCATAATGGAAAACATAATGGTATGACCAAAATGAAACAAAACAGAAGCTTAAGTAAAACATAAACATATTATATATCATATATAAAAATAGTGACATCATAATGGCCACCTTTGAAGGTGTTAAATGAGTATTTAACAATCATCGTTTCGGGAGGCAGAATTTCGCCATCCACGGAAACCGTATGTTCTTTAACCATTTGATGTATTTGGGTGAGAGTTTAGCTCTAATAAATCTTATAACAACTTCCTAGTATATTTACGATACTGGTGTTGTTACAAAATAAGTAAATAAAAAGAGTTTAGGGGGTTGGAGAAGCAAAATAAAACAAATGAACATGATAGAATGAATTACCTTTAAAAGTTTAACTCCTTTTGATTTGAGCCTAAAGGCTTCCTTTGAAAGGATTCTACCCAAAGGTAATCCTCTAGGATGAGTAGAGGGATTTGGAGAGAGTAAATGGGTTGGGTTTGGCCGAGACAAAGGCTTGAGGTGTGTGTGAAATTAGGTAGAGGTGGGGGCCTTTAAAAAGAGGAGAGGAGAGGCACTTTTGGAATGTAAAGAAATATTACTTTATTTGAAAATGTGTTTAGATTTTAAAAGGTCCCACATTGATATAATTAGTGGATAAGGTGATAAGGGTTCGAAATCCACCCATCAAATAAGTTTTGGACATGTGTAGTTCATAGATTTTACATTATCTTTCTATTTTATTTAAATCGTTAAATAATGAGGTCATCATTGCATTATCATGATGTCGTAATTAAATTAATTTATTTAATATCTAAAAATTATAAAAAAACTACTATGATGTATTAATTCTTTTTAGCTTTCTAATGAATATTTATAGTTAAAATTTGGACTTTTTTAACCCCACATAAAAACTATTTTAGTAAAACAACTCATGTTTGTGTCAATTTAATTTTAACATTAAATAAATATATATTAATGTCATTTTCCAACCAAAGTGGATCCATGGGGTCCCCAAGTTGACCCATGGGTTTTCTTGGTCGACCATGAATCATCCAATAGGTGTAGGACAAGTGTCATGGTGTTTTCATATTTTTATAATATCATTTTTACCTTAAATTACACTAATTATCTCTAATCGTGATTAAAATCTTAATAAGTTACTATTCACCAAAAAAATATTTTTATCACATTGAACCACATTTTACTTCTTAATGACAACCATGTATGTTGGATTTTTAAAATTCAAAACACAGAAGTGGTAAAATTTCATTTAAACGAAAAATCAGTTTAATATAAGTACCACTTAGTGGTTTTACTATTCATCAAAAATTGAAGTTTTTCAAAAAAATACCAAAAATTCACCCTAAGCTATATTTGATATTCCGAATTCAAAAATGAAGTCCATTTTAAAAAATTCACAACATATAAGTTGCATTAATTAATTTAATAATTAATTCCTGCTGTCAGAGAAAATAGCGTGTTTTTATGAAACAATAAGTATCAAAAGATTGACACTAGTTTAAGTCCGATTTCAAAGTGAAATTAATTCCAACAACCACTATTGGATTTAAGGGTAAAAATATTTTCTAATTTCAATTTAAAACCAATTAAAAAGATAATCAAATACTATAAATAAATTAGATTAAAAAGAGGTTTTGAATTAAAAAACAACATTTTACACTATTCATTAAAAAAATGAACTTTATCAGAAAAATACCAAAAATTTACACCAAGTAAAATTTGATGTCCCGATTCTAAAGAAGAGTTTTATTTGGTCCAAAAGAATGTATAAGAGTGATCAAAACTATTTTTAATGACAGTTCGCCATCAAAAGGCGATAAGTGAACCTTTAGTGAAAATTAGGGTATAAAAGCCTAAAATTGAATTCATTCCGTATTTTAAGCCTTTGGATAAATGCAAAAACATTTAAAAAACATATATAATCATATTTTAGTTATTTATATCCATTCCTTCCAATACAAAGTCTACATTTTAACTACCATTTAAAATAATATTATTTTATTATTAGAGTGCAACGTAAGATTCCCAAGAAACTCGTTGTTGCCTATTGGGTACACCATCGTGCATAGCATCCCCTTTAAAGTAATATTAATATTTGATTCACAAATATGGATAAATATAAAGATGTCATATTCTTTATTTACCTGGGGTGTTACATCCTTCACCCCTTTTGGAAATTGCGTCCTCGCAATTTTAAAATTGGGCTTTGAAACATCCTTGAAAGTCCCACATCGGAACAAGAGTCGGTAAAACAATCACTTTAAAATAAAGAAAGATAAGTACAGAGGTCACCCGAGTTAACCCATACTAGGATTCCAATTATGAAAACATGGACATGGAGGGGAAAACATAGGTTCATGTTCTGATGGAGAGTGATAGAAAACATGTTTAGGAGAAAGTTAACCATGAGAAAATCACAAACTTGTGATGGATTAAACGGTATTCGATTCCCCAGTAGGAAAAGTTAATAGACAACATTTTTTATTTAAGTTAATTTTTATTGAAGAATTTATTCATAAGGAAACATAATCACTTATCATATTGACTTTAAACTATTACTAGATTCCTTAATCAAACTCATATTTTTTTCCAAAAGACGAGTATTTAGGGAGAATTGTTCACATTAAGAGTACTATAATAAACTTCTAGAGAATCACCTAATCCATAAAAGATAACTATATACTTCCCATATCTTTAGACCTTAACCATAACCAAAACCAAAAAGGTTAGTACAAGGTCAAATAATCCAGAAAAGGATAACCCTTTATAAAAAGAAAATCTATACTTAATCTCCAAAATTTGTCAAACAAAACCCAAAGTTCAACAAGGATCATTCGATAAACAATTCGTCCATAAAATTCTTCAAAGTAAAACAATCTAAGATTGAAACCCAAATATTTTAAGGATTTTGTCACGTAGTCTTCCAAGTTAAATCGTAACATTTATCTCCAAACAACATCAGTTGCTCCTAAAGTCTCGTATTGAAAAGTAATTAACCTAATAACATATCCTCCATGATAGGTTAATCATTTTCATAAACAACCCAAAATCAACTTACTCTTAATTAATAAAATTATATAACTAAAAAGAATTAGTTAAACTAACCAGGGACTTCACGTAGTCCAGTGGTAGGCGATAAATACCAGTCGCACTTTGGTTGTGGGTTCGACTCCCACAGCTTTGTCCGACGCGATGGGTAGTCACACGGTCTACGTGTTGTCCTTTTTCCAAAACTATATAATTCTCAAATCTTACCCCAAAAAGGGATAAAATCATCAAAAATGATCATTACATATTTTATCCTCAAGTTTGTCTCATGCCTTTCATTTTTCAGCATATCATATAATAACCCATAATTACCTCAAAAGTGAGGATCATATAAACTCTAATGGTTACCTTTATAATTATTACCTGAACTTCCACATCGATTGGTCATCTCGTACATGATGCATTACAGAACATACCAAGGTTCAAGTGGTTGATCATGACTCCTTGATATTTGGTTTAGGACAACCATGAGTTTCCTCATTGAATCCTTCATTTTATCTAGTATCTTAATCAGAGAACCACCATAGTTTCCTTCAAACTTGTTGTCTCTTTGGTGCCTGCTAGATCCATCCATTCACTTAAAACAGAAATGTCAGTGTGAGTATATCAACAAAACCATCATGTACTAGTGAGGAAGGTAAACACTAAGATACAATTACTCATTCACTTTATCTAAAACTAGGACTCTTTTGGAAATTCTAACCATTATGGTAATGTCACTTGTGCTTAGAGAATACCCTAACCTCTAAAGTTATCTAAACCGACCTTTGATACCAACTATAAGGCCCCAGCCTTAATCCTTACTTAAAATTGAATTAAATGAATAATTCACATTGAGGATTTTTTCAGGTTTAGAGTTTTAGAGAATTAGGACATAACTATTACATCTCAAAAGATTACAAAGTAGTCTCTTCTACTAAATTTCCATAAAATAAAAACTCATAATAAGAAACATGTCTAGTTTCATGTTTTAGGTAGCATGACTTTCCCTTGATCCCATCCTTGACCCTATTCCACGCTAAGTCCTGTGAAAAACATTTCAAAAACATTGGATGAGCATAAAAATTCAGTAAGGGATACACAAAAAACTGTTAGTTTATGAAAACAAAAAGTAAACCATGTATACTTTATCAAGGTAATACTTTTCACCTTTATGAAGTATTAAAAACTCTTCACTGAATAAAATATCATTACTTACCTTTTTGTAACCAAAGGATTACCATAAAACCCATATAAAGAACACATAACATATATAAAGGTAACTTGGGACATAAACATACTTAAGTGGAATAACCATACGGTCGACTCCCACACATATCACTTAATGGAATAGCCATACGACCAATTTCCATACATACTAAATGGAATATCCATACGGCCGACTTCCATACCCAATGCATTGGAGGTTATAATGTAACCACCCGTCCTGGTATTCACGGCACCACCTATCATATGGTTTATAACGTAACCACCCGTTAAAATGTCCAAGTACCAATATAAAATCATAAAACATAAAACCAATATAAAGGAAAGATAACATTTCCACATTTCAATCACAATATATCATAAATATATTAACATAAAAGAATCCTTTATCAAAACCATTTTCAATACCAAAATACATAAAAGAGTATATGGTATTTATTTTATTTTAAAAACATTATGGCTTGTTGAGGAAACCAAATACCAAAAAATACTCGCAGCGGCGGAAAAGGTCGTTGTCACCGAGTATGTTAAAAAAAACATTCCTTTTTATCATTTAGTAAAACGCTTTGTAGAAAAAGACTCCTTTTGTATAAAAGTAAAAGTCAAAGGTGTTTATACACCGTATAAATGAAAGTTGTGTATAAAATGAAATATGCCTCAATGAAAGGAGATTGAGACGATGTCCCTTACAAAGACGGTATCCTTGGTTTAAGGATAAATCAATTGCATAATTATGTGTGACAAACGAATACACCAAATATATGTGGATATTAAGTGTAATACAATCAGAGGTTATTCACACATATTCATAGAACGACATATTCAAGGAGTACAAGTTTATCCCAAAGAATCAAATTTGGGCTAAGAAGTTCCCTTGCAAAAATTTGACAGCCTAACGGCGTCACTTCAAAAATTCAGAAAATGAGTTGATGAGAGATAAAAAGGGAATCTCAGCACTTGGATATAAAATTTAAATCAATCAGGATATAGAAGAACATATCCCAACATAATATTATGTGAATTAAAAGACATAACAAACAAAGTCTTTTAAAAAGAGGAGGGTGAAAGGTTCCCTTACCGACTTGGGTAACTTTCGAAAAGTACACCCCATTGAAGAAGTGTCATACAATGAATATGTTAATACCCATAAATGGAATTATATTACAAAAGGAGTGTAATAGTGGGTATTAAATGAACGAATCAATGGAAATTGTGGTAAATGTAGCATAAATATCACGGGAATAAAAGTGAGATGAAAAATATCTTACGAAAACTCGGTAGCCTAACGACGCCACTTAAAACATCCAAAATGGATTGATGAGAGGAAATAGGGTATCTCATCACATCAACATAATGTTTACAGAAAGAGGAATATAAAAGAACATCCCCCAACATAATAAATAGGAGCTTAAAAGAAGTGACATAAAGGAGAGTACTTTAAAAGAAAGAGAGAGGTTAGATCTCTTACGAAAATTCGGCAGCCTATCGGCGCCACTTAAAACATCCAAAATGGATTGATGAGAGAGAATAGGGCCTCTCATCACATGAAAATAAGAATTACAGTAAATTTAATATTAAATGACATCCCAATAACAATAAAGATGAGCTTTAAAAGGAATGACATAAAAGAGTGTACTTAAAAAGAAAGAGAGGGGTAGGATCCCTTACCTCGGGTCCGACTTGAATCGATCGTTCTTTAATCTCCTGAAAAATAAACTTGAGTTAATTTCTACTTCCTTAAGAACCTTTTTCAAGTTCATTATTACTTTTATATCACTTATTACCATGTCATAAACATTATGTAATCATTTAAGTTAATAATATTTGTTTTGCCGATATTTGGTTCTTAAGTCGAAAGTGGACTTCTTACAATTACATGTTGTTCGTGTGGCCAAATTTTTATTTTATCCAGAATTGTATTCATTATTTATATATCATATATGTAATATATATCCAGTACATTCATGAATTTATAACATTACATAATCATTTAGAGGTAAGAAATGAAATGCACCGTTCATGGAGACGGTAAGCCGTACGTACGCATGAACGCTACTTTCATTTGTATTTAGTATTTTATAGAATGGAATAATAATGATATAAAGGTATATTATAATTAAAGTATAATATCATATATAATATCATAGTTACATTTTTTATACATCCCACATATGGTATTTAACGAATCAAATCACTTTGAGGGGGCGGTAGTCCGCACTTCCTTAAATGAAGATATCACGTTTACCCATAATGGAAACCATAAAGGTATGCCCAAAATGAAAAAAAACAGAATATTAAGGAAAACATAAACATATTATATATCATATATAAAAATAGTGACATCATAATGGCCACCATTGAAGGTGTTAAATGAGTATTGAACAATCATCGTTTCGGGAGGCAGAATTTCGCCATCCACGGAAACCGTATGTTATTTAACCATTTGATGTAGTTGTGTGAGAGTTTAGCTCTAATAAATCTTATAACAACATCCTAGTATATTTAAGATACTTTCTTTGTTACAAAAGAAGTAAATAAAAAGAGTTTAGGGGGTTGGAGAAGCAACATAAAACAAATGAACATGAGAGAATGAATTACCTTAAAAAGTGTAACTTCTTTTGATTTGAGCCTAAAGGCTTCCTTTGAAAGGCTTCTTCCCAAAGGGGATCCTCTAGGATTAGGAGAGGTATGTGGAGAGAGTAAATGGTCAGGGTTTGGCCGAGCCAAAGGCTTTAGGAGTGTGTGAAATGAGGTAGAGGTGGGGGCCTTTTATAAGAGGAGAGGAGGGGCACTTTTGGAAAGTAAAGAAATATTACGTTATTTGAATTTTTTTTTCGGTTTTAAAAGGTCCCACATTGATATAATCCGTGGATAAGTTGATAAGGGTTCGAAATACACCCATCCAATAAGTTTTGGACATGTGTAGTTCATAGATTTTACATTATCTTTCCATTTTATTTAAATCGTTAAATAATGAGGTCATCATTGCATTATCATGATGTCGTAATTAAATTAATTTATTTAATATCTAAAAATTATAAAAACACTACTATGATGTAGGAAATATTTTTATCTTTCTAATGAATATTTATAGTCAAAATTTGGACTTGTGTAACCCCATATAAAAACTGTTTTAGTAAAACAACTCATGTTTGTGTCAATTTAATTTTAACATTAAATAAATATATATTAATGTCATTTTCCAACCAAAGTGGATCCATGGGGTCCCCAAGTTGACCCATGGGTTGTCTTGGTCCGCCATGACTCATCCAATAGGATTAGGACAAGTGTCATGGTGTTTTCATATTTTTATAATATCATTTTTACCTTAAATTACACTAATTACCTCTAATCGAGATTAAAAACGAAATAAGTTACTATTCACCAAAAAAAATATTTTTATCTCATTGAACCACATTTGACTTCTTAATGAAAACCATGTATGTTGTATTTTTAAAATTCCAAACACAGAAGTGGTAAAATTTCATTTAAATGAAAAATCAGATTAATATAATTACCACTTAGTGGTTTCACTATTCATCAAAAATTGAAGTTTTTCAAAAAAATACAAAAAATTCACCCTAAGATATATTTGATATTCCGAATTCAAAAATGAAGTCCATTTTAAAAAATTCACAACATATAAGTTTCATTAATTAATTTAATAATTAATTCCCGCTGTCAGAGCCAATAGCGTGTTTTTATGAAACAATAAGTATCAAAAGATTGACCCTAGTTTAAGTCCGATTTCAAAGTGAAATTAATTCCAACGACCACTATTGGATTTAAGGGTAAAAATATTTTCTAATTTCACTTTAAAACAAATTCAAAAGATAATCTAATCATATAAATAAATTAGATTAAAAATAGGTTTTGAATTAAAAAACAACATTTTACACTATTCATTAAAAAAATGAACTTTATCAGAAAAATACCAAAAATTTACACAAAGTAAAATTTGATGTCCTGATTCTAAAGAAGAGTTTTATTTGGTCCAAAAGAATGTATAAGAGTGATCAAAACTATTTTTAATGACAGTTCGCCATCAAAAGGCGATAAGTGAACCTTTAGTGAAAATTAGGGTATAAAAGCCTAAAATTGAATTCTTTCCGTATTTTAAGCCTTTGGATAAATGTAAAAACATTTAAAAAACATATATAATCATATTTTAGTTATTTCTATCCATTCCCTCCAATACAACGTCTACATTTTAACTACCATTTAAAATAATATTATTTTATTATTAGAGTGCAACGTAAGATTCTCAAGAAACTCGTTGTTGCGTATTAGGTACGCCATCGAGAATAGCGTACCCTTTAAAGTAATATTAATATTTGATTCACAAATATGGATAAATATAAAGATGTCATATACTTTATTTACCTGGGGTGTTACACTTTCCCTCTTGTGGGCTTCTTGGATAGTTGTCCCATTATGGTAGCTTCATAGAGTGAAGTACATTCTTGAAGGCTAAACAATGCTCGCCAAATTTTTTTGGATGAACACCTATAAAATAGATTGAATAATACTAGGAGATTCCAATAATTTCTATTTCAAAAAAATAATCCCAAACTCAACATTCTACATTATTTTAATCATTTAAAACTATTTTCCATCCATATTCCAATTAAACCACAATTCAAAAAAATTAAATTATGGATTTTAATATTGAATAACTTCTATAAAATAATTTTATTTTGATAAAAAAATATGCACATAATATTGTTTTTTCAAATACTCCCATACTTTAAGCATGCTTTTCCTCTAGGAAAATATATCAACATAGAGTTTAAAGAGGGAAAAAATGCAATCAATATTCATATTTAAAAGTAATAAAATCAAATTATTATCAATTTTAAATGAAATATTAATAATTCTCATAAAATATTTATTCAATTTCTCAATATTAAATGAAATAAAAAATTTATTCATTTTACTTTTACCATTTTGAAAAATTATGGAACATCTCTTTTCTTTAATTCATGTTCCTCTTTTCATAATTATTAAACATGTCGAATACTGATTTACATCACATTTTAATCCTTTTCAATAATCTATAATGAAATATTTCATCTATATTTATTCTCATACAATTACATAATTATCCTTATACAATAGGATGTAAAAAATTACATTCTCTTCTTTTTATGAAAAATTATAACATAAAATCAGGAGCTATTGCAATTTACGTTAAAATGTCTATGAGGATTAAGGTTTGTATTAATTATTGTATTAAAATTTAAGGCATAATGAGGTGGTTTCACTCTTAAATGAAAAATAATGATATTAAAAGTAAATGTTTTATGAAATTTTCCCCATAAAATTTTAACAACTCCCAACACCTCCAAAAATCAAGGCGATGATCATGATCAGATTTAAACATCAAGAATAATTAGTGAACCCTCATAATATTTTCTTTACCTTTCTATACTCTTTTTTTCTTTTTTAAATTAACATATTCATTTATTTTCTTTTTTGAATTTTCTGGTTATAATAATACTCACGTCCACAAACTAACCACAAATGGAAAAAAACATCAATCTGGTAATGGTGATTTTTTGTTTTCCCAAATCACAACTAATAATTTTATTATTTTTTTTAATGTAATTTTATATTTTTTATCAATATGTGGAAAATAAATTATAAGGAATGAATCAAAAACCTTTCTTAGTACCCTTAAATAGTTCCCAAACACTTCTTCCTTACAGTGTAAATCATCCATTCCATCATGATTCCCTTCACCCCCATAGTTAACCTTTAAAATATCATGCCAATTCAATGAGAATTATAGGAATGGATAAAAATCGCTTGATATGTGGCTAGTTATTATCAAGTTCATTCATGGTTTCTATGGGATAAATAATGGTTGATGTAAAGGTTGTATGTTTAGGATTATTGGTTTACCAAATATTGAATAAATAATTTTTAATATTTTTACTTAGTCCTAGATTTGAGAAGTTAAAATTAAATTTCTAGCAGTTGAAATTTCCCAAGGTCACTAAAAAATATCCCCATGAATAAATTAGGAAGTACATATTCTAGAAATTATCTCATGAATGTACATTATAATTTTAGAAAATCACTCAAGTCATGATTAAGTATTAAAAATCAATTCACATGAATTTCAAAATTTTGTTGAATAAAAAATGGTTGGAAAATTTCATTTACATGAAGCAATAAACTCTATAAAAGCATGAGTCGATATTTTATTATAAATGTTTAACTTTAGTTATCTAATTTTCCACCTTACTCATACTAATTAATTAATAATGAAATAAAAAACAAGGAATCGCATCATTTTTAAGAATCTCATGCCTTCATGAAAAATCAAGTAAAATATGAATTCAAGTGGGGGTATTCAATTTCAACATTAATTCTTAGAACATTTTTTGGAAAAAATGTAATGAGTTTTAAGATAAACATAAAAATCAAGCTCCCCTTCTCATGAAAATCTAATACTCTTTATTCCATCACTTATTAAGTCTTCCATATTCTATAATGAAATTATAAAATAAAATAACTCAATTACGAAAAATGATCATGGAATATAATAAGAAAAAATTAAGAGGGAGTGGGCAGTGTGATGGACTACTTCCTAAGAAATTGAAATTGAAGTATAAATTCAAAGAGAGAATGTTAAAAGGGATAAATCTTAGTATGAACCATAATGTGGGCCCTACATTTTTACTACCTCTAGAGGTAGGTACCAGCTATTAACCAAAGTCTAATTGTGAAGATGCTTTTTTGATTTGAACCACCACAAGTGGCTTCTCCAAACAACTGCTTTATCCTTGTTCTCGAAGAATGTTCCATTGATAGAATATACCTGATCCTACACTATCATGATTAGTATATATTTCATGGTGGGGGTAGGATAAATTATGAATCATAATTATTCTAGTTTTCTACTTGTGAAACATTATATCCCTTCTACAGTGATGGCATTACATAGGCTACATGAATTATCTAACAAAAGGAGAAATAAGTAGGTATTTTTACTTCAATAAAATTTTAATTTTGATTTTTTATAATAATTTAATCATTTATTAAGTGACTATTTTTTATTATTTTATCAGGATAAAAAAATATATTTCTGGATGGAGCTCTTTAAATACATGTTGAATAAAATCAGCGAGTTCCATGGGTTCCTTAGCAGGTGCATTTCCAATTTCTTCATCTTCCTCTAATGAATAGAAATATTCTCTGAATGTGTATAGTAAAAACAATAGGGAGTGGATCATTTTTCAGTTTCAATAAAATTAGGAAAAATAGGTACAAACAGATGTTCAACTCCTTGAGTTGGTTCAGTTTCAATCTATACCAAGTGGTGAGTGGGTCTTTGAGTATACTTTCAATGGATGGAGGTAGGTAGTCGAGCTCCTCCAGTTTTACTTAAAATTTATCCAATTTGTTGGTGTCTATATTTAATGGTGTTTTCTCTTCGTCTTTTCACATTTTGGGAAGATCAAGAATTTCCTCACATTCATTCAAAAATAAATCCAATTCTTGTTGATCTCACACATATAGCTTGGTAGGTAATTCTTACCACATGGTTCCATCTGGTGAATTAATGAACAAAAGTGGATCATCATCTGGTTTAGTTACATTTTTATATGATTGTAATTGGATATATGTAGTAATCCAATACAGTTGGAAGTGTATCTCTTGCACAATCTCTCCAAGATCATAAATATTATACTTGTGTGTTTTCACATTTATTTTTATAATATTTTTGGGGGACTTATCCAAAGGTTTTTGGAGAAAAAAAACATGGATATTCATATTTCTTGGCCTATTATTGATAAAATTATTTGTATTAATCCTATAATTTGGTATTTTATAAAGATAATACATCAACCACTAGGTGACTGACAGTCTCCTTGAGTTCTTAAATGTGGTCCTTCAATTTTTCATCATTGAAAATTTGGCTATGAGCTCTGTTGATATATATATTCAACATGGAAATAAATTATTCCTCGGACAAGGTTTCATGAAAAACATGATCATTCACCTGTGATTAAAAGTCCCATGATGAATAATAATAATCTGAATTCATAATGAAAGAAATTTGTCTTTTTTGATATTTTATTTTTGTTAAAAAATTTAAAATCTTTCTAAGATGTGAATATAGAAAACCATAATGCTCTATTGATTGTATCCCTTGAAACAATTCCAAATTTGATGCACTCCCCCAATGGGGAGTTAGAAAAAAATTATTTTCTTATTGTGGCACAATGTTTATCCAGGGTCGTCTCACTTGAGGAGTATATCAGTTTAATTTAACAACTTATCTAAATCACCCATTATACTTATTTATTGTGTTTCATTAATTTAAAAAAAAAAAATTAAAAATATTTCAATTTTTTATGATATAATGACATGACATTTGAGAATTTATGATAACATTTAATTCTAAATAAGATAAGATATCGAATAAATGAAATTGTATTGGGTTTGGTTTTGGATTATATCATGATTTCATTTTAATTGTTTGATTTTATCTTGATAATATTAACATAAAATATTATATTGGAATTATTGTTCATTATTTACAAATATTGGAATCCATGAGAACCTAAGAAAAAAATTTCACCTCATATAATCATGGTTAATGGAACACATTTTTCCAGGATGTTCCACCATCTAGGACCCAAATCTATCAATGTTTTTAGATATATTTCTTAGATAAAATCCACTAAATGAAAATTTATCAATTGAGAGAGTTAAAATATATTTAAATTATTGATTAGGAATTTATTTAGTTTCATTTACTTAGTGGGAGGTATGATCATTAGGTATATTCATTTAACCATGCATGTTACTCAGATATACCACAAAAAAAACATCGAAGACAAATTCAACAACATCTGGACCTCCACCCAGGCCAAGCCTCAGGGCCATCCTTTCACTTTTAAGAGTAAGAGAACACTTGGTGGAAAGATAGATGAAATGAAAAATAAATTAAAAAAATAAGGAATAAATTTAAAAAAATTGGATAAGAAGATAAAAAAATAAAAGAGAAACAGAAATGGGATGAGAAATATGAACATAAAAATAATACAATAATGGAAAAAAATAAATCAAGAATAATTATATGATTTATATGATTTATAAATATTATTAAAATTATAATAATAATTTTTTTAAATAATAATTGTTTTTATTATTACTAACAATTAAAAAAATCGAAGGAGGAGGAATTAAAAGATAATATATAAAATAGAAAAAGAAATTAAAAATGGTTAAAGATTAATAATAATTATTATAATGATAATATTTATAATATTAAAAATGGTAGTATTTTTTTTGAAAATATTAATAATAATTATTTTAAAAAAATAAAATAAATTAATAAGAGGAAGAAGAATAGGGTGGTGACACAATTTAATGTGAAATTCATTAATTATTCTATTTAGTAAAATAAAAATATAAATTGAAATTTAAAAAAATAAATCAAAACAAATAAAGGAAAATAAAAATAAAATAAAGAATAAGGAGGGGGAATTAGAGTGGTAGAATACCATGGGGAAGATCCCCTCCCTTGGTCCTGAGATAATGGTGTGCATTGAGGGAATGACCCTCCTTTTTTATAGGATGAGGGATTATAGGGGCTTGGACACCATCAATGGGATAGATTTGTGAGCTGATAGTCCCCTCAAATACTCACTGAAAATGGAAACAGTCATGGTCCATGGTTATTTAATGTTTTGTTCATGAACTCAATCCTTGTGAAGTAGGTAGGATGCATCGGCTATGCGGCCTTGGGATGTTGAGGCCTTAGTGGAATTATGATAGTGGGGTGAAGGTGGTACATGGTCAATAGTGGCCCTGGTGTACTCTGGTGGGGTAGTGAAAAACCAATGATTTCAAACATCTAGTTCATCCCAAAAACCTTAAAAATACACAAAGGTATCTTCTATGTGATGAATTATGGTTTTTTTAGGTTGAAGTGGTGATTGGACACATTGTGGTACTCGAATGTGGTAGTTAGGGTGGTGTGGTTGTGGAGCTATGGTGGTCTTATGACGATGAGTGTAGAATTTGTGACAAGGGCATGGTGAAAGTGGTGTTAGGGTTATTGGAAAACATGGATTCCTGAGGTGAGTGGAGCAGCGGTGATCAGTGGAATCAGTGATAGAGATCTCTATAGGGGTGTCTGTCGATGTCAGGGGCGCTGGAGTGAAGGCAGCAGGTGGTGGGGCAAGGAGGTACTGGTGGAGAATGATTATACCACATCAGATAATAGTGTTACCTAAATCCCACATTGAAATTTGGAAGTTAGAGGCCATCATATGTAATTCATTATGAGGTTTCACTTGCTCAGTGAAGTCGGAGGGGTGTTGAAGGACACCCCTCATTGTATTGATCTCCCCCGACACATCCAGCCTCTTCTCCCACCACCACACATAGCCACCCCATATACCATTGTGTACCTTTGGGTATATATTATCATCCCACAAATTTAATCCCTACGTTCCCTGTGCACTGGGCTGATTTCCATGTGAACTTCTTGCTAATGATGGCCCTCAAGTGTGCTTCAATACTGGCTTCACAATTGGGCTGACTATGTAGAGTGGATCCCATGTTTGACTGATGGCCTATGATTAGGTATTTTATTTTGATAACTCATATAAAAGAGTTATAATTATATTACGAGATTTAAATAATTAATATTTCATTAAAATATTCCCAAATTCAAAATTCACCATTCTATTAATCATTTATAAAAAATTCCTTCCATATTCCAATTTAACCATTATTCTTTAATACATTGAAAATCATGGAATTTAATAATTTAGTTAGGGGTTTTCATAGTGTTAAATAACCTGGTAATACTACATGAGGATGGGGGATCAACCCCCATGGGAATAGGTACAATAGAATCACTATAGCAACACTATAGTAGGATAGTAGAGGCGAAAGACTAAAGCACTGACAGAACTATAATGGTGGTGATCACATTAGGAGGAACTATATCAGTGATAACACTATAGAAACTAATTTAGCTACTGGGTTTATTAAAACAATATTAACTAGAGGACTTTTGGGTCATGAATTTGGGCCTTTGGGACCATGTAATGTGATTTTATGCCCACTGGGTCTATGGATCATGTAATGTCCTCATGCCCACATGTCTTATGGACTATGTACTAAATAAATAAGGCTTGATGGGTGTTCTATCCTCTTGGAGGAGTTTAGGGAATACCTTTCTAGCCTATGTGTGTGGTCTATGTGTCTTTATTTGTAATTGTACCCACAAAACATAATATATATTTGGATTTTAACATTGGATAACATCCACAACACATTGAAATTGGATAAAAAAAATTGTACATAATTTTAGTCTATCCGAATTTATTATTATTTCAAATGGATACATATTTTTATGATTTTCTATTGGTACAAAGAATCGAAATAATGAGTATTCATTTCTATATATTTTTCATCATAATGATAAATAGTATTGTATAAAAAACTATCATAATTTCATTTGGTATGATAATGAAGATATTATATGAATTCTAAAGAAAACTAATGTTATGAGAAGATTTGATAATATTCAAGAAGAGTCGTGAAGAGTTTAATAGCTCTGAATTTTTCAAATATGGATCCAAAAAGAATATGAAATTTGAGATTTATAAAATCTGGATGATTAGGAATGTTAAAGTAAATTCATTCACATTCCACCTTTGGTTATCATATAAAATGAAAGAAGTATGTTATATATTTTGATGATGGAACATTGTTCACATGTGGATAGAGAGAGAATGCGTTGAATTTTTGGATAGAGAGAATATGGATTCTGAACTGAGTTTTCTTGAGTAATGTCTCCGGATAAAATTTACATATAAAAGAATGTTGATCAGATCTATCAGATCGGACCAGTCTAAAAAAGGATATTTGTTGGGAAAAAATAAGTGGTTTGTAATTATTTCTATATTATCTATTCATATTTTGTTTCAGTACTAAATTAATCAAATTGATGAAAATGGACTAAATAAATCAGATTGATCCATCAGACATAGTTTTGATGAAAATTATAGATGTGTTTTACCTATCTAATTTTGTGTAGGAAAGTGAATATATTTTTAAGAAATAAAAACATGGAATATAATAACATAGAATATTAGGATGTTTTGAACTAACTGGTGAAGGTTACATAACTTGTTACAGAATCTTGTTTTACACTATTAGTACTAGAAGAACCAAATGTGTTGTAGTATTGATCATAGTGATGCACATGTATGAGGGTATCTACTAATTGTTGCAATCATAGAAAATGATTATTTTCTAGTGAGTTCTGTGTTATTTGATTATTTACATACCATGTTATAGAAAAACTAATCTTGGTGAGTAGTGAACCAGGTAAATACTTGTGTACCTGTGGAAGTGTGAATGTTTTTATTCAGAAAATTGTTGAATATTTAATAGGAGGTGAATGTTATTATAAAATATAGATAACATAAAACAAAAATTATTTCACTGATTCACCCCTCCCCTTTTAGTGATATAATGATCTTGGTTGGGCCTTTTAGAATTGTGAATTTACATTTTGTAAATGGTTGTTTATCAAGTGTGAATTTAGTTATAAAAATTGTGATTGTATAAAAAGTTATTTCAGATAAATTAGGGATTTGAGTGGTGAATGAGTTAATCTTGGGTATCTTGATGGGAAGATTATGTCTGGTATTCTAGACAAGTCAACAGGTCGAAGGCTTGACATCCCTTGTTTGACAACATCAATACACTAAATAAACATTCATGGTAGGGATTGGTTGGCTTAATAAAGAGATGAACCTTCATGTCCATGATGTAATAACTAGGAGAATAATGATCCAAGTACCCCACTATCCATAGTTACTTAGTGATTTCCCATGGTACACATACTATGGTTTTTGTTTCATCTTTTTCCAATATATATATCCTCTATTATTATGAATAATGTATTCAAATAAATTGTATTCTTATTTTTATTAAAAACTAGAGTGTCAATTAATCATTTAATCTCATTCCAAGGTATATTTTTGGTTGTATAATATTGGGAAATTTATCTCACACCCAACATACACCCTTTAGGGTATGTATACCTTGTTATGTTTAAATCAGCTAAATTCAATTCCTTATATAGTGGTAATAGTGGATCTATGTGAAAATAATTCTTTTCTTGGATAGGTGGTTTTGGTGTCATGCGTGTTCCGACCCAATTGTTCTATGGAGGCTTCTTCTTGTAGTTAGTATCCTCCCTTCATTTTGGATATTTTAGATTTCAGATATAAATGATTAATGTTTAATTCATGGTTATACATTTTACTTGAATTTTTCATGTTATTGATATTGGGTATGATGTGATGATAGTTTTTCTTCATGGGTGTAAATGTTCCCAATGGTTGTACACAATGCTCATGCACTTTTTTCCAGGTCATGGGAATGTGGAGAACAATTCGAGCCATGGCATGGGACATGTGAGGTGTTGGGATAGATTATATCCAAGGCTGGTTTGTGAAAAAATTTTATTAGAGGGGGTTTCCAACTTTTATTGGGACATGTTATTTGGGAGAGCCTAGTTATACATGAGACATAACATTCAAGAATTTAGGTTCTGGTAGTGAGTGTTGGGTTAGGTCAACTCGCCTTGTGATAGGCCTTAGGTAATCATTTTATTATTTTAGTATAGAATCGACCCGAATACCCTCTCACACCGGTACCCTATCTCATCTATCACATACCCAAAGGGGATTCCCGATCACAATGTGATGAAGACTATCACATGCGAATCAAAAAATAATAAAAGGAAACAATTTCACTCCACCTGAAGTGAAATCATTGAACATATATAAAATAGAGAAAAAAAGGAAAAGATAAATACATTTCCTAACTGTAAAAACCCAAAAAAACCCAAAAAAACTAAATAGTAGAAACAATTTGCAATTTTAGGTCGAACCACAAATGACTATCAAAAAAGGAAAACCAATAACTCATCATGGTAGCATTGAAAACCACCCACTATCACACCACTAACTACCCAAATAACATGACATAAATTCTTATTGCCTCACTATGACACCTTCCATTATCCTTCATTAAAAGAAATAACCAGTTCGATGCACCACTAAAGGGGTACGCAAGGTGTGATATAATAGGATTAGTAGGGTCACACCTAGTTGTTCCATATAATATATCTGAATAATAATTATGTAATTCTAATATTTAAATAATATTAGGTATGATAATATATTACATATTTTCATATCAAAATAGTGGAAAAAATTTAACTTTTCATTTCATAAATTTCTAAATGAAGATGTTAAATTATGTTAAATGAATTTAATAACCATATATAAGAGAAGATATATAATGAGAAAACATAGAATTAGCTGCATATAATAACAAATATATGGCAGTACAACAAAATAGTAAAAACCAGATGAAAAATTACATGTAACATCATGCTGGGGAAGAAACTAGGGCAGGATAGCTTGGACACTCATATCTATCATATATAATCGTATACACATCAACCCACTCAATATATGTATTTATTCTATAGAGAAGAGGAAACCCTTGAAAATGACCTCCCCAACAGGTTTTACAAATCTCTAGAACAATAAGCCTAGGTAGAAGAGAAAATCCCCATTAAAAATACATTGAGAGAGGATGATACCAAATATTATACCTTCCACCCATGTACCCTATGGATTCCCATGGGCTCTAAATTCCAAAACATCCCATCAAAATTTTTCCATTAAACAACGATTTGAAAACAATTTCATAAAAACCATTTTGTAATTATCTGACAATACTTTTCAATTTTCTAAAGCCATGGGAAACCCATATTTTATAATAACATAGAACCACACAATCAAATAAAATCAGTCATATCATGACATTTCATTTAATAAAAAATTAATCAAAAATTATATCATTGTTGTTCCCCAACACTATCTTGATACAGAACCCCCAACCTCAAAACTCATGTCATCCATGTCCAGAACAGAACCCACTACATGAAAGGATTAAATAACAAAAATAGTGGCCCTCGAAATATCAACACATCGCAGAATTTTTTAAGATTTAAAAAAATTCATTAAAGAAGATTAAACACCATAAAAATAATGAACACACAAGCTTCACCACATCTAAAAAATAATATGTCCCCTAGAACAATTCCTCACAACATATCATTAAAAAGTAAAAAAACATCCCAACAGGTTTCATAGGTCTGATAATGCAATGCAGCGGTGTTACCATGATTAGAGTAATAAATAATAAAACTAGATTACTCTCTAAGAGAGATTCAACACAACTTCCCAAATGTTCCAACATTGACTATATTAATATGTGTTAAACTAACTCTCCCAAAATCACCTGAGAAGGGATCTATGACAAGAGAAATGAGGTATATGGAAGAATAAATGAAACACCAATCAATGTTGTAGCCTAAAATCTATCCTCCCAAAAGATACATGATGTTTAATCCATTTACATATAATGTAATCCATTGGGATCACATATAGAGAAAATCATTTCCCCTTTTTATTCGAAACACAATCTTTTTACATTACACATCATGTAACATTTATAAGGTATGTACTCCTTTCACATTGTGTATACAATTAATGAATTATAACTAGAAACTAATTACACAACATGTAACCCCTTTACATTTCATTTAATCTTTCATCACCAAGCATAAAACAAAGATTCATATGAAGAAACCCCAATCCAACTCATCTATTTCACGAACTCTATAAGAACACCACAAAACCATTAACATAATTATAATTATACTCCAAAAATTGAAAGAAACATATATCCCAAAATATTAGGTCATTTAGATTATAAAATGTTCTCCATCTTCATGAGTTCCAAGATGAACTCTATTAAAGTGTAAAACCAACAATAAGATGGGAAATTACCTGAAAGTGGGTAATGAGATGTTACAAACTCTCAATATTATTAATTTATATCCCTGAGAAGTTATGTTGAATAATGAGTTTCAGTAATGTTGTGAGGCCACTTCTCCATCATCAAATACTCAAAATACCATTTTTCATGAGAATATGATCTATGAAACCATAAAACTATTAATAAAAAAAGGGAATTCCAGTAAAATACCTTAAATTAAGACCTAACAAACTCACATGTTTACACCACAAAAGAAATATTTGGCTCTAACTCAATTTACACCAAACTCAAAACATAAAAGGATTGAGGATGATATTTTCTAGGATACAATATATTGACAACAACATATTATTATATCAAATGATTCCACAATACCAAATGATATGTAACCCACCCAATCGCTCAGTGACCTAAAACTGTCCAATATATGTCGGAGACAACATTCCATGTTTTTCGAGATGACAGTGACCTAATTGAGAAGAAACATTAAACATAACCCAATCATCTATAGAAAACTCAAAAGGTTACTTCCATTGAACCTAATAATATTTCATCTAACTCTAGATGTATCCAAACAACAACGTATATCTGGAATCCTCGATGGGGTCTCCCTAGAAAGACTTGATCGAATGTGAGAGGCTTCTACAAACTCTATCCTAGAAATGTGATCTTTAAGGGTGACTATACAGAGCCTCGAAAGGATCCATTCTGGTTGATGAGTGGTAACTATTATTATTATAAAACACAGTCATTCCTAGATGTTTATCGAAGGGGCCATAAAAATAAAAGACAATGAAATTATGAAAACCCTCATGAATATAAAAAACCTCATGAAATGTGATCTTACTATGGATGATATGTTTTACTCAATCTGATCGGAGTCCCCATATCCTCGTGGATAATTTTTTGGAACATCTTTGTGATCCTTGGATCCTTGTATGTTAATATGGTAGAAGGAACCACAAATAACCACACAATCACCAGCACATACAACATACCCAGGTCAACAACTTTTACAATTTCAATGATTAGGAAAAAAATGAGTTCCCTTTGTCAATAAATCCATCACCGCATAGAGATAATTTCTCCCTTGTGATGTCCAAGGTAATCCAAAATAAATATATGGATATATCATCCCATTTTTAAATTATCAATGCAAGAGGATATAGAAAATGTTATGGTTTTAGATGCTCTTCCATAATCTATTGGAACGCTTAATAATGGGGAAAAATCATCATTTTCATGATTCATACCCACCAACCAGAATCTTGGTCTCACGTCATGATAAATATTCATAGATAATGGATAAATTAAACATTAATAGTTATGATAATACAAAAACTTAACTACTCAATGATGATGGGATCAAAAAACGGATCACCAAAATTGAGAATACCAAATAAAGAGAGAGACCAACTTCAAATGGTCTCAACGTCATATAGGGTTTATCAAATTCCTCTTAAATTGAAATAATTTTGATGAATCTAATAAATAGACCTAACGATACAAGATCATAACTGAATAATGCTTAGAACTATAACTAAAAAATCCCCTGGAGCATTCAGATGTAATAGAGAAAAACTCCACATAATGTTCCACACTTCATTTGATTCCAAAATAACTAGTGATGTCATTTACATCTAAGATAATCTAAAATGACATTACCCTTTTCTAGGATGTAGGTGATATAGAAGTCAAATGTTTATAGCTATTACACACATAATATCTATATAAGAATCCTGAATTTCTGATAAATGATATATATTAAACTCTTATAATCATAAAAAATACATTGATCCTTTCCCCCAAAAAAAGTAATGCCTCCAACACTTTAGTGAATACATAGTTGTGGAATGTTCTAAACCATGAGTTTTATAATTATTATCATGTGGTTGATATTGATATGTGACTTAAGATGCCACATGGGAATCCTAAATGATCACAAAACCCAAACAAGTTCCAAAATAATCATAGAATACTACATACCCCTAAATGGCTTCACGAATGAAAAAAATTAGAGTCGAAGTCAAATGCAATTTATGATCATCAAAAGAAGACAAAAAAAATTGAATCACATCCTCATTTTACCACTTTCCAAGTAAGATAAGTTTAATGTGATTCCATGTTTGAGAAATACTTGATGTACTGTTAATAGTATCCAGAAAGACTATGAAATATTTGAATCATGAATGCATTATGTGTTTCTCACCATGATAAAATAACCTTCACCGTATTAGGATCAAATGATATGTCATTCTCATAAATAATTTCCCCCAATAACATTAAATATTGGATCCAAGAATTAAATTTTTAAATATTATGACATAAATTGTGACATCTCATGATTCAAAAAACCAAACTCATATGGTTCTCATTCTCATGCTTGGATCTTGAATAAACTGAGATATCATATATGAGAACTACCATAAAAGTGTTGAGATACAAGTGGAATATCTAATTAATTAGATCCATAAAAACTACATGAATATTATTTAGACCAAATTACATCACATTATATTTATAGTGGTCATACCTACACCTAAAAGTCATATTTGATATATCCTGCTCTAGAAAACTAAGCCAATGATATCCCATCTGAAGATCAATCTTCCAAAACCACTTTTCTCCCCTTAACTGGTCAAAAAATCATCCACATGAGGAAAAGGATAATTGTTACTAAATCATACACTATTCAAATTCATATTGTCGACACAAAATCGAAGTGAAGTGTCTCCCCTCTTAACATTGAGAATTGGGGATTCCCAATTAAAGCTACTAGGGGAAAAACCCTTATCCACCAAATTATCCAAATGAATCATGGTCTCATTTATCTCTTCAGGTGCCATATAATAAGAAGATATCAATATTGGATGTTTCCTGAGAACATGGTCAATTGTAAACTCTACCTACATATCTATTAGAAGCCTAGAGAGATATTCTGGTAAAATTTATCGAAACCCTCAAACAATAGCAGGGAGACAAACAATAAATGAAACATTATTGGGATCAACTTCAATAGAAGAAAATAAATTCACGATATATAGGTGGGATGGTCCTACATGACAAGACATCATATCACCCTCTCCTAGAAAAAGACATTATCTATCAACTACTAAAATAAAAATGACTAGTGAATGGTAATAATCAACCTCAATCCGATGATAAACAATATTATTCCTCTCAATGATGATTTCAAACAAATCAATATTGAGAATAAGAAATTCTCAGACTATCACTTCATCATCTATCAATAGATCACAAAGACACAGAAACTACTACACTTTCCTCTTCTCAAGAGTTGTCTATAAGTTCTTAATTACGGACATGAGATATTTTTAAATATTAATCACATAATCAAGACATATAGATATCAAATAGTGGGAATAACTAGTTTCAGATTAATAAACTGCTACCGATGATGTAATAAATATGGTAAATCTTACTATTACGAGACTTTTATCTTAATCTACTAGAAACTCATCTATAATGTGAAGGTGAATCACTTATGATGCATGTGTATAGATCCATGTAGTCATTGAATAATCTAACTACACCATGGTATCCTTTAGATATGACCATCACTA
Organism: Viscum album; assembly: GCA_963277665.1. Lineage (NCBI taxonomy): Eukaryota > Viridiplantae > Streptophyta > Magnoliopsida > Santalales > Viscaceae > Viscum > Viscum album. Next base: position 667,558,105 of record OY728141.1, read on the forward strand.
TCCATATTGAGGAGTATACATAGCATAATATAAACATTTTAGATGACCATAAAATCTTAAACCGTTTAATATATTTATAGGTAAATGATATGAATTCCTAGTGTAACTATAATTACTAAACTGAATGAAAGTCATAGGAATCATACTAGTTGTAAATGGAGGATCTGAAGATTCATGTTGCTAGAAATACCTTAACCACTCCTGTAATGATCCTTCTACTTTCTCTTTTTCCCTATCTCACCACTGAATCAAACACAAATTGGAAGAGAAGTATACAAATATACATGATTTCATGATATAATCACTAATTCAACCATATAAATTTCATATAATTAGATATTTCCAAATATTCATCATAAATACCTATGATATGATATCCATTCACAAACCCTATAGGTTCGTTTGAGCACTCACCTGGTCATTCTTCAGATCCTCTGGTCAAAAAATGAACCAAATCAGTAAACAAATTGAGGTATATCAACACAAAAATATATTCCTACTTTTAAGAGAGAAACCCCATAGAAATTTTGATCATTAGAAACTTTGGAAAAAACATCTAGAATAAGAGAGTGTTGAACCCTTTCAGTCCACGTCCACATGTCCATATGACTATACAATAGATCTCGCCAATGCATTTTGGATCCTCAAGTATTAACACTTCACACAATACCTAGAAACATTTAGTTCTATCTATTAAGTAAAATACTAGATCAATCTTCTCAATACATTTCTCTTCCTTATGTTGTTCAGTCATACCTTTAATGGACATTGGTTTCTCACACAAGAACTCATGTGATAAATATCATTCTCCTACATCACCTAGATGAACCTCAAAAAACTATTCTGTGATCTTATAGTACATTTTGATACATAGAATGAACTACCCATATGATATCATCAATAATTTTGTAATCCATCATAGGATTATATTGAGGACAATCATCTGCACCCTCTTGAGGAACTCATAGAACACACCTCAAAGGAATACAACTGGGAAATGAAACAAAAAATTATTATTAAAGAGAAAAATATCATTTTAAACTATAATATGCCTAATAAAAAATAATATTTATCTCAAGAACTCAACAATTAGAGATATACATCCCAATAACTCATGGTAACTTGATTCAAATAAAAATAACTATCCTGGATCTCACAACAATATACCTCTAAAGTCTTAACAATCATATACCAAGTATACCGAACATATAAAGATAAGAAATATTGAGGAATCCCACCTATGATATTAATTTGTAACAAAATGACCTAAATACCATCTCACACTTATTCCCGGCCAGATCCATCACAAAAATAAAAGGCATTCCCAATCCCCACGGGCTGGAGACTAACACTTAACCACTAAAAAAATTATATGGAACAATATCACACAACTTGAAACAAAAACATAGCTTATTTATACAATAGAGATAATATCTAAAATTATTAATATATTCCATAAATCAAAACTAATAGTGGAAACCAAAAAACACTTAATAGTTGAATAGATCTCCATGTACAGGTCTAACCAAAAAGGATTAAAAAATAGGAACACTAACTTCATCCCTTTGATATCATGGACATACTCCTAGCATCACACCACTAGCTATCCAACTGATCTGGCATAATACATTAATAGATCATCGTGATGCCTTCCATTTCCATCATCAAAATACATAACGAGGTTTATGCACCACTAAAGTGGCATGTATGGTGTGATCTAAGAGGATCAGTAGGGTCTTACCTAGTTATTCCAAATTAAGTCTCTATAAAAATTCCAAGCATTCTGAAAATTAAAGAAAATGAGGATTAATTATAGTTTATCATTTTATATATAACAATTAGTGAAAAGTTATTATTTTCTCTATTGATATCATTTCCTAAAAAATACGTATATTAGTTTCAAATCATTTCACAATAATATATCATAGAAGATATAAAATTTACAATTAAATCATGAAACCCATATTATATAAATTCAATTACTTTAAAATAAAATAGTATAAAACAAAATAAAAAAGTATAAACTAAAAGAAGAAGCACATATAGCATCATACTAGGGATTAGAATTTTTTAGTATAACATAGACACTCATACCTAATATATAAAATCACATATGTATCAATCAAATATATATATTCATCATGTATAGTGTGTTTTGAAACACCCAAGAAAGTGAACCCCAATAGTTATAATAAGTCCCTAGAACAACAAGCCAAGGTTGAAGAGTTAACCAACATAAAAAACCACCTAATAGTGGATGCAACACATTACAACACCTTATACCTAAGTACCTAAGGCTTCCCATGTTCTCTAGTTTCTAAATTATTTCATAAAAAAATTTCCATCAAACTATGGAATAAATAACATTTAACAAAAACCATTTCACAATTCATTGAAAATCCATTTTCATTTAACAAAACCTATGGAAAAACAATGTTTTAGAAAAACCTAATTTAACCCACACACAAAAATAGGTATATCATTCGATTTATTTTAATAAATAATTTATCAAAAAATGGACCAATTCAGTTCAAAAACATGAGATAGAGATGGAACCTCTTACCTCAATACATAGGTTTCGCACACCCACTATAGAACCCATGCTGAGAAAGGATGTGAAATTGAAAATACAGGACCTAAAATCAATCAAATCATCTTATATTTGTCTCAATTTGATCAAAAGGGTTAGAAAAAAAGGGGAAACAAAATGTACCTCAATAATGCATACCCGCTTCACCACAACCAACGAAGGATATGGGCCCCGGAATAATATCGCACAATGGATCTAGAGAGAATAAATATGAAACACTAGTATGGATAAGTGGATTAAATAACTAAATGAAATGACACTACTAAGATTAGAGGAAAAAAAAGAATAAATGATTACTCACTATTTGAGATGCAACAAAACTTCCCTAATGATCTAATGTTGAACAAATAAATCTAGATCAAACGGAGGTTCCCAAAATTTATAGAGACTGACATTAAGTCAATATCAAAGAATGTTATGGAATAAATCATGAAAAAAAGATGATGTTGTAGCCAAAAAACTAACCTCGTGATATTTAAATGATGTGTAAAACATTTATAGGCTATGAATTCTATAGGGATCACATACAGCAAAAAAACCATTTCATTTTAATTAAAAGTAGATCATTTTAAATGACACGTCTTGTAACAATTACATGGCATGTACTCCATCTATGTTGTGTACATATTTCATGAATTTAGTATGATGAAAAATTTAACATTGTGTATCCCTTTTTCACGCCCTGTAATTTCCTAGAATGAAAAATAAAAACTATATTATTATGAAAAAATATTCAAACCAACTCGATCATTATCCGAACTCGGTGATAACCCCATACATCCTTTAATAAATTTCTACCAAAAATTTATTAATTCAAACAATGATATGTCCCTGAACATTAGGTTATTTTTATCACCAAATGATATCAATTATCAAGGGTCCCAATATGTACCCAATTAAAGGGAAAACCTAGAAAATAGACTATAAATTACTTAATATTGGTTAAAGAGTGGTTTATTTTCAATTTTTTTTCACTCCACCTCAAACTATGATGCACATTTAGTAGAATCTACATAGACACCAATATTCATAGGAGTGGTCTAATATTTTTTTTAATGTTATGTTTTCAATTCTTGTGGGTGATTATAGAATTTTATTGATAAATCCATTTATAGATGATGTATTTAATATTTATTCTATCTTTTGATTGATATGGAAATAATCCCCTTAGAAGACCACACATGGAAACTACAAGAATAATCCCAAGAGAATTCCCCATCACAATTTGATCAGAGACTATTGGAAGTAGTGGTTCAGGAAGTATATGAATTGGATTAGGGAGTGGGATATAATCATGATCAGGTTAAGGAAAATGTGGCAGTCCTATAAATTGATAATTCCCAAGAGTTCCCCCTAAACACACCCCCTTACTTCCAGTGTGGATTGGATACCTAGAAGGCCGATGATTATGTAGAAAATATGGATTTGATATTCAGGATTTTAAAGACTCATATTGTACTCCTGGTGAATTCTATATCATTCATGTATGCAGGACCCACTTGGATGATGTGGAACTTAATAGTTTAGGCTGAAAATCTTGAAAATATGGATTTTATGGACTTCAAGTTTATATTTAATGAGGATCATTGTCATGTTACCATGGACTTATTCGAGAACTAGGAGTTTTTATATCTCCATTAGGGGGGATCACACCATATTTTAATATTCCAACTATTTTATAGAGCTAGAATATTTTGAACCCATGATAGTTTCCATCAAGAAGATGAAGTCTCAAAATTTTAAAATGGGTGTGTAGCTAGATATACAATCCCATGACATTATTTTCATGATGAAAAATATTCAGAGGTGGTTCATAGAGCCCTAATGGTGGAGATTTATTGCACTAGTTGATACAACCTTTCTAGTTTAGCCTATGTAGTTTTCCAAGCTAGTAGTGGCATGTTTCTGAGGAAAATTAATTATGATGAGTAAGAGAAAAATGGTGGTGGTATCTCAGGACAGTCTTCCTAAAAACCATCATCTGAAACCACTTTTGGTTGTTCAATTGTATGCTATGAGTGTTAATATCCACTCTATGTGTGGTAAGCATTTATTGTTCCACCTAGATCCCACCAAAAAATTAGTTACTTGGGGAACTTAAAGAGGTTTTATATTTCTGGGTTGCCAAATCAAACTGGTTTAGGATTCTCAGTGAATTGAAAATTACCATATCATAATGATGCATTAAGGGATATGGAATTTTGGTCTTTTTGGAATAGTGGAATGGATAGATACTCATTAGGGTAGGTTAATCTTAGTTAGTAGCTACATGTCAACAGTTGACCTCTAGCATTGGTGAAGATGAATCACCTACAAAATATGGAACAAGTTCTAGTAGAATAAGATGTATAACCTAAAAAAGTTCATGGTACTGTATTTTATTACATCATCCAGAGAGGTCATTTTATTTTATATCGGTACTTGTAATTATTTTATTTATTCCCATATTTTTCAATTTCTAAAATTTCCAACTGAGCATATAAGTTATTCCATGGAGTGGGTTATGCCACTAAACAATGGGAGGGAACATGGTTTTAATGGTATATCATGAGTTCTCACTATAGCTAGAGTCGAGTTGGAATGGAACTTCTTAGTTCTACTGATAGAACATTTTGACTTGATCCTTTACATGTAAATAATGGTGTGTTTCAAGGAACATAATGATTTCTTTTCATTGAGTATATTTTCTGGAACATGATTAGATTTATTTGGTCTTTTGAGATGAATGAGATCCCACATCCAGGTGAGCTAGACCTCTAATAATGTAGTTGGGAAACCATGTTTTCTAGGTCTCTTCTCTTATGATACAAGATCACGGTATGATTCCAAATAATGGGTTTCCTTCTATATTATATTTGATTTCAGTGGAGAATTCAATGGATTTAATAGTTTTACATCCAGAATGGGATGTGGATTTTACTATAAATTTGGCACTAGAAACACAACTGATATCAATTCCCTCATATCGTATGGACCCAACTAGATGGAATAATTAAATATACTACTGTGTTATTTTTAATCCAAAGGATTTATTTACCTGACTATCTCACCCAATTCTACAATAGTGTTTTTTTCTAAAAAGTCTAACGAATCCCTCTAGTTGTGAATTGATTACTAGAAGTGTAACATCATCACAATAAAAAATAAATTTTCATTACCTGATATTTATTAACCATTTTTCAAATCAAGGGGGAAGGCATGTTTTCTATTATTGATATGAATTCCATGTATCATTAATTTAGGGTCAGGGAGGCAGACATTTCAAAGATATCCTTACGATCAAGGTATGGTCTCTTTGGGTATTTATTCATTCTATTTTGGAAGAAAATCGATTTGGAGATTTTAATGGAACTTATAAACCAAAATTTTTAATAAGTACCTTGAAACTATTTTTGTGGTGTTTGTGGATGACAAATAGTACTACAATGTGATAGAATAATAGCATAGGTAGAACTTGAGAATAATTCTAGGAAATCATTAGGATCAGTAACTTCATTATAAAGTCTCTAACTATAATTTATTTCTCTAAGAAGTCTTGTTTCTAGGACACATGTTATCAGAAGATGGATTTTTATAGTCCTTGAGAAAATAAAAGTAGTGATTTCATGGGATAAACAATGTAATTTCTTTGAGATTCGATGTTTCTTGGAATTTGTAGGATACAATATTTTTTTTATCAGAGATTTTTCCTATCTCACTTTTCCCATTACTAAGATTTCCCAAAATGGGTAAGGTTCAAATGGATCCCAAAATTCCAAGATTCAATCAAGGAATTCCAATGGATTTTGACAACAACATATTTTTTTACCTTACCATAAAAAAATGGGATATGTGGTCTATTGCAATACTTCATATGTAGGTATTGAGTGTTTATTGTTGCAGGCTAAACATGTGGTTTTGTACAGATCTCGACTCCTCTATCCACATAGAAGGAACTAACCAACACATGACCTAAAGTAGTTGGTGGAGATTTATTCCATGAATATTTGTTTCCACTAACAGAATGAGGAAAAGTTTTGGTTTTAATCATACCATAATAGTATGGACTACATTTTCCTTCCAAAGGATATAAATATGAGGTAGTTTTTATGGGTTTACTATCTTTATGGTTTGGAATTTGATATTTTCTACACCTCAAGAAATGTTAATGGGGTTGAAAGTGCCCAAGGGTGGAAAATATGAGTGCACGATTTAATGGAGTCCAATGACTAATGGGCCCTCGTGGTGATTTTTTCCTAGATTCACATCGAAAAAAATAATCATAGATTACGAATGTTCTTGGTTATAATTCAGTGGATTCCCTTAGTTAAAGAACATGTTGGGTATGAACAACCTAATGATGAGTTGTGTTAGCTTAATGAAGATTATGAATTGTGAGGAGGTTCCGAGTGATTCGTCTTTCTATTATGAGGGAATCCTTTGTTTCAAGGGCCAATTCATGGTTACATCATCTTTGAAATGTGTAGTGATGTAGGATAGAAACTAGTCTTTGTGGTTCATTAAAACTAAGAAGACCATGATTTTATATAGAATTCATTTTCAGTTTTTTTGTCTATGTATGAGACTATATATAGATGAAATCTTATACAAGTTCTATACATGTACGCATTTTAAAGCTGAACACCATAGGCACTAAATTTTTCTTCTACCACACATGATTACTATAAATAAGTGGGATAAGGTCTTCATATAATTCATCATTTTCTTTCCTCATATACCCCATGGAAGAAACACTTCTTGGATTTTTATGGATCACCCCACCAAGTCCTCCCATTTCATTTGGATCAAAGACTTTACCAAGGTGGATGATTTGGGCTAGTTGTATGTTCCTAAGATTGTGAGTATTTATGGTGATTTGTTAGCTATAATATTAGACAAGGAACTCCTACTTACATATCAATTTTTGGAAGTACTTTAGATTGAAATGGGGTGACATGTCAATCTAAGCATGTAATGTCGTCATCAAACAGAAGGTCAAATTGGGCGGGAAAACCAAATCATGGATGAAATATTTTTACAATATTTTTGGATTTCCGAGGCACATGGGATAACCATTTTGAATTCATAAAATATTCATATAATAGAAATTAAAAATCCTCAATAAAAATGAATCCACATGAGATTATCTATGGTCATCCACGTGAGTTTTCTTTGTGATGGATAAAAGTGACTCAGACTTCTTTGTTGGGAATAAACCTTTTGTAAGAGAAATATAGTAACTTTAAATTAATTAGAATGTAGTTTTTTATAGAGAAAATTTTTATTAAATATTATAATGATCAAAAAAACGATCCCTTGAGTTCTTAGAGGGTTTCCGAGTGTTTCTAAAGGTAACAACTCGTCTAGGAAACCATCATCTTGGAATTTAGGGGAATGTAATGCCAAGGTATGTAAGACCTATTTAGATCATCTATATAATTGGTATGGCGGCACAAAAAATAAATTTACTATCCTAGTAGACAATGATCAAGGATGTGTTCCATGTATTGAAAATTAATAAGTATAACATTGACCAATCTAATAGATTTAACATGGAAGAACTGAACCATGAATCTGACATGTTTGTGTTTGAGTGACCAGTGCAAATTTTGTTTTCCTAGGTAAATGTTCTTTAGGAAAAAATGCATATAGATGGTTTATATAATTTGGTATTATAGAAATTATGATAATGATACATTGGAATTAAGTTCTTGGGAGGAGGATCAGTTTCATTTTTTATTCTCTAATCAGCTATCAATTTGAAAATATGAGGTTGGAATGTTTTCTTGGTGGGAAGAATTGTTACATATGTGGAATTATTTTGAGGTATTTTATATTTTATATTATTTATAACTTTATCAAATGGGTTTATTAAGATATTTAGATAAAAATAGTGGTTTTGTGCTATAAATATAAAGGTGAAAGGATAGAACATGTTTAGTAGAAACCATGCACCATCCCTATGAAAACTATGCCCCCTAGATGCTGGAACTGCCCAACTTAAACAACCTAAACAATGAGCATGTCTTTCACCTAGGATAACCAATAAACCATGAAAGTAAAGTTTTCTAGGTTTCATTTCTAGTAACACAAACATGTAACTCTTACATGTAAATTCTGCATGCTCTTTTTTCATGAACATAGGTAACTCATGGTAGTTTTGTGGTTTGGAATATTATATGAAAAACCTATGAGGCCTTATGTATCATTAAAATTTTGATAATTAATAGACTACCCATACCCAATTTTAATACACTAACACCATTTTCACCCCCCCCCCCATTTGGCCCTATCTACCATAAGTACTTCTGCCACTCCCCCTCAGCTCCCTTAGACTCAAATCATAGGGTGTTTTGGGTTAGCATCATCATGAGAAAATCATGTAAGATTCTCCTATCATATTTTCTTCCCACTTCTCCATATATTCTCTATTTATCATTGGTTTATCATTTCATAAACTAGTGTTTTGATCAATGTTTTGTTTAATATCATGTTATTGGGTTGTAGATTGTTCATTTTTGTGTGATATTCGTTCCTTAGGGTTTATCCTAGGTGTGAATCATGATTTCCAACTGGTTCATGGTTATTTAATCTTGGACGTAGATGATTCCATTACATTAACTTTTATTATAATTTTATTGTTCTGGAATTGGTTTCCAAATGGGTTTTTTTTGTTTTAAGAAATGTGTTTTCTATGTGGTTTGGTGTGTTTTTGTGGTTGAGTGGGGAATTGCACTTTTTTAAATGGTGATTTTTCAAGTTTGTTTCAGTTATTGAAAATATGATTGTATAAAAAGGGATTTAACTTTATATAGATATTGGAATATATCACATAGTCATATAGGGTGTCTAGGTGGCCAGACTCGGTCTAGTATGCTTTGTGATTTGGCATGGATAAGGACCAGTCTCTCTAGAAGGGATATATCACAACACAAACCAAAAATTCATGATGGGGATTAGTTTTCTTGAGAATGAGATGGTTATTCATGTATAGGATGTGATCATTGAGAGTAAGAGGATCCTAGGACCCTGCTAACTGCAGTTACATATGAATTTATTATGGTCCTCATAATGTTCCTTTATTAATCTTGTTTCTTTATTTAATTCAATTTTTATGAAAAACAAATTCAATTAAATTTTATTCTTATTATTCTTAAAAACCAGGTTCTTCATTAATCATTTAATTCCATCACATAAAATATATTTGGAGGTTTCCTACTAGGAATTTAGATCACAGCATGCATACACCCTCAGGTGTTTATATGCATTGTTATGTTTGAATCAGCTAATGGTTGGCATTCCATTATGGTGATGGTGGTTTTATGTACTCGTGTTTATTTTTGGGGATAGGTTTTGGTGGAGGTGGCATAAGGGAACTATGTTTCATGGAGTTTTTTTTCATGTTAGTCCCCTCCCATATTTTGTTATTTTTGTTTTTTGGTTCAAAATTCTAAATGATTAATTCAAGATTGTAGTGTTTCCATTGATTTGAAATATTATGGATATTGGGAATGATGTGGAGATAGTTATTATTATGGGATAAAAAATTCCCAACAGACTTACTCAATGACTAGTAACAAGATTCCTACTAGTGGGGATCAGGAAGAGCATTTGAGTCATTCCAGGGGCTAGGTTGGGTGTGGAGTTGGATGGAAGCTGGGGCCGGTTGGTGACATGTAATAACTGAACGAATATACTGGAAAAAAACAACTCAAATTAGTCCCAACATCCCAATGTACACATCTATTCATCAAAATAATACTTCAACGGGATATGAGCAACTCCATGTGATACCATGAGAAAACTACCCCCATATCACAACCAGTAACTCGACAAAGTTGGTATAACCACCCCACCATTCTACTGTGACTTTACTTTCCCAAAATAAATATATATACAATGTTCTATGAACATATTAAGTGGTTCATATGGAGTAATCTAATATGATCATTAGAAGCCACGGATGTGTTCAACGACAAGTCTTTGTACAACAATCTAATCAAGAAGAAATTTAATGAAAATAAGACAAGATAGAACGTTAAATAGATTAAATATTAAAATAATTGGAAGATAATTAAAAATAACCTTTTCCATATTTCCAAAATAAACCATATAAATGTGTTTCAATTCATTTCATATATAAAATAATTCAAATCAACTAAAATAAAATCATTTATCGCAAATTATATCAAACTACAAAAGTAGAAGATAACACAACACGATCCAAAAGAAAAGGTAAAATCATGCCCAAGATAATTATAGGTTAGTATGGTAGACTTCTTTCACCAAAATCGATGACTAGTGAAGAATAAATTCCTTATAACATAATATTATGGATAAGAGAAGCACCCACTGAGTGAATCCCCTGATAATTGTCAATAAAATTCTCTTAGAACAACGTGACAAGGGAACATAGGAATGCAACATGAGTGAACCTCTCTATAATAAATGGACGATTTACCTAATATAAACCTTCAACCTTTGATTTTAAAGTCTCCCATGTGATATACTTTCGAAACTATTTCATCAAAACCATTCAATTAATAACATTTTAGAAATCCATTTCATAGTGATTTCAAAATAACTTTTTTATTTACCGAAATTAGATAAACCCTATATTTTATAAAAAAACCTATTTCCACACATAAAAATCCATTTATCAATCATTCAATTTTATTTATAAAACAATTTATGAATACTTGGTCAATATAGTTCATCCAACTTGGGAAATATAAGGACCCACCTACCTTTAACTATGGTCTCACACACCTACAACAAGATCCATCAATAATGAAGAACACAATAATGATAATGGAGGAACTATAATTAACACTCACATCTCAAAATAAATTAAATTTAAAAAAAGGGTCATTGAATATGATAGATCACAACATATATTAGGGAAATCCACAATCTGTACCACAATAATCATAATGTTAACCAATGAAAAGAATATCACATGGCAGATCTAGTTGGATTCATGAGGAATCAACACCATAGAATAATATATCTTTAAAAATATTGAAAAACGAAACCATTATAATATAAAAAATTAAAGAATAAAAGCCCATTGAAATTTAGCACAACTAAAATAATTATTAATCATGAAAAAAATGATTCTGAAGGAAGAGAGGCCTCCAAAATATTATAGTAGATCTCTTAGGCCAAGAGGGAGATGGGATATTGACGAATGAAAAGGATATCGACCATGCAGCACCCAAAAATCCCAAATAATTTCACATATATATATTGAATCCCTTTTCACATAATGTAATCCAATAAATCACATATGATGAATACACCATCACTTTTTTATTAAAACCTAGATTTTTACCATTACATGACATATATTGTATATTTAAGAAATATAATCTTCACACCTTGTACCGATTCAATAATTATTCTCAGAACCCAATACTCAATGAGTAAAAACATTCTACTACATGAAAATAATTTCCAAGGTGTGTAAACCCTTTATAGGATGTGTATTTCTCCTATCAATAGAGAAAATCCTCAATTCATCCCAAAATCCCAAAAAACAATTTCAATGTTCCAATAACATAGAGAAAATATCGTAAAGAGTTTAAGACATTTAAACCCATACTTCTATAATTCAGATAAACATTCATCCCCTAAATCTATTCCATTTTCCCTAAAAAATACTCTCTATTGACGTTTGTCCCAACACGCACACAAATAAATTGTGAAAAGAAATGATATAGCATAAATAGATAAAAGAGTTAGCAAGATGTTAAAAAAGCACCCCTATAATACATTCTTATGTCATGTGGAAGAATGATATCTAGAAAATAGGTGAGTCCACTTCTCCCTCATCAAGGAATGGTGCTCCCATGTCTTATAAGAATTCGATCCATGACCCCATAACACTCTGAACAAGGAAATCAAATTCCCATTCAAGAAATTATCATTAGATTAAAAGACCACAACTAGATACTCCAGACCAAAAAACTTTTGGCTATAAATCAATCTATTCCCAACTCAAAACATGAGAGGGGTCTAGATAGTATTTCCTGATAAGTGATATGTAAAAAAATCATGAATTCATATCAAATGAACAATAATTTCCAACAAGTAAGAAATATTATCAATCCACTCAGTAACCACAAATAGTCCAATATATCGCAAAGATAAAATTACATACCTTTCAATCCAATGGTGACCCAACTGGGTAGAATCTTTCATGAAAAAACCATCACCAACGGAGAACTCAAAATGATGGAATCATTGATTTTTTATGATTTTTTCTGAATCTAATCCATAACTAGATGTTTTTTTATATCTTGATTCCATTATATCATCTCTTGAATAATATTCAATCCCATTAATGAGCCTTTTCCACCACTTCATAATGGATAGGAGATCTAAAATGGAAATTATACAATTCCTCAAAGGTATTCATTATGATCAATGACTGAAAACTGTTTTTTTATGAGAACTAAATCATTTCTACATTCTTATCCAATTATACACAAAAATAAAAGACACATTTATGGATTTTATACACTATGATCTAAATTGGATGATCCCTATGCAGTTTTTTCTTCGGATTATATGATTTAATCAACCTAATAAATGTCCATATCACCACTTGAATACTCTTCCAAAACCCTAATGTAATAATAGGTTACCTATCTAATATAATAGAAGAATGAACCCAATGTGACCTCATGAACTTAAACATATTCATATTACCTTAATCATAACATATGTGGTGTCCTTAATTGGAATGAAATTAGAGAACTTTATAAAATGATCATTCAACACCCAGAATGAATTTTTCCTTTAGATAGTATGTGGTTATCTAAAAAAATTCATTGACACATCATAGAATTTGTAAACTGGAATCAGAATAGGTTAGGGAAAATTGTAAGGATTAAGATTATTTTCATTTATGTACTAGAATGTGTAATAGTGGAATGCATAATCAGTAATTTCATGCTCTATACCTGGGAACTAGATTTGCCACCACATTTTATAATACATATTCAATGTTCCCAAATGAATGGTCCATGAAGTACTATGGATGTTAAATATCATTTAGGTCCTAAAATATGTTGGAAAAAATGATTCACTAAATGGAGTATACCATCATAAAAAATTGGACAACTATAAAATATCTATCCACCATGTAGGGTTTCTTGAATTCATCTAAACCCATCATTTTCCTTCAGACTCTCTAGAATTGACTCAAAGAGATATAATGATAATTGAAAACTAGTTATAACCATAGCTAGAAAATCATCATGATTATCTAGATCAAAATAAGTTAATATCCCCATGAGGTTCTAGTCCCCAATTGATTCTAAAATAGTATACGGTTTTACATTACTACTAATATTATATGTAAGAAAATTCTCATTATCTAGGGTTTAGGTGATGTCAAAGTCAAATGTTTGATGGGATTTCACCATCTTCCTTTAACTGGGATTCAACTCTTTCTAATAAAAGAAATTTATTAGAAACTTATGGTCAAATAATTCTCTTAACTGTTTACCCAAAAGATATATCCTTAAAAACATTATCACGTGCCCAACCATTGAAAACACTATATCATGATTGGGGAAATTCAACACATGTTGTTGAATGTGAAAATAGTTTTAATCGACCACATGACAGTCCGACATATAAATGAAACCCAAATCAATGTTAGAAGCTTAAAAAAACCCACATACCCCTTATCCAGAATAGGTAAGATCATAATTAGATCTGATGTCCAAATTCATTTTATCTCATCGAATTAAGAGTGATATGTTACATACCATATAAATTTCACCCCATTCTTAGTTTTCATAGTTAAATGTGACTCTAATTTTGAGAAATCCTTGAAAAGTTTCCTGTTGTATCTAGTATGAATAAGTATTCTACTAATCTCAAAGACTTCTAATTGATATTCAAATGAAATTAAAACCTTCACCATCTCAAGATATATTGAAAATCCAATCTCAGAAATGACATTTCCCGTGAATATCACTTATTGGATCCATAAATTTAATTTCAATAGTATTTTATCCCAATACTGTTTCCTTAGGATTTCCAATACAAAAAATAAAAGGGTTCTCATGATAATATCTAGAATAACCCAAAATTTCATCCATGAAAACACCAAAATAAGTATCAATAAACCATACATTTATTTCTAAGCCTTCTGATGGTTACTCTTTACTACCACTGAATAAAAAAAACTATCTAAACAAACTAATTGGCATACACTGACACAGAATTATATCCCCACTACAATGAGAGGAATTATAGACACTTAATCATCATAATCAATGAAAAAACACAATTCTATTGAATATTTTGTTTATAATAAGTGAAATAATTTCCTCAAATTATGTTAAATTTGGTTTTTATGGAATATTTGGGATTTTATAACTCATTTTAAAAATTGATGAAAATTCAAGTATTTACCCTTTAAATTTTACTAAAGTAATTAATAAATAAAATATTTTATGTAATTTATTTCAACAAAATTTTCTTTAACCATGTTCCCCAATCAATGGGATACATCATTAATTTTACGCATCTGAGTTAGATCATGAATTTTTCTAGAGTAAATAGGACATGAAATTAAAGTTATACTACACTCTCTAGATTGGAAAACACTTCAGTATATAGGACATAACGTATTCATCCATTCTTTGACTAGGCCCAAATATAGATATAAGATCTATTACACATATTCCCACAAACAATTATTCTTGAAGGGATTCTTGTTCATGTGTTTTTGAGGTCAAACAGTCGGTCCAATTTGAATTAAAATACTTCGATGAATTCCTCATTCACACGTTAATGTTTTTGAAACCCTAGCATATTTTCCACTCTATAAACTTGTGTTATATCATATGGATGGGTTTTTAAGAGGAATAGAGGGTTTGGTTTTGTGGAGAAGTGGGTACTCTCCATTTTAATTCCCCATTGGGGGAGGGAAACTGTCATTCTAGTATCTCCCATGAAATGATCTTATTTTCCCCTTCATTATTCCAACATTTTTGTTTTTTAAATAAAATCACTAGTTCTATTTTTTTGCTATTTTAAATTTACTTTTTCTTGTATTTACTTATTTGGGAAGTAAATCAAGATTATAAACATGATTGGGGTATACACTTTATAATCCTTTAGGAATGCAATTTATTTCTATAATGAGTACACCTCCAATGAAAGAGTAGTTTTCTTGTTAATCAATCTAAATCATACCTTGTTTATTTACTTATTTTTGAATAAATAAGATACTATAATTCGATTAATATGATATATGAATTTATTTTTATAATTTAGAGTAGGCATTGAATATAATTAAACAATTAGAAAAAACCCAGGGTCATGTAATGTAAGAAATGTGAGGGAGTGATCTTAATCTATAAACAAATGACATGGGATCGTTTTGTAGAGTTAAAAAATATAAAAACACAATTTATTCTCATTTCCATAATGTATATGTTGCCTAATTTTCCATATACCATAATATAGCCATATAAAAAAAGGGTGTTATGATTGAATGTTTCAAAGCTATCCTAGGATTAACTAATTTCATCCTTTTATATAAGTTAATTCTAATAGGATGTGTGGGTTAAAACATTTGGGAATAATAATTAAGTGGATTTTAATTTGAATGGTAATCATTAATAATTACGTGAATATTTATAGTCTAATCAATTACACCTTCTAAACTGCTTTCTAATCAAACATCTTTTCACTTTTTTTTCTCAATCTCGTTTCAAAAAAATAATAATAAAATTAAACTCTTTGTTTAGTATAATTATTATTTTTTTATAAATGTCAAGAAACACCCCCCCCCAATTCAATTAAGTAATTAATTTATAATATTTTGTTTTATTTTAACAATAGATTTAAAATTTTGTTCTTATTTCTTCATCTTTGGAGAGATGACCTTTTTCAGCCACTGTACTACACCTAAAAACCAAAACCCACACTTCATTTGGGAGCTTCCATGAATGAACCTTTCAAAGTTTCACTGATTCCATTGATGCATGTAATTTGTCAACTAATTAGGGGTATTTAATTTATTTTCACCTTATTATATTTTCATTTTTTTCTTCTTTCATTACACTTTCTCAATTTTCCTTCTTTTAATTATCTATTTTTGGATCATCAACTAATATTTATATTCATTTTATTATGATCTACTTTTAATAATTTAATTTTTCCTTGATTTGTGATATAAACTCATCTAGATGAGCTCTTAGTTCTTAACCCAGAGTTTAAATGTAACCTTAGAGATCAAATCATATAGTCACAGTCTATAGGATGTTTCAACATTAAATATGTTGGGTAACTCCACTGTTCTGGAAACATTGAAATACGAAGCTCATCTAAATAATATTAAACCAGATCCAATGGTATAAAATAATAAAAATTAATTCAATTAGACCACTATTAGTTTTCATCACATTATATTATTTATAAACATACAATAATTTCATATTTAACTCTTGAATCAGACATTGAACTCAAATATGGATTAATTTATATTATTCCAAAATTTAATGGCTTATCTAGTAGGGACATAAAAAACACCTTAAATAATTATATTTGTTATGATAAACAATTAAAACAACAAATTTATATGAATATCAAATAAAAAAATTACATTATCATTTTTTACTTGATGTAATTATGAAGGATTGTATTTTTTACAAACAACCTCATGATGTAACACGTTGGAATGATTTGAAACATCTTTTATTGCCTTGATTTTTTTTGGAATCAAGGACCACTTCCATTTGAATGGAGATATCATTGATCTATAAGGAACAAGTGGAGTCAATGTATGAGTAATGTGTTAAATTCATATAGTTGAGTTCAAGATACTCACATGACCAAATTTGTTAGAATATACTCTTTTAAATACCTCACATGTATGGAGAGGAGCATGGTGGATGCTTTAGATAGAGGGGAATTAGTTCAAAAAACACTAATATTTTCATATGCATTGATAAACATGATGGAACAAAACACCTTTAAATTTGTTTATCGAGGTACAAATCATGTTAAGGGAGTATATAAGGTAATTCCTTATTATCTTGAAAAAATTTAAATAGATACTATGTTTAAATATTTTTCAACTATGGTGAGACAAATTTATTTGGATCCAAAAAATACCCAACCAACTCTTTTGAGGCCTTAGGGAATTTTCATAGAAACAGACCTCCCGGCCATTTTTACCCTCATTATAAGAGATATGGGATTGTGAATTTGTAATCTCTTGGATACCATATCAACAGCAACAATAACCACATCCCCAGAATATGTATGATTTATTTTCAAAAATATACATCCATGGGTGGAAGGATATATCTATTGAACTCTCTGTGAGAGGGTTATTTTAATAATCACAAATCTTAGTTTTATTTATTTCAATTTAGCATTTTGTTCAAATTGTTCTAAATATGTTAATATATGTTTAAATCATGTATACATATGTTTATCTATGTTAATTTATGTTTTACGGTTGACCTAGAAGTATTCTGAATTGGACAGACACTTTGTGAGAATTCCATGTCTTAGCTCACCGTTAGTTATTTTCTGGACGCACCGATGATGAACGGTCGCACCGATGATGAACAGTCGCACCGATGATGAATGGTCACATCGATGATGAACGGTCACACCAATGATGAACGGTCCCACCGATGATGAATGGTCACACCGATGATGAACGGTCGCACTGATGATAGGAACTGTCGCACCGATGACAACAGACGCATCAAGGAGCTACCGATACCGATGATCAAGGAGCTACCGAGGTTGATTCTACTGATACTGATGATCAATGAGCTACTGATGTTGATGTTACTGATACCGATGATCAATGAGCAACTGATGATGATGCTACCGATACCGATGATCAATGATCTACTGATGATAATGCTACTGATACCAATTCAAATTCAAAATGACTCACCGATATCATGACTCACGGATAGTCATGAAAACTGTTTGAATTTCTATAAACTCTTATTTAATTCCAATAGTCATATTTTCTGTTTTTAATGCAATTAATTATATTTAATGTTAGTTTTTGAAATTTCATGAGACCGTACCTTGTACCTATGAAAAGGTAATCACTCCCATTGCCGGAGCTTCTGGAATAAAATGAATATCGAGCTGTAGTAAAAGAAAGTGTGTGAAGAGGCAGAGAGATATAATTCTTCCATGAACATACATACATGAAAATAATAACACACGAGGAACTCGAAGAAGACACTGCAATATCTTTAATGAACTCTCATACATGCAACCCACCACTACGGAAGAACACAAGAAGAAAACTGGAAACCATAGAACATACTCACTTGTGAATGACACCAAGCTGAACCATGATACTCTGTTTTTCAACAGAAAAACCAGAGAAGGACTCAAAAGCATTTCTGCTGAATCCAACAAGTCTAGAGCTGCACTGCTAATCTCTAGAGCATTTTAAACTTTTACCTGCTCTCTCTAAGTGATTCATTTGTTTACATTTTGAGCAGTGTGTGTACTCTGTATACTTTACACACACAATGTCTCATGTGATGAACTGGAGGATACTAAATCCTCATTCCAAACTCCATACATGATACTATATCCCACTGAGGATAGTGGTAGAGGTCAAGTGTGACCTAGACATCCTCTGTGTTGTTGCCATTATTTTCCCACGAAGAACTATGGTAGATGTATTGGGACATGGACAGTATTGTACGGTTGTTAACCTTGATCCAGGGTGTAGATCAAATTTATATAAATTGTTTGAGAGGACTATGTCTCTGCCTGAGACAGAACCTCTTGGTTATATCTGCTGTTATTTTTAGTATAAGTCTAAAGTATACTACACATATCTTTTATATTCTGCTGCTATTACTTTGAAATACAAAACTATTTTAAAGTTTCATTGATAGTAAAATTAGCAAGTGTTTATACTTGTTGTGAACCAGTAGGTTAGCTTAAAAAGCTAATTTATTCCTGTGATTAAATTGACTGAGATATAATCAATCTTTAAGAATCCAATTGAACATTTACAATCTGTATAAATTCACTACATTTTAACTTTGTTTCTAAATTGGAAGATTTTAAGAGAAATAATTTTTTAATATAAATTTTAATTAGAACTCAATTCACCCCCCCTCTTTAGTATCCACTCTGACCAACATTTGGTATCAGTGGATTTGTTTTGTTTATCAAAGTTTTCAAATACTCTGTTTTGCAACTGTGATTTTAGTTATATTTTAATGATCTTAAATTTATGTTAGTTCTAAATTTTATCTCTTTAAATTTATTTTCTAAACTCTAGTTATATATAATACACTAGAAGGTGTTGCTACCAACATCCCACCATTCTTTAATGGAACAAATTATGCTCAGTGGAAACTGAAAATGAAAATTAATTTAGAAAGTATGGGATTTGATATCTGGACTGCTATAGAAACTAAATATAAGATTCTAGCTACTGTTAGAACTACTTGGGATTAAGCTACTAAGATATCTTCCAATAATAATTTTAATGGTGTGAATGCCTTGTATTGTGCTTTATGAGATGAAGAGTTCAATAGAATATCTTCTTGTAAAACTACCTATGAAATATGGGAGACTTTGAGTGTTTCTCATGAAGGAACAACTAATATTAAAGAAATGAGATTGAATACATATACTATTAAATATGATAATTTTAAAATGAAGTCTGGTGAACCTATCTCTGAAAAGTATCTCAGGTTCAATGATATTGTCAAAACAATGATCTCCCATGGAAAAGATGTCACTGCTAAGGAACAAATCATTAAAATATTGAGATTTCTACCAGATCTTGGAGATGAACATCAGTTTCAATTAGAGAATCATGTGACATAAGCAAGCTACCAGTCAAGGAGCTCATTGGTAAGCTTATGATGTATGAAGAAGAACTCAAGGTGAATAAGGAGGATGATGATGATCCTAAAAAAATGTTTGTAGCTTTTAAATCTACTGCCTCGAAGATCAAGGACAAAGACAAAGTTCAAATACAAACTGAAAGTTCAACAAGTAAAGATTTAGACTCTAATAGTGATGCTGAGATGGATCAAATAGCCAGGAGATTAAAGAAGTTATATAGGAAGAAAAAATTCTTCAGAAAATCTAATTACAATGGAATTTATAACAACAAAATTAATTAGAAGATGGATTGGAAAAATCCTGACAAGAATGATGAAGTTATCTACTATGAATGCAAAAGGAAATGTCACATTAAAGAAGACTGATAAAAATTGAAGTTCAAGATGAAACATGACTACTAGGACAATAAGTTTAACAGAGCTATGAAAGCTACTTGGAGTGCGTTAGAAGATAGCACAAGTGAATCTACAGTTTCTAATTCTGAAAATAATTGTTCCAACATGTGCTTCATGGCCAATACCTCTGAGGTACCTGTTTCCCCTATGCTAAATGATTATTATTTTGAAACTGATTTTGAATCTAAAAACATTTCTAGTGAGGAACTGTCTGAATATTGTAATATTCTATAAGAAACATGTAATGAACTTAAGGACAGGTATAAATCCTTAAAGAAACAGCTTTCTTTCACTGCCAATGTGAAATCTTCACTTGATATAGAAAAGGAAAAGAATTCTAAACTGTTAATGGAAAATACTGAACTGAAGTAGTCTAATGAGAAATTAAGGAAAGACCTAGAAATATTTACAAATGTAAAGGATAATCTAACTCAAATTCTTGGAAAACATGTGGCACCAAAATATACCACTGGAATAGGCTATCAGCCTAGACAGAGACAGCTTACTAAGACTAGATTTATTATTAAATCTAGACAAAATTGTGCAAGTTCTAGTTCTAGTAATTCATATGCCTCAACTAGTTATTCACATAGTTATAGATCAAATAGAGTTTATTTTTTAAAATCGGTTGAATATCTTAATTATATGAGACCAATAAGACCAACATGGATAACTAAATCTTTGATTGCTAACCTATCTGTAGCCAAGAAGATCTGAGTACCAAAATCATTTTCCATCTAAATCTATTTTGTAGGAAACATGTTTGAAGAGTTCACACTAGAAGATATGGTACCTGGACAGTGGATATTCAAGACATATGTCTGGAGATTACTCCTGCTTCAAGATTCTAATAAAAGTTGATGGAGGCCATGTCACCATTGGTTATAATTCTAAAGGAAAAATCCTCAGCCTATGCCAGATTGGTAACACTGATTCAGTTTTGATTTATAATGTTTTATTTGTTGATGGACTTAAATATAATCTGTTAAGTATTTCTCAATTATGTGATGATGGATTTAATTTAAAATTTGAAAATTATTCCTGTAATGTTTTTAACTGTAAAAATGTTTTAGTATTTTCTGCTTTGAGAAATGAAAATGTTTATGATGTTGATTTAAATTCTTTATCCAAACAAAATGTTACTTGCCTAAATGCTTTTCATAAATAATCTTGGATATGGCACAGAAGATTAGGACACTACAATATAAATTCAATTAGACAGCTTACTAGGAAGAACATGGTTAGAGACCTACCCAAACTTGAATTCCCAAATGACAAAGTTTGTAATCCCTGTCAAAATGGAAAGCAACATAAAGTTTCTTTTAAATCATAGAAAGAAGTTTCAACTTCTCAACCTCTCGAGTTGGTTCACATGGACTTGTTTGGACCTTCTAGAGTTTCTATGTTAAATGGGATTCACTATGTATATGTCATAGTAGATGAACTTTCTAGATATACTTGGGTATACTTCTTAGCTCACAAGAGTGAAGCTTGTTATTACTTTATTAAATACTCCAAGTCTGTAGAAAACCTTAGTTGACTTAAGATTAAAACCCTGAGTACTGATCATTGCCGTGAGATTGAAAATCATGAATTTGAATCTTATTGCTCACACATTGTCTATAGTCACAAATTTTCTGCTCCTAGCACACATCAGCAAAATGGTGTAGTAGAAAGAAGGAATAAAACCCTTTAGGAAACTTCAAGAACCATGCTTAATGAATATGACCTACATGTTTATTTTTCGGATGAATCTTTCAATACAGCTTGTTATGTCATCAATAGAGTCTTGATCAGACCAGTTCTCAAGAAGACACCTTATGAATTATACAATAATAGAAATCCTAAAGTTAGTTACTTCAGAGTCTTTAGTTGCAATGTTTTTATTCTCAATACTAAAGATAATCTAGACAAATTTTCATCCAAGAGTGATGAAGGAATATTATTAGGATATTCTATCTCTAGAAAAGCCTATAGAGTCTTTAATATGAGAACCAAGTGTGTGGAAGAATCTGTTCACATCAAGTTTGATGAAACTGATCCACATGAACATAAACCATCTATTGAGAATCTTGAAGAAGATTTATCTGTTCTAAACCTTAATGATAAAATCAATAAACATGTTGTAAAGACAACAAGTTCTGGAAACGTTCCAGAATCCACTTCTGTAGAACCTGAACCTAGAGAAGAACCTGAAATCTCTAGTCCTACCTTTACTAGATCAACTAATATTCTAAAGAATCATCATTTAGATGTTGTTTTTGGTAATCAGGATAGAGGGACACAAACTAGAGCTTCTCTTAGAAACTAGGTTGAACATCAATATTTTCATTCACAGTTAGAACATAAAAATATCAATGATTCTATCAATGATGAATTTTGGGTAATGGCTATTCAAGAAGAACTAAATCAATTTGAATGAAACGAAGTCTGGGAATTAGTTGATAGACATAAGGACACTTTGACTATTAGCACTAAATGGGTTTTTAGAAATAAATTTGATGTGTCTGGAAACATAGTTAAAAAAAAGCTAGATTAGTTGCACAAGCATATAGTAAAGAGGAAGGTATAGACTATGAGGAAACCTTTGCACCTGTAGCTAGATTAGAAGCTATTAGGATTCTACATTCCTAAGCTGCTCATCTGTATTTCATGTTATATCAAATGGATGTTAAAGGTGCTTTTAAAAATGGTTTTATTGTTGACTATGTTATTGTTGAACAACCACCTAGATTTACTAATCCTCATTTTCCAAATCGAGTTTTTAAACTTTCGAAAGCATTATATGGTTTAAAACAAGATCCAAGAGCTTGGTATGATAGACTTAGTAGTTTTTTTATTTCAAAAGGTTTTACTAAAGGGATTGCTGATCCAACTCATTTTATTAAAATAATTTCTAAAGATTTTTTGATTGTACAAATCAATGTTGATGATATTAGGTTTGGATCTTCTAAAAATGCTTTATGTACTGGTTTTTTAAAAATTATGCAAAATGAATTTGAAATGAGTTTAATGGGAGAACTCAAATATTTTCTTAGATTTCAAGTTTTTCAAAATGAAAATGGTATTATTTGGAATCAAAGTAAATATACAAAAGATCTTTTAAAACGTTTTGTCTTGTATAGTTTTAAGGAAAGTGATACACCTATGATTACTTTTTGTAAATTGGATGCAGATGAAACTACGAAACTAGTGGATCAAAGCAATTACAGAGGTATGATTGGGAGTCTACTTTACCTTACTGCCAGTCAACCAGATATTACGTCTAGTGTGTGTATGTGTGCAAGATTTCAAGCTAAACCTAAAAATATCATTTGATTGCTGTTAAAAGAATTTTCAAAATATCCTAAACACACTACAAATTTAGGTTTTTTTATCCAAAAAGACAATCTTTTGACTTAATGAGTTATTCAGATGCTAACTTTGCTGGTTTCAAGTTAGATAGGAAGATCACATCTCGAACATGTCCTCTTTTGGGAAAGTCCTTGGTATCTTGGTGTGGTAAGAAATAGAACCCTGTTGCATTATCAATTGTTGAAGCAGAATACATTGCTGCTAGTAGTTGTTGTGCACAAATTTTGTAGATGAAACACACTCTTTTAGACTATGGATATGATTTTAAGCATGTTTCAATCAACTGTGATAACACTAGTGCAATTGACATATCAAAGAACCCTGTGTCTCACTATAGAACAAAACACATTGATATAAGGAACCAATTTTTTAAAGACCACTACCAAAAAAGGTGATATTACTCTTGAGTTTATTGGTACTGAACTTCAATTAGCTGACATATTCACCAATCCCTTAAGTAATGAGAGTTTAGACTTGATTAAACAAGAGTTATGTATGATAGATCAGTGAAACCGATCAGTGAAACTGATCAGTGAAACCGATCAGTTAAACCGATCTGTGAAACCGATATGTGAAACTGATCTGTGCTACCGATTATGTAATAGTGTGTTTGAAACCTTTAGTGTTTGTTTAAAATACGAATGTTTTACTTAATTGATATTTTATTATTTTTCAACCCTAAATGATACAAATAATAACCCGCAGCTATTTCTTTTTCAAAGATACTGTTGACCTTCCATCTCTCGATGAACTCTCTCTTCTCTTTCTTGTAACCCTAAATTTTAAATCCTCTCGAAACCTCTCAATCCTATCGAATCTACAATGTAAAAGAAAAAGCGACAAGGAAAGGAATCTGAAGGTTCTTCACCTGTAAAGCATGCTCGAGGAGAGTCGATAATCATGACGCAGAGGTCAGTAAACCCGGAGTTGGAAGCACGAGAAGTTATAGCTGAGAAAGAAGCGTGTGCTAAATGGGTGTCATCGAGGAAGTCTGCATTGTTGAAGGTATTAGAGATGCAGGGATGGAAAGACAGGCTCTGTAATAAAAACCGAGTCTACTACCCGAAGTTGGTGCATGAGTTTTACTTAAACTTAAGTAATGTTTTGGATAGAGTAGAGGCTGTGATATTTTCTTCAATAGTTAAAGGGAAAAAGATTACTTTTTCATCGAAACAGTGGGCTGAATGTTTGGGAGTTCCTCACAATGTAAGATATGAGAATTACGTTGGTAATATCCCTCCTACTACAGATTACTTTTCTTATGAGCTAGACCTGGATTTATTGACTGGGAAGTTTGAATCGAGGAGGATATCTACTGCTGAGTTGGATGGTGAGAGTAGAATCATATTTATGTTTATTCAACATCAAATATGTCCTATAAAAGGTGACTTTTCTTCAGTAAAGTATCAGGATGTTTTTATATTATCTCTTTTGTTGGATGGTGAAAACAACAACCTGTGTTGATATTTTTCTGAGCATATTGATGAGATGATAAAACCATCAAAGAAAGCTACAACATTGTTTTATTATAAGCAAATCTCTGCCATGCTGAAGTTCATGGACTTTGTTAATGATGGAGATGAGTGTATCTCATCCAGTAGCTTATTTATTAACAAGGATATTTATAAGAGTATGAAAATCAACTGGAACCCATAGAAGAAGGCTTGGGTTACTAATGAGGAGAAGTTGTATAACTCCTTTAATCATACAGATCATCATACAACACCAAAGGGGATTAGATATCCTAGTTTAAAACTTGGTGAAGAAGTGGTTTATTCTGATGAAGAAGAGGAAGCAGTAGTTCCTAAGGGAACTGGTGAGTCTAGTAAGCAGGGAACAGAATAAAAAGAAGCTGAAGATGGAACTGATGCTGAAAAGGATCCTGAATCACCTACTGATGATAGGAGTGATCCTGATACAATGAGCCCAAAGAAATGAAGGCTATAATTTGGTTTGGAAAGCCCTCCTCTCAAGTTACCAGAGATAGAACCTCTTTTAGATGATAAAGAAGTAGGTGAGACTGATGAATCAACCTCAGAGGAGTACGAATCTGGTAGTACAGATAGTTCAAGTGAGAAATCAGTTAATAATGATGATGATGAAGGCAATAATGGTGATAAGGGTAATGTTGATGGTGATAGTGATAGTAGTAGTCGTGACTGTGATGGTGGTGATGCTGATGATGCTAATGCTAGGCCTATAGAAGGTCAGAATATGATCCAAGATGATCCTCAACCCCAACCAAATGTGAATGAAAATGTCCCTGAGGCTGAGAGAACATAACAGTTGGAGATTGATGAGGATGAGGAAGTCCCTCTTGAAATTCCTGGAAGAGGTCAGTTTGTGAAACCTATGTATCCTTCATGAAAAGCTACATGGGAAGAACATCCAGGTCTTGTTGTTCTAGGATTAGACTATCCAGAGCAAGAGGAAGAATACGGAATGGATCTTACAGGAGTAAGTAACTAAGTTAGGGCTCGATTAGTTACTGAATATATGTAAGTGATAACAGACAGACCAGGTCCTTATATTTCTCAATCCGGACATGATCCTTCTGTTTCTCAAGCTAGATATGGTCCTGCAGTTGCTCAATCTGATTTTGACAGATTTAAGGTGGAATTTATTCAAGTAGTTATAGAGGATTTGAAAGATGAGTTATCTCATTTTCCTGCTTCTGCACCTGTGACTTTATCCGAAGCTGCTATGGATGATTTGGCTCAATGAGTGGTAAGCCTTATCAAACAAGACCTGTGCAATTATATTGAGTTGATTGACAGGCACATTACGTCTTTGAATCAAACACTCATGGACTTAGGCAGTAATTTCGTTTCTCTATCTGGAGAGTTCAGAACAACCATCTCTAGTATGATGGATGTGTTAAGAAATATGATAGAACATCTGAAGAGGCAGATTTGAGGAAGTTTAAAGTTGACATCACTCAATTTGTTGCTTAGTCTAGTTCACCAAAGGTGACCAAGATTACTAGTCATGAGATTAATGATTTAAAGAATGTTATTAAATATGAGGTGGAAGCTCTTGGAAAGATTTTGGATTTGGATTATTTGAAAAATATGAAAGACCATAGTGATCATATTCATAAAATGGTTCAGTTGTATTCATTCGATGCTACCAAGGCTCAAAAAGAGATGATGGAGAAAGTGGATCATTATTTCTCTAAGATTTACACCAAGTATGAGTTGAATCGTCATTTTAAAGTGCTGGCTGACAATTTGAGACTCCCTCAGGTTACTCAATCTTTTAAGACTCATGTTCAGCAGTTGAAGGATTTTACTCCTTATTTGGAAAGTTTCATGCAGAATAAGGATGATTTTGAAAAGGCTATAAAGTATGGTGGAGAAGTAATTCAGGACTTCATCAATTTGCTCAAACCCTACCTTTGTGTTCAAGCTAAGACCATTGTTTTTTCTACTGTTGAGCCCTT
The DNA here is from genome assembly GCA_963277665.1 of Viscum album. Lineage (NCBI taxonomy): Eukaryota > Viridiplantae > Streptophyta > Magnoliopsida > Santalales > Viscaceae > Viscum > Viscum album. Next base: position 667,585,751 of record OY728141.1, read on the forward strand.
TAATTCTCCAAATGTTGCTCCTGGTCAGATGTTTGTCTCTCAAGCTCTCTCTAGTATTCGGCCAGTCTTTCAACAGACTCCTTCAGAAACATCTTCTTCTTTTTACCAGGTGACCCTAGAACCCACAATTCATCCAGCTAGAGTCATATTGCCTCCATTCTCCATCCGGATAATTCAACCTTACACCCAGCCACCTTCTGGACCATCTATTCCTCCAACTCCCAATGTAAAAGCTCCATTGCACCTTGATAAATAGTTGTATCTGTCAATTTTTTATAGGGTGTCTATTTCCTATACTTTTCACTTTTTTATGTGATTTTTGTACTCATTTTCAAACCTTATTTTTCAAATGGGATCTTCTTGATTATCTTCCTTATATTTTCTCTTCCTTCTCTTTTATTTTTTTTTGATAATCCCAATGGGGGAGAAATGAGAAATGAGAAATAAGAGATGAGATATCATGAATATGAATATGGGATGAACTGAATATTCATATGATCCCATGATGCATGTTTAAAAAATTACTACTTTGTATGACTACTTAACTATTCACTACATGCATACATATACATAGGGGGAGAAATGCTGACTATATATCTAAGTGGAAGCAATGCTGAAAGGGGAGAATGAATCGTATTATCTACATTATATTATATGGGGAGAAGTTATGTTTGCTCTTCTAACCTTTTCTTATCTTTTGGAATATTTTATTTTTATATAGGGGGAGAATACAGAATGAAATACTTTTTTCTCTCTTCATTTATGCCATTGATTTGTGATTATCAAAAAGGGGGAGATTATTTAACTCTCTTTGAGATGGTAATTTTAATAATCACAAATCTTAGTTTTATTTATTTCAATTTAGTCTTTTGTTCAAATTTTTCTAATTATGTTTATATACGGTAAAATCATGTCTACGTATGTTTATCTATGTTAATTTATGTTTTACGGCTGACTTGGAAGTATTATGGATTGAACAGACACTTTGTGAGAATTCCATGTCTTGACTCACGGTTAGTTATTTTCCTGACGCACTGATGATGAATAGTCGCACTGATGATGAACGGTCGCACTGATGATGAACGGTAGCACCGATGATAAACAGTCGTACCAATGATGAACGGTTGCACCGATGATGAACGGTCGCACCGATGATGAACGGTCTCACCGATGATGAACGGTCGCACTGATGATGAACGGTCGCACCGATGATGAATGGTTTCACCGATGATAGGAATTGTCGCACCGATAACAACGATCGCATCAAGGAGCTACCAATACCAATGATCAAGGAGCTACCGATGCTGATGCTACCGATACCGATGATCAATGAGCTACCGATGCTAATTCTACCAATACCAATGATCAATGAGCTACTGATGTTGATGCTACTGATACCGATGATAAATGAGCTACCGATGCTGATTCTACAGATACCGATGCAGATTCAAAATGACTCACCGATCTCATGACTCACCGATAGTCATGAAAACTGTTTGAATTTATATGAACTCTTATTTATTTCCAATGGTCATATTTGATGTTTTAAATGCAATTAATGATATTTAATATTAGTTATTGGCATTTCAGGGGACCATACCTCATACCTTTGAAAATGTAATCATTCCCATTGTCGGAGCTCGTGGAATAAAAGGAAGATCGAGCTGTAGTAAAAGAAAGTGTGTGAAAAGGAATAGAGATAGAATTCTTCCATGCACATACATGCATGAAAATAATAACACATGAGGAACTTGAAGAAAACATTTCAATATCTTCAAGGAACTCTCATACATGAAACCCAACACTAATAAATAACACACAAAGAAAACTAGAAACCAGAGAACATACTCACTTGTGAAGGACACCAAGATGAACCATGATACTCTGTTTTTCAACAGAAAAACTAGAGAAGGACTCAAGAGCATTTCTTTTGAATCCAACGAGTCCATAGATGCACTGCTAATCTCTAGAGCATTTTAATCTCTTACCTACTCTCTCTAAGTGATTCATTTATTTAGATTTTGAGCAGTGTGTGTACTCTATATACTTTACACACACACTATCTCCTGTGCTGAACTGGAGGATACTAAATCCTCATTCCAAACTCTATACATCATACTGTATCCCACTGAGGATAGTGGTATAGGTCAAGTGTGACCTGGAAAGCCTGTGTGGTGTTGTATTTCTTTTCCCACGAAGAACTGTGGTAGAGGTCTTAGGACCTGGACAATATTGTACTGTTGTTAACCTCGATCCAGGGTGTGGATCAAATTTATATAAATTGTTTAAGAGTACTAAGTCTCTGCTTGAGACTGAACCTCTTGGTTATATCATCTATGCTTTTTAGTATAAGTCTAAAGTATACTACATAAATCATTTATATTCCTCTACTATTACTTTGAAATTAAAAACTATTTTAAAGTTACTTTGACAGTTAAATTAGAAAGTGTTTATACTTGTTGTGAACTAGTAGGTTATCTTCAAAATCTAATTTAATCCTGTGATTATATTCACTGAGATCTAATAAATCTTTAAGAAGCCAATTGAACATTTATAATCTGTATAAATTCACTACAGTTTAAATTTGTTTTTAAATTGGGGGATTTTAAGAGAAATCCTTTTTTAACAAAAATTTTAATTGGAACTCAATTCACCCCCCTCTTGAGTATCCACTCTGACCAAAAATATCTAACATGGCTTATGGATATAGACAATAACAATGTCCCCCTGTTCAATAAAACATCTAGCATCATTTTCCATACAAAGAGGGTTTTAAACAATATTAATGGAGATTTGAACCCCATGCATCAACAAGTCATCAAAAAGGGAATTATCCAACAAAGTTATATTTTATTATTGATAAACATTTTCAAAAAAGTGTTCTTAATCAATATAATGGGTTGAATTTTCAAGGATAAGAGATGACATAGTTGAGGACTCAAATGAGCCAAATTTCTAGCACCCACCATGATATGGTAACATAGAACTCCAGAATTATTCATTCCCAAACTAATCCTAATATCATGGAGTATGTCAGTTTTATCATATTGAAATGTTGGAAGAAACTGACTAAAACATATACACTAATCATTCCACTAGGACTCACCACAACCTATGAGAATCCCCATTCAAGAACAACTAATGAATATCCCTATGTGAAAAAAAGGTAATAAAAAGAATGATTATGGTTCTCCAAAAACCCTTACCTATATAGATATATATGTTCAAACCATAAATATATCTGAAGAGGAAATGAAATAAGTGGTTTTTGATATTTCTATCTGTGTTGAGATAAACATCCCCCTTATCGAGAACATTTTGAAAATCCCATGGAATTAAAAACTATTATAATTACTTTTCACCAATTTGAGAGGGCTCATGAGAAATGAGAAGATCAATATTGGAAAGAATTTGCCAACCTAAATTACTCTATCTCAAGCTATGGAATAATGTTAAGGATTTGAGTACATTCACCATCCAATGAAGTATATGGGAGTTACACTTTTAGGATGCCCCATGTGATTTGGGAACATCCATAATTGTGATTCCTCACTCTATATTCTTTTTTTATAAGTCAGAGAGATGAAACCAATTATAGTTATGGTGAAGTTGGAGAATAGAGCTACATCACATCTATTGGGAGTCCTTGAGGATGTACTTTTTAAAGTAAGATACATGATCTTTTTAGAATATTTATATGATCCTAACATAGAGGATGATCTGTAAAATTCTCATGATCCTATTATATTTGGTATTCACTTTCATAGATCTAATAAATATATGATAAATTTTAATGTGGGTATAATTTCCATAGATTTTAGGCATGAAGCATTATTGTTTAAGGTTATGGGCTCCAAGAAGAATCCCTCAAAGGACCATTCTACTATTGTTGTCTCCCATTTTAAATAACTAATTAAAAACCCCCTGGAATTTTATTTTCATATTCTTATTTAGATTATTAGAATTATTTATAGTTAGGTTTCTAAGAGAACTTCCACACTTTATTATAATGCAAAAACCTCTCTTGTATTGGATTTTGATGTGGATTAATATTCTTATTTTGATAATGTTCACTCTGATTTGGATGTAGCTATGAAATATACTGATAGATTTGATGAATTATTCCTTAATGTTGATTATTTCTATTCTTAAATTGATGTTAATTATGATCATATTTCAGTTCCCAAAATGTCTCAATCCATAAACACACACTTTATTATTACTCAATCCATTCTCACCAAATCTCAAATACTCATACTTTTTGAAATGTGATAGATTGCCTATTATAAATGAAAACAATATCCCCATTGAACATAGAAAATAATTTTCATTATTTGATATAAAACTATAGGAAAATAGGGTTGATATACACTAACATATATAGTATTAACCTATCCATTTTCATGAATAGAATTATTTTGGTGGATGAGGCTAAACCAAGTAGGTTTCCACAAAGAGAATTAATCCAACTCTTCTGAATGTTTTTAAAAAAGTAGTGAAAATTTTTCTCAAGGCAGGTACAATTTATCCCATTTCAGGTTCCCAGCAAGTGATTCTTATTCCGGTTGTACAAAATAAAATTAATTTTAGTATTTTTTATAAATGAGATAGGGGTTAGTTCCATTGTGGGTGAATAAAAATTGGTGTGTGTGTGTTGATTAGAGGAATCTAAATCCATCAACTATCAAGAACTATTTCCTCCTCCCATTTATTGATCAAATTATTTAGAAACTAGCTTCGAAGACACAATATTATTTCTTGGATTCATTTTATTGATATTTTAATGTTCTTATATCTCCAAGGGATTATGAGAACTAAAAAACCACTGGTTAATTCAGTACATCTTTTTATCGATGGATTCCATTTGGAATTTTCAATACCCGAGGTACATTCCATAGATACAGGTTGAGTATGTTTTCAGATTTCATTATGATATACATGGATTTTATTATAGTTTTTTATAGTGACCAGATCATTATTTGATGAATGTATCTTTAGTTCGGGAATGGTTTTGAATCATTCTGTTGAGAAGAATCTATTTTTGAACTTTGTAAAATTTCATTTCATGGTAGACAGTGGTATTGTCTTATAAAATGTATTTTTGAAAAAATCAAAAAGAGGTTGATAAATCTAACATATATATTATTTCATCCTTTCTAAATCCTTCTTGTTTTTTTGATGTTATATCATTCCTATAGATTTCATGCTATTATCAACAATTCATCAATGATTTCAGTATGACCACTCTACACATATATCTATATCTTCAAAAATTTATTGACATTACTTTTTATGATTCATCTAGGGTATTATTTGATATTCTATATAAGTGATTGTTCACTCCATCGATTATATAACCTCCATGGTGAGATCTTCCTTTCAAGCTTATGTGTTACTAGTCCAACATAATGGTTTGGGATATCTTATAGAAGATGGTGGAAGGGAGGTCCCCTGTGATTGATTATGCATTGAGTAATATAAATTCTTCCCAACAAAGTTACATAACTTTTGAAAAATAATATTCTTTTTATCAAATTTTCATTATATAAATTTCATTCATATTTTTTGGCATTATAGTAGATTTTTTTTTCATGCAGTTCTTAGGTACCTATTAAAGAATTCATGTGCAATGCTAATAAATATATGATGGATTCTCCTTCTTCAAGAATTAAATATTGAGATAATGGAAAATAAGGGGTTTGAAAATTGGGGGAAGACCATATGAGTATGATTACTCAAACACTAGTGTTTTCCAGCTTAGACCATGTACCACTTTGCAAAACATGTCCTGATGACCATCTTTATTCACTTCAATATACACATCATTGGTACTGTTATTTTTTAAACTACCTTTTTCAACTAAATTTAATAAAAACATAAAGAAACATATAGTAAAAAATTAAATAGTGAGTATTGTTTTTATGTGTGGTATGATCCCTACCATTGGCCCATGTATAGTGATCATGTTATTTGGATTTGTGTTCCTGGTCCTGATTTTGAGCATTTTCTTCATTTCATCCATACACAATCATTTGGGAGACTCTTTTGACCCCAATAGATAGATTGGAAATCATTATACTCTAGATTATGTTGTCCTAGATTCTCCCATGATGATCATGCGTCTTGTACGTCACACTCACATTTCCAACACCTTGTGAACATTTCGAGGAGACACAAGATACAAAAAATATACATATTATTCTGTGAGGTTCATGATATTATTGGAATTAATTTTATGGTTCATTTTCTATTTTCAATTGGATTTCTATATATTTTGGTCACATATGATTATGTTATAAAATTTGTAGAGACCAAGGCCACTGTGATTGATTATTATCATGTTGTTGTGCATTTTCACAAGACTCAAATTTTCTGTAGGTTTAGTGTACCAATGGCCATCATAAGTGACCAAGGGATGCACTAATGAAATTGAAATTTTGATTAACTATTTTGTAATTATGGTTTTACACATAAATATTCTACTCTATACCACCCCTAAAAAAATGGCCACTTTGAGGTTTAAAATCTGGAGTTGAATTTTTTTAGAGAAAAATGTTCAGCTAAATTGAAATGATTAGATCAAGTTCAATGATGATGAAATTTGGGGTTATAGGATGGTGTAAAAATTTTCATTATTATTCCCCTCTACTAGATCATTTTTGGGAAATAATTTCATCTTCTTGTGGAAATCAATCATCAGGAATACTAGGAATTAAAGAAATGCAACAACGATTTGGCCCAAGCTGTAGTTCAAAAGTAGTTGAAAATTTAATTGGTTGAGGAGATAATATTTTCATCGTATGATAAATCAGGGCACTACAAGGAAATATAAAAATTGGTTCATGATACTATGATACAAAAAAAATGTTTCATATATTGGAGAAAGTTATTTTTTGTCGTTCCTGATAGAAGCTGATGTCGAATAAGTTGCTTTGCATAAGGTTAGGCCCTTATGTTATATCAGTTTCATTCATATGTAGTAGTGGAGATCAAACTAGAGGAAAAAAGAAGGGGATATACAGTCAACTGGAAATGTTTGAAGAAATTCATTGAGGTACATCCCATCTTAACATTTGATTTCATCACACTGCAAGACCCCATCATCACTTGAGAGTATTAGTCAATTCCAAACCCTATCACATTTATATTATTTTTAATATTTAAAATTATATATTTAATTTTCAGATATAATTTTATAGTTTAACCTTCATTAAAATGAAATATTTTTTGTAAATGGTAGGGGAAAACATTTTGGGGAAGTTATTTTGGATTTTCATTTGTGTTTTTTCTGTTATGTTTTCTACTAATTTTTTAAAAAACACACACATATATAGGAAAATAATTAAAAAATAAAAATATATATCATGAATCATGATCATTTATATGTAGAACATATGGAAAATTCAGGTTTTTAAAATTCATTTGTAACAAGATAAGAGTGAGAAAATTTTCATTATTAAAGTTAAATTTTTTAAAAAATGATAGGCATTGATGATCTAATTATTTATGTCATTATAAAAACATTTTTATTTCGACACCCATATTATTTATATTTTTTCATGGTAAATTTTTTCATTGATTTATCTATACAACCTGTCATGCAATCATGAATTGTAATATTTTTCCTGCTCAATTGAAGCTATATATATGTTAGGTAAAAAATCATCACATATAAATAGTTTTTTCACTCATTTGTTTCTCTATGGATCAGGTCGATTCTTGTACTGAATTTACCTATTTGTATGTACCAAATAATATAATGTTTTATTCCCTAAAAAACAAAAAAATAAAGTCAAGCATAAAATAAATATATGTCATCTTAATAAAGAGGGGAGTGATGAAATATAATACATGAGGGGATATCTAGGTCATTATAATATGGTTTGAATTTCATGAATGATTAATTGGTTGGGTCTTAAAATTTAATTTAAAAGAAATGTACAACTAGTTCAATGAATTAAATAGTTTGATAAGAATTGTTTTACTTGACCTTAATATACTGAATAATGTGTGTAGATATGCGATTGAAATTGTTGACAGACACACATGAGGAATTAGTGGCATAGTAGACACATGAATTGTTTTTATAAGATTAGTGTCTTTAATCAGTCTATGTTTTTATTATTCAATTTATCAGATATTTAATTTATAATTTTATTATATTGACTCTTTATAGTATTCTTACATTACATATATTTCTACTATGGATTAGGAAATATAAACAAGTATATCTTTTCACAATTTTCAAGATTACATGATATGAGGTTTTTCCCATGAGTAAAAAATGATAAGTGTGTAGGAGTTAAAAAAACAAAATGTTTTGGAATATTTTTTTGATATTAAATTAAATAATGTTCTCACATTGTGTTAAATATGTTTATCTTTTGAAATATTTGGGTCTGGATCATTCATTTGAGAATTGGAAAAAAATTCTAGTTTTCCCCTTTAATGTTTCTTATAGTATTTCATCCGAAAATATTTTTATATGACATATTTGAACTTAAATTTTTTAAAATGTGTTCCTCACTCAGTGGTATAAAACATTAATTAAGGAAATATGATATGTATTATGAACATTATTGGTGTAAATGGGCTATGAAATCAAAGATGGACTGGACACCCCAGATCGGAAAATGCCATAGTATTTTGGTTATAACAATTTCATCCATTTTTTGATATGGAAATTTTATGATTAAATATATAGGGAAAAATTTCAAAAAAATTATTCTTCTATAAAGGCAGTTGTTTCATCCATTTTGGAGGACAAACCGTTAATCAAATTTTGATTAAAATATTTAGACAAATTTCCCATTAACACATAAAAATTATTGAAACCCTAGCCACCCCTCCACTTAATCAGTTTATATTTTTTGTTTTTAAGAGGTTTGGACATTCCAGACAGGATTGGGAGAATAGGAGAAGTGGTTCCCTTCAATATAAATTTACCATTGTATGAGGGAATGTATCATGCTAAGATATCCTCCAAAATACTCTTATTTTACTAGTCTTTATTGTAACGGTGTTGTTCACTCAATAAAATATCAATTTACCTTGCACATTATCTATTACATTAAATTTCATTATTCATTTATTTACTTATTTGGGATATAACTCATGAATTGAAAATTTATAGGGGTATAATGTTTCTAAACCAATGTAAATGAAATTTGTTTCGATGATGACTACACCGCCCATGGAAGAGTAGTTTTATAATTAATAGATCTACCACTTACCTTATTCATCAATTTATTTTGAATGAATGAGATATTTTAATTAAAATAACATGATATATGAATTTAGTTTTTATTTTAAAGAAACTAATAAATGATGGATAAATTATCACAAATACAAGGGAGGTTGAGTAATTTGTGAATTGTGAGAGCGTGATCTTAATTTGTAAAATAAATGACATGAGATCAAATTGCAGAGTTAAAAAACAATGAAAAATATAAATTAATTGTATTTTACAGAATGGATATGTTCCCTAATTTACTAATGAACATAAGAAATAATTATTAAAATAGTAAAAGTGGGGTCATATGATTGCTTTATCCAAAGAAAGCCTAAGTTTTAATTAATTTCATCTTGACGGTTAAGTTAATTCTCTTTAGTTTTAGAGCTTATAAAATACTTCTATAATAAATATGTTTATTTTAATTTGAATAATAATTATTTATAATTAAGTGAAGAGGTACAGTTACATAAATTAATCCTAAAATATTTTCTAAAAAACACTTTTTTGGATCATTTTTATATTAACAGTTAAAAAACAATACAACATTCTTCCATATTACTTATTCTTATTTTATAAAAGAGAAATATCTCCCATAATTTTAAGTATTTTTTTATTTTATTTTATTTTATTTACAAAATACATAAAATTATTAGTTTAAATTACATCTTAATTTGATAAATGACTGTGGTCAGCCTTTCTACATCACTTAAAAACCAAAAACCACACATCATTTGAGAGCACCCATAACACAACCTTTCAAGAAACCTTGGGTAAAACTTATAATATAATAGGTTCTTAAAAACCATCCATTATAATCCCATATTTCTATCTACATGCACCATGGAATCCCATCATCACTTTCTTTGACCCTTAAGTATGAATTCCACAAGTTTCACCATGATACTGTCAGGTGAATCCAAGAAGTTAAAGATCTGATCAAGTTTATTAGTATAATGCTCTCTATATTGGGGTTCATTATTACCCATAATAGACAATGTATTCTCACATATTAAGTCCCATGTTTGATCCCTTTCTCCCCCAACTCATGGATGAACATCAATATCTATGTTCTGGACATGTGGTATATTCTGGTCAATGGCACAAACTACCCATACGATAACCTCAATAAGATTATGATATATATGTGGAATGCAATTAATATAATCTCCCACACCATCATGATGAATTCACAAGACATGTCTCAGAGGCATAATATTGTATACCAAAATATAATAAATGATCAAAAAACGTATTAATCATAGTTCAAATGTGAAAATAATAAGAAAATTTGTTATTAAGATTAATAACTCAAAAAAACAGATACAAATCCAAACATCCCATGGTATCTTGACTCGAATACTATTAAGAGATATCATGGATCTTAATGTAACATACCTCTCCAATCCCGGAAATACTATCTTTAGTCTACCAAATATCCTAAGATAGGAACTCTGGATGAAAGTCCTCCCCTTGTTACAAAACTATGATGAACCTGAGATAGATACCCTCACAGACTGGTACCTGACTTAGATTCCCACATACTCAACGGAGTTACCGAACCAAAAGGGATAAAATCTATCTCCTGAGAATCAAAAAAAATAAAGGGAACGATTTCTCCCAACCAATATCCACAACAAAGAATACATTTATAAATGAGTAAAAGATTGGAACAGATAAAATATGCCATAACTGAAATAATATAGAAGAAATTATACAACTAAAAGAAGTTAAAACATCCCAATATACAATTCCAATCATCATAGTTCATCTAAAATAGGAATCCAAAAACTTCATTTGATATCATGGGAAAATTCCTACCATCTCACAACCATCTACCTGAAAATGGTGGGAATACTTCTATGCTTCACCACATCCCCAAGACTTTCCCTACATTGAAAAACATAAAAAGTTCTATGAACCATCGAATGGGTACACAAGGTCTGAACTAACAAGAGCATTAAGATCCCAACCAGGTGATCATGATTCACCTACTTGCACTGTTGAATTCACACCTAAATTTATTAGATTATAAATTTATAATCCCAAACTACACTTACTTCTAGTTCATAGTAAAGTGTTAGTACGAGGATGAACCCATAAGGATCACTAGATAATAAGAAAAAAATTATACAAAAACCATTGAAAGGATTACTAACATTCACTCTTCAATAATTGTTTTTTATAGAACTAGGTAGATTGGATTTAAAACACTTGACTAGGAAGGGATGAGGTTCATTCAAATCCACCTCCCATGGTCAAGGTTGTACAAGATAATGTAATGAAAAATTGTTTTTAACCTAATTTATAGTTGCAGTGTTACTAAAGTTAAATCTATTGATTCATTTTTTTTATAAAAACAAATACTCTTAACTCATAGTTGGTATGGTTCATTCCATTTCGCCCCCATGGTCAATAATGTACAAGATAATGTGATGAATTTTTTTAACCTAAGTTATGGTTTAATGGTAAAAAATGCTAATTCTATTTATTAACTATTATTATAAAAAAACATAACCTTAAACCTTAAGAATATTATCCACCCAAGAAGATACTATTAAAAAAGAAAATGAATATGAATCATGCTCATAATAATCATGAAACGATTCTTAAATAGGTAATCCACAATTAAAACAATAAATAATAAAGATTAAAAAATCCAAATATATTTAAATCCAATTGAAAACGTACTCATAATAATGATGATACAATTAATTAATGACAATAATTGTTGAAGAATGTAGACCGATATTGAAAACAATTGTTGAAACATAAATAGAATCACAACTAATGAAGAATGGATCTAGAACAGTTATAAACTCCAAATTATTTTATAAATAAAAAAATAAATTAAAACTAAAATTGGATGAGAAACAAATGAAAAACATGAAATAAGAATGAGATAAATCATTTCTATTAAACATTAAACCATGGATGAGGCATTTGAAAATAAATTATCTTGAAAAGTATATGATGTGTAAAGTATTCACACCATGTAATGACTTTAAGTGAATTTCTCCCAACATCTTCAAATCTCATAATCTGATATCATATGATGTTTTTGAGATCCATAATTTACCCTAGAAAATTGGTTAATATCTTTGATTGAGTTGGATCTTGAACATTGGATGTCATGAATATTCTGCAAGAAATGCATTTAACTCACATTCCATGGGATTCAAATTTCGATATTCGCATGAATTGTAATTTATATACATGTCGTGTATGAGATTCCGTTCATGTATAATATTTGTGGTTTTTTATATTTTCTTATAGGAATGTTGTGAATGATAAATACATGTTATGCATGATTTACAATATGTGAGAGCCTGTTTTTTCAACATTTTAAAATCTCATCCTTTGAGTCCAAAATTCCAAATTCTTATAAATACAAACCAAAACACAATGCATTATTGAATAAAACAAGAATAAACCATAAAAAAATATATTAATATGTAAATATAAATTTATTTTATCAAATTCCCCCACACTTGAACAATTTCTTGTCTTCCAAAAAAAATTCAATGGAGGTTTCAAAAGAATTTCATTTAAAAGAAAAGAATGCATTGAAACTAGTAATATGATACTAAGTATAAGAAGAAAATTTTGTTCCTCAAGAGTCATTCTTATATAGAAAATATTTCATTCCTCATTGTTCAATTCATTATCCAGATTCTTTATTTCCTCAATTTTAATTTCATAAATGTTCTTTATATACTCTATCCATTTTAACATTATCTCAAAATAAATTTTATCTCATCACTCAAGGTAAAATTTAACTGGAGTTTGGATTATAACCTTTTTAGATGTTCTAATCCATATTATTTAATTGGTTATATCATATCAAAATCATAATTTCGAACACAAAATCAATAATGAGGATTTTAGTAATAAGGTGAAATTGACTCTAATGCTGAGGATAGGAGGAAAAGTGTTAAAAAACAAGCTCAATAGGAGGGTGAACAGTATATCTAATTCAATAAACATTTATATAGTGAAATGATGTTACTCATCTATAAAATATGTTTCTATGCTCTATATCTCAAAGTGGTTCTATGAGTATATAAAGTAGGTATCAAGAATGTACCATGTTTTTTAATTGTTAATTTTCTTTATTTTTCAATGATATTTTCTAGGCCAGATATCACATCTATATCCTAACCACATATGATACATTATAGAATTCATCGGTCTGGTAATGGTTATTTTTCACCTTCCAAATACACAACCCCTTTTATTTTTCAAATTTTTTGTATTTACGTTTTAAAATTAATTGTATAATCATTGAAAATCCAAAAAGTAAGCTTGGATCATATCATATTATTCTTGTGAAAGTGCCACAATTTTTCTCCCTAATGATAACTTCTAGGGTCCATCAGTAGTGAAAATTACACCACACTTGTTCAAAGCATAATCATGTATCTTACCAAGAGTGGGGTAGGAAGGGACAATATTCTTGAAATAGATGATTCCAAACAAGGTTATTTATAGCTTCTATGGAATTTATAATGAAATATGTACATCTGGATCTCCAAAAAATGGATAAAAAATATCCCCTCAATTATTTTAATAATGAATTCATTTCAATCACAGCCTCTATAAGATCTCAATGTATGATTCGATAGGTTTTCATGTCCCTTATATCTCTTAAGAAATATACTCATAAAATAATATGATAGTGTAAGTCTAGAATCATGTTCGGAATGGTAGTATAAAAAATAAATAACAATCACACACTTTATAAAAAACCATAATAAGTTAATAAAAATAAATTGAAAAAATATTTAGTTTTAATTAAATTACTCATATCAACAATCATGTGAAAAATCATAAATTTAAATAAAAATAATTTTCAAAAATAACCAACCTAATATTTTATTTTATTTAGATCGATGTAATGATATTTCAAGATTAAAATATGATTTTAATGAAAAATTTCTCCTAGATAAGTGAAAAATATAAATAATATGAGTGTATATGTAGTAAATATTAAGAAATACACCCACAAATAAAATGAGATGGTGTCAACAATATTCATGAATGCATTATGGGAGAGATAAAAATAGAAGCAAAAAAAATGGAATGGATATTTGAAATTAATATTATGGAATCGAGATCTCCCTATAGTGAATGTTGTTATATAGGGTAACTTTTTAGATGGGGATTATAAATTGGTCCACCTAAAATAAAATTATAGAAAAAAATTACTATTATAAATAAAAAATTATTCGGTGCGATTAAACAATTCGAAAGTAGAAAAATAGAAAGCTCAAAAATATGATAATAAGGAAAATCATCTAAGATAAATGTATTGATGGGTGTACCATGATATTTTGGGTGAATGATGGACAAAATATGTAAGGGAACAGGAAAACATATAACCGAATAACAAATCTAAAAATAAAGAAATTAAAATAACTATGTGTTTCCGCACATAAATAGATAACAATATTTTCATCAGCTATACTGATGGGAAAAGTTATCAGTCTGTGTTTTTCATCTTCTCAGGCATTCTATAACTTATAAAAGAACTAGTAGCAATATCATTGAGGTTTTTGGGATTTTGGGTGGGATTATCCATATTAGGAATATATTGAGCCAGAATATCATGTGGAAAAAAGATTAGTTGGGAACTTCATGGAGGTGCCCCTTATGAGCACAAAATCTCAAGTTAGATCTTCTAAATATAGTTCTCAATGTTATCCAAATATGAATACCTCTAATTTAATATGGAATATAGTGACATGACAGGTGTGTCGATAGATATAAGAGAGGAAAAAGAGCTAAACAATGCTAAAATAATGTTGCGGTGAAATGAAAATAAGACAATAATTACAAATTCCAAAAACTATATCTTATACATATATATATAAGAAATGACACCACAAGGAAGTGGAATTCATATAGTAAAAATAATGTACTCCCAAAATGAGTACAAAAATGGGAGGGTACATGGACATAACTAAATAGTAAAATCAATTTTGTTGAGATCATTGTCAGAAATACCCTCATAAACTGTTGGGATTTATAGTTTTCCCACCCAATCAATTTCATATATTACAAAAGGGGTTGAAGGGTTGATAGTTTTGGTGGGTTTTCTAGTTATGAAATCTATCTTAGTTGGGGATGGAGAATGGGAATGTGTTTATCTATATGGTGGATATGTTTTTGGAAGCTATATCTATGATAGGAACCTCAAACAAATATGGAATGTCAGGGCCATTTACCCAAATGGCATTCTCTAATAGGTAATCATACTATGATTTAATGTTTGTAAGATCATGAGGAATCTCAAATGGGTTGGAATGTGGTGTTGGTAGCGATGAAGAAGTTGGAGAAGTAGGTGGGTGTGGGTGGGAAGGGATGCAAGAGATAATTGTGGTTAGGGGGTAATTAAGTGTTATGGATCATTGTAAGGAATGAAAAAATGTTGACACAATTATCTATAGTTCTCTAAAACGTCTTGTAAAAAGTGGAAGAGGTCTCTAGGAATGGGTGGATAGAGTTAAGATTAGGTAGGGGTGGTAGTAGTGGTAAAATTTAGGGCAAGGTGGGGTGGTGGTAGGTGGTATAGAAGAGTTAACATTGGAGAAGGCTATAGTGAAGGTGGTTGTAGTGGTATTAGGGACATGGTAAGGGGAAGATGGGTTAGATGTATGTTGAGTTAGAGACTTTTCATTATCTTAAATATATTCTAGTTCTTACCATTAGATGTCCCCACTCTTCATTAGAAGCCATATCTAATTTTGCAGATGTAGGATGATACTCTCCATTAGTCTAAGGGAGGTGTGAGGTGTGGGAGCCTTGAATTTACCAAGATGCATGACCATTTGTTTGATGAAGGATCCTCCCACCAATATACATTAAGTCCTCCTTGACTAGTTTTGGTATAACATTCTGAACATCATAGACATATGGATGGTTAAGTTACCCATGTATAAGGTAATAATGATGAACATGGTAGAGCTCCCAAGGCCTACCTCTAAATCTGAATCGGAATGATTCAAAAAATAGCATTAATGCATCCAAGAACTTGAGGAAGAGGTCCCTAAATGTATCATTTCACACCTGTGTTTTGATCAAGATATTCATTTTCTCAATTTAGTAAAGGACACACTAGTGGATCTAGATCTACTAATGAATAGAAATTTCTAGTGTCTCTCTGCTCCTCATATTATTCATATGGAGGTGGTAAAACCTGACCTAACTCTCCAGTGAATAGATAAAGAGACAAGGGTGGTGGTGATAGTGGGTTGCACCCTTAGACCCATAGGATACCGAATGAGAAACATCATAAGAAGAATTGTAGGAAGATTGAGTGGTAAATAAGATGGTGTAAGGATCTGTAGGTGGAGGAGGATGATTCATTTATCAATTGGGTGGAAAAAAGAATCTCATCATTCTTGGGTGCGTGTTTGGTAGGAGAGGTACGAATGATTTTGGTGCGGACCATTTCAGAATGGAAGCGGATATGAGAAATAGAGGGGGTGGGTGACAATGTACTAAGAAGATGATGGTGGATGAGGTATCAATGGAAACAAAAACAGAAGATGGGGTCGGTCGTTGAGGGGGGTTAGAGGTACAGAGGAGAAGGAGTGGAGTCAATTCAGCCCATGAAGATAGGGTTTGCATCAATTTAATGTCACCCCAACAATAACATGTTCTATATTTCATAACCAACATGAAATTATTGGTGATTATTTTTTTGGATTCCTGTCATTTACATGTTGTGTAAAGGGTACATGATATGTGTTTGGAATATTCACCTCTTTTTGGTTTTGGTCCTTTTGAAAAACCTCCAAGTATGCTAAAACCATCATAAATAATAAAATGACTTTATTTATCCTATAAAAACTACCAAGGGATTCCAATACATCAGATCATTATTTTTTATATATATGGACAAGTTTCTTTGTAGAAGAATTCATCAATGAGGATACATCCTTTATAGAATGATTCTTGAAAGTAGACGGGATGAATGGTGGGAAAACCTTCCACTACTAATGTGTAGTTATATTTTAAAACTTTTGAGCATTGTATCCCTTTTCAATATAAGGTATTTTATTTTTCAGTTATTAATGGTTACATGACCATCTTTCTTATCCATATAAGATATTTCGTTAAAAATTAATGAGTTATCCTATTTCTTAGTGGGATTCCCTAAATCGAACACAACATATTCATCACCAACTTTAAAATTCGATATCCCTTCATTAATATCAATAAACTCCTTCCCAATGGTGATAAATGGTCTTCCAAGATTGAGGGAAATCCCTCCATCTTCTTCCATTTTCATGGTAAAGAAATTATTTGGGAAAATAAATTATCCCAAATTTACTAATATACCCATGAGAAATCCAAGGGGATACTTGACATAGTGGTTAAGAAGTTCGAGTTTTATTATATTTGGATTTATTTTTCCAATATCAAAATTATAGAGGACACCCATAGGAATGATATTTATATTTATTACTTGGTCACATGAGGATATTTAAATATTACAATTTCCTATATTGGAAGGAACTGAGAAAATACAGGTGTCATATATTTTTGGAGGCATCTTCCACTGGATAACTGTAAAGAATTATTCATTCAGGAAGATGAATCATTAGTACCCCATCTACATTTTCAATTAGAGAATGTATTTAAGAAATCATATATAAGTTATTATTTGAAAATTTTCCTCTTAAAATGGATTGTTGATGTGAAATTGTTTAAAAAACTCAATGAATGTTTTATATTGTCCCTCATTTTGGATTGTCTCATTCTTTCTGGAAATGGGAGAGTGTGATTATATGGTTTAGGTGACACATAAACATTATCCTATTATAGAATACCCTATATGGGAGACTTTTTAGTGATTATATCTCTTTGGTTCTCTCTTCATCAACAATAATAGATTCTTCTAACTACTTTTTCTCATTTACACAAGGTTGTTGACTGTCCAACATCTTTCCACTTCTATCAACTATATCCTAATCATCCACCCTAAGATAATAGTTAGTATTATCAAGAATATTACCATGTAATCGATTAGATATATCCTTATATGTTTTCCCAATTAGATGCTCTAGGTTTTATAGGACAGCCTTGTGGTTTTTTATTTCCATATTTTTAGTTCTCATAAATTGGTATA
Source organism: Viscum album (assembly GCA_963277665.1). Lineage (NCBI taxonomy): Eukaryota > Viridiplantae > Streptophyta > Magnoliopsida > Santalales > Viscaceae > Viscum > Viscum album. Next base: position 667,604,119 of record OY728141.1, read on the forward strand.
ATTTTTTCAAAAATGATGCTAACATGTATTCAAGATTTTATTTGAAGGGGTGGTCTTGTTGTGGTGGTGTTAGTTTAGATTGGTTATATTATTGTTTCTCAGATAGTGGAAACTATTGAGCTTTTAAAATTTGTTGAAATTGTTGTTATTATCAAGGATATAAACTGTATGGTGGGTACCCAAGTTGTCTTTTATTCATTAATTAAGCCTTTACACTCTTATTTTGGAAATAACTTTAATTTTTTTCTTGAGGTTATTGAGATGATATCTACTGAATTTTTTTCTATTGATATTTATGTTTCTTCTATTACTGCTTATTTTTTTTATTGTAATTTATGTATTTACAATCATGGAATTGGGGTTTTTCTCATCCTACCCTATAGTATTTGTATAGGTGTGGAACTATGCACATTTATTAGGATTGAATTTCCATCACCATAAAAGGATGATGTCATTGTGAACTAGGTAACTACAATGACTCAACCTTCTCATTGGATCCTCCATTTGGGCTGTGAGGTGGTTACTCTCTACCAATTGTTTCATTTCACACAGATCCAGTCCTTGATCTCTATTTTATTGTTTGTAATTATGGGAGAGATCATATAGAATGGATTATCCCACATCAGGAATCTTAATCATGATACCTCCATTAGAATTGGTGTCTACTATAGTTTGTGCAGTAGGATGATTTCCTTGACAGAACATCTGAAACTATAGCCCTACATCTAGTCTAGAATATGTAAATTTTATAATGAGCTCCCTAAATTAACCCAATTCCTTCAATTCTAATTCTTTTAACTCCAATGAAATGTTTTAAATTTCATTTCATAACTTCTACATTTTTATGGGAAGAAAATATTTTTCAAGGAATTTCATGGATATATCATACTAAGTCGTGATCATCATATATCATGGATTTTGAGACAATACTTGGTTTTGTTTTGCATGAATAATAGGAAAAATCTCAATTGAATGAACTATGATGATACTCCCTCATTATGAAATGTATCAAAAATGGCTAAACATTTTGAAATGTGCTCATCGGGTTCTTTGATTTGAATCCAACTGAATTTCCCCATGTTATGGATCATATGAATGAGTCAATGTTTGATCTAAAAAGTGTGTGACTGTAAGGGAGGGTGAATAATGTTGTATGAAACACTAATAATGGATGGAAATATTTTGTACAATATGGTGTTCACCAATAGGAAGGGTTTCTATCCAATATAGGCTAGTGGTTCATATTGCATATTTTTCTAGTTGGGAAATGTAGGATTATAATGATCATACATTTTCAAGGTGTTTTATGTGGCTAAATACTAATCACTATTAGTATATAATTGAAAATTTTATTTACCATTATGTATTTTTTAAAGAGTTATAGTCCCTTAAAAATAAAATATCTAAGAGAGATGATGTATGTGATATTCATGGAGAAAATTATTCAAATAAAATGGGATGGAAGGAAGAGGAAACAGGAGTGAGGAAATCTCATCTTCGATCCAATGACTAATGTTCCTAGGAAATAATGATATAGGTTAATGTTGAAAATATCTTATGAACCCTCATGAATCATTTAATTTAGTATTTTGTTTATAAAATTAGAAATTTAATTTCCCAAACATTACATACTACTAAGGGATAGTAAATAAAGGTGCGGTGTTGAACCCACATGGATCATTTGTCTGCAAGAAACCGTTTGAATGAAACCATTTGAAAGGATTCTTCATGTTCACACTTCAATATTGACTTTTTCAAGGACTATGTAGTTATAATTAAAAAAATTATTACTCAAATTGGATCATGTTAAATTTCATGGGTCTTGGAATAAGATAATAATAAATATTTCTTGGAATAGTCCCATGGATTTGGCTATGAAGTAGTGCAAGATTCACCAATTGGTTTTTGTTAAAACAACTGGAAATACCAACACTGAATCTACTAGTTGATCGAGGTAGAGATAAAAATCAAGATGAATTATAATTTACATTAGTGAAGAAATCATTACAGGATAATTTTTATATTCTATTCAACTCCAATTTGTTCAGTTTCATTAAAATTCACCTCCCACAATCAATGATGTGAGGGATATTGTAATAAATTATTGTTTTTAACATAATTAATGGACATATGGATACTATTATTAAATATATCGATTAATTTGGCTCAATAAACTCCCCTAATCACAACCCCGAACCCTAAGTTTATTATCCTGACATGGTAGTATTTATCAAAATCAACTTAATATAAAACATTTTAAGCATAATCACGAATCGATTTTGAAATTTGAAATCCAGAATTACAAAAAAGAAACAATATCAACTAAAAAATACACATCTATTTAAATACAATTTTTCATTCTTCATAATGATGAATAATTGAATGAATGACATGCGTTGATGAAGAATGTTGATTATTATTGAAAACAATCATTGAAATATAAATAGATTTACAATAGATGAAGAACTGATTTAGAACGGTTAAAAATCACATATATTTGATAAAAAACAAAATTAATTAATAAAAATTATTTTTATCAATAAAAAATGAAAAAAAATACAAATTAAATAAATAGAAATCATAGGTACAATACTATAGGTCATGGAATAGTCATTGAAAGCTTAATAGGCTTGAAAAGTTAATTGTGTATAATGCCTTCAAATCATATACTATATTTAAGTGACTTTTTCCTGAAATATGCATCTCATGTAATCAAGTTTCATTTATGTTATTTTGGATACAAAATTAACTATAGAAAATCATCTTGAATATCTGAATGAGTTGCCTTCCAAACCATTCACATCATGTAATCTCTACAGACAATGTATTTAATTCACTTCCAACAGGATTCTGATTTTTAAATTACCCTAAGGTGTAATGTTTGTACACATTTTGTGTGTGGTTAAAATCTAGTAAAGTCTTCACAGGATGGTTTTCTGATCTACAGTCATGGTTTGATCACCAGATACATTTCATGTTTGATTTGAACAACGATTAAAACCCATTTTTTTACTTTAATACATATCTTCCTTTATGTCCAAAATTCTGATTTCTTAACAAAAAAATCAAAACCCATTGAATTATAAAATAAAATAAAAATTAATATTAGAAAAATATATCAAATATGTATATATATATTATTTTTATCATGTTCCATAACAAGTCTATATACAATAATATTATAATGAAAAATATTAAATAAAACATGGCATGAAAAAAATTTAAATAGGTTTTATATAAAAATAATTGAAAGAATTTTAATTTTATCTTCTCCAAATTTCCAAAATAATTGATGTAAAAAAGATTCAAAGGATTTCATATATCAAATAAGTCAAATAAACTCAAAGTAATGAATCTATCAAATATCATATCAAACCATGGTAGTATAATAAAATATAGTACCATCCAAAACCACATATAACATAAGTCCATAGATCATTGTAGATCATCCTTGTTGACTACATGTAACATAATCATTGAATATTTAAAACTTAAGCCCTTAAAATATTATTAAGTTTTAGATAAATACTCCATGAGTAAATCCTAAGAAAAACTAAAACACTAATTACCTATAACAGCGGTTCTAGGAAATAGTGGAACACCCGATGAGTGAACCTCCCAATACTACATAGATGATGGCCCTAATATAAACCTTTCAAAATTTGTACACCAAGGATTCCCATTTTCTCTATTTTATAATCTATTTCATCAAAACCATTATTTTAAAACCATTTCATAGTTCTATTTCACAATGATTTAAAAATTACTTTTTTTCTTACAAAAATAATTAAAACCCCATATTTTATAAAAAATCAATTTCCACAAAAAAACATATATCACATAATCATCCCATTTCATTTGAAAAATAATTATGAAATATAAATAAATATCGTTCATCCAAAATAGGCTATTGGTGTAACAATATACATCAAACTGGGTGTGCACAAGCCCAAAATGGGATCCCCTGATAAGGATGAACACAACGACGAAAAAAGATGCACTTGAATAAATCATCACAAATCATAATCAATTCAATTTTAAAAATGGGTTAATGAAGAGGATTTATCAAAACACACATCATGGAAAACCTCAATCCACACTACAACCAATAGAAGGGTTATCCTCATGATGAACATCACGTGATAGATCAGGAAACGTACAGGGAGAATCAACACCTCAGACCAAAAGATCAATAAACATACTAAAAAAGGGATACTATGATCAAATAAAATGAAACAATTGGAGGAACAATAACTTTTATAAGTTCAACACATCCATAATAAAAATCAATCATGAAAAGAAACAATTATGAAGGATATGAGGTCACTAAAATTTCATGGTAGATCTCTTAGGCTGATAACAAGATGGTAAGTGATTCAATGAAAATAGATATTGTTCATGTATCTCCCTAAAATACCAACTTACTAGGCATACATCGAGTGGACCCCCATTTAATGTCATGTACGAAGGACCCGGGAACTCCCTGAGAGGTGAGGGGTGAATCAGAGTGTCAACATTTTCTTTGGGATTGATGGATCTTGTTCCCATGCTAGTATAAAATTCTTAAACTGGTTTGATGTGAAAGAGAAGAAATCAAACTATCACATAAAAAGAGATGACACACCAATTTTTACTTGGTTCACTAAAAAGGGCTAGCCTAAGGAGCATAATCTGATAGGATATCAGTCATAACAAAGTTCACTAATCATCACTAGTTGTGGATTACAAAAGTTTCAAACACATTCACATTGTTCTAGGAACACTACCTTTATAAAGATTTATGGATAGCTCACTATGTCCCTTAGAACACATCTATCGACTGCCCCTAGCTCACTATGTTTGTAATAGTCTTACTCAGTTTATCGACTTTAAGGTCTATTCTGAAGACAAGAATTGAAGTCCTTGTATTTGTCCATAACACGAAACTACTTGCACCAATGTTTTGAATGGATTCACCAAGATGAACTGTTTATAAAAACAATATATCAAAAGATAGTTATAAGATCAATAATATATTTGTGTGCAATATCTTCCTTTTTCTTGCAATATCAGATTTTACATGAATTATTTGAGATTTTTCCTAAAAAGTGACTTTCAAAAAAACCATAGCATTCATTCAACTATACCACAAGGTTAGCATGGTATTATTAGACTAAAGGACCACTATTCTTGAAATATTAACTATCTGCAAATCTTTCATGTGGAAATATTTTGTGTGACAGAGTAACCAGAACTTCATTGAAAAATTCTTATGTCTTCCAAGGTAGTAGCTACCTATTTATAGGCCTTGACAAACATGTGCATATGTTTCTGACACATATTAATTAGTAAATTTAATATTTCTTCAGAGAACATAAAACCCCTTTTGATGTCGCATTAGGTGCATAATATTCTTCCGCACAGCCTCATCATTCAAGCACATTTAAATCATAAGCGCGCATTTTTCCTTTTCCCTATTTTGATAAACTGGTCCCAAATCATTCCTTGTGCGCATCTTTGCAAGAACCCTTCAATATTGTGTGCAACTCCCTTTTGTTAAACTCTTCTTTCCATATTCAAATTTCATGACCCAAAAAATTGGAAAACAATGGGAAATAATTCCATATTTATTAGTGCTTTCTATATGAAATGAAACATCCCTTTCCTGGTAAGATTCTTGATATTTCATTGACAATTGACTACTATGAAAAGCCATAATCTATTTAAATTATAGAAAATAATTCATTCCAACAATTACCCTTTTTGTTTTTGTTGGATATATCCACATAAATTTAGTAGAGCATAAACCAAAATCACAACCTAATACCCATGAGTCAAAAAAACCAACAATCTAAGTCTTTGTGAGAAATTATCAGTGTAGAAAACAAGAGGGAATGATCGAATTGGGTTCTCGTGTTTTGTAATGCTTAAATATGTCCATGTTAATCTCTCACCAAGTCACAAAAGCATTACATTCCCAGAACAATTTTGTCCTCATATCAAATTCTCATCACGAAATATATGTATTAATTGTCCGGAACTATTACCTCATGACACAAAATGCTCATCATTCTCTATTCTCTATTCTCTGATAACCAAAAAAACATTTCAACCACCTCCTTTGTACCATTGAAGTTATTCCTTCTCATTCATTGTCAATAAACACAAATACTAGTATTTTTAAATTTTAGATATCATAACACTCTCCCCTTGGATTTTCTCTCCCCCATAAACCTGCATCACTTCAACAAATAGATTAAAAAAGATAATTGAATTGGGGAGAGGGGAATCACATGACCTCCTCATGCACTGGGAGGTGTCTAAACACCGAGGTTCAACAGATGCTTCTCGAACACAGTCGTTGCCAGGGGCTTGGATAGAATATCAGCCACAAGCTCATCAATTCCGACATGAGCCATTTTAACCACTCCTTATTCAACATTTTTCTTGATGATGTAATATCTGATTTCAATGTGTTTTATACGATACTGAGGATTATGATTCTTTGTAAGATCGATTGCACTCTTGTTATCATAGTAAATCACCATTGGCTACTTCTCCACCTCACCAATATCAGTCCATTGTTGCTTCATCCATAATAGCTGAGTGAAAACCTTTGAAGTAGATATATACTAAACTTTAGTAGTACTAAGGGAAGTGATTTCATGTTTCCTACATAACCAATGCGCACAATTATTTCGAATAAAAAAAATTTCCACCACTTTTGGAATTCCTTTCCACCACATCTATAGACCAGTCATCATAAAAAAACCCAAATAGTTTACTATCTCTTCCAACAGCAAAGTATAAGCCAAAATTGTGAGTTCCCTGAATGTACCTAATGCTTCTATTCACTGTAATCATATATTTTTCCTTTAGATTAATCATAAAATAGGCCACTAAGTGTGTTGCAAATTCAATATTTGGTCATTTCGTTTTCATGTATATAAAGCTTCCAGTTATTCTCCTATGTATTGTTTGATCTATTGGTGTCCCATCCTTTGTATTCCCGAGTTTAGTTCCAACCACAATCAGAGTCGAAATTGGTTAGAATTCATGCATTTTAAACTTCTTCAGAAACTATCTGGTATAGATTTCATGAGAAATGAATGTGTGGTCTTTCATTTAAATCACTTGAAACCTCAAGATGTATGTCAGTTACCAGTCATACACATTTCAATTTTATATTTCATGTGGTTGGAAAATTCATCCACTGACCCCTATCTACATCCACTAAATATAATATCATCAACATATAGTAAAACCATGAATTGATATTTATATGGATTCTTCACATATATATTTTGATCTGTTCCTCCTCTTTTAAAATATTGTTTTTTCATACAAGAATCAAGCTGAGAGTACCATTCCCGTGGTTCCTACTTTAGACAATTGAATGCATTCATTAATATGAAATCATTTATTTCATCATTTCTAGGTGGGAAACCCACTAGTTTTTCAAAGAAGACATATTCATTAAAAACCATTCAATAATGTTGTCTTGATATCCATTTGATATACTTCATATCCTCTCTAGATCTTCATGGAAGGAAATAGCCTGATTGACTCCAGTATGGCCACTAGAGAAAATGTTTCTTCAATATCAACAACTTCGTTTTTTGAATATCATGTACACAATAATCGCACCTTATTTTTTATCACATTACCATGATCATCAAATTTATTATTAAAAATAAACTTTTTACCAATAACATTGTGACCCTCGTGTCTCATGACTAGATCCTATGTTCAGTTTTTGTTGATTTGATCAAACTATTCATTCATAGATTTTAATCATGATTCTTCTTTTGTAGCTTCTTCAAATGAGGATAAATCCAAAATATATATAATGGTAGATTGTTTTTTATTCCTCATTTTCCTTGTTTGTGTGGGTGTAGTCCAATCCTAGATGATGTTGGATTGATCAATCTCTTCTTTTTGATTTCTCCATTGAGGTTTAGTAGAATTCCATCTATCCATGGTTTCCTCTTCTGATTCTTATTCGAAATCAACAACATGTTGTGACTCTTTATTTTTTATTATTCTTTCTTCTACATTTGTGTTTATATCTATTTCATGTTCATATTCTTCCTTGTGTTCTATTATATTAGTAAAATAATTCCTAAGGTATTTGTTCATTTATCTTCAATGATCATTACATCACTACTTTCAAAAATTATTTAGAGATGCTTATTGAAACATTTGTAGGAATTTATATTCATTTAATATACAAGGAATATTCCTTTATCATCCACATCACCATATATTCCTTGTTTTCCTTCTTTGTTTATGAAAAAAAAATTTACTTCCAAAAATAGAAAAATACTTCAATGATGTCATCCTTCTATGACACAACTCATATGATATATTGCTTTCAACCAAATAAATCCATGTTAAATTTTGAATAGATACTGCAGCTTGAATGAACGCTTTCCAATAATGGCTAGAGATACAAATCTCAATCCGCATAGTCCGAATAATACAATTCATCAGTCAATTTCTGCACTCGACCCATCCATTTTTTTGTGGGGTTCTCACAGTAGCAACCTGATGTTGAATTCCATGATTCTCTAGGTAATTTACAGACACAATGGATGTATATTATAATCCATTTTTAGAACATAGAACATTGATTTTCCATATAGTATCATTCTCGTTAATTTTTTGATAAGCTTTCATGCAGTCAAGCACTTTTCATTTTATGTTTATAACCATCACACATGCCGTTCAATTGTAATAATATATGTATAAGACAATTTACATTTCTCCATGAGTTATGAAAACATTTTTTGGGCCACAAATGTCTATATTGATGATATCAAGAATATTAAATTCCCTTTTATTCTATAGATTATAGTAACTACAAACCACCTTTACTTGCATGCATGTATCACAAGTATTCTCTCATTCACACTTCAGATTCGGAATATCCATGACAATATTCAATTTATGTATCTTTTTCTTGTCTTTTTTATTAATGTGAGCCAATTTCTAATTCCATGAGTCGTGGTCTTCTTCAACTATCATGTAGAAATTTTTTCATTACTGTCAACCTGATACAAGTTTCCATCTGTTCTATAGCCTTTCTTGAGATAATTTTCCTTAATTCCCTTTACTGGGAAACCTTTTTGTCTGAAAGTCACTATATGTCCTCCATCACATAGTGGACATACACATAGGAGATTGTGACGTAACCCATCCCCATAAAAAAAATTTAGTTTTCTTTAGATCTCCATTTTCTAGTTTAGTATAACCACTGCGTTTGATCTTCAATGCACCATAATTACTGAACCTTATTGTTCAATCAACCTTTTTCTTAACATTCATTAATAGGTCTATATTTTCCATCATAAAGGACTGAAACCCACTATCAAGAATCCACATGTTGTTTTTCTTCGTATCATTGTTATCTACTTCAACAATATTGTATTTTTTAGTTTTCTTTTCTTCCTTCCACAAAATATTAGAGTGAATTGAGGATAGGGATGTCCTTTCAAATCACTTTTCCACGTGCACATGTTCTTCATATTCATACTCTTCTTCCAAAAGATGGAACCTGTTTGAAATAGCCACACTATCTAGTTTTTTGAGTAGTGACCCATCTTGGAGAATTTTTTGAATTTATCTTATCTTTCCTATGTCTGCAATACAAAAATTTATGGAAAAAGTTATAACTATGAGAACAATATCCCTATAAATTATTTCTTCTATAATAATTATGATATGAATTTTTTCCCTTTTTTGAGATCCTATCTATTCCTCATTCAAATAGCTCCTTGCCTCTTCACAATATGACATGTTATGGCCCAGATTTCCACAAAATTGAAACTTCATGAGTGGAAATGTATTTTCATTTTGATTCCTTCAGATGTATCATTTTGAAAAAAATGGATACCTATCATTTTTGGATATTTTTGGATAGTTAATAGTTATTATTTCATATTGAATAGTTTTTTAATTTTTTAGTACTTCAGGTGACTTTTCAACTTTACCAACTTTCATATTTTCCATTATTCTGGACAACATTATTTAAAGCAATTGATGTTTGTTCCTCACAACTAATTCCTCTATTATCCATGGAAGAAATTATTTGATCATTAAAAATCATTTCATTTCCATTAGAACCACGATTATCCCTCTCTATCAATTCAACATCTGAGAATCATCCAAACTGTATTTTCTTCCTTGTTTATTTTGAAATTGATTTACTTTCAGGTTCACCCTTATATGTAACAACTTATACTTCAAGACACTAAATAGTCTAATAATTCTCTTATAGTATGGAGTTGAGGTCAATGATGAAATTTTCCTCTTCTTCAATTATTAGAATCAATTACACTACTAGTTATGCGCCTCCAAGGGTTGTTGACTTTACTTTCACTACTTCTTCCAGTCATTCAATTTTAGTTTCTAGATGATCAACATATTCTAAGGATTAATCCACAATTTATATCCACTTTTTTATGTCTTACATTGATTCTCAATATTAATACAATCATACTTATGTTTCAAATTAATATTGACATTAGTGGTCAATTGAATGTCTCTATCTTTATCTCATGAAGGTTATATCATTTAAATGGTATCCATCATTAATGTGTGGGATCCAGATTTATATTCTAGTTCATATTCCTCAAATTAATCACTATCATATTTTTATTATTCACAGAAAAACCTATTTATATATAATTTTTTACCAGACATGATGTTTCAATTTTTTTAAAACCTTTTCTGAGGCTCTTGCATGTCTCTATATTCATTTTCTTCATCATTAATATTTCTTGTGCTCCTAGAAGTTATGTTCCCAACTGATTCTACAATAAAACAATCCAAATGAATCATCTATTTTAATTTCCATTTTCTCTTCTTGAATATAATGTCAATGATAATAAGAAGTTTTTATTTCTCATTATCTTCATAAACATTATCTCATTAAATTTCTAGTTTGTCCATAGATTTGAAATCTATTTCATTAATGACACATGTCTTCACGTCTTCTGGATTTAATATCATTCTATATGGAAATATACTTCTCATAATATCATCCAAAAAATGTATACATTGATCCATTTCATTAAGGAATGAATCTTTTGGGTTGTAAAGATGTGTATGTCTTCTCAAAATTTTCTTCACAATATCAATGTATTTTTTTCCTTTCTCAAAACCTCATATTTTTTATATTAATTCAGTAATAAAATGGAAGAAAAAATTTTCATTCTCATTATGATGCTTCTTCATATCATCAAATCTAATGTGTAGGACTTTTAGTTTAGCTTCCTTCACTTTTTTGTATACATCGTATATATTATTCAATTTTTCCATCTTAGACTTTGCTAATGTATAACTCATCACCTTTAGATAGATCTAAATAGAAAGTGTAGAAGTGAGAGAATTTTTCACTTCAACATCTACTTCAAGAATCTTTCTATTTGTATGAGTGACAAAATTCCATGTTGGATCAGTTAATTGTATTACTTAATCTATAGAAAACAATGAAAATTAATTCACATAGATCTTATATGAGAAATCATCATATTATTCCATATATGAAGCCTTATTCCATCAGATAGGGGTACTCTTATAACATTTACTGAATTATCCATCACAACAAAGAAATGGAATATTTAATACAGACGAACTCCCTCTAATACCACTTAATGGACCCCAGAACACCTTGAGAGGGGAGGGTTGATTCAGGGTGTCAACATTTTATTTTGAACTAATGGATATTGTTCCCACATTGGTTAGAAATTATTAAATTCATCTGATGAGAATGAGAAGAAAATAAACTATCACATTAAAAGAGACGAAACACCAATTTTTGCAGTTTTCACTACATAGGGTTAGTCTAAGGAGCATACAATGATAGGTTGTCGGTCATACCAAAGTCCAATATTCTTCACTAGTTTGGGATTACAAAATTTCCAAACACAGTCACTATGTTCTAGGAACAGTTCATTTATAATGGTTCAGGGATGGCTCACTACATCCCTCAGATCACTTCTATCATCTCCCCATAGCTCATTACGTTAGGAGAGGTCTTACTTTGTTTATTGAATTTAGGGTCTCTTCAAAATATTGGCATCGAAGTATTTTTCTATGCCCATCATGACACATTTTATTCATTGATGTATTAAAAGGATAAAATTAGAAACACTAATCAAATAATCCAAATATCAAAAGATAGTTAGAAGCTCAATAATACATTTGAGTTAAACATCTACCTTATGCATGCAAGATCTTCTTTTGCACGCAATATTTTTAGATTTTTTGTGCAAAGTGACTTTCACGCAACCCGGATCTTTCACAAAAATTATACCATTGGGATCACATGGTGTTTTTATAATAAATGAACATATTTCATGTAAGATTTACTATACAAATATTTTTTTTGGAAGTCATCCACGCAGCAGAGCAACCAGATAATTGTTGGAAAATTCTTATGTCTTCCATTGAGTTAGACAATTATTTATAGGCCTCGATGACCCTGTTCACATGTTTCCAACGCATCTTAATTTTTTAATGTATGATTATTTTAGATAACATAAAACCCCTTTTGACATCGCATTGAGTGCATAATAATTTTCCACACAACCTCATCTTTCGTGCACTTTTAAGTATGGCATGCAATTTTTTCCTTTTCTATATTATGATGAATTGATCCAAAATAAAGCCTTGTGTGCACATTTTCAATCACCGTTAAACCTTTCCCCCAACTTACTTTGAGAAATAAAATTTTCTCAGTATTCCAATTTTTGAACCAAATAAATTGGAAAATACTGGGAGACGACGCCAACATTATTAATATTATCTGCATAAACTGTAAGATCAATTCCCTTATAAACTTCCATATCTTACAATAATGATTGATAAAAAAAATCATATTTTATTTATAGAAAATAATAGACTTGGATAACACCGTTTAATCTATAAAACTCATGTAAATAAAAAAATCCATCATATTTTTATTAAAACTATTATTTTAACTTGTACACATCATGTAAATTACATTCATGATGTATAATCTTCATGCCTTTTACCAATTCATGGATTCTATGTGTAACCCTTTTTAAGATTCTTAATTGTGTTGCACTACATGTAAACACATAAAATGGTGTATATACCATTTAAAGGACATATATTTATCATGCAGATAGTGAAAAAACAAGATTCATCCAAAAAGCTAAAAACAACTCAAATGTTTTCAGAACTCAGGAGGAACCCAAAAAATAAATTTATAGATTTGTACCTACACTCCCTTAATACAAACAAACATATATGGTCGAACATTATGTTATTTTATTAATAAAATACTCTCTCTCTTATGAAGTCCCTAGTGACACCAAAATAAATAGAGAATAAAAAAGTGAGGAGTGAAGTACATAAAATTGGTAACATGATGTTATCAAAAAAGTGAAGGAATATAACTAGATTGGAAATGGACAACAATTATTCAGTTATACAACCTTCCATTTAGTTCTTTATTATTAATAATGAAATTGTGGATCATCCCAATATATATCAAGATAGTTATTTCATCCATAATAGTTAAGTTTATTTGAGAGTGATGATAAGGATTGACCTATATAGAAAGGTAAAAATATAAACAATTTATAGACATCACCTAATGGAAATACTTCCAATCATCTATCACCTAAGATGAATTTAAAGGATGTAAGGCCATGATGATTTCAATAATCAGAATTTTGTTTTAGAGGTCACCAGAGATATTAGGATTTATCATTATTTTTCTATGTATGGGTACAAGAACTCTCCCACAAAATCATTAAAAATTTCATTGATAATGGAATTTACATTCAATTATGTAGTTTCTTTTTGTTAGACCATAAAGAAACTTGTAGGAAGAAAGGAGAAGGAGGAAGAAAAATAATTAAATGACCAATACATATTGTGAACCCCATTCACATTGTGAATGAAAGGAAATACACATCACGAAAAACATTTACATTCTGACTCGACATCATACAAAACCATTATAGCCATGTATTAAGTTTCATTAAAAGGGGAGAAGGATTTTTTGTTGAGATTTAATATTTACCTATTTTCCTAGATGTATTAGAGTCATTTAATCCTAACAATTAAGTACTAATGATTAATTTTAACCTATGTCTTTATTTGATAGAGATTTCATATTCCTTGAATGATGTTGCTAACCGACGTGTTTTTAAGGTAACATATGAACTCTTAAAAATTGTAACTTGATGATATGAGAAAAATTTTAAATAGAGGTAAATTGATAACATTATCCATATTAATAACTAATTTAAAATTGAAAATGGATTATTACAGATGAATTTTTATTTTAAAAGATAAAAATTATAATACATGGTTTGTTTTATTCTTTGAAAAGTGTGGCATTAACAAATTTTCTTATGGGATGCTTGAATATTTAACATCTCATTTAACTAATTGTGATTGATGAAATTGAGTTAAATCTGGGTATGGTGAGAATACTTTTTCTTTTCTTCAGATTTCATGTTTGAGGAAAAATATAAATTCAAGTGTGGGGGATTTTATGGGTCTATTTGATGCAAAAAAATTAGCATTAAAATTAATAAGTTTTTTATATAAATGGTAAATTCATTTTTAATTATCTAATTTAATTTCACATATTCATAAGGATGAAATAATTTATGGGAAATGAGAAAATGAAACAAAATGGAAATGATTAACATCAAAATATGGATTTACACAACCTTGGATTCCTATAGGATACTAACTTATGTCAAAACAGATGAACCATATTGAAATAGAGCTTCAAGTAATCGAGACTAGAGATTCAAAGAATGAGTCATATTCAAGGAATGAATCTAGTATTGGATGTCAACCAGTGATGGACATGAATCTAGTTCAGGATGTAAATCCATCTCACAATGTAAATCTATTTTAGGATGTGAATCCAATTTAGGTAACAAATTATGTTTAGGGTGTTTAAGTTATAGTATCTTCCCCGATTCAATAGAATAATGATGAGTTTCAATAAAAATTATAAATTAATGACCTTAGCCTCAATATAACACATGGGATTCATAGAAAAATCATTAGTATCTGAATTTATGACAAATTAAATGCATCTTAAGGACCATGAAGATCTATAAATAGTGGTTTGTTACCCTACTTTTAGAGGATAGATTCTAGAGGTCAAATCATGGGGTGAGAAGTTGTGACTTCAAAGAACCCCACTAGTCATTCTCTACACCTTATTAATTATTTCTTGTTATTATTTCAATCAATATTAATCCTTCATCACTAATATGAGGGTGTAAATCCTTCCTTATGATGGGGTAATGTATATGAAGGAAGAATATTTTGATGGATAAACTTCATTATTTTTATTCAATTGTTGGTTTTCCATAATTCATTAATAAAATTACTATTTCATTATTTTTTTAATCATAAACATTTATTTTTGAATGTGAAAAGAAACATTTAATTTTAAAACTAGTTTTCCAGAATTTATCATAACCATTTTTACAATTAGGGTAACCAGGTTTCAAATTGGTCTCTAGACAAACTCAATTTTTCAATGTCGTAAACTACCTGACTATGGTAAAAGGTGGATTTCCACGCTGATAATTGGATTTCACGATCATTTAGTTGATTCCATTTTAATTCTGATACCACACATGGATTAATTAATTTAATATTAAAATTCAATTTGACATCAACCCAAAATGAAAATAACCCCAAAACACTTTAAAAATATGAATTTTTTTCAACCAATATACTTATATTTCAATTATTAATTTATTAAAATTATGTTAAAAACCCAATAATAATAATTCGTACTTAATTCAAATCAATTTAAACAAATTTCTTTATTGAAAAATATAATATACTCATTAACCCTTCTCATGGATTCAACATAATACTTACCACATAATAAACTTTTTATTAATTAGTTATAATTGGTTGAGTTTTGATAAATTTTATACTTTTTTTACCCAAATATGGAAATAATGTTGTCCTATGGTCTTTTTCAATTTATAATAGAGACCATGGAAACCTAACTCATTTTAATTTTTTTAATGGAAAATAAACCCTTTTCTATATATGGGCTAGACCTATGTTGGTATTTTCATTATAATAAATAAATCTATCTTCATTCAAATCCAAGTAAGATTCTTAATGATGTTTAGGATATAAATTCTCAATTCACTCACATGTGATCAGTCATCTCCACCCCTCTATAATTGATCATAATGACTAGTTCATGGAAAGATCAGTTTAAAATTCCTCTATCAACTTTCTTGAACACATACTTTCCATAAATCCATCTTCACACATCAAGTGTCACAAATTAACATAAATATCAATAGTCTATCAGTAATGAGTGAATTCGTCTCTAAGGGGATCTTCAATTGGTCTTTTCATATATGCCCCAAATATCACTTTGTATATGTGACCACAATATTTCCTTCTAATGAGAGGAATATTCTTTATAAGCGGAAATTACTCAAATATCAATACTCCATGAAAACATCATAATAGAACCCATTATCTAAATGAGGTGAAAATTCATACCTTACATATTTGATTCATATACTTATTTGAATACATGAACCTAGAGTAATGATTTAGAACATTATCATTATTTATTCAAAAGGTTTGGGGTATTATTATCCTTCGATCCCCATTTAGGTTATCATTTTTATATATTTGGTCCAATCATATTGACCTTTAATTGTGTGTTCTCACACATTTTATGAAATTTAATACAAATGGGTCCTTAATGCATGTAATTCAATTCCACAACATTGCAACATGAATTGTCAAACCTTTTATTCATTATTTTACAAATTTAAACTCAATATCTCATTGGTTTTTCTTGAATGGCCTAAAACATATTTATAAAAGAAACATAAAACATATCAAGATGAAAATATGTAATGGGGATTTTGAGAAAAATTCATGTATCAACAAATTAATCCAATTAATTTCTAGTTGGATAAAAACATTAGATCATAAATACAAAAAAACCATAATCTTTAGGGCCCAAAATATTCCCCATTAAAAAATCAAGATATACTCACCAGATTCAGTGGTCTTAGAAAATGTTATTGTTATTTCCTGTGATAACTCATTTCCCTGAATATGAGTACTATACATAATGTTGTGACACTTAAAAAATATTAACCCTCTATAACTAGTACATTACACTATAAAAAATACTACATTTTCAAGTGTCTTAATCATTAAGAATCTTCATGGATTTCATTACAAATAGTATTCAACTAAACATGACACCTCTATTTGGATAATTCTTCATTCTCATAATATGTCTCTATATATGTTCCCACAATATGAACTTTCAACCAAAGGAAACTATATCCTAGGAGAAGGGGCATCAAATTTTTGTACTCCTTGACACTATTAGAAAGATTCTTTCTATTCAAATGTTGTCTTCATCCATACCCATCATACATGTCCCAAATCAACATCCTGAATTCAATCTATATGGTTATGCCTTACACAATGTACTATATATCTATAAAATTTGATATAGTACACTCATTATCACGGACATGTGAATTGTACTAAAATCAGAGTAGATATTATAAATCTCATCCTTATATTTGTGATTGGTTCTAGTAGTGTGTCCTTAAACCACATGACATAATGGTCTGACCATCGTGAAAATATACTAAATATCCCTTTATCCCATGGTATTCTATAATGGAATTGAGACTTCACGAGAATAAATTGTTTCCTTTAACCAACTATATATATTTCATCATTCATTAAATCAAAGATATAAGTCCTTGAAATGTAGTTATATGAGGTAAATTTTGTTCAACAATAAATTTCAAATCTCATGTTGGTATAGAAACTCCAACCATAAATTTCTATTATAAAAAATTTATGATAAGATGGAGATTAAAAACATGAAATAGGGAAATTATGGAAAAATATTGTCTTCACTCTATATACATACACTCTGTATGATCTAAGACAAATTTTGTGCTTAAAAAAGAATATATATTTTCTATTTGAAAATAAATAATATAAACCATAGGAAAAAATGATATCTTTCACATTAATACTCCCACATATGATCTTTATTAAAAAATATATGTTTATAATAAAAAAATACACAAAGATTGTGGGTCCAATATATAATCCCAATATATTTCATGTTATTCTATCTAAAACCATTTAACAATGAAATAGTTAATGAAATTATATATTATTGACATATTGGTCTGAATATTTCCACATATCTCCTGAATGTTATATTTTAGGACACTAGAGACCTAGTAAAAAATGGAATCCCCATTCCAAATTCACCCATTTTGATTATCTTCATGTTATGTTAAAAAATAATTCATATTTGAAAAGACTAACTCAAGTGTTATGGGGATTTCATAAATTCCAATACCCAAATGTTATCCATTATTTATAAGAGACTATTCATAACATAATAAAAAAACAAAAGTTTCATTTATGGTGTATTTTCCTATAACCATCAATGACCACACCCAGGAGGAAACTATTCATATTTGAATGAACTAACTCTAGTGTTATGGTGATGGTGTATGTCCTTATACTCATCCATGGGACTTACCTAAGAATAAATCACCCATACTCAAATTCTTGGGCTCTATAATCATCCCTACACACTCCTAAATTAATGTTCAAATGTGTTCAAGTTATGTAAATATTACTATTTTTATTTTTTCATAAATTTAGATGAAATATCTATCAGAGTACAACAATGGTATAAAATTTATAGTGACTGAGAATTTTTTTTAATTTGTTATCCAAACAAGATAGGAGAATACATATTTTTAGAATCTCACTCATTACATAATTTTATTTATAAAATATATAATATTATTGCATGGAACATTGAATGGATTCAAAACGTTAAGTTGTTTTCTTCTCAGTGACGTACATAGATTAGTGTAGCTTTTACAATGGGGTGAATTTTGATTCTATATCAAGCCATAATGCATCCTACCTTGCATCAACAACCATACCATCCTTCATAGCCTCTTAAATGTGAATTTTTTTACTCTTATACTATATTTTCTATGGTATTTAATTCATTTTAATATAATTCATGAATTTGAACAATCAGGTAGCTAATGATTTAATCCATGGATTCAATAGTGGATAGTAATGAATGATTTATATTTTTTCACTGCCATGCGTCATTTATTTTCTTTACCCTAGAATGGTATATGTGATCATAATGAACACTAATCAATATAGCGATAAACACGTATTGGAATAGATATAGTTTATTATTGAGATTTATTAGGGTTATCCCAAAGATTAATGATAAGATCCTTTTCCAACCCCACCGACACATGTATTGTTGAAAAAAGATCTCCTCTAGTTCTGAATAATAGATGGTGGTTGGGATTAACATATAATATGGTACCAGATTACTCAAAGAGTTCATGGTTTCTTTAACTCGGGAGTCTTTCAAATCTACCTTTCTGACATCCAAGAATCCTTTATCGGTTGAGATACTGAGTTAGTAATAACCTATAATTCAATATCCTACATTAGGTTTGCAAAAATATATATCCATAACTTTTTATCTATTAATAAGGAAAATAAATCAGGTAATTGATGAAATGAAAACTCATATTTATATATTGAAACACAGATTCCAATGACTAGGGTCACCTCATTGATAGTTGTGAAAAATGGATCTCTTTAAGGCACTTCTCATAGTGGGATTTAGGTTACTACTTCCACTTCTATGGAATGATAACCTCTAATGGAATTGAAGGCCTTAAATATAACTCTATTTCATCACTTTGTATAACTATTTATATAATTAAACATAGGATAACATGAAAATATAGAACAATGATGAATATTAGAACCATTGACTCAATTCGAATGATTCAGTCACTTAATTGATATTAGTGAAAAAATAAATTTCTAGGACCACAATCTCTATCAGGTCATCTTATGTCCTAGGTTATATAGGATTTATGATGATGTCTTTGGGATGGAAAATCATCAAATATTCCTTTTGAACCGAATAACAATTTCTTATTCCAAAAAACTCACTTATTGGGGTGTAGATGTCATTTTCTCCTAGGGAGTAAGTACTCTTGAATTAAGGGCCGTTATAACATCATCCCCTAGAACATTACCAACATGTATTAGGGTAGATACATCTTAGGATATCCTGACATGATCAATGTTTATGTAACTTACCCTGAAAACCCCTTTAACTATATTGGGGCTATTCTCTCTTATGAATTTCGTACCCTAGAATCTAGGGCCCTGATGATGTTGCACAACATTATTAGGGTTGTATAGATAGAAACTGAGGTGGTCATGTCCTCAATTAAACATTACCTCACTTGAACATCCACTATTTCAACATCTTTTGCTTCCCCTTCGGTATGAAAGGGGATTTTACATTACTAGGTATTTGATACCCCCGTGAATCAAAAAATTATACCAGTATCTTCATGAAATGTTGAATTAGTCTGAAGGTATGAGAATATATCAAAATTTATTTCTAAAAAAATAGTACTTACTCATTTTCCCAACTGAAGATAAATCTTTAATGATTCTTTCTATCTCCACTTATGGATCTCAAGAAGGATATTACCCATAATAGGAATCATACTATGTGGTACTGGTAGTATCTCATTAAAAATAGAGATCATCACATGAATATATCACATCAAATAACGAGATATGTTCTTCTCTACTAGAATGGATATCTGGGAGGACAAATATGTCTCTAGTATAATATTTAAATAGGGGGATGGTAAGATCACTATCTATGATATAACTCTCCTCAGTATTCTAAAAATGATGAAATACTATAGTGGGTAATCCAAAAAAAGGTAATACTTAAATCATATCATATATAAATGATAAAAAATTTACCTCTCCCAAATTGGTGCAATGTCAAGAACATCATTCATTGTTTGTGCAGGATCAAGTCCTTAGTATCTCTAATAGTACATTAATATAGAAGGTTTTTCCTTTGATAGAATCAATCTTATAGTCAAGATACCTATGATGGGATTCCGCCTCTTATTATTGAATCGCCTAGAATATATATTTTGTGGTAGATAAATTTTCAAACATTATTAAGGATATTTCCCCAACTTAAAAAATATCAGTCTTCTTCAACTACATCATGGATATATGGTTGAGGAATCACTGAAATCATGGTTCATGTAGTGATAAGGTACCGATTTTTAAACATCAAGGAATGAGAAGGATTATTTTGAAAAAAATTCTAAATATTTATTGATGATTTTTCCTATGCCTCTTTTCCTACTAGTTAGTGGTATACCTCCAACATGGGGCACCATCATTGCTATTTGACCACAGGGATATGACTAAATAAATGTTCCAACATACCCGGTCATGAGACTAAAGGATATATTAGTTAAAGTGGTAATAATCTAATCATGATATCCTTTTCCATAAATATTAGTGAAATTAAATGAGAAAGTATCATATTATTTTAATTTCATGCTCTAATAAGAGGATCATGTAATTTATTATAAACTAAGATGAATTAATAATCAGACAAAAATGGTACATACTTATTTTAAACTGACTATTTTTAAATCATATAATCTGTAAATCATTTCCTAAAAAATATTAAGTACTCTATATCATCATGGGTTATAATTTTAATATCATCTACAATGCTATTTTGGGGTGTATATTACATGAAATCAGTCTAGTTGTGTTGATTCGTCTTATATTTTGGCATTACACTAAATCAAGAGTATCTGTTTGACTACACTAATACACAGGTAGTAAGTATTAATGAATTAGTTTCGATTTTAATGGTCATTAAAAAATTCACCCCCCCATGTGGGGCATGATCTAACCCTCTAAAATATGGAAGGGTCCAAAGACTCTTAAGAGGTATATTCTATTATGGATATATCTAAAATTAAAATAAAACATATTTAGAACTAGAAACAATTGTTTAATTCATGTATCAGTTTCTAGTGGGACCACCATAACTAATATACCAAACTTTAAAGAATAATGGTATTACCATTTTGGAATGATATATCAATTGAGTAACATCACAATCATGTCCAATAGGTGGATTAATCCATCATTTTTAAGGAAGAACTCTCAAACCTGGGTGGAATAATGTCCTTATAACTTTGTCTAATATCAATTAGGAATCCTACAATTCATGAGGGTATGGTAGGATATGGGTCTCCTTACCTATGTAACAAGATCACTCGTCTTAATAAAATCCTCATCCCAATCAAGAAAATTACCATAAATCATAAAGTTGAACATCTAATTTAATATTTTATATTCTATCATAAACAATTCATTTATAATTACTGGATTCATTTATGTATTTTCCTAATAATAACGGAAAATATGAAATCATTATACATATCACATATAATCAGGGATCCAATGATCATGTGAATTTCCCAAAAGATTATACCAAAAACATTGTACAAAAAATGGAAAGTATTTGAATTTGGAATCCATCAACTGAGGATCTGTAAATGATTTGTATTGTATGGTTATTGAAAGACTATAAAACCCAAATGAATTTGAATAACCAAATAACCCTCAAATCCAATTCATAATTGTTAAACTGATGTCTGACCTAAAAATTATAGAACTATTTCTTGTTGAAGGTACCCCTAACTAACTATTTTCTCAATTACAACATTAGTCTATGTTAATATTGGTTATTCCCTGATATGTGTATTTTTTATGTTTTTTATTCCCTAGAACACACTACTCCCCTTATATGTTCAAAGTGGAATATACTATGATAGATCAATATATATGATCATATTCCTTAATAAAACTCTATGGTAGTGAAATTTCATCTTGTACTGTCTACTAATTGTTGTTAATATAATAGAATAGTTGACTTCCATTACCTGGTTTTAGTATAGGCATGTTGATAAGTAGTTTAAAATCATATAAAATAATAATATTTGATAAATAATAATCTCAAATTTCTTCATCCATTAGATCAATTAGATCATAGTGTTTCGGAAGAACTATTCTAGAACTAGAAAATGTTGAAAGTGCTAAATAGATTCTCTATTATTATGACAATAACTAAAAAAATTTGGGAATGATTTTCATTGAATATTATGATGTAAGATAATATATTAATAATGGAAAATTTAAAAAGTGGAATTATTATTATTTTTCCTTAGGTAGAAGTCTACTGCATTGGCTCTATATAAACCATATGACAATACATGAACCAAATATTGATTTGAATAGGTAGGAACATCATGGGATAGGTGGGTACTTTTGAATACATACCAAGTACACCATTAATTTGATCATTTTTTAAAAATTATTCCTTCATAAAAGATTTTATATGTAAAGAGAAAATGGAATATGTAGTGATATCTAGGTCCTTCACAAATAATTGTTGAAATGTCTCATAGTAAATGATATTGGAAAATCACTATTATTAATGGAGCTTAGACATTGTGGAAATCATATGTTTTCAATGTGTTATAGGCCTTTCTCTTCATGGAAATGATTGAATTTCATTGTTCAATCTTTCACCCATGGATTTGGATTCTTTTCACAGTTATCAATTCTAATTATAAGTGGGGTGGGAATTGGTTAAGGATTAAAAATTCATAAGGATCTAAAAATTTTAGTGAGACTAAAATAATGGGATAAAAATATTTAAATAAAATTTTGATATTAAATAAAAAATTTGAATATTAATAGACTTCTTTATGTAATTTTAAATCATTATGAAACAAATAAAGCTCCACTAGTTTAATTTCTTATTTGTGAAGTGATTATATATCTATAAAGAAATTACCCAACTATGAATATATCATTAATTCTAGATATCTTGGACATTTCTGACTCTAGGGATGTTATTTTGATCTCACTTTATAGCACTGAGAAAAATCATACACCTCCTATTATAATGTCTTTTATGGAATCCTTATACAATTAAAAAGCTCATACATGATTATACAAGTTCATCTAGGCCACCTATTTATATTCAACATGTTATTTCCAAAAATTAATTTACCTAAAAAAACCTACAAATAACCCATTACTCTTCTAGAATACACACAAAGAGTGAGTTGGAGAAGAAAAAAATATAATGGATTACTACACTAAGAGTATTAGATGGGTATCTAATCCTCCATTCAGCCGGAAACCTCCCAAGACATTGGGATCAAAAATGAAGGAGTCAACCAAAAGTCCTCCTTCCCAAGTGGTATACTACATTGTGAACTAGTATCCCTTCATTAATAGAAAACCATTTCATAATTTGAGCCCCATATAGTATTGGTAGTCATATATATTAACAATTAACCACTACCAGAGTACTCTTATGTGAAATCTATTTTAAACTTCCCTTAAATTATCAATCTTTCTTCCTCCAAAGTACATTCCATGTATGATAAATCATATTCATAAGGTGTTATTTTCCACCCTCTTAGTGGTATTAAACTAAATAGTGTTCGAAACTCATTCTATATTTTATGAAGTACCTTGAATGAAAAATACTAAGAATAACTAATGTATAAACTACACTTAGTATTTTTTTGCCCAACCTTTCACAACACAAGATTCCTATTCATATGATGTTAAACTACCCAAAAATTTACACCACACATGATATAAACTATAATGAAAATGTCCTTATTGTATGATACTAAATTACACGGAAGGACCCAACCAAAATACACAAAACAATATCACTCAAACTACATGGAATTTGATTCCTATTAATAAGGATGCATTTGAGGCATATTCGAGGTTCATGCCTAGAATCCAAAACCCATATTCATGGGGACATTTTTTATCAAATCATATTCATGTTTATTTATTAGGATATTACCACCATTGTCCTATATTTCCTTTATATTTTGTTCATACTCCCATTGAGACATATATTCATATCTATTGGTTCCATATTCCCTATAGATCATTATCTCATCAAGTTATAAACATCATAAACTCATTCCATCGACATATATTTTCATATTCCTTCTATGTATAACCCTATAATCCTTATATGTTCATATTCCCAGTCAATAAAAACACATCCTTACATGTCCATGTTACCTTTGAGGTCAACTAGAAATGTCCTCCTATGATGAATCCCCATACAAACCAATATCATACACCTATAGCTGATTATTCCACCTTGTATGATGTTAAAATTCATGGAAGTGGTTATAGATACATGAAATTAATAGTAACCATGATGGTTATCAACACATGACATTACAATTCATGAACTGTTTTATTAGGTATCAATAAATTGTGTGGTTTAGAAGTCCCTTTTTGAGGATATTTAGGAATCATTTTTATGGGATTGGCCCTAACATCATAAATGTTTACCACATTCCAAAAAATTACAAAACTATAATTTTCCTAGTTGGGTGGATTGAAAAAAAAGTATCACTATTAATAAAATAATGATAGTGTGATTTATAATATATAATTATTTTTACATTTATAGAGAACCTATGATCTATGATTATTTATATGTTAATGCACTACATGTTTTCTATGTAGATGTCTACGTCGATGCATGTTACTAGAAAACATCTTGAAAGGGGGTAACAAGTCCCATAATGATATTTGGGAATTATTTATCAATATGTCAATAATTTATAATTGATTCCAATAGAATTCATGAATCCCCAAAAATATGTGTGATGAGCTCAACCACCCACCCTCCCAACCAAATCACAATATAAGGTGTCACTGGGAAAACCACAATGACCTCCGACCATTGGATAATAGGCCCACCCCAACTCAATATGGGTTTTATGTGATCATGTTTTTTTTATTGAAATAATGATAATGAAAAAAAATAGTGTTCAAAATATATTACAATATATTCAATTATTCAGTATAGTTATACTGTTATGAATGCTAAAGAATGGGTAGTCTAAATTCCCAAAACATAAAAGAACACAACATAAGTTAATAAAAAATAAATTTATTATATAAAATTAAAAAAAATCATAGATTCAGAGAAATGTTATGTATAAATTTGAAGATGGAAATAATTATAATCAATTAATACAAATTTGAATAAAAATGGAAACTATGTTCAACATGTATTTTATAAAAGTTAGTTATCATAGGATGAATGGTTAATTAACTAGGAAAAAATTATATTGAATTTATAGAATATCTTATTCAATTTTTTAAATGAATAAAATGGTTTCCTTTATGTTAAATGGGTTAATTTAGTTAATAGTTTGTAAAATCAATAAACAAAAACAATTTTAATGTATTTTTTTTTAAATCCACAACAATATTTTATTGAAGAAATATATAAGCACATATATAAATAGATACATGCAATAAATATGTGTCCATATTAATGACCTCTAGTTAGTTTAATTATAAATTTGTATTCCTTTAGAGCTATTTATTTTCCATGACATTATTCTTTATAGGACATAATAATGATGTTTATTATTTTATTTATTGAATTAGGATGCCTATTTTATTCAATGAAACATTGTTCTCAATACAGGTAAAACATTATTAATATATATGTTTTTTAATTTATAAAAATCTTACATGAATAAATCTATTGATCTCTAGAGGATCATATATAAAATATCATTTCAAGAGGATTTTGTAAATAAGGGAATAGGTTTCCTTTAATTATTGACCATCTTATGATAGTAGATGTATTGGGTTCACCCATAAAAGTTATTTCTAATATCCATATGATACATATATATCTAAGATATATAATGTTGGGAAAATGAATACATGTTTTAGGATACATGTTTATCAAAACTAGTACAGAAGTAAAAAATCATTATTGTCACGATAGTTATAAAATAAATTGATTCATCTTACCAGTTAATTAGGGTCATTAGCACTAGATCAGTTAGTGAACATTTATAATATTTGGTATTGATCATAATAGAAAATGGATTCCTTATCTTAATAGATATATGGTTTATATTTTCACTTCTATAAATTGGGGCCACATTGTCAACAATATATTATTTATTCTAGTAAATTTTCCAACTATTTAAGAAAAAATAACATTGGCCATGTGGAATTTGGGAACCCTCTAAGAACTTTTTGATAGTTAACACTATTATTTATTAACAATCAAACAAAATTTTAAATAATTTATCATTTTACATTAATAATATTATCTTTTTTTACCAATTTAAAATATAAATTTATTAATATCCATCAAAATTCATTAAATAAAATCTATGAAATAGAAATGACATGATAATATACTCATATATTTTATACTATTATTGATTAATTCTGATATCCCCAAGCACAGATCTTTCTCTAGATTATATGGAATAATGTGTGCACTATTTTAACTAAGATAATGTTGGAGTATTTTTATGTTACTTAGTGATTATTTTATTTTTAAGGAAGAAGATTTATGGTTTTATAGAGTTAAATGAACATGCTCTTGGAGTGGTGGTCTGGGATTTTTTATGTGAAAACATCAAGTTTTTCAAATCCGCTTATGAATTTAAATTACATGATTGAAATATTGATGATTTTCTTTTTGATTTTGTGGACTTTAGGAATATTAGAGAGGTTTGTGGATAAATTTTTTTAGAAAAAAAAAATTATATTTCAATTTCCAAAGGTTATTTTATTATTTAATACTTACATAAGATAATTGGTGTGTTGACTATCATAAGTTATGTGTCATGTTGTAATCAAAAGTTATTGATTCATATGTTTTCATGAAAGATGTTACAAAAGAATTATTTCATCATGAATGAAATGGTTTCATTGTGTAGATTTAAATTACAACATAATATGAAGGAGTAACAGAAGTAAGAATGTACTACTAAATATTATAAGGGCTACTGTTTTCAAAATTACAAAAATTGGGTGTAGAAGTAGTCCTTATTGTAACTGATGGTTTTACTCAAGTTTTTTATGTTTAAAGGATTACTCCAACTCATATAAAGAACGGTGATTTTTATAGTAATTCACAAAATTATTTTGATATCCCTATGGGGAATTGTCAGTTACATATAGTACTCTGAGATTTTTTTTATAAAAACTCAAATTTATTCACTTAATTAAAATTCATTAAATTTTAATTTCTTGGTCGAACCTATTGATACGTTAAGTTATTTGGATTATGTTTTCAAAATATTTAATTTTATTAATTTCATGAACATGTTATTTAATAATGGATTTATTTTGATTGACTCTAATAAGGAAAAATTGAAAATGAAGTAGATTTATTGATTTTTTTGTGATCAGATTTGGAATGAATTCTATGGTTTTAAAATTTTAGGGATCATGTGAAATATGATTTAAAAAATATATTGATTTTTTTTATCAGTGTCAGAGTCGATATGAGGTATATCCAATAGTCATGTAATCCCCTCCTCAATCTGGAAATACCCTCTTTCCCTTATTCCATTAATATAAGATTTCACCAAATCAAGTTTTCTCGATACCATATTAAAGCATGATTTTTTCTAAAGTTGATAGTGATCATGTCTTCATTAGGGACATTAGTTTAATAATTTAAATGTTCCTTTTAATTATATTATCATTGGTCATGAAAAAATAAAAATAATGTGATTGAAAATTTATTGAACAAATCACACAAACCAAATACATGATTAATAAAAAATATTTAAATCCAATGCTTTGTCCCCCTTAAAATACATTACCCTTGAACAAGGTAGATTTACCCCCTCATCCTAGTGATCATAGAATATTATGTATTGAGGAAATAAAAATAATGAAAAATAAAAATTAATAAATAAAATGAAGAGTGCACAACAACTTCTCACTCCCACGATTGTCTACGAATCCCAATTGCAATCTAACGCTGCAGGAAAGCCATTTATTTATATGATTTAAATGAGATATTATCAGTACATTTTATGATGTTTAATGGTATTACACATCATTTAATCCTGATTTATGTTTTTCTCCATCTATAGGAATCTCTTTCGAATAATTTTACCATTGAGATCATTCACAATGTGTAATGGGTAATCACAACTTGTAATTGAATTTCATAGTGTGTAACCTCTTCTTGAATTTCCCCAGAAGAGATAGTTTCATTCAATTTATTCATGATTTTTAAGGATATTACATGTTGTTTAATCTTGTTTTTTCATTTTTCTATCTCTACATTGGATTCAAAAATTTAGTGTCACGCAGCTTCACTTCACTCGCGACGTGAAGTGTCGTTTTCCACCAAATTTTTTTCCTTTTCATTCCTTTTCTAAAAATTCATTGTATCCTACCAAAAACACAAAAAAGTTAAATTGTAAAATATTTTGAAAGAATAATCAATTAGATCCATAAAATAATATATCTAAGTACACAAAAATGAATTCATGAAATACACTTATCAGTTACATTATTCTAAAATACAATGAAACTAGTCAAAAAGGTTAGGATGGTCAAGAAAAATATAATTTAGTTGTTTCTCAAGAATATTCATGAAGGTAATGTTAGTGTGAAGAAAAAAAACCTAATATTTCATAATCCTTATTTTATGAAACTGTTATGAATAAATGAAAATCTGTAGATTATTTTATCAATAGAGTTAATTAGATTGTGTTCACCATCATTTTTTATTCAAAAACACAATATTATTCAATTATAGTCAAGAAATTTCTCAATATATTTTAGAATGTATTTTATTTCAAACATCCATATGAAAAAATTGATCTGAATATCTTTTTACTAGATGACTAAAAAATTATATTGGTTATTTATGAAATGAGAAAAGGTACCTTTCTTAAAATAATGAATAAAAATGAGATGAAAATATCTTTCTAATACAATAATATTAAAAATACCATTAATTTGGATGTAAAAGAAAATGATGATTTTTATTTTTATGTTAATGTTAATGTGATTTTTTAAGATGTCATGACACTTATCCAAAGATCAATCTTAATGATAATATTTATATTTCATAATGAACTACCTTTTAATTTTTTCAAATATGAAGTTATTGGACATTTCATTGTAAATTATCCAAATTTTAAGGAGAAGATGAATAATAATATATGTTATACTAGAAGTTGTCTAGAAATAAGAATTCATAATTTAGTAAGAATTAGTATCAGGCTATATCAAAAAAGTATAAATTTTCTACATTAATGATATTTTTTATTTTTCATTTATGAAGTTGGAATAATTTGACGAAATTGTAAGTGATAAAAATTCATCACCTTTTAATCAAGGTGAAAAAATATTAATGACCGATGTTAATAAAGAAGTGTTTTCTAGTAAATTGGGTAAAGAAGAGAAAATATATAATTTATTATAAATAGTGAATTAAAGGATTGTATTAATAAAATATTCTTCCAGAAATAGAGAATATTAATTTCCCTAGAATACCTTGTGTTTTAAATTAGGTTGAAAATCCTATGCAGAAAGAGATTTATTATTGGTGAAAGATTTTTAATGATTAACTATATCACTTTATAATGAGAAGAATTAAAATTATACACTAAAATTGAAATTAATGTACCCAAATGGAAATTTTCTATTGATATTAAATAGTGTTAATGTTAGAAGATCCACAAAGAAGATCATGTTTTCTTTTGAAAAATTTAATCATAAAGTTGGTCAATATTTAAAGAATTGTTAGAAGATTGAAAACAAATATGAGAATATCTTCTTTCACTAAAATCAACAAATATATCATTATATGGATTCAAAAATAAATTATTTTTATGTTAATAGGAATGATGGTAAATAAAATATAAATAAGAATATGAAGAAGATACTTCCATCATAAGATGAGTTCTGAAATTCTTAAAAAATATAGAAATGAAATTATAGAGATTAAATATACTAAGTATATAATTGTAGAAAAATAAATAAAAAATATCCAATATATTATATTATTTTTCTAGAAAACCAAATAATTTTTTTTAATAGTTCAGATATTACTTTTTAGAAAGTTAAAAGTAATATGGATTCAATATTAATATAATAAG
The DNA here is from genome assembly GCA_963277665.1 of Viscum album. NCBI lineage: Eukaryota > Viridiplantae > Streptophyta > Magnoliopsida > Santalales > Viscaceae > Viscum > Viscum album. The sequence continues at coordinate 667,635,057 of OY728141.1, forward strand.
TTGTGTGTACAATAAAATAAATTCCTCTATTATTAGTGTTGTTGTGTCTCTTGTGACATGTTAATAAATAATTTTCTAACTCGTGATATTTAAATAATTATATATCATATGTATCGAAGTAATTAAGGTGTATAAAATATGATCAATGGAGACAAGTTTTGAAGGATACTAAACATCTAGAAAATCATGTATAAAATCATCTTCATGTTCTGAATAAATTATATATAAAATGTGATCATCGGGTTTATCAAGTTTGGGACTGAAAAATCATTTTTTCAATCCAATTTAGTCTGAATAATTTTTATATGTTTCTAAATAAAAAATTAAATGTTTATGAGGTATTTTTTTGGTCAATTATTCATTGAAGACCACTCAAAAGTATCCTTCATAGAAACTATGAAACATTAATTCATCACCTATAACATATGATAAGAGGATAACTAAAATATTTTAGAATTTTAAACAAGGGTTAATCACATTTTAAAATGATATATCACTAAAATTCATGGGAATTATATTTACAGTAATTTTATAAATTAATTTTAATTTGTATAGGACTCTCATTGTTGATGGGTTGAAACATTGCCCTCTATGTTTTTCTCAACAATGAAATGATTAAAATAAATAAATCATTTTGAAATATGGTTTTTTTCAATATTTTGAAGTATATATGTTTATAACTTGATGATAGTAGATTAATGGAATCCTATTTTAGTTATGATATGTTTTAAATTATAATTTATTGAAAATGAAGGATGAAAAAGATTTTTATTATAAATATATTTTTTATATTATCCTGATGATCTAGAATTATTTAACTCGAGGAAATATTTTTAATGATATTACACAAAAAATGAGAAAAAATAAGAATTAATCATATGAAAAAAATGATTTTTTTTTGAATTATTCCCAAAAAACAGTTGAAATTTAAACAAATAATCCCATATAATAAAATAATTAAGATATTTATAGACTAATGAAGAATAAATAAATTCATAGTGAAAATGAAATTATCTCATTCATTGATAAATTTAGTGTGATCACATTCATCATGATCATATGGAAAATATTATAATAATTGATGTGGTTCAAGAATTTTAAGATTACTTCAGAAAGGGGATATGGTAATTATTTTTATAACACCTTTCTTAGATCATGTAGTTTTATATAAAAGTGAATGTTTTTAATAGTATTTGGGGAATCCACATATATTTCATTTACTTATTGAAACAAATACCCCAACCACAAAATAGTGTTCATAATAGGATTAACTGAAGTATTATTGAGGTAGATCCAAACAATGTTAGTAGAACATGATACATCTCATTTATTTTAAAAAAATGTGATTTAGATACTGATACACATTAAAATATGATTATTATATCATCCTATATGATATATGTATCCTTAAAAGATATATTTAATGAACAAACAATTCTCAAATTATTGAAGTCAATTTGGAATCTGTTATATCATCCAATATTAGGGTTCAAATACGATAATGTTTTGGAGAAGATCACTTAGTGAAATTCTCCATTGAAGTCTGTTAAAAAGAAGATAATATGAAATATAAAATAATGAATTTATAAATATTAGAGATATTACTAATTATAAGGTGTTTGATAACTCCTTTAACGGGTGTAAACACAAATGAACATTTTTTTTAAAATGATATAAAAAATGAATAATTGGTCGAACTATGTAAACAACATTCTAGAAGTCTAGAAGATATGAGTGATCAGAAAGAATAACATACTAATTAAAATGTTTCAAATGATTAAGAATGAATTAATGTTGTTCATTTAGGTCACTAAAATAAGTTATTTCACATATTATATATTATTATCATGGAAAACTACATAAAAACGTGGATCTTTGAGGAGACCATTTGGAATGTCATTTTTATTTCATGTTAATCTAAGGATTGTTAATAAAAAATGATATATCAATATTGAATTCATTCTAAAAATAATTAATTTGTTTATATTGAAAACAATAACACTTGGGAATTATTTTAATGTTAAAAAACTATAATTTTATTAGAATAAGGTTATTATTTTTTGTGTAGAATCCCTATAACCGATTATCATAGTACATTACAAGTTCTACTCATTAATGATGTTTATTATTTCATAATTATTGTTCCTATGAATGAAATTTGTATTTTGTAATTCCCTAAGAATTTCTACCTCACTAAAAGACCATGGAAGTTCCCCACTATGAATAGATCATAGAGGTATAATGATTGTATTATTTAATATATTGTATTTAGAAGAATGATATTATATGATGGGAGCAAGATAATATAGTCTATCTGGGGTAGGAGGATCATATGACATTTAGAAACCTTATCGTTGCACTTTTCTATGGAAATCTCTATGAAAGGAGGTTATGAGAACAGACCCATCATTAGAAAATCCCCATTTCCATATGCCATTGGATGTTCTTATTAGAGAACATGTGTATTGACCCATATACATTATTATTATCTTTAATGAATATCATAAATTATGTACATTTATGTATTTATGAAAATCATGTAACAAATTCCCATGGTGAGGTACGATACATATGGTATGTAACAAGTGATATTGTATTAACGGATAATTTGAGAAAGGATGTATCCATCCTCTATATTGCAAGAAATTGATATCTCAAAATATTATATGGGAATGAAAAAGACTACATAAATTCATACCAATGCTATTTAGTGGGTGAGTTCAGTTTAGGAAATAAAAATACATAGTCATCAATCATAATGGTTGTGGGAACCATCCTACAACCTAGTTTATTATAGATATATTTACAAAGGGAATATATTACTCAATAAGAATTAACGGAAGGTTAGATTTCATTGCATCATTAAATTATTTCCCTATAGATTTTTTGGCATGTTTATAGATTATAAACATAAACATTAGGTTGTTCTGCTTAATTCCACTAATAATGTGGACTAGAGAGTAACCCATTATGTGTATCCATAATCTCAATTAAATTCTAATATTGATTATAAAATGCTTGAATAAATTATGTTTATTCATGTTTAGTTAATCACTATAATTTAATACGAATTTATTTTGAAGAATAATGGAGTTAAATAGAGATATTAACTTTTTTATTTCAAATTTGTAAAATATAATATTTATTTATCGATGAATATTGTAGATATATTTATTTATTTAATAAATAGACATTATTTAAGGATCAGTTTATTTGGATTATTAGATGAGGACTGAGTTTAATGGTCGGAATTTAAATGCTAAAAATAACATTTATAACATTTATATTTTTAACATATAAATATATTATCATTATTATTATTATTATCACTATTATTATAATTAGACATGGTTTCAATAAGTAATTTAAATTTTAGAGAGGCTTTAGTATGAAATAATCCATCCCTAAACCTTCCATAATAATTATCTCATTATATCACTTTTAAAAAAATATTTTTTGTGCGCAATGGATAGATACAGACTCCCTCAATTTTTATAAAGATATCTAGAGATCATGAATTATCTCTATCTTCCTCCTATATCAACAATTTGAGATATGGCCTTGTTTTTTTCCTCCTTCGAGAGGAATACAACTAGGATTTCTTATTAAAAATGCAAGTGATTAGGATAATCTTTACTAGAACTCAATGACTCTATGAAAAAGTTTGTAGATTTTGATGAATGTGTCAATAATTACTAGATGTATGCTACACATGGATCATATACCACAATGATGGTGCAATGAGATCTACTCTTACAGATCATTAATGAAATATTAATTACAAGTTTACGTAATCAAATATCATCTCATAAATTAATTATCAAATACATGTGATGATCCTCTTATAATATTTATTTAATTTTAATATTATCATGTAATGTAAAGTTATCATAAAAAATTATTCTTTTATTATGATCATGAACTATTACATGTAAATTAAGACTAAAACGAGAGTGAAAGGTGTGTACTTCCTGCAAACACATTGTGTAATTTGGTTTTTTATAACTAGTTACATTATTAAGGTAGACTGATTGGATCAAATATGATCTAATATATGAAAAAATATGTATTTAATATAAATCTAGATAGAATATCACATATCATAAAAAACTACATGTTATTTATCCGCTATATAGGATGTTTGGTCCCTATTGTCTCATGGTTAATAACACAGAGTGCCCCACCATGACATGTATTAGATACATGACACGGGGATAGAAATCCCATTAAACTCTATGGTTACAATATGTGTAAGTTGGACTACACTCCGTGTACCTAGAACATTTCCACAATAAGAAACGTGGTTTGACCTAAGAAGTGACATGCTTACACAGGTAGAGAAGTTCATTTCAGGTAGTTTGATATAGATAATGTACCAATTTTTCATAGAGAAAAATTAAATATATAATGAAACCTATTCATATCTTTTATTTTTGTTATTTATATGATAGTACACAACATGATTTTGGATTAATAATTATATAGATAAACTATTTACATGTGAAATATTTGGTTAGGTTCACATTGTTGCCTCCTAATACACTTTTGTATTTTATTAATTTTAAATAAACATAATATATGATGGTGAGTTATGGATGTTTGTAAGAAATTTACGTACATTTATTTAATTATAATAATTGAAGGAAAGTTATCTTAGTTAATCAATTAAATGATGAAATTGATAACAATGTTAAAAATGAATGATCTTTTCATGTTGTGTGAGGAAGATCATGAGATTAGACCATCCTCATATATGTGATTGGATTCATTTAATTTATTATGGTAAAATTAAAATTTATGGGATGTTCCCCATTCCCTCTTCCATTAATGTACGTCCATGTTTAATCATGGTTTTATTTATGTAAACCCTATTTATATAATCCAATAGACCCATGAACCTGTATGAAATAAAAAATTTATTTAAGGACAGTGCTCCAAGGTGAGGGGAGTTAGTTTGAGACTTATAGGAAAGGTGAAACCAATCAAGGTGATACATAGGATCTATGGTGAAATGTTGAAACACAGACCACACTACAGTTCTGGGTGCGTCATCCCCTAGGTTAATGGGTTAGTTTATTATCCTCTAAATAAATTACTAGTTAGAGAATATCATCATAATTTCACATATATTTCTTTCTAATTACAGGGTTAATTATTTATGTTTTCAGATGCTGCATGATCACCTCACAAATGAATTCAAAAACATGAAAAATGAATTATAATATAACTAGATTGCAAATAAAATGAATTATTATACATTGTAAATCCCTTATGTAAAATCATATTAATATTAACAAGGGTTGTAATGAGATAAAATGGGATAATTAACATAAGAAATGATAATACCTCAAATAAAATATTATGTTGGTGTATCCCTCTACTACATGAGTTACCCTCGTTAAAATTTCTTAACTAACCCATGTTGGTGTGACTTTAATAATCATGGAATTTATAAGCTTCATGTTTTAGGTTAAATTAAACTCACATAAATCAATGTTTTGTTGAAAAAGAAACACTTTTTGTAATTGAGATGATTGGGATGAGTAATAATCTAAATAGGATTTCATTATTTTTCAGTACAATCAATAGATCAAGAAACTATGAGTTAACATGGATATAAAGTTATTACTACCTAAAACCCTTAAAATTACTTATCAGACCGATGTGTGGGTTTTCTAAATGGAATATGGATCCTTTCCACTAGAATTGTCACGGCCCATCCCAGCAGGGCCCACACCGTGACTCCCCAAGCCCGCCTCCAATAGGCCAGGGGCTGGTGACTAGCACCAAGTAAGAAAATTACTAACATGGGAGGCATTTTCTATGTACATGTACACACGCACACATCTCCATGCCCACAAATGCTGAAATGTAAAAACCACTGAGGAACAAAATGCATGCATACATGAAACCCAACCAACAGAGTATGACAGATAGTAATGTATTGGAAGTAAACAAGGCTATAATACAATCCCACTAAAATAAGAGTTTGAAAACTGTAAATTCTAACCTGTAAATACAAACGGTACTGGGACTACTGCTCGTAGCCATAGGAACACCTCGACCTGTAGGGAACTCAGAAAGCTCGGTCATGTCCGGGTCCGCCCTCGACTCTGTCAAAAGGCTTCTTGTCTGTTCAAGACACAACATGTGCGGGAAAAGAACATGCAGGGATGAGTATAACAATACATAGTAGAGGACGCTGAAAACCATAAAGCAATACAAAAAGTAAAGGTACATTCATCTATGCACAGTATGTTTCTATTGAACATATAGCAAGAGAAATAAAGACAATATATACTCAAAATCCAGACCTGTAGTCTAGAGACACGTCACACAACTGCATACCCCCATTAGGGATTCAGTTAAAAGATTCCACGAAGCACTCATTCCAGGAGAACACACTCCATGAGTATTATAGCTTTGATGACGTCTGTCCAAGAAGTACTGTTGGTCTGGTACCATCATGATAGGTAATTTGACTCATTGCGGGAGACACACTCCTAAGTGGGAAGATTCTGATAGATAGATGCACTAATTACAGGAGACACACTACTAAGTGGGATAGATCACAATACACAGATGAGTATCACTGCCAGGGCCATGTTGGATACCACGACTCATCCAGAATTCACCTGATAGGTTGAGGATCGACGCCCATTGGAGTTGGTCACGTTGATGCCTAACATTTCCTAGGTTCAAGAATGGATAAAGGATCTCGATCTAGGCCTCTCGGATGGATGCATGTCCCTATCACAGAAATTACACCTGAAGGGATCATACTCTTGTAGAAGAAAACGATGCATGACCTTCAGGGGAACTAGAAGAAGAAGGGGCACTTATCCCAAATGAAACATGTTCAAGATACGGTGGACAAAAGGACCATGCTATTTTCCAAAAAGTACACAGTGTGTAGAAAAGTTACACACTGTGTCGAATGACCTTGGGTACTGCCCATGTACAACGGCCCATGACATAAGTCTGGTCATTTAGAAAATTTAGTACATGGTGTGTAGTATTATGTACACGCCGTGCCTGAGTGACTGGGGTTAGCTCCGTGTATTCTAGCCATGTGCCCATACACAGTCTTCAACACATGTACTCTAACCCGTGTAATCAGTACACAGGGTGACCCACATTACTGGCATCGCTTGGCCGTGTGATAGAGTACAGGGTTGTGTACTCCATCCTGTGTCCGTGTACCCCCTGGATACACGTCGAGTCCCGCATAGCCGCCTCTTCCATGCTTTACACGCCGTGTTCTGAAGCCATGTAGATCATCCACTATTCGTGCACTTCCCAAAATACACTCTGAGCTTTGGGGAAAGTCCAACATGTTGTGTGACCAGGGTCACATGCCGTTTGATTCCTCTATGACCCCCGGAACCCTAATCATCACCTCCAGTACTACATGACGTGTTCTTCGGAAGTACACGCTGTGTATTTTGAAAATTTCCAAAAACCCGAACCTCCATCGTCGCACCCCCAGTGATATCCCATTCATTTATCTGATCATCCTATCGTTACAAAACATCCAGTTTTTGGTCACCCTGACACCAAAAATCTTCTCCCGATGTTTTTGGACCTCTGATCTGCTTTGAAAACATGTTTTGATCTTCCGGTGCGAAGAATTCTCGTAGAACAGCCTTTTCTGATCCGATCTGATTCGTTGTCTGTCATGGACATCACACCTCTATAGGATCGCTGGGATATTGTATCTCCAGTTTGGGATCATTGCATCGCAAGATGGGTGTGCAACGATCCATTTTCTGTCACCACGCGAATAACATGAAGAACGTGAAGAACGCGTGAGAGGAAAGAGGGAATGAAATCCAATAAAACAACATAATGAATGAACCTTCGCCGTCATTCATCATAGCATTGATCTACTCCCATTAGTATCCTTAAATGGATTAGGAATCAACAATAAAAAACAATAGGAAATTAATTCTCCAAAATCATCCCAATAAAAACCCTCCGCAACAATGTAAGAATCTGCGGATCAACTTGTTTGTGGTTGATCCACGTTCATCGTTTAAATCAAGAACATGGAAAGAGGAATGAAATAACAACCCCTACCTCAACTTGGATAAATGGATAACGAATGTGTCGCGATGTTTCCATCGTTGAGATCCTTCAACGTTGTTGGAGTAGGAATTCGTGGCTTCGATCCGTCATCATTTTTTGCCGAGAGTTTTTTCGAGAGTTTCCTCTCAATTTTTCACCAATGATCGATTTTTGATTATCCCAATAAAAAGGGAAATGTGATTTCATCCACTATGATGCAGCATTAATGAGTCCAACTTTCCTTAGATGAGTCATTAAGAGATGACATAAATATTATGGAAACAGTTTTCCCATTGTCGCGATGTAGCAGATGTTTCCATAAAAATAAAATAAACATTTAGGAATGTATTTTATTTTAATTTTACTAAAAATTTACGAAAATAAAATTCTCCCCTCGAACCGTGCTAGTCGGGGATAGGCCCATTCTTTGGTAAATTCTTCATCCCATACGCAATGGTGCCCTGAAATTTTTAATCTGAGCATCTGTTTGAAAACTTCCACAACAGCACATGAGTGTCGACTCGCTTAAAAAAAGTTTCAAACCACCGTTCTAGGCACACTAGGCCTCGGAATGAGGATCTGTCTCTACGCCTAGTCTCGTAATAATTCCATATAATATTTAAAATAATATGAAAAAAATTAGAGACATTACATTCTCCCCTCATTGGGGCTTTACTTCCCTGAAAACCCAAAACAAAGGCTACTCCAAAAGATTTGGGTACTGGGCATAGATCTGGGCCTCCCGCTCCCATGTGCTCTCTTGAAGATTCTTGTGCTGCCACCAGACGTGCACTAGGGGAATAGATCGCCCATGAAGGATCCTCTCCTGCTGATCCTTGATCTACACTGGGTACTCGGCAAAGGTCACTCCATCTTTGATATCATGCTCACCCCAGTCGATGACATGTGATGGGTCATGCTCGTACCTCCTCAGCTACGACACGTAAAAGACATCATGTACCAGATGCAACTACTGCAGTAGATCTAGGTAGTACGCCACCTCGCCAACTCTACACAATAACTGGAAAGGTCTGATGAACCTCGGAGATAGCTTGCCACCCCGGACAAATCACTGTAACCCTCGTCGAGGTGAGACCGGAAGAAAAACGTGGTCTCCCTCTTCGAACTCCAGAGGTCTTCGCAGTCTGTTAGCATATGAATTCCGCTGGCTATGTGTAGTCTTCATCCGCTCCTGGATGATTTGTACCTTCTCGGTGGTAGCTCTCACTAACTCTGGACCCATGTGTGCTGACACTCCGAGGTCGGTCTAGAAAAGCAGTAACCGGCATGGTCTCACATACAAGTCCTCGAACGGTGCCATACCGATGGTGGAGTGGTATCAATTGTTCTACGCAAACTCTATCGGTGGTAGGTGATCCTCCCAACTGCGACCAAGGACCATGATACAGGCCCACAACATATCCTCCAGAACCTAAATGGTCCTCTCTGTCTGTCCATCTGTTTGGGGATTAAAAGATATGATCAAGCGTAGCTGAGTCCCAAAATCCTTCTGCAATCCCTTCCACAACTAGGATGTGAAGTGGGTGTCTCGGTATGAGACTATTGTCTAAGGGACGCCATCGATCTGAACTATCTACTTCACATAGAGGCATCCCAATATCTATACGGAACTCTGCTCCCGGATATCTAGGAAGTGGGCTGACTTGGTGAGTCAGTCAATGATCACCCAAATGGAATCATTTCCCTTGGAAGTCCATGGTAAGCCTCTCACAAAGTCCATTGATATTACATCCCACTTCCACTCTAGAACTTCTTGGGGGTGAGCTAATCCCACTGGAACCTTGTGCTCATCCTTCACCTGATGGCATACGAGGCATCGGGAAACAAACTCTGCTTTTGCCTTATTCTTGCCTAACCACCAGAACTATCATTAGATATCATGGAACATATTTTCCACTCCAGGATGTACTGCCAAAGGGGATGTATGAAACTCCCTCAGGACCTCTTCCCGCAACTCCACTGGTACAATAGTGCATTCTTTTAAAGGAAGTATGTGTTCCCCACCTTGCAAATATCCATCAGAAGCATGTCATGTGGATAACTGAGCACATAATTCCGCACAGTCGAGATCCCCAAAATGTGCTTCCCTAACTCGTTGTAAGAGTGGAGGGGTGACAACCATCGACTACAGGTAGGCTGCATCTTCTATGTCCATGAAGGACAACTGTAATGTGGATAACTGCTCTGTCGCCTCACTCAATAGCTGTGATCTCGGCCTTCTTCTCAGATCATCTTCCACCTTATTCCCCTTCCTATGAGTATAGATAATCTAGAAGTCATAGTCCTAGAGGAACTCTATCCAATGTCTCTACCTCAGATTCAGATCCTTCTGTGAGAAGATGTTCTTGTGGCTCTTGTGGTCAGAGTAGACGATGAATCGTTCTCCCATAAGGTAGTGTCACCACATCTTCAATGCAAAGACTACCACTTCCAACTCGAGATCATGGGTCACATATTTCTACTCATGTGGTCTAATCAGGCGTGAAACATAAGCAATCACTGATCGCCTCTAAATTTGGACACATCCTAGCCTGGTCCCTGATGTGTCACAGAACACTAGGTACGTGAAATCCTCCTTCGGAAATCTTTGGACTCGGGCGCTTGTCAAACTCTATCTTAATTGATGAAAAGCATGATGGCACCTCTCCATACACATGATGGGTTGCCCCTTCCTGTTCAAGGCTGTCATCGGTGTTGATATCTGGGAGAAATTAGAAATGAATCCTAGGTAATATCCTGCCAGCCCACGGAAGCTCTGCACCTCCTTCATGCTCCGAGGTGGCTCCCATGCTAACACAACCTCCACCTTGGCTGGGATTACAGCTACTCCATCAGCTGAGATGACATGTCCCAGAAAGTGGTCCTCTTGAATCCATAACTGGCACATTTAGAGCTTCCCATAAAGCTGGTGCTCCCAAAGTATGTCTAGAACTATCTGCAGGTTTCTCACGTGCTCCTCCTATGACGTTGAGTACACAAGGATGTCGTCGATGAAGACCACTACAAACTGGTCCAAGTACGGATGGAAGATCTGGTTCATCAGTCCCATGAACAGTTTGGCGGCATTCTTCACACCGAAAGGAATCACCAAGTACTCATAGTGACCATAGAGGCATCTGAAAGTCATCTTAGGTATATCCTCATCCTTTACTCATAGCTGGTGATAGCCCGACCGATGTTCAGCCTTCGAGAACCACTATGTCCCTCACATATGACTGAAGAAATCATTGATTCTCAGCATTGGATAATTTTTTCACACTGTTACCTGATTCAAGTGCCGGTAATCCATGCACAACCTTAGACTCCCATCTGCCTTCTTGGCCAACAAGACTGGGGCTTCCAAGGGTGAAACGTTGGGTCTCATGAGACCCTTTCTTTGAAAATCCTCCAACTACAACCTCATCATGAAAAGCTATGAGGGATCTATCCGATATGCTGATGAAGAAATTGTTGTTGTCCCAGGGTGTAAGTTGATGCAGAAGTAGATTTCCCGACGGGGAGGTAGTTCTGGAACATCTTTGGGAAAGACGTCCTGGTAATCTGCTACTACTGTTGGGAACTAGATTCTCATCACATCTACGGATCCAAGGGAAATTTTATCCAAATCATGAGTGGTCGGGTGCACCCTCTTATGCATGAGCCCATTCTATGCTGCCTGGGTCTCCTTTTCTCTGAAAAAGGAAAACCTCGTCTCATCACTACAGACACACCGCACTCTTCTCCTAAAATAGTCAATGTGGTAATGTACTGAAGATAACCAATCCATACTGAGAATGATTTCGTAATTCCTCGACGCAACCACCAAGAGGTTCCAACAAAAAATCTAGTCTCCAGGGGTAAGATCACACTATATTCAAAGGTTCCTGATCGTCGAGTCTCCTCCTGTTGGTGTCTCCAAGCGTAATGATCGAGTCAACGGTTCTACCAGAATCTCGAGGTTTCATACAAGACATGTGGATATGAAGGAATAATTCTCACTTGTGTCTATATGTACAACAGATAAGGCAGAGAAGACATAGATCGTACCTCGAATAATCCCTGGAGTCCCTGGGTCATACGCCTCAACCGCAAGCAGTTGTCCCTGTCTCTATCCCCCAGCTCCCTAAGCCGGGTGCGAACCTCCAGGGGGTGGTGGTGGAAGTATTTTGAAGCGTCTGCCACCACCCTCAACTCTCCCTGCTCCTCTGCCACATCCGCCACCTAGCGGGTCTGTCTTCCCTACTCTCTGCCTCTACCTCGGCGGTCCATCCACTGCTTCCCTTTCAGCAGCTCGACAAGTCGGACAATATCAAGTGAGATGTCCTCTACCATCACCCATGTAGCATCGCTTCTCCCTTGGATGACTGGATCCATCATGAGAGCCCTGGACTATCGATCCCCTGTCCAAGGTACTCCTATGACATTTCCCACGTCCAGATCCCTATGTCTGACGCCGGCTCCCTGCTATCAGTGTCTCCGCACCTTTCTTCCTGTTGCTGACTACCATCGGCTGTCTCGGCTCCTCTAGGAAGCTGTCGATCCCCAATTCCCACTCAAGCACTCCATCATAAGTCGATATGCATTGAGGCATGACACTAGCTCGGATGTCTAGTCGTAGACCATGCTCAAAGGTCTGAGCTCTGAAGTACTGATCCCTAACCATATCCATTGATTACTGGGCAAGGTTGGTGAACCTTGATGAATAGTCAGCTATCGTCATACTTCCATATTGGAGTTGAAGAAGCTATTGGATGTGTATAGCTCTCAGTGTAACCATAGAGAACTCCTTTCTGAAGATTCTCTCAAACTCTGTCCATGAAAGAGTCTCCTCGTCGTGAGTCTGTGTAGACAGACTCCACCATCGTCCCTTCGAACCCTAAAAAAGGCTCGCTCCTAGGAACACCATCTAGTCTTCTGGTGTCCCCACTAGATGGAATACTCTGGTCACCGCCTGAAGAAAGTCCTCAGCCGCCTGAGGGACGGGCTCGCCTCAAAACCTGAGGGGTCTCTGTCTCTGGAACTCATAGAGCGCGCTAAGCCTGCGCTCCTCGTCGGTCGTACTGCAGGTACCACAAGCTGCTCTACTGGTGGTGGCATAACAGGTGCACCACGTGGTGGAAACGCATGGGGAACTGGTCCCTGTATCTAAGCCTCATCACTGAGGGTGTCATCCACATGAACGTTCTGCTGAATCCTAGCAAGTATTCGTCGCGGAGGAATCCTGTAAAGTAACATGATGTAGTATGAGTATATCTGGATAGCTAACTCAAAGGACATGGAAAACACAACCCATTCCTATATGATGAATGTACCTTTCTATTATTTCCCCACAACCAGTGTGTTCGTGTACCAAGTCAAAAATAATGTTATCAGAGTCCTGGTGTATGGATACGTCAGCCGCCGCACAAACACTGGAGTCTCTGGCCTGAAAGCCGAGCTGGAAAGACTTTACACTTTTTCCCCAAACCTATCTCACAGACTCTTGGTCCTAAGGTATAACCAACCATCTCTGATACCACTCTGTCACGGCTCATCCCAGTGGGGCCCACATTGTGACTCCAAAAGACCACCTCCAATAGGCTAGGGGGTGGTGACTAGCATTGAGTAGGAAAATTACTAATGTGGGAGGCATTGCCTGAGTACCTGTACACATGAACACATCTCCAAGCCCACAAATGCTAAAATGTAAAAACCACTAAGTAATGAAATACATGCATACACTAAACCCAACCAACAGAGTATGATGGAAAGTAATGTACTGGAAGTAAACTGGGCCAGAATACAAGCCCACCAAAACCAGAGTCTGAAAACTGGAAATTCCATCATGTAAACACAATAGGTACTGGGACTACTGCTCGTAGCCAAAGGAACTCCTCGTCTTGTTGGGAACTCAAGATAGCTCGGTCCTATCCAGGTACACCCTGGACTCTGTCAAATGGTTGCACGTTTAGACAAGACACGACACGTGCGGTCAAAGCTCGTGCAAGGGTGATTATAACAATACTGAGTAGAGGACCCTGAAAACAAAAAAGCAATACACAATGTAAAGGTACAGTCAGCTATGCACAGTATATGTGTAAAGAACATATAGAAAGAGAAATGTAAACCAGATATACTCAAAACCCAGACCCGTAGTCTAGAGACAAGTCACACAACATCATACCCCCGTTAGGGATTCAGTTCGAATATTCCACGAAGCACTCATTCTGGGAGAACACACTCCACAAGTCTTATAGCTCTGATGATGTCCGTCCGAGAAGTACGGTTCATTGGGAACCTTCATGAGAGGTAGTTACACTCATTACGGGAGACACAATCTTGAGTGGTAAAATTTCAATAGATAGATGCACTCATTATGGGAGACACACTCTTGAGTGGGAAAGAGCATGATACACAGATGATGATCACTTTTAGGGCCATGTTGGATACCAGGACTCATCTGGAATTCACCTTCTAGGTTGAGGATCGGTGCCCGGTGGAGTTGTCCACATCGATGCCTGACTCTACCTAGGGTCAAGAATGGATATAGGATCTCGATCATGGCCTCTCGGATGGATGCCCGACTATATCACAGAAAGTCCTGCTGAAGGGAACATACTCATGTAGAAGGAAACGATTCATGAACTTTAGTGGAAAAAGAAGAAGAAGGGGCACTTAACCCAAAAAAAACATGTCCAAGATATGGTGGACAAGAGGACCATGCCATTTTCCAAAAAGTACACGGCGTGTATAAAAGTTACACGCTGTGTCGACTAACCACAGGTACTGACCATGTACAACGACCCATGTTGTAAGGCTGGTCATTTATAAAAGTTAGTACATGACGTGTAGTAATGTGTATATGTCATGTCTGAGTGACTGGGGTCGGCTCCGTGTACGCAGGCCATATGCACATACATGATCTTCAACCCGTGTACTCTAGCCTGTGTAATCGGTACACCGGGTGACCCGCGTTAATGGCCTCGCCTAGCCGTGTGATGGAGTACATGGTCGTGTACTCCATCCCGTGTCCCTATACGCCCTGGATACACACAGAGTCCTGTATAGCCAACTCTTACATGTTGTACACACTGTGTTCTAAAGCCGTGTAGATCATCATATGTCTGTGTCCTTCCCAAAATACATGCTGAGCTTTGGGGAAGGTCCAACACATCGTGTGACCAGGGTCACATTCCATTTGATTCCTCTCTGACCCCGGAAACCCTAGCTACCACTGCCAGTACTACACGGCATGTTCTTTGGAAGTACACGCCGTGTATTATGGAAATTTCTGGAAACGAGAACCTCCACCATCGCGCCTCCAGTGATGTCCCATTCATCGATCTGGTCGTCCAATCATGATGAAACGTCCGAGTTTTGGTCGCCCCGACACCACAAAGCTACTCCCAATGTTTTTGGACCTCTGATCGGCTCTGAAAACATGTTTTGATCTTCCGGTGTGATGAACGCTTGAAGAACGGACTTTTCTGATCTGAGCTAATTCGTTTTCTATCATGGTCTTCTCACCATTGTAGGGTCATTTCAATATCAGATATCCAGTTTGGGATCATTGCGTCGCAAGATTGGTGTGCAACGATTCATCTTCCATCGCCCTATGAAGAATACGAAGAACGCGTGAGAGGAAAGAGGGAAAGAAATCCAATAAAACAACATTAGGAATGAACCACCACCGTCGTTCGTCACGGTGTTGATCCAGTCCCGTTAGTAGGCTTAAACAAAGAAGGAATCAACAATAATAAACAATAGTAAATTAATTCCCCAAAATAATCCCAATAAAAACACTCCCGTAAGAATGTAAAAATTCGCGGATCAACTTGTTTGTGGTTTCTTCGTGTTCATCATTTAAATAAAGAATGAGGAAAGAGAAATGAAAAAACAACCCCTACATCAACATTGATCGATTGCTGACGAAGCTGTCATGCTTCCACCATCGTCGAGATACTTCAATTTTGTTGTTGTAATAATTCACAGCTTCAATCTGTCTTCGTTCGTTGCCATGAGTTTTCTCCAGAGTTTCCTCTCAATTTTTAACCAACGCTCGACGTTCTATTATCCCAAAAAAAAAGGAAAACTTGATTGGCATCCATTACGTTGTGACATTAATGAGTCCAACTTTCCTTTCTTGAGTCATTGAGACATGAAATTAATATTATGGAAATAGTATTCCCATCGCCACCATGCAACAGATGTTTCCGTAAAAATAAAATTAACATTTAGAAATTTATTTTATTTTTATTTTACTAAAAACGTCAGAAAATTAACTTCATCCCTCGACCCATTCCATTCGGGGTTTGTCCCATTCATAGGTAAAGTCGTCATCTCGGATGCAATGGTGCCCTCACATTTTAATCCTAGAATCTATTTGGAAACAGCCACAATCCTGCATGAGTGCCAACTCGCTTAATTTTTTTTTCAAACCACCGTTACGGTCTCACCGGGGCTCGGAATGAGGTGTCATCTTTGCGCCCGGTCTCGTAATAATTCCATATAAAATTTAAAATAATACATGGAGAATTTGAGTCATTACAAGGATATCGAAGAAAAAACATATTTGGAAAATGATAGTGAGGGATATTTGGTTTCAAAAAATAGTGGGAGATTATTGGAAGTTAATTCAATTTAAATTTATTGATCTACTTTTGTAATGAAACAGTTTATAATCATCTTCTCTTAATTTGTAGAAATGGAAATCAAATGAATTATAAAATATCACTATGATTCATACTAAATAAGGATAACCATCTATATTATGTGAATTTCTAGAAATGATATATAAATTTGTGAGTTATACAATCCCATGAATGGAAATTTCTCATACTAGAAACCCCTATAACTATATTTCTTCCCAAAGGGGCTACATAGGGAAATTAATCTCTCGGTTTGGGGAATTTATATGAAGTAGTGGATATAAATTGTTTCATGCTATCCTCCATATCCTTATGCTTCTAAATAAATACGATGAAATGGATGCATTTATAATAGTTTCTCTACTATGAGATATCAATCATGATAAGGAAATTTCTGAGAGATATGAGATATCCAATGAATGTTTCACATGAACTATTGGAGAACTGATGCTAGTTTGGGTAGATATTGTCAAAATTATTGGATATATTGAGTGCATGTATATCTTGGTTATAATATCCCAAATGAGTGGTGCACAGATATCATTCTATCATCACCACCCAAAAATATATAAGGTTTTATTAAAAGATATAATTTAAGAAATAGCGAGAAGAAATTTTTTAATATATTACTCTTATTATTCATGCTTATAAAGAAATGGTTCCTGAAAAAACCACATTACATATAGAAAATAAGATGAGAAAGGGAATGTAAAAAAGTGGGGAAATACTACTCCCATGTATAAGGCTCCATAGCACCACCCTTCAAAGAAGAAAGATATACAGTAACTAAAAGGAATACTATAAAGTATGTTTTTAATGTTGCAAGAAGGTCCACTAGACAAATAATTAATGCTATCTAATGAATCATTATAAAGAACAGTCTGTTTTTCATTTAAGGAAATATTTTTTATATCTATAAGTTGGGTATTAGATATTTCATATGTTGTTCACATTTGTATCCAAATATAGGAAACATGTAGATTTTAAAAGGGTGAAAGAGGAATAGTGGATCAATGAGCTGCCAATGGAGTGAGGCTAGCTGTTCTAGCCATTGGCGATTACTATATCACATTTATAAAAAAACATATTTTATTTTTAAAAAACTATTATTGTGTTCCTCATGTTTCTATGAAAATTATTTATGTTTCATTTATATATATGGATTGATTTATTTTTCGATGTGGAAATAATGGTTTCTAATTTTATAAAGATAGCACATGTTATAGTATGGAACATTTTAAAAATGATATTTCGGTATTAAATTATGAAAACCTAATACTTTCAATTAATAATGATAAAAATACACATTACCCATATAACACCCTTTTATGGAACCAACATAATGGTAACATACATGAGAAGTGTTTGTTAAATAGATATCAAAATAGTTACTTATAAAATTTCATATAAAAAACACATGAAAGTTGTCATCATTATATACCAGGTGAGATAAATAGACCACCATTATTTTTTCAATGTTAAAGGTAAAAAAAGATTCTTGTTACTATACACATCCCTTTTATGAAACCTTTCATATAGTGTCTAGAGGTGGATTCTCATACATTATTACATTCACGGATGACTTGAGAATGTATGGACATACCTACTTAATGAGTTATAAATATGAATCCATTGATAAGTTCAAGGATTTTTTGAATAAGGTTGATCATAATCATGGTAAGATGTTAAAAAATGATGATAATATCAAGGTAATGAATATCTTAACAAATACATTGTCAACTTTATATGGGAGTTTGAGATTTTATCTCGACACACTCAAACTTATGAAGCACAATGAAATGGTTTTAGTGAATGAGGGAATAATACCTTGTTAGAAATGGTATTATAGATGATGAGTCAATCAAATGTTCTTTTATCCATTTGGAGATATTCATTACTAAAATCATCATACTTAATTAACATAAAACCAACTAATGTAGATAATGTTATTACAATAAAGTTATGGAGTGGAAATAAACCCATTTATCACATGTCTATTCATCGGGTTGCAATGAATTTGTTTGGATATATTGGGCAAAAAAATGGCACCCTGGGGAATAATTATATATTTATAAGTAGTCCCATGTAATCAAGTTGATACTATCTATACAATGATATAGAAAATTAATTGAAAATCATAATACAAAATAACATTATTGAGGGGGAGGACATCCCCAATGAGGACAGTTGGAGATATATTGTCTTAGAAAAATTTTATGCTCAATATATACAAGAGTAGGTATAGGAATTGAACCCATTAGTCCCCATGTAATAAGTTGTTCCAAAAACAAAAGTGATGTTTATGATCATAAAAGAGGTAAGAGAACTAAATATATGGTTTTCTGGTCTTTGATGATAGTGAAACGTTATTGATTAATAATAATTATCCTCTCACCATTAATGATGTAGTAGATAGTTCTGAATGTACATGATGGAATGAATACATGAATTCTTAGATGGAATCCATGTATCAAAACTATGTTTAAGTTCTTGTTGATCAACCAGTTGGTATAAAACTAATTGTGTGTAAATGGGAACCCAATATAAATATGGACATTAAAGATAAATTAGAAAACTATAAATCCAAACTAGTGTTCTAGAGGATTAGATAATGTCATAGAATTCAATATGATGAATCATATTATTCTGTTTCAAGGTTTAAATACATTATAAAATATTTTTCCATAGCATCTTACCATGAATATGATATTTGGAAAATTTATTTCCAAAATAATTTTCTTAATATGAATCATTAAGATGATGTATATATGACACAAATAGAAGGAATTTTCAATATAATAAATTCAAAAAATGAATGATAGTTGTCAATGTCCATTAGTGGATTAAAGAAACCATTCTGGTTATCTGACCCTCAATTTGTTAAAGACATAAAAAAATTTAGTATCATTAAGAATGAATGTGATCAATATGTTTAAAAATAGTTTTGTGTGAGTTATTGTAGTTTCCATAGTAGTATATGTTGATGAAATATTAATAATTGGAAATGATTTACCATCCTTACTATTAATTATGATATGGTTGGGAAAGTGATTATCCATGAAAAACATAGGTTAAGAATCTTACTTTTTAAGGATCATGATAATTTATGATAGGTATAAGAGGCTTCCTAGACTATGTCATGGAATATACATTGACCAAATATTAAAGTGGTTTAGTATATAATAATAAAAGAGTGTATTAGTTCCATTATCACATGGATTATATCATTATAATAATATGTGTCATTAGACACAAGAGGAAAGAGAGTGAATGTGTAGGGAAACAATATGCTTATATGATGGGATCTATCATGTATTCCACTCTATATATGAGGCTTCATGTTGGCTATTATTTGATCCTGGTAAGAAGATATCATAAAGATCCATCTGAAAAACATTGGACTATTGTCGGTGATGTCCTTATTTATTTTTGGTGAACAATGGAAATTTACCTGGTTTATAGAGGAAATGAGGATCTAGTCCCCAATGGATAAATAGATACATGATTTCATATAGAATAAAATTACTTAAATTGGTAGTAATGATATTTTTTGTCTAAAAATAGGTTTTATGAGGTGTAAGAGTTCAATAAAACTAGTTATTTCCCATTCCCTAGTGGAATATGAGTATATTGTGGCTTTTAATGCATCCACAGAACTAGACTATATTTGAATCCTTTCCCATTAAATTTATTTTGGGTCTAGAATTAAATATACAATCATAGTTTATTTTGGAAACACAATAGTGGTGTCCCTTTCCAAGGATCAAAGGCCACATATTAAGAAAAAGAACATTACTCAAAATATTATTATCTTTATGTATTTTACTCAATTAAGTGATGTTACAGTGACAAGATTATCAACATATTAGAACATAGTGGACCCAATGACTCAGCCATTATCTCAATAGAGTTATGAGTATCATGTGTAGATAATGGACTGAACTATGTTTCCAATTATCTCCAGTGAAAGTGGGATACATTCAGAGTTTTTTTCCTTAGAATCAACCATTTTAATACATTTTTACATGTATTCATTATTAATTTGATTTGTTATCACATCATTATTGGTCCTCTATATAAAAAAGTTTTGTGATAATTTATTAGGATTATGTTACACACTGAACGGTAATGAAAGTTTCCCACTATGATGTGAACCTAGAGGTGAAAAAATATATTTCTATAATAAATATTTAATGAAGGGGCATAGATGATACATGAAATCAGTGGTAGGAGTCTCATAATACATTGAGGTTCTTTCTGGTAGTGTTCACTCTTGGTAATCTCCAATATATGTGGTTTTGAAAACAAACACATCATTATGAAATTTATATTTTTATTTGGCATTAGATATTCCAATAAAATGATGGGTGTCTTGTTCCTAGAACATTAATATTATCATTAATGAATATTATCACTTACATAATATTATTAATTGATGAAAAACATGAATGAATATGCTCGTTGAGAGGTAATATATGTTGGGTTTGTCATGATTGATATTTCCTAAATGGATAATTTGGGAAAGGATTTATCCTTTATGTCCCTTGAAAAAAGTTTATATCTTGATCCCTTTTATGGGAATGAAAGTTCCTTTATAAATCCCTTTATACAGAGTTCTATTGGTGATTTAATTTACCAAAAATAAAAGAAATGGGCATCAAAAATAATGTTTGAGGGAATAGTCATAAGACCTGTGTGATTCGATATTTCACAATAAATGCATTATATTACATGGTGACCATTAATGGGAGGTTGAATATCATTATTACATTAATATATATATATATATATATATATATATATATGGGTTCCATAGTTTGTTTCAATATTATAACTTTGGAATTCAGGTGGTCATGAATAACATCACTATGAAATAGGCCTATCGGTACACACAATATATGTATGCATAATCTCAGATAATTTATAGTATTGTATTTAATATGTTCAAATTAATAGTATTTATTTTTGTAATGTTTATCGCAATAATTTTTCACAAGTTAATAGAATGAATAAATGAGTTAAATAATCATAATTGCTACTTATTTAAATGTTTGGAAAATAAAATATTTCTTTACCAATGAATAATTTAGTGATATTTATTTTTTTAACAAATTGTAATTATTCAGGGGTTGGTAAATGTGGATGGGAGAAAGTAGATCAAATTTAATGGTATTATTGTAAATTATATAATTGATATTTATAATTATAATGTGTGTCACATGTCAATTGATTAATAATATTATTATTATTAATATTTAACATGGGGAAAGCTAAAATTTAAAATGGTATAAAGGGTTTAGTGGGAAATTTTTCATCACTAAACCATCCATAAGAAATATCTAATTATATCACTTTATAGAAACACTTTTGTAGTAAAAATTTAATAGAGATATAATATATCAAGACCTATCAAGAGAAATAGTGATCTAAAATGATCTATCACTTCCTGATATATCAATCCTTCAAGATAACTCGAATATTTATTCCTCCTTTAAAAATTATTAAGATGAAATTATTTATTAACAATGGAAGAAATCAATATTTTTCATTATTTAACATGATGATTCTATAGAGATTTTAATAGATTTTAGTGCACATATAGATCACAGTTACAAGGAATATTCACCTGGATCTATAGTTCAATGATTATTTGATGAGATATATTCCTCCACATCATTAATGTAATCTGAATTATAAGTTTATTTAATTATATATCTTTTTATAAATTAAATATGAACTAAATTTGAAGATCCTCCTACTTCTGGTTCGGGAATTTTATTCTAGTCAAGAAGTATATGGTTTTAATTGGACATGGTGATTTGATCATATCATGAAATGATTAAATGTAAATTAAGACTATGATCCAAGTTGTTCATACCATCACAGTATGCTTCTTTTATACTCAGAATCAATAAGTATTTCATTACATGTTGGACAAAAAAGGATAAGTGGTGAGTAATATAGAAATTATTTCATAAAAAAGTTAAAATAAATCTCATGGAATTGAATTTAGTTTTCAATTTTAAATGGTTTATAATATAAAAAAAATAATATTTCTTTTACTACTATTTCATAAAAGTGATACAAATTTTTTCAAATGGATTTCAATAGAGATATTCTCAATAGTGACTTTAAATAGGTTGGGTACATTAAGAAAATGAAAGTATTTATACTTTATGATGTGTAATGATATATTTTTATATTAAATAATTAATTTTATGGATTAAAAAATATAATATCATAACATTATATTCTTTACTCAAGAATAAAGTAATTTAAATTCAAAAAATGATTACTAAAAAACTATCCATTGATGAAAAATGGGTATCTCTCATTATTATTGTCTATGTTGATGATGTTATCAAATATAGAAATGAAATATAAACATGAAATGTATTTTCCAATAAAATTAAGGATTTAGTTTTTGAGATATTAATGTTAATAGAATGATAATACCTATCAATAATTCAAATTTCTCAAGACAAGCGTTTTAATTTTATTTATCAAGATATATATACATGATAATTGATGATGCACTTTAGAATGGATAAAAACCCAATTTCAACCCAAATATTAGTGGGTGAAGAATTTTTAGAAGAATATGATTTTATGGTTTAAAAATATGTTTATGAACTTATTGGGGGGTTTTCATTTGACAGATTTGATGTTACAGTTTATCTCTATTGTTAAATTTTGTGAATGTTTTCTAAGTTCACGTAAGAAATAATGTTTCATAGTTGTGAATCAGTTTCTATGTTATAATAAATGAACTAACAACTTCTTATTATTAAATAAAAACATTTAAAAACTAAATATATTTTATTATGATTATAATTATTATCCTAAAAATATAATTTATATGAAGTATACATAAGTAGGATAGTTTTTCTTTATTAAAGGGTGTATTACATTACAGAATAAGATGAAATTTTATGATACTATATTTATAGTAGAAGGAGAATATATTACTACCACTAAAATAATATTTCTAGTAATTATAATTAAATTAAGAATTAATATTTGAAAGTTAACGTGGTGTTTACCTTATTGGTGTTATTTGATAAAAAAAGTTCTATATGTATTTTGAAAAATCTAGATCAATGTTTATGGTCACAACAAATTATAATCATGTATCATTTCTTCAAGGAGAATGTGGGAGAAAGATTTTTAAAGATGAGATATTTTCCTATTAATCAAAAAGTGTTTGATATTTTTACCACACCACTTCCTAAGGATTCAATTTAAAAATTGAATTTGGTGATGGGGATTCAACCTCAACATTCTAAAGACTAAGGTGAAGAGTTTCTAATCCCATCTATTACATGTTATTTAATTTTTTTTTTTCAATTTGGTATAAAAGTTAAAATATAATTCCAAAGATATATATTTCCATAATGTGGATTAAATTATATATTAATGGTAAATATATATTTAGTGGATTTTTTCAAATGGGATTGTTATGATTTCAATGTACATATATTATGTGTGTTTCTAAATTTGTGATTTGTGGAAAGGTTTTTGTAAAATGGTTGATGTGTGAACTGTTCAATGATACATATTAAGTCTATTTGTAGGAAAATATTATTGTTGATAAGATATTTTTTGGTGTTTTTTAGGATGTTAATGTGATTTCCTCTTATGTATTAATTTTATATTAATTTTCATTATTTTTTTTATACGACCAGTTTTCTCATGTTTTATTATAATGATTGAATATAATTCATTTATAATGTTTGGATAAAATTAAAATTTTTAGGTGGTTATTTTTTGGATAAATATTATTCTGGAGGTCTTTAATATTCCCCAGAATATGTTTTATATATTATGGGGTAATATTTATGGTTGAATAGAGTAAAGTAAACATGTTGTGGAATGATAGTGATTGGTTTTATTATCATGATTCAAAATCATATATCCACCTATTCAGATTAGTTTAGTTTTTTAGATTTCGTGATTAATATATTAATGTTGGTTATAATTATTTTTGGGTTTCATTGGAAAAGTTAAATGTTTTTTAAAAAATTTTATAGTGATGGAGAAGGAATAAATCTCAGTAGTAATATATTACACTAAAATTCCTTTCTCAGATTAGATAATCATTATACTTCTCTTCATGAAATATTTTTCAGACTATGATGAAAAATCCATTATTCAAATTTGTTCAAGTAGGATTTTAATTTTAGATTATTTCTCCATGAAGGAAATAGTTTCACCATGAATATTAAATTATGTCATAATGTGAGAGTGTAATAAAAGTTGTGATCTATTTGAAATTATAGGGTTTTTTTATAATTATATACATGAAATTATTTAGAGGATAAGGAAATTAATTTATAGATTAATTATGATACATTTCAATACTTTAAAAAACACAATTTTAAGTGTATTTGAATGCAACTACTTCATAAATACAATAAGTTTTCAATGAAATAGATAAATGTATTTTGATTTATTTTTTATACATGTTTCTTGTTTATAAGATGTTATTTATTTCTGTGGTTCAGATTTATTCTATCATACAAGATTATTTATTTCATGGTGAAGTACAAAAGGTGATTTATCTATAATTTTTAGTCTAACATCTGGTAAAAAATATAGAGATGTTTGAAGTCGAATTGGTTATTGTTTATAGAATTTGAATAAAAAATATACAATGGTAGAGAAGGGTGTTTTTTTAAAAACATTGTAGATAATATGTGTAACCCAACTATAAGAGATATGTAAAAGAGACTCGCAGAGAAATGGAAGATAATTTTTGGATATCAATGATTATATTCTCTTATCAGTATAATACTCATTTCAAAAAGATTAAAGGATTTTTTGGTAGTTGATAAAATTTTTTGGTTTTGAATTTATTGATAATTATTTATTGTTTTTTTATTTTCATGGACTCGTCCATACATATGTATCACTCAATTTTCTAATAAGGAAGATATTGGTTTGTTATGAAAAAAAAATTTTGGTTAGGGATTTTAGGGTTTTAGTGATCAATGAGAAGAAGAAGATGTTGAAATCTATTAAAATTGGATTTAAATAGTATTGTTTTTTATATAATATAATTAATATTATAAATAATGAATATTTATCTTATTCATGTATGAAAGAACTCTATATGTTTTAGGACACATTTCTACCCCTCTGATATACCCTTATCATTGTAGTACACTTGGTGATTTTAGTGATTTTGTGGAAATAGAATATATTGTATCATTAAAAGGTTTTATAATTTTTAATGGAAAATATTAAAAAGTTATATGTTCACTTTGGTTTTATGGTTGTGCTAATTAAATTATTCTACAAAATTGATTACCTTTATAATGTTATGTGTCGAATAAAATGTTAGAAGATATATTTTTGGAATTAATCTTAATAAGTGATGATGGTGGATTAGTTAATAGTCATATATGATTTTATTCACTAATTACCACCAACCCCCAACACCTCAGTTAATAATTATTTGGGACCTTAGTAAAATTTTCAGATGTGTATTCTTTAATTTTTATTATTTTATTGTTAGGGTTTCCCTTGAAAACATCCGAGATGTTTGAAATTAAAGGTGTGAAGTTCTCTCTATCTTTTTCTAAATTTGGCTCTCTATTTTTGATTCAATAATGTACCATATTAATTGAATAAATATCAAATGTGTTTTCATATTTTATAAAAATTGATTGAAAATAGTTGCCTTACTTAATCTCCCTAGGTATAGAAGTTGTTTACAATGTACCAAATTATTTTAATCTAATTGAAGAAGGTTCATAGATGACTCCAGTATATAGAAATACTATTTATACAGATGGACGGTCATGTAATTCTTTATATATCTAACTTCTAAAGAAGTATTTAAAAAAACTTATGGTAATTATTATCTTAAAATGAAATTGAGAGAATATATGAAAGGTCATTTAAATAATTTTAGATTAATGGATGGAAATCCTAAAATATGTAATTTCCAAATTAATGAAATTTTTATGGCTGAATAAAATTATTCATATTCTTTATTAATTTAATTTATTAATATTTTTTTCCACATTAGTGGTTTTGAGAAACTATATAGGATTAAATCATAGTCAAAAAATTTATTTATATCCTTCTAGAAATTTTCAATCTAAAGTATCATCTATTAAATATCATTATTTAAATTAATTTGCATTGTATTAATTTTAATTTTTAATTCTCATGTATGAAATTAAAAAAGGTACTTATTTTAAGAAGATAATTAATTCCCATTAGGAAATATTGATCAAATATATGAGAAATACGGGGCTTCATAAGTTAAGAATTATGATATTGATTCAAATTTTGATAGATATATTGAGGTGATTTTTGATATTATCATTCCAATTATCTAAAATTATTTTAAAAGAAATCGGTATATATCATGGTAAACAACATTTTAGGTGTTTTAAATAAGAGATATTATTTATATTTCTCTAAATTATCTAAATTCATTGGAAGGGGGAAGTGATGAAAATATTGTTTAATTGAAGAAATTATCTATAATGAAGACCTTAAAAATAAAAAAAGACACCTTCTATGGTAAATGAAAATAAATTTTCTAAATTTAAAAATAATATTTATTTTTCAAAGATAATAGAAAATGTTTTTTATTATAGTGAAATGAATAGTATTTACCACCTAGAGATCATGGTGATAAATAAGAGAGTATTGAATAGTTATATAGTAAATTAGATAAAGAAAGTAAGTATATATAATTTATACCAAACCATTAATTTAATGATTTTATCATTAAAATATATAAATTTTAAATAAATAATAAAAAGATAGGAATAATACGTCAAGTTCCAAATGAGGTTGAGGAAGTGCAATGTCAATGAAAATTTCAGGTGGTGAGAGAAGTTGAAATCATATGTTATTCACTGGTTGAAGAGTAGAAGCAGAACGATTCACTATAGAAGAATATCAATGAGGAAGAAGAAAAAATATAATTTTATGGTCAATTTTTTAATGGATGTAGATCAATTGAATAAAAACGTTTTTTTATGAAAATTTGAAGCATTTTGATAGTGACAATTAAAATTATAATGGGAGTAATAGTGAAACATCTATAAATATTTCTATTTACAAAAATAAAATAATATATTGTCATTTAGATAAAAAAAATCATGATTTTATGGAGTATATGACTAAAGGTAAATCAGAGAGATTCAAAAAGAATAAAATTTCCTCACAAAATATTTATATAATTGTAAAAAATTGGAAATTGGAATATAGTGAAATTTTTTTATAAATATAAATTTATAATAATCTACATAAAATATCAAATATATTATCAAATATATTATCATCACAGGGTTTGGAAGAATTTTGATTTTATTAGTTTTCAAAAAGTTGAAACAAAGCATCAATCACATTCTAAATAAGAATCAGTGTATGGTGGAATATTTTAATTTTTCATCTAGATTTGGTGTTGTGGTTTCCATGGGAATTCATAAAAGAATTTTTTTTTCTATTATACAAAATTTTTTAATTCTATAACTATTGAAAGGTATTGATATATGGTGAGAAAAACTACTGAAAGTATATAAGTATGTAAAGAAAATTAAAGTTCAATATTTCCTGATAATAACAAATTTCATGTTATGAATGAATGTTTGAGTAAGATTTAATTATTCAACACCCTTTTTTAATAATTTCAAAGAAAATTTCTTGTTAAATTAGTTTGGAATGATTCTAAAATAGTTCGGATGAAAAATGAAAAGAAAAACAAATGTTAATGTAATTGTAGTAGAGGATTCATTGAATGAATCTCAAAAGAATAATACATGGATATTGGACACTAGTTGTTAATTAAATATTATAAGTTTTATATTGATACTTATAATCATTGAGAACCAAAAAATGAGTATTCATATTTGGTAAAGATATATTGTCAAATATTAAAGGGATTTGGTCAATAAAATATACAGAAAATTGAAATTTAAGTTGAAGGGTAATTTCATTGTTGAATTTTCGAAATACAACTATCCATATGTTAATTAGTTTTGTGATGATTTAAATGATGTGATAATTTATAAATATGGATGGGTAGTGAATATATTTAAGGATATATGTCAGAATACTTGATGATATTTTATTAAGGGTAACCAATTTCAAGAACATTATGTTGAAAATTCTTTTTACATGAGTTAAAAAGGTGAAAAAGAGTTGTGACATGGATAACATGAGAAGATTGGGTAAAACAACCAGAAAATTTTTCATAAATTTTTTTTGATCGTTACATGAAATTATCAGATATATGGGGAAAATATATTTTTTTATTTTTCTATAGGGAACAATTGTGAATTATTCATATAAAAGTGTATATATTCAAATTACTCATCCCTTTTTAATTTAACATTGAGATATTTATGGAATTATGATGAAAAACTCAACATATGATGTTAAATAATTAATCTAATCCACTGATCAATTTATAAAGAACTTATGAATCATTTTCATAATGAATTTGTTTTAAAGAATTGAACATTTTTAACATTTTTAATAGAATTACAGAAAAATAATTTGGTCACTCATTAAAGAGATTTCATTCACATAATGGAATTGAATATAAGACTAAAAATTTTATAGTGTATTTTTAAAATAATGGTATTAATTATGAGTATACTTTACCAGATACCTTATAGAAAAATGGATTACTAAGAATAAATTTTGATTTTTGAATAAGTTGGCTCAAACCATGTCAGCTGTAGTGTCCTTGAAATTATGAGTAATTTTTAAAAATTATATGCAATTATTTCAAGACTATATGCTCTAAAGTCACTAGATTTGTAGGCCTAGTGATCCCAGAATATAATTTTGAACTTTTTTTAGCTCATTGAAATAATCATGAGAGAATGTTTTTAAAAATTATAATATGGTGCTCAGATCAAAAATATGAGAGCACCATTGAATTCAGAATGGCTGGATTTTCCACGAATGGACTTAACCTCAACCATCATGGGTTGAGGGAAAATGTTTTTTTCCAGACATTTTAAAGGAAATGTTTAAAAAATTAAATAAACTTCTTTATTTTATTTTTCTGAATTTTTAAACCATTGCAGTGAAATTATGTACAATAGAATGAAACTGAAAACAATGTTTCATAAATTCACCAGTTTAACGACTTCATAATAGAATATAACTGAATCTTTTTTTCGTGCCCTATCCTTTAATGTTTGAGAAAAATAGCATAGGACTATTGGCATAATCCCGGTTCTGCTCTGATGCTCTGGTGGGTGACGATGAATAATGCCAATGAATACCAAACAATAGATCGCGGAGCGACAAATGGTGGATAAGTTATTATTCCACCATTTGAATTGATCATATCCAACGAACAAGTTACTCATGTAGGGGTTGCTGGACTTGATTTCCTTTTTCCTATTTCTTCATTCTCAAACGATCAATGTGGATCTACCCATGAACATGTTGATCTGTGGATTACTCCTTCTTGAGGGAGGGTTCCCTTTTCATTGGATTTTTTCACTAGGATTAGTTATTTTTTTAGTATAACAGTATTCTTAAACCTCCAATTGATTTAAACTCTAATGCGGAGGTTGAGGGCATACAAGAAAAATGCCTGAGCCCCTCTGACATGTTCTTTCTTCATGGAAAAACCTCCATGTTTATGACGGAGTGATTTCAAGGCATTGGTAGGGAAGGAGGTACCCCACGGAGGTCAGAGGTGCTAATGGTGAAAATAACAGACAACCAAAGAAGGCCTAGTGGTCCGTGGAACAACCCACTGGTGGTGTTTGTGGGAAGGTGGCATCGTGCAATGTTGGTGCTCTAGAGGGAGTGTTGCGGCTGGCTCGGGTCGCAGTAGTGCCGCTGCAGCCACAGACTGCAGGCCGATAGCCGACAGATAGGGGATGCGGGCCTTGATCGCATTGGAGGAGAGTGATGCGGCATAGGGTTCTAGAACGCAGTCCCTTAACTGTGTGCCAGTAGAAGGGGTTGTCGACATCGTTTGACCACATGGTACACAAGCCGGCCACAATTACGGTGTCCTAGAAGGAGAGAACTAGCCCCCACGGAGGGCTAGCTAGAGGGTGGGTCGGACCCACCAAGTGGGCTAGACTCGCGGCCCAGTATGCCAGACCCACATCCCAGTGGTCTAGGCTCACAACCCTATAGGTTAGGTAAGGTTTGGACATGGCATGGTTGGTGGGGCCCCTAGGCTGGGTTGATCGGGTCAGTCTGACCAGGTCGGACTGGGCCTGGATGCAATCTGTCACTTTTTACTAAAACACCAATAACTTTTTCACCAAGCATTTAATTGATAATCCATTGGAGGAATTGTAATCCTCATGAAAAGTTGGTTAATTTTTCATACTCTAAGTTTACATTCATGGAAGTTGAGATATAACAATTTGATTGATTAGTATATTCTCCCAGAATCAATCGCGCTTTTGCGGGAATCCTGTGGTTGGATGAGACCCACAGACTGGCGACCCTATGTGGATCAGCTCCTAACGAACCAATGTGTATCAGATCCTAGATACCCTATGTGGATAAACTCCTAGATTCCCTTTTTTAATCATCTCCTAGAGACCCTATGTGGATCATCTCTTAGTGAACCTTCATGGATCAGCTCTTTGCGACCCTGTGTGGCTAAGCTCCTAGAGACCCTCTGTGGATCAGCTCTAGGAGACCCTGTGACGATTAGCAAAAAGTGGATATATGTGACCCATCAGACCCACAGAACTCATCTAGGATGAGTACCTCAATAGTCCGAAGATTTATTTGTTACAACTAATAGTATATCATTCCGTACATTAGATTATACCTAGTGCGAGTTCTATTGTTTCATGATCACGCTTTGTGGGTTTCATTGTTGATTTCTTTGTGGTCTTTCCTTTTGGTCGGTGTCCCTGTTGAGTATTTTTTTAAACAACCCTACATAGGCATTTCCCGCACATATTTTGTCTTGTGCAGATGATTGATGACTTGGTGGATGACTTGGTGGCCCAGGACCATAAAGTACATAGTGAGATCAGGTAGGCCGAACAAGCTTCTACATCTTCCGAAAACTACTCTATACTTACGAATTAGGTGGGATTTTCAGCGGACGACATTCCATAGATCATGTAATTTCTCCTGTTTCCATTTTATTTTTTTGGGTTTCTATTTTGACCCATTTACTTTCATTTTAACCTTTACACTCAGTGGTAATTTGGTTCCATGCATGTACTTGTTTTCAGTTTTTTTGGGATTTGGTTGTATGTGTGTCTCTACAGGTACTCAGGAAAATGCCTCCCACTTACAGATTGACTTCTTCGGTGCTAATCACCAACCCCCGGCCTTCGGGAGGTAGTCTTGGGGGAGTCAAAGCATGGCCCTAGGGGGATGGGTCG
Organism: Viscum album; assembly: GCA_963277665.1. NCBI lineage: Eukaryota > Viridiplantae > Streptophyta > Magnoliopsida > Santalales > Viscaceae > Viscum > Viscum album. The sequence goes on from OY728141.1 coordinate 667,667,107, forward strand.
TGAAAAAGTGTTATCAGAGCTGGTCAGTTCTACCTCAATGACCATGAGTCTGTAGTTTTGTTTTTGGGGAATAGTGATAAATATTTTGAGTTCGACTTTTAGATTTTGGGTATCTAGTGTGGTTGTGGCAGCCGACATATCCATACACCAGGACCTTGAATTATGCTTTTTGGATCTATAAATAAAAACATAGGTTGCATGAATCATATAATAATTGAGTATTTTCACATGTTCTTCTTGAATTAGAGTTATCTCACCATGTATAATCTGTTGATTGTGGTACATCTTGATCTATTTTAGGATGCCTCTATGCAGACAACCATATAGTATTCTGATGCATCACTGGGATGACATTCTGCCTACCAATGAGGCATCTGTTCAGGGACCAGTACTAGAGATGGCCCCACCGGGTGGTGCCCCTGCATTACCACTACTCGTTGATCAGCAGTTATTACCAGTGTTACCGTTAGAGGACACACACATTCTCAATGCCTTTCACCAGTTCGAGAGACAGATACCTCCAATGTTCATGGGAGAGATAGACCCTCAGGCTATTGAGGACTGGCTGGAGGCCGAGACGTGAGTCATCCACTTATTGAGGATGCCACTTTACCAGTTGGTGATCATAGCTACGATCCTTCTTCAGGGATCTGTATAGAGATTTTGGAGTTTGAAAATTTAGAATAATGATGAGGCGACCCACACTTGGTCTTACTTAAAAAGGATTTTCTGGGATTATTTCTTTCCCATGAACATGCGCTCAGTGCGTATATGGGAGTTGCTTCACCTACGAAAGGGAATCATTTTAGTGGGTGAGTACTCTGTGATTTTTACAGACTTCTCCCACTACTCTAATAATATGGATTGAGACCCTTTATTCAGGGTCCATAACATTGATCAGTGACTCCAACAATAGATTGGGGTTTTGATGATTTTCCTCAACATCCCCACTTAGGCAATAGTGCTAAAAAGAGCTCTATTGGTAGATAAATTCCTTGCAGAGAAGGAACCGATGGTGGGAGCTACCACTGGGTGATAGGTGGTCGTGTCATCCCTTGTGGGATTCCGATAGATGAAGTAGAGGTCCAAGGTGGCCAAACTACTTGGATAGTGACCCCAGGACATAGAGTCAGTGGTGCGTGTCATCTAGGCAGCGGGGGTCAGTAGAGGAGTAGGGCATGCTACTCGTGTGGTAGGTAGGGACACATGGATCATGACTTCTTGACTCACCGCACAGATGATAAAAAATATATCTATGGGCCATTGAGGCAGTAGCAGATGTTCAAGCAGGGTGGTCGGTAGGGCGGCAGACGTGGCAGCAGAGTGGGACGAGTGTTAGGTTGTGGAAAATGGTTCAAGGTTCTATCACAACCACCCCAAGGTGGTCCACCATTTCCTTTGGGAGTATGTGGATAGGGGAAAGCTCAGGTTTAGAAAGTAGAGGCCTAGGACCACGACACTCTAATGACGATTAGAGGTACAACATATGTCTTCTCCTCCTTAGATTTTGTTCTTACAAACATAGGATCCAGTCACTCATTCATTTCCACAGATCTTGTTCAGGGCTCAGAGATTCTTGTAGAGCCATTGGATCGATCCTTACAATTAGAGACTCCTACGGGAGAGCATTCGGTGAATACACACTAGTTTCGGTAGTGTGAGATTACTCTTGGATGATAGATCTCCGGTTTGGATCTCCTAGTAGTGGCGTCGTGGCCTTACGATGTCATCGTGGAAATGGACTAGTTATCCACAGTTCATGCTCATATCATCTATCTTAGGCATAGAGTGCAGTGTGTCCATGAGTATGGGACTAGGTTTTCCTTCCCTAGTGAGAAGGGAACTATTGTTGGAGAGTACAACCTTTCTTAGAGAATGGTGAAGTCGATCACTCTCTAGTTGGCGAGCCTCACCATCGATGTAGTTGATGAGAGGAGTCCAAGCAATCCTATAGTAGTTCATGAGTATGAGGATGTCTTTCCTGATTATGTTTTGTGAATACCTCCTCGTATGGAGGTGGACTTCAGCATCAACCTGTACCTTGAGAAGACACTAATATCCACAACATATTATTATATTTCTCCTATAGAGCTTCATGATTTCTGGGTAAAACTGAAGGACTGGCCGAGAAAGGGCTTCGTGAGGCCCAATGTTTGACTGTTGGCAGTCCCGATTTTATTCTCCAAGAAGGAATACAGGATCCTTAGGCTATGTTTTTACTTATGGTGTCTAAACTAAGTCACTGTGAAGAACAAATATCCACTACCAAAAATTTATGACCTTGTCAACTAGCTGAAGGGAGCAAGGTGGTTCTCAATGATTGATCACAGGTCAGGCTATCACTAGCTTCAGGTACGGGATGCGGATTTATCAAAGACAGCCTTCAAATACTGGTATGGCCACAACAAGTTCTTAGAAATTCCCTTTCTCATGAATAATTCACTATTAGTATTCATGGGTCTCGTGATCATAATCATCTAACCTTAACTTTAAATTCCCTTCAAATGTTGGTCAGGCTATGAGAGCACTAGCATTATGGGATCTCTCAATGTACCAGTTCTGGATTCAAGAGTTCCACTTTCTTGGCCACATCATCTCAAAGGGTGGATTTGCAGTGGATCCAATGATGATAGAGCCAGTGCTTTCTTAGGAGTCACTAAGGAACGTCACTGAGGTGCAGTGTTTCTTGGGGTTGGCTGGATACTACCAGAGTTATGTGCCCAACTTTTTTAGTTTAGAAACAACTTTATTGGGTTTGAGAAAGAATGGATATCCCTTCGTGTGGAAGGATAAGTTCCAGTAGAGTTTTCATGATCTGAGGTGAAGCCTGATGAGTACCCCCATCTTGAGACTACCATGGGTGGTCATTGGGTATGTAGTTTTTTACAATGCATCTAGGACCAGACTAGGTTGTGTCATGATGCATGAGCAGGCAATGATCGCCTATGGTTCCTGACAGCTAAGGCAACATGAGCATAACTACGCGACCTATGAATTAGATTTAGCGGCAGTGTTATTTTCAATGAATATGTGGCGGCTCTACTAGATGGGTGAATGGTTTACCTTTTACTCCAACCACAATTGTATCATGTATATATTCTCATAAAAGTAGCCAAACCTGAGACATTGGGAATGTCTTGAGTTCCTAGAAGACTATGACATTGATATAGTCTATACTTTTTGGAAGGGGAACATGGTGGCTGATGTACTCAACAGGAGAACCGATTTTTGGTTGCTTATTAAGGCGACAAAGAAACTAGTGCAATGCACATATCCTTCAAGGATGATGATGGATCATGCTACCTTCAGTAGATGATTTTTAATCCCCCACTCTTATAGTGAGTTAGGGAGGCACAAATTGTGGATGTTGACTATGAGGCCTGACATGATCACTTATCTTCAGGACATGGTCCTGGTAGATTTTCGATAGGTGGAGAGCACGCCTTCCTTTTTTGAGCGTGCATAGTAGTTCCAGTGGAATTGCAAGAGGATATTTTGAGGGATTTCCATACCTCCTCTTTATAGGTACATCCTAGAGTGGTGAAGATGTACTAGGATCTCCGATGTTAGTACTGGTGTCCAGGGATGAAGAATGGAGTGGTTGAGTTCATTTAATCGTGCCTCCCTTGTAAGCAAGTGAAGGCTGAGCACCAGGTTCCATCAGGATTGGCTCATCCACAGGAGGTACCAAAGTGGAAGTTGTATGGTATAATGATAGACATTAAGATGGGATTGCCACATATGATGCTGGATTCACATCTCGAATAAACGAGATAGTGCGGCTCCATGGGGTTCCTTCAAAAATTTTCTCTTACTATGATGCTGGATTCACATCTCGAATATGGAAGGGATTACAAGAGATTTTCATGACTTATATGCACTTGAGCATAGCCTTTCACCTACAAACAGATGGTCAAACAAAGCAGACCATATATACCATAGAGGACAAGCTTCAGGGTTGCGCCCTTGATTTTGTCCATAGTTGGGAGGACCACCTACCACTAGTGGAGTTTGCATAAAAAATAGCTACCACTCCATAATTGGCATGGAACCATTCGAGGATCTGTATGAGCGGACATACATATCACTTATACATTGGAAAGACAGAGGGGATTCAGCACTCATGGGTCCTGAGTTGGTACGGGCGACCACTGAGAAGGTTTAAATCATCCTGGAGTGGATGAAGGCTACACAGAGCTAGCATAAATCTTATGATTAAATGAGACTGAGACCAATAGAGTTTGAGAAGGAAGACTATGTGTTCTTTCAGGTCTCACCCCGAAGAGGATTTCCAATATTTGGGAGGTTTGATAAGTTATATATGAGGTTCATCGAACCATTCCATATTCTTCGTAGAGTTAGGGAGGAGGCATACTGCCTAGATCTCCCCCACAGATGCATTGGGTGCAAGATGTTTTTCACGTGTCACGGCTGAGGAGGTACATGCATGATTCATCACATTTCATCATATGGGGAAAGCTGGACATTGATGATGGGGCAATGTTTGTGGAGTTCCTAGTGGAGATAGAGGATCGACTAGAGTGGGTACTTCGAGGACCGTTGATTCCTCTGGTGCATAATTTGTGGTAGAACGAGAATCACCAAGAGATTAAATGGGATTGGGGGGATAATATTCATCTTCAGTACCCACCATTTGTTTGTTTAGTCTTTGTTTTAGATTTTGGGGACATAAATCCTTAAGGGTGGGGGTAATGTAATGTCTCATAAATTCTGTGTAATTTTATTATTAAATTATATAGAATTACTTCGAGACCAGAAGATTTAAAGGCACCTGATTCCAATTACTGATGATATTGGAATAGAATTTTGAGCATTTTTAAATTCATTTAAATAAATGTTCAAGTGGATTTTTCAATATTTTAAATCGGTGATCGAATAAATAATATGATGTCATCGTTGAACTCCGAACAGTGGGAATCACCTAGAATGGACCTAACCTCAACCATCATGGGTCAAGGGAAATAGTTATTTTTTGTAATTTTTAATTAAAAAAATAAATAAATATTAAAATAAAATGTTTTATTTTATTTTTAGAAATTTTCAAACTGTTGCAGCAAAACCACATATAACGGAATGAAACTAAAAATTTTGTTTAATAAATGAAATAGCGAAACGAAATAATAACAAAATGTAACTACAATTTTGTTTCTCAGTTTGTCCTTTAATGGTCAAGAAAACAATATAGGATTGTTGACACAATTCTCATTCCGCTCTAAATCTTAGGTGGGTAATGATGATGAACGCCAATGACCACCAAACACCGGATCATGGAGCGATGAACAAAGGATGCATTATTTTTCCACCGTTAAAACGGATCATCTCAAATGAATGACGTACTTCGGTAGGGGTTACATTAATTGATTTACTTTTCCCCATTCTTCATTCTCAAATGAAGAATGCAGATCAACCCATGAACATATTGATCTGTGGATCACTCGTTCTTGCGGGAGGGTCCTCATTTCATGGGTTTTTTGTGCTAAAATTAGTTACTTGTTTGGTATAACCTTAATATTAAACTTACAATTGATTTAAACTCTAATGAAGAGGGTGCATACAGACACGAAAAAGGCCTTATCCCCTCTCCTAGGTGCGTTCTTCTTGTCCAAACCTCCATGTTAATGGCAGAGCAATTTCAAGGACTTGGAAAGGAAGGCAGTACTCCATGGAGGATGGAGGCATATAAGGTGTGATGAACTGACCACTAGAGTAGAATCAGTGGTCCGTGGACGAACCCGCTATCGTGCAATGACGACACGTCGGAGGGAGTGTCGGAGCTAGATCGGGTCATGATGGTGTGGAAAGATCTACCGGTAGTCGGGCGACTGCAGGCGAAGAGGGGAGGTAGCCCTCAGCCTCATCAGTAGAGAACATTATGGCTGGTTCCGAGGTAGATGGTGTGGGCACATCGTCCCTCGAACGCATGCAGTTGGAAGGTGCAGCTGGCATCAATCAGTCGTATTGCGTACAAACCAGACGCCATCTGGGAATCTAGGTGGGTGAGAACCGTCCTGCACGGTGGGACTAGTAGAGGTTATTCCAGACCCACGTCCCCATAGGATAGATCAAATTTGGACCCGGGTCATGTCCATGGGACCCCCGGGCCGGGTTGGTCAGGTTGTTCCAACTTGGTCAGACCGGGCCCGAATGCAACCGACCCTTGTTTAATAAAACTCTAATAACATTCAAATCAGAAGTCTGATTGACAATACATTTGAAGAATTAGAACCTTTGAGATAAGGTGTTTATTTTGGACTAATAAAAGGAGAATTTTATGGATGTTGAAATAAAACTATTGGATTGAGTAGTATATTCTCTCGAAATCAAGCGAGTTTTGTGCGGGAATCCTATGGCTAACTGAGACTCAAAGACTTGAGACCATGTGTGGATCATCTTCTAGAGGCACTCTATAGACCATCTCCTAGAATCCTTATGTGTGTTAGCTTCTAGTGACCTTGTGTGGATCATCACATAGCGACCCTGTGTGGATCTGCTACATGCGACCCTATGGGGATCAGCTCCAAGCAACCCTGTGTGGATCAGCAACAAAAAAAATCTGTGTGGATCAACTAAAAGTGGCTCTGTGTGACCCAAAAAACCCATTGTACTCATTTTGGATTACTATCTCAATATTCCAAGGTGTTCAGTGTTGCGACAGATTGTCTTGCATTCCATACTTTAGATTATATCTAGTGTGTGGGGTCTTGTTTCATGCTCAAACTTCATGGTTTGATTTGTGGATTTCTTTGTTAGAACTCTTTTTTAGGGTGACTGCTATATGGGAATTGGTCACACGTTTTATGTATGGTATAAAAGACCGATGACTTGATGAAGGACTTTGTGGACTAGGACCAGGTAGTTCCAAGTGAGATCTGTCAGGGAGGACATGCTTATACAGCTTCTGGAAGCTACTCTATACTAAACCATCATGTGGGGTTTTCTGTGGATGGATTTCCTTCAATATTGTATTTTATCATGTTTTAGTTTTCTTTTTTTGGGTTTTTAATCTATCCCATTTACATTCAGTTGTACCTTTATACACAATGGTTGTTCAATAGCATCCATGTCTTTTTTTCTAGTTTTCATGGGACTTGGTTGTATGTTCGTGTGTACAGGTACTAAGGAAAACACCTCCCACTTGATGTTTAATGCCTTTGGGGCTTGTTTCCAAAACATAAATGGATTGAAATGTTTCATCAATGAATATAGAAATAGTACTAATACAACTAAGGTTATGGTATCTCAATATTAATTAAATGGGTATAAAAAAGAAGAAATGATTTCAAAATATGATCGAAACCATGATGAATTATTAGGACAAAAATAAATTATTTTTTCGAAGTTCTCTGGATATAAGTGATGGGGAATAAGAATATTATAACTCAAGGATATCCTTTTATGGTTAATGAATTAATTAATTTCATCAATTTTTTAGAAGTAAGTGTATATCTAAACATCATTTTGGATCATGGATAACCAATTCAAACATACTGTTTATTAAGGAAAATATTTCACACCTCTCTGATTTCAATAGTTGAAACAAGGATTATAAATGAATAATTTAATCATCAAGAATGTATTAATTACATTATTTTATAATTGGGTAATATTTACAATAAAAACACTTGGGTGTTATTTTTAAATCTTGAAATAATTAATGTTTTTATAATAAAGTTGGTATTTAATAAAAAATGAATTAGAAAGGTGAAGTGATAAGGAATAAGGAATTTTTTAATGAAAATGATATTATATAGTTCATGAATTTTATTTTGATTAGTAATTTAAATTAATTATTATGTTCAAAAAATAAATATTTTTTTCCTCACTTCTTATAGGAGATAAAATATTTTCCAAATTTGTTTCTACATAACTTTTTTCATTGATGATGTCAAAGAAGATATGTACACTGATAAACCTAAATTATTTTTTAGTATAGATGATGAAATATGTGTTTATTGGAATAAGATGGAATTTTTTGGGAAAAATAATATATAAAACCATGGGATTAGAAGTTAAAGTCATTTTTAATTTGATATAAATTTAGAAATGAAGAGTGTAAAATAGCCTCAATACCAAATAAATAAAGAAGGTATCTCTCATTGTTATTTTGATGATATTTTCATTTTTCCAAAAGAATAATCAAAAGGATAACATTTATTTATAATTATTTTTTATATGTTATTAGTGATGATATTTGGAGATAAATAGTACTTTCTAAGACATCAAATTTATTATGTGAAGTATTATGTTTTTCTTTCTCAAGATAAGTATGGTAATAAATTTTTAATGTTTTTTAGAATGTAAAATTCATATATGGATTCTAAATAATTTTAAAGGGATCCCCGATTAAAATATTGTGATGTAAATAAGGCTTATTTAATGTATTTTCAAAAAAAAAATTGGTATTTCAATTAACTATATATCTTCAAGACTGGTTATTTTCATTTTTTTTCATTGTGCTCAAGAAATCAAAGTCCCCCTTAAGGATTATCATTTCATAGTGTTGAATAAGATTCTATTGTATATTAGTGGAACTAATAACTTTTTATTATTATATAAATTAAAAAGAGATATCAAAATATTTAGATCGTCTTATACAGATTGGGAATGATGTATTAATTATTAGAAGTCTACATATAATATAGTGTTTTTTTAATAATGGTTCATTACATGACACACTAAGAATCAATTATTTTTTACCTTGACTATAAGGATGTGTAATATGTTCTTTTTCACTTATAAAACACAATTAATTACAATGCAATTGATCATAAATATTTGAACTTGAAAGTGAAGTCACCAATGTTGGAGGGTTGTGATAAAAAATATGCAACCGATCATTTATAATATATTATTGATAATTATTATTTAAATAAAGTTTATATGAGGTAATATTTTATTAAAACAATGTTAAATAAAGATTCATAATTATGGATTATTCTTTTATAAATTAATATGTTGTATATTTTTTATCAGACAACTACCTAAGGATACATTTCATAAATTGAGGATGATGAAAGGAGTTAAACCTAGAATTCACAAGGCTATGGTATGTTTTTTCTCTATGACACTTGCATGTCAATGTTATGAGTTATTTTATTTTATTTCAAATTATCCTGATGTATTTTAGGTTATCATGATGTATCATTTAAAATTCAATAATATTTAAAATTTCCACCATTTCACATTTAGTACACATTTTTTAAGGGAAACATTGTGGTTACCCTTACATAGGGATCATTCTAGTTTATGTTTGTTCCTTTATGGCTAATTATCATGGGTAGTGATGTTTATTATAAATTTTTTTATATATGAGTGAAACAATAAGAAATTTTTTTGTGAACTGGTATAGTAACATAATGTGTAGATAGTAACTGGAAATAGTTTGGCATGTATAGAGGGGTAATTTTGTTTTTTCAGAGTTTTTTTGTATAGTTTGCACATTATTATTCCAACCATGTGGCTAAACCTTATGAATTCCAAGTTCTATTCTAGTGTGATTTTTATGGTTAGTGCACAATATTTTAGACCATATGGGGAAGCCATGCGAGATACGCAATTTCACATGAAGGTGATATTCCAATTTTCTCGTATCGAATTTTTAGGCCTTTATCATCTATTTTCCACTCACATATTCATATAAGTCTTATGGAATTACATGATATCTCTCCCTCTTTTCTCCTTAGATTTTGGAGTTTAGCATTCTTGAATATAAGTGGTTTTCAAAGAATTAATACCCTTTTTCTCATTCTTTTATTCTCCCCTTTTTCTTTCCCCCTTGATTTTCCTTTTCATTGAATCCCTAATAACATTGTGGGATTATTTTAGGGTTATTCTAGGTCTAATAAATGAAATTTAGTTTGATAGGGTGTGTATAGGTTGTTTCCATTCTATTGTTTTTAATTCTCAATTGAATGTGATGAGTTGTGATGGGTTTCCTCTTTGAAATATGTAGGTATTTTTATATATTTTATTTATATTAAAAGTAATTAGATGATTATTTATTTTAAAATGTTTTTATTCCAAATTATATGTTTATATGTCACCCATGAGGTGTGAAAAATGATTTTCAAATGAGTTACACACATTGTATGGACTTGTCACACGCCAAGTGTTTTTGAAAATTTCAACACCATACGTATTAGTAGACATTATATTTGTAATAATAATCATAATTTAATTTTAATTTTAATTTTAATTTTAATTTTAATTTTAATTTTGAAAGTTATTATTATTAATTATATCTATAATTCTTAAAAAAACCAATTTTTTCAAGGGGATTAAAACATGATTAAAAAATGTTCCATAAAATATATGAACCAAACAAAATAAATTTTTTAAATTTTTATATGGGTCATTACTAAAAAAAATAACCTAAAACGGTGTACATTATTCATTGTATTATTACTAAACATGGATGAATGGTATCCATTAAATGTACATAAATAAATAGGGAATAATAGATAAAAAATAATAAAATATTCTCAGTTATGAGATATCATAGATCATATTCAACCATGAGGAACACTGGTACCCAAAATAACTAATAATTTTAAAAAGTACAAATAAATTACAAAATATTATAAAAATTTTATAATAAGATACAAGAATTGTTCTTTATGAAGTGAGATGTGAATAAATAAATGATTTAGTAAATCCATATTTTGGGACAAATTATGGCCATCATAAATATGATAATTTTAAATTTGGTTGTATAAAATATGATTGTTGAAATTGTGGTGGTTATAAATATAGTCATTAGTCATATATCCAATATTTATACTGAATTCTAGAATTTTCGTGTTGTAAATTTAAAATAATATAACTCATAATGAAACAAAAATATGATATTAAGAAATTATAATTATATATATATATATATTACATATAAATAATAATAATAATAATGTATGATTATATTTATATTTCAAATTTTAAAAAAAGGTATTTATGTCATTGGATAAGAAAAATAAAGATAAATCATTTAACTAATTAATTCTAATTATATTTCTTATGCGTATTTATTATAATGTAATATTTGTTTTTTCAAGGAACTATCTTGTTAAGTATTGAATACATTATCCTAAAATATTCAATTTAAAAATATTAATAATAATATAATATATGAACTAAAATGTTAATATTTTCAAAAAATTATAAATTGACATGAAAAAATATCATGAACATTTAATGTTTAAAAATGTTTTTTTAATTAAAATAAACTCTTATTTATATTTTTTTTAATTTTAAAAAATTTAATATCTAAATTTTATAATCTGAAATAGTAAAATATTAATTATTTTTTTGAATGATAATATGAAAAAAAAATCTTATCAGGATTTTTTGGTATTTTTCTAAAAATATTGACTTTTAGGAGAACATTGAAAAATATCATTTTTATAAATAACATGAATTTTGGAAATTATTTGTATTTAATTTTGAATTTAATATTCATGAAACCTTTTTCTAAGTCTATGTATTTATTTTATAATTTAATTTATAATTTTAAAAAATAATATATAAACCCATATATTACATTTAGAATATAAGTAATATTTTTCAAAATAATAATAATACATTATACACTTATTATTTCAAAATAAATATTTATCACTTCTAAAAATTTAATAAAAAATTCAATTCCAATTTGGAATCATTATTTCATAATTATATAATAATTTCAATTTTAATATTTGAAAAAAGGATTAATCACCTATGTAAAAAATTTATATACCATTTTGAAAACCAAAATGGTAGAAATGAGTAGCCTAAGAGGTAAATAAACATACATGTAAAAAAATTAATTTATTTCATAATGGGTTTATAGAACATATGCATTCTATAATCAATTTTTTATCAATTTTTTATCCATTTTCAATCAGATTGAATTTACATTATTCAAATGATTTTAGAATTTACAAAAATGCCCCTTCTTTTCACTTATAAATAAGGTTCTATCCTTTTAAATTCCACTCACATAAAAACATTTTTTCAATCCTAAATTTATTAAAAAATATACATAAAACTCCATAAAACCTTAAATTGGTTCATTTATCCTAAAAATACAATTCGTCTGTGTTTGAACACCCATTAGAAAGGAGATAAACCAAGTACTGATGTATATATTTCTCATTGATTCTTCTTATTTTCATTTACCTTAAGTTCACTTATTCTTTATAAAATATATTTTTAACATATCAGAAAGATAAATTTGTTATTATTCCTATTATTTAATATTATAATAATGATACTTTATGATTAAACCACCCATCTATTGTTTTCTAAGAAAAGTTAAAATGACATTTGTTTGTGTTCGGATTACCACCTCTACAAACGTCATGTTTTTCATTAAACATAATCCATAGATATTTAAAATGTTCAATTTAATAAATAAGTATTAAATTTATAAAATAATTCACATATTTAAATGAGTAAACATATTATCTATTTATTCTGTTGTATGGAAAATGAAATTGTCTGCCATGTCTACGTATAGTCTACAACCTACATGAGTTGATTGATGTCCATTTTTAATTTCAATATCGCCTTACATGTGATATCATTAAAATGGTTCTAATGGATTTATAAGATTTTTCTTTACCATTATGTTTAGAGTATGAAATATTGATGAACCCATTATTGATATGGTCAACAAATGATTAATGTTAATTCAAATGATTAAAACAGGTCTACTAACCTGAAAATATTTATTTCAAATTACATAATGTCATCATATCCATAACATATTATAATAAATTCTTTTCAATAATGATAATATCATATTATTTATCAATAAATTATTTAATTAGGATAATATTGTAAATATATTTCCACTAAATCACCTAATAGTCATCTATTAAGAATAGAATGTTCTTATATGGGATGGTTTGACAACCAACATGAGTAACACTATAAATTCTCATCATTGTTCATTATGAAATAATAATTTCAGAAAAATATGAAAAATGTAATTAAAAAATATTTTTTATACAAAAGATAAATCAATAATTAAATCAATAATTAATAAAACACCCTTTTTGGTTAAATATCTAAAAAATGCATGTCATCAATTTCATATTCTATGATAATGAATAAATTTCTCAATAAAAAAATTTAATATTAATAAATAATTATAAGTCGTCAATTATAAAAAATTTAATGAAAATTTAATGATTAAATTAGTAATAAGAACGAATAATAACACCAATATTATGAAACTATTTCAAAACAATCAGGATTACCCACACATAACATCAAAAATAGGTAATAGAAAAATAATATATGTAAATGAATAATTATAGATAATTTTCATAAAATTTTATGTATATAAAAATAATTTTAAATAGTTGATTAATATATTTCTGTTTCATAAGTCGGATCTTAGAGTTCATTTTGACTATGTGTGGAAACAGTGTAAGGGGTTACTTGCCCCAAATCTAATTTTTTGAGGAATATTACATAATGTATAGTATTAAACCTTTAATATGGTGTGATTAATACCTAATGATTTTTTATTACCATATTCAAAGGGTTTTAAGATCTATATTTTCTTACATTATTTAAAATACCATATATTCAAATTATTTCCTACATGAACATAGTATTGATAAAAATGTTACTCAACTCGTAAGGCTTTCATTTCAAATAATATTTTCAAATCAAAAATGTTTTTGAAAGATAATATATCAAGTGAAATTTAATTATTAATAAAACCCCTCACTATTTCATTTTTCTATTCAAGGGAATTTCTATGCTCCCTCTACATTCCATTCCCCCTGACACATATTTTATAAAAAGTTATTCTTGTTAGTGAAATTAACCTCGTATCTTATTTTCAGAAATAATAATCGCTTTATTGATGACCTAATTTATTGGATGTCTTTGACAATATTTTTTTATACCTTAATAAATTATTCTGTTCATTTTTAACAAAATTATATTCTTAAAAAAAATTAATGAACATTTTACAATTTTCTTTGTTGGAATTTTTTATCAATGTGTAAAAAGAATTTATTTTTAACATTTTTAATGTGGGAACCTATTTCAACAATATTTTCCATTTTATATGGTAAATAATCTATAATATTTAATATATTTTTTAAAAGAAAGTTTTATTTTCTTTTATTTATAAAATATTTATATCTAATAGGTCTTTAAATAGATCATTGATGTTTATTTTTTCCTATGTTATTTTTCTTAATGATCATAAAAATGGTTTCCATATTTATCAATATCCTTTTACATAAATTATGACTAGTATAGTGTATTCTTATAATGTAAACTTCCACATTATTTTTTCTGATAACATATATAATTTCCTGTTATTTGGGTGGAATGATCCATTACCATCTTTTTCTTGCATAATCATCCATTATGTTTGTTTTAACTTCTCACAAAAATGCCTTTAGTTTGTGAATACAATATTTATTATTAATTTTTTTGTTGGCTGTACACATTAATTCCATACATTAATGAAAATTTTGAAATTATTGATTTAAAAGTATAAATTATATATATGGTGTAAATACTATATAGTTATTTATCAAGATTGAATATTATTTACCTATAATTATACTTGATGTCATTGGATAACCATTTATTTTCCGACGATTTATCATGTCATAACTAGTGGGAGAATTATTAATGATTAACATATGTGAATATTTATGAAACACTTTTAGTTTACATTTTTTATTTCTGATATGTTGATTGAAACCAATTTGTATTCCCTTGTTTTTTTACTCTATAAAAGTGAATGATATTAATTTGGAGTATTTTATAAAACCAATTTTATTTCAATTGGTTCCTTATGATAAATTATTGATTTCAAGTGGAATATCTATGTATGTATAATGATTTTTATGGTTCTATATCTCCCTCTAATAAAGTTGAATAAAATTATTATCTTACGAGAACATTATTCAAAAGTGAATTTTATTTTATTTTAATGGTGGGAATTTATTTTAGATCCTATTTTTAAATGAACATTTTTTCAAAAATAGAAATATAAATTATTAATAAATATCTTTGTTTTAATAAATAAATTATTTATCAACTATTTTATTTAATTATCAGTTTTTTAAGGAAAAAAATGAAGTTTATCTGTTAAAAGGTTTTATAAAAAGGTCGACCGATAGGCTGATCGACTACCCATTTTATATAGAAGTTCCATTGGGCTGGAAAACATAACAATAGGAAACACCTAATACTAGACTATGTTATTCCCTACTTACATATTTCATAATTTTAATATATTCATACTAAATTATATTATATACACTAAAACAAACTCCATAGGATTCAAATCTCCTAATAATATTTTCCCAACCATAAAGATCATAAAAAGGAAGAGATAAATTAGTAAAACAATTTATATTTTCAAAGAGTGTGTCATAACTTCTATAAGAGTAGTGAGTGATGAAGATAAATTTATAGTTTATTTATAATGAAAAATGATTGTTTGTAATGAGTAACACTAGAAAAAAAATTATTTCTATGAATTATTACAATTAATAAATAAGTTGTTTTGTCATTTTTATTATTGTTGGTGTAATTAAGTGATTGTTGGGATTACTTTATCTTGGTATTTATAGAAACTATAAAAATATTTAATATCCATAAAAATTATGTGTTAAGATAAATATATGTTTCTTTAATATTATTTTGTAATATACATTGAGTTTATAATATCAATTAACAAAGTATGATGTAATTTTTTTAATACTCATATTGTTTATTATGTCAAAGAAATAGTTAACATTTAATAAATTATGATATTTATTTAAATGATAGAATTATCACATTTAGAGTATAATTTTCATAAAATAAATATCATTTTTGAATTTATCATATTGTAATTATCATATGGTAAATTAATTGAAACTTTCTAAAAAATTGATCTTTCAAGTAAATCATGAAAAATACTATTTTATTGCAAAATATCGTACCTCATGTGATATAATAATTATATGATATTTTATTAAGATATAATAATTATTATTATTGATCAATATTTATTTAAGTAATCACATAATATATAATTAATTAAATTTTGAATCACATTCGTAAAATTTTGAGAACAATGATTTTATCTTTAAAAAACATATTTTTAAGAGTTATTTGAGTATCATATTATAATTAATTTTTCCCACTTATATATATTAAAAAAAATTAAAATGGATTGAATAATTTTAATTTTATGGTACAAATTAGTTAATAATTTTAATTTCTTTTTTATACAATAAAGGTTACCATTTGTAAAACTGGGTTACCATGATATAGGTAAAATAATGTACTGAGTTAAAGATAAATGGTAAAATAATAAAATAACAAAATTCTATATTGTTTTTATGTAAAATTTTTTTATATACGTATTAATTTATTATGAATCAATGAGTATTGCATTAATATAATTAATTCTTATCCATTAATAAAACATTTTATTCATTTCAAACCACTGAATGTTTATATTTTTTGGGATAATTAGATAGAAGTATCTATATATGTTGTCTTATATAATGTTCTTCAAAAATATTCCCATTTTTATTGAAGATTTTATGTTATTTTTCTATCTATAGAAGAATATATAGACTAATTATTATTGAAAATAATTTTATCCATACAGATTCTCTAGATTCAATATACTGAATGTCTATATGTTTTGGACACTAAAATGGAAGAATACTAGAATGTGGTATTATGTTTACTGTATCCCCCTTTATTGTGTATATACCATAAAAATTCCTTCATCTTAACTACCTTTTAGAGGAGATATTGTCATTGATGAAAATATTTACAACACAATTTTGTAACTAGTGGATGAAATGATCCAAATAAAGTTATATAACATTTTCCAAAATTTTAGGAGAATCCATTAATGGAGAAAATATTATAACCAAATTTCATTAGTGGATCTCCCTAAGAATTGAAATAATTTACCACCCCACAAAATGCGGATCCATATTTCATTATTTTCATGAATATTGTAGATATATTAGTATATTATATACATATAGATTAAAATACATCTGAAATAAAATTTTAGATAAAAAATACTAATCTGAAATTGAGATGGAAAAACTATGATTCTCATGAATGATTCAAATTTATAAATAATTACTCATGATCAAAATAAATTGAATTTGTAACATAAAATTAAATGTATGACTGATAAATTGAGCGACCATTAAAATAATTAACAACAATATTTTTCAAACAAAATCATTGTAATTAACTCCACCCCAAATTAGTTGGTTTTAATTAAAAAATAATCATTATTTAAACCCTTTACACCCCTACTCATTAAGTATAAATATGTACCATATTTTCACATTATCCCATGACAAATTCAAATTTCTCTCACCATATACCTCTCAAGGAGTCTTTTCCACTACTCTATCTACAATATAGATGAGTTTTGTTGGTATTATGGTGTTTCTCTATTATATAATGCACAAGATAGGTAAGGGTTTTCTCAATCCTTGCCATTAATTTTAAACTAAAATTCCTCTATTATATTATCATTCAATATTACTTTTCATATAAAAAATCCTTTTATTTTAAAGTTATTATAATTTTTTCTATTTATTCCAAATGATAGATAACTTAATCTTTCATATTATAGAATTTCATTAAGAAGTTAAACTACATGAACTGTCTCATAACCGTAAAACCATCATAAAATGTTTCATGTTTATTTTTTTTGTGGTTTAAAATTTTAATTACTAACTATCTTGATAATATAATTGGGTTTGGTTTTGGAAGAGTTGTACCTAGGGTTAATAACCCTAAAAAGGTAACATTGTTCCTTAACACTATCTTCACCTAGTGCATGACAATGTGCCTTATTGTATACCTTGTTTTAATCTCTTATGGTATATGATTGGATGGTCTATATGATACTAAAGAATCATTATAAAGAATTTATATATTATTTAATTGGTCTTTTGCCTTGTAAAATTGAAATATCAATTATAATTCTTGAATTTGGGGAATATAATTTAGTACCACATAATTCATTCTTATATATGATAAAATATTACATGATATGGCTCATTTAGAAATTTTGCAATGTATTTATGATGCAAATTCCTTTAACATGTATCAATGTAATCATTTCATATGTCATGGATTAAATTCCAATATTAGTTGACATGTGAGTCTCAAAATTATATAACCCCACTATGCACTGGTAGGTTTCATGAGATTATTAATATAGGGTAATGGAAGTATCTTATCCTTTAATTAAGATATCATAGCATAAGGCCTTTATGGTATATTAATAATGTCCAAAAATATACATTTTCATCACTAAATGATTTTTTATTGTTATCCTTGAATTTATTTATTTTCATTTTCTTTAGGGATTTATTTATTCTTTCAGTTTTATTTTATATGACATAACTTAGTTTATTTATTTATTCCATAATGTTTTATTTATAATTTCCACTGGTTTATAGTAACCCTTATTGAGTGTCTATTCTAATCCTTTATATTGTTTTAATTTTATGTAGGAAGTGAAGAAGATTAATATTTATGATAAAAGGGTTTCAAGGAGAATAATAATATTTTCATGAAATTATATTATGTATTCTTATTTTTCAATATAATGTTAAATTTGGATATGCATATACTCTTCCTAGGGATATTAAATTGTCTGATCCTTTGTATTTGTAACATTAAAATAAAATCGCCATCAATATCATGGGTACTGAAGTTGGATTTATTACAATAGGTATCAAAGGAAAGTTTAACAGATACCATAGGATACATATTGAGAACAACATACATAGAACCTAATACGAAAATGATCATAGATATCATGCATTAAATCATAATGATTTTTAATTTAAGGAATATATTAATTTATTGGTTATTTTATGGATAAAGGGTATTTTTAGTTCTATAATCACATATTTTAGTGATTTTTTTAGAATGTTCATGATGATTTTGGGATAGTTATTTAAGGATTTAGGTTAAGATTTTGAGAAAACCCGACATAAGAAACCTAGATTGATCCAAAGGAGAAATAGATTGAATTGAAAGTATACTAGTATAAAATTTTGTTGCATAATACATTTAAAAGATTCATTTATACAAATTTATAAAAATTTATTCTATTTATATGTTTTTGATCACTCAATTCACACATTTATTTAAGACTGAAATTCAGTGGTTGTTAAAAAAATTATAATTAGGTGGTAGGTAGTTTGTTTCATGTTTTAATTATGTTTTTTCATATATATGTTATCAGTATGGTAGAAAAATAATATCAACACCCAAAATAAATAGAGTAATTTCTCAATTGGGAATAAAAATGAAACTGGTAATATTATCAAAGTTGATTTTAGTTATTTTTCGAATTGAGAATTAAAATATTTTGGTACAGAGCTATAAGAATATTTCATTGGAGACCTAGGTTATGTATAACTGGTTTCACCACCATAGATTAAATTTTAAAATGAATTTATAATTTTTTCCTTAGAAAAAAATTTATATAACATTTGGGATCATTAGGTGTTTATCAATGGGTGAAACTACAAAGTCACTATTTTGTTATGGGGGTAGAATAAAACACACTAGCTTCAAATTTAATGTTTTTTAGAAATATAATTATAAATTTTAATCCATTTCATTATTTTTAGAAACTAAATATTTAACACATATGTTATTAATTAAAACAGTTTTCATGGAAAATGGAAAATTATCTTTTAAAGTTGATTTTGAAAAATGGAAGCTCAAATGCCAAGTGACAACCTATTGATTTTGGAAGGGCCACCGGGTTTGAACTCATGACCAAGAATTTCAAGGTATATTCCTACCACAATTTTATATGCATCCCTATGTCCATCATTCATAATTTTTATATATTCACATTATTTAATAATAAATTTACAAAAACAATTAATAGGATTTTAATCTCTCAATAAGATCTCCCTTACCATAATAATTTTAAAGAAGAAGAGAAGCATTAAGAAAATTAAAACAATTATTAAAGGGTGTGTATGAAAAATTGTAAGTGAAATAGTGATTGATGAGGAGATAATGATGATTTATTTGTAAGGAAATATTTATTTTCAAAATGAGTAACTATATAAAAGTTGGCCTCTATGAATTATGACCATTAATCAGTAATATCATTGGTCTTTATTATTATTGTTGTGTTATTAATTGAATAAGGGGATTAATTTATGATTTTATTTTTGGAAACTAGAAAAATATATAGTTTCCTAAAAATTTTGATATATTTATTTGTTTAATTGATTTTTTCATAACAAACCCTTTTATATGATAATATAAATTAATGTAGTTTGATGTAATTTTATAACGGTCAAATAGTTTTATATGCCATAAAAATAATTAATTCACAATAATTGATGATTTTGATTTAAATTATAAAATTTTAATGTTTAAAATATTATTTTTAGAAAATAAACACATTTATTTGATTCATCACATTATAATTATCTTATAGTAAATTTATGGAAATTTTATAAAGAAGTAAATTTTTGGGGTAAAAAGTGAAAATATTGTTTAACTATGAAATAAATTAACTATTATGATATGGTAATGATATTATATTTATTAAAATTTCATAAACCTTATTCTTTATAAAATATTATTTAATTAATAACAGAATCCATAATGCATATTATTTATAAAATCATTCAAAACAATTTGAAAAGTAATATTTTATGTCTAAAAAAGTAGTTGTTATGTGTTATATTGTACCATATTAGAATTTATTTTTATAAATTTTTTAAATTATATCAACTAAAATTTATTAAATATTTATATATATATATATTCTAAATTACTTAATAGTGTTAATTTCATCTGTATATGCAATAAAAGATACCATGGTAAAAAAGGAGTTTCTATATTAAAGGTAAAATAATGTAGTTGGTAAATGCTTAATGGTGAAATTATAAAATTCCTAAAATACTATATTTTATATATTTAAATTTTATAATTTATTTTGTATTTGATTTTTATATAATAAATAATTTTATAGAAACTTATTAGTTATAAATTATTGAAAATAATTTCTAACCATTAATAAAACATTTACTTAAATTATATCCTCCAAAAGTAATTTTTTAGATAATTGAATATCTGTAAGTGGAAATTTTTTATCAAGAAAATTGTAATTACACTTATTTTATTTTTCCCTCTCACAATTTTATATTATTTTTCCATATAGAGAAGATGTTATGGTTATATATTCATAGAACATGATTCTGTTCAAAAAAACTGTCAAGATTAAAATTTATAAAATTCCACCCATTTTGGATATATTAATGGTAGAATATAAGAGTTTTCTATTATATGGATGTACTACCCTATTAATTTCTCATAAACCATAATCATTTAATCCTCTTAGATGTTTTTTTAAGATTTTTTGTGGAATCATTGATGAAAATATTGTCATCCTAACATATTCATTGATTCAAGATGAATAGAATTCACACATGTTTTTGTCTATGAAATTATTTTAAAAATATATTCTTTTAGTTGGAATAAATTGTCGATCTAAAGTCATATAATGTATGTAAAAAATTTAGGTAAATTCATTAATTGGGGAAAATGTTCTGACTAAATTATTGTGGTGGGACCCATCCAGTCGGACCCACATCATCAATGACTTCATGTCCACTTATCAACCCTAAAAATGTGGATCTTGATATCATTATATAAACTGAAAATGTAGATATATTAATATATAATCCCCCAAAAAAATATGGTATAAATAACATCATAGAAAGAAAAACATTAATGTTAAATTGAAATGAAAAAAATAGATTTCACATGAAATTTTGAAATTTATAAATCAGTTTTCTTGATCAGTTTGTATTTAATAAATAAGAGAAAAATAAATTGATTATTGATGTATTTTATGACCTTAAAAATCCTTGAAAAAAATAATTCAATTTTTTTAATTAATTCCACCAAAAATTTATTGTCCTTAATGGGGAAATAACCATTATTTAAACACTTTAAATCACCCTCCTCAATTATAAATACAAAACTGTTTTTCTATTATCCCACACCAAAATAGATGTTTTATCACTAAATACCTCCCAAATATGCTCTTCCATTTATCTATCTTTAATCATGAAGATTTTTGTAGGTCCACATGTTCATATCTATGCTATGAATATCAAGAGATGTAAGGGGTTCCCCAAACCTCCCCTTTAATATTAAATTGAAATTCCTTCATTTTTTTCATTCATACTTCCTATTATAAATAATATTAATTACATGTTACTACAATGAATTTTAATTATTCCAAAGTACATATTAACCAATCCAACTAAATTTTACTTTATTCTAATCCATAATAACACTTGAACTATCCCATAACTATAATACAATCCTAAAATTTTGGTCATGTAATGTGTGTGTGGATTTATAAGAAAAAAATCAATATATGGTTGCCAAAAGTGGGTGTGCCTCTATAAAAGTTTTATATATTTGTAATAACCCTGAAATGGGTGCATTAGGATTTTACATGATCGTCACCTGGTTTACAAAATGGTCTTTCTAGCATACATGGTTTGACAATCCCAGGGGATATGGTTGGATGATCTACATGCTACTTAAAAACCATTATAAAGGATTTTTCTATCGCTACATTGGTTTTCTACCATTTAAAATTCCAATATCATTAATGATTCCAATATTGTTTGAAAATAATTTCATGCCATATAATTCATTCTTCTACATGGGAAAATATTGCACTAAATTCTTCATTCAGAAATTGTTACAAGTATTAATAATTTTATTTACTTTATCATTAAGACATGTAATATTTTTGAAACGTTATGGAATGGGTTATAATATTATGTGACAGATTGGTCCCTTAATTATATATACTATAATTCCATTGGTTATTCTCAAGAGATGATTAATATTGGATAATTGGAGTTTCCTTACCCATTATATAATATGTATTGAAACTAGTCCTTGACAGTAAGTTTAAGATTTACAACATTATGTACTCCCATCATTATTTTCTCAGTTATTGATATCTAGAAATATTCACATGTTATGTTGACCTTGGATTTATTTATTCTTTCAGTTTCATTTGATTTGGGATCACTCAATTTATTTATTCATTCCATCGTGACTTATTTAGAATTTCTTCAATTTTATTCAACCCCTAATTAATTATATTAACTCACCCCTTTATATAGTTTTAGTTTTTCCTAGGAAACTAAGAAGATTAATACATATGATAACACAGTCATAAAGAGAGTAATACTATTTTTTTATTTTCATATTATTCTATTTAATTTTTCAATATAATGTAAACATATGTTATATATTTAGTTTTCCATAGGCTATTAAAATGAGGTGTCCTATTTATTTGTTCCATTATAATAAAATAGACTCTGAATATAGGTTACTATAGTGGTAGTTAATATACAGATGGTGTGTTTCATGAAAGAAATGTTCTCCATGAAAATTATTATACAAAAGAATGAAAGTGTGTTCACTATATTATATTTATTCTTGTGATTTTGTTAAGCTATAATGGGAAATTTTTATTGACTCATGTTTTCACACTATTTTTATTAATATATTTTGTTATGAAAAATTATATTAAAGGATATATGATATATTCTTTGTTGGGTATTAATTTTAATATCTATCTTAATTATACCCATATGTTTATCATATATTTACTTATTCTATTTTATTATTATAACTTACGTTTACCCTTACCAAGCATTTGAGATCACCCCTTTATTATATTTTCACCCCTATGTTTTAAGATTGATTATAACTTATGAGTAGTCTTGAATGAGTTATGTGTGTCTCAATTATGGAGAAATGTACACAAGTGATATAATATAATATTTTCTCATTACAAGTCTGAAACACATTAAAATTTTGAATAATTAAGATTTAAGACTATTAGAAGATGTATTATTTAAATCAAGAGTTAATTATAATACTTATGTTATTATTTACTTGGGTCTCTATACTTGGTATCATAGGAAAGGATTATTAATTTATAGAGATTATAGAAACTATTTAAATAATTAAGGAAATAGAAAATTAGTGGAAAAGCTCATATATGATTC
Source organism: Viscum album (assembly GCA_963277665.1). NCBI lineage: Eukaryota > Viridiplantae > Streptophyta > Magnoliopsida > Santalales > Viscaceae > Viscum > Viscum album. The sequence continues at coordinate 667,691,214 of OY728141.1, forward strand.
TATGTATATGATGGTATCGTGAAATGTTGTAAATTTCATGGTTTGGTAGTTTTCCTAGAATATAAATCCATGCATGGATACAAGAAGGTGGGTGAAGTCTTTGGCATTGTTGTACATAGTGGTAATATCTGATAAGAGAGAGTGTTAGGAATTATCTCAACCATGACCTAATTTATGATAAAGAGTCCTAATTGAACACCTATGAAGACACTCTCAGGGGGTCTGCATTGGTTGATCCCATACTATTTATAAACAATTTTTTAGGTCAATATCTTTATTAAATTAATGGATCAAGGTAAGAAGTATAATAGAACGGAACATAAATTTTAACCAATAAAGATACATTTTGAACCAAAAAAATTATACCAATAAGGTATTATCAAAGAATAATTTTTTTATGGTTGAGTACCATTTATGAGTATGATAATTCCTCTGTATTGTTCATTTTTCTTCACTCATGTCAACAATTTTAGTTTTAATAATGGATTGAACTAGAAGAAACCATGGGTTTGAGGGATAACATTAAGACTACCGCAATAAAAAACCCCATACGAATGGGAGAAGTTGTGAGAAACCATTTGATTTTTCCAAACATTATATCATGAAATACAATTAAAAATGTGAACATAGTCAAATTATCAAACACATATAAAAATATATTGATGTAGCCTCATAAAAGATCAAGTTCTATAGATTATGAAGGAATGAATATTTTCTTTCCTATATTAAAAATGTGAAAAGAAGCACCCAGGGAATTGTCTCAATAGGGACATAAGTTTATTTTTTTTGTGAACGATGGGGTCATCATGCATAGAACATTCATAGGAAAATAAAGATTTTGGATAGCACAACGGGAGTGGAAAAAATGATTCCAATAGAACAACAAATGGTCCAATTCATTATTTGTACAAAAAGTATAAATTTTCCATGTTAGTGTCATAATCCTAAGGATCCTAAGGATGATATGAATGAACAACCAACATAGTTGAGGGAAAAAAGTGGATTCTATTCAGTGAATACTAAAGATATAGATTTTGATAATTAAATCTTCTACACTGAAATTTATAATATGGGATCATTATTGTTTTCAATTTATGTTTCTTATATTATATTCTATATATAACACCTTTATGTTTTTTAATTAAAAATATTATCTAGTTGTATGAGGGTTGCATTAAAATATTTACATTTGTAAGAATATATATTATAGTATGGGATGTTTAGATGGACTTGACATAATTTGGTTAATAAATTAACTATTTCCTTATAGATTCCATATTCACTGATCGTGGTTGGATTACCCACAATATCTTTAATATTAAAAATGGGTGTGATGGAAACAAAAACCACTACTCACAATGAAGATATCTAAAAAACTCGGTAATAGTAGATGAAAATAATTAAGTGTATTATTCACCATCCATAAATGCACCACCTCCATATGTAGGGCCTGATGTTTCCAAAAACAATTAAGCACCATGACCATATTGTGTGTCGATTACAACCCCCTTATCACCCCTACTACAATAGAATATGGTGGTTAGGTAAAAAGGGAGGATTACTAGTGACCTTTAAACATGGAATAGTTCATGAATAATTTCATATTCCCCAAATCACATGATCATATAAAACATGTCCGGGATATAGTTCAAGTCTTCAAATTCCATATTTGAATACATGAATAGCCACACAAAATGGATGTGTTGGGGAATCCAACCACCAGAAATATTTATTCAAAATGGTTTCATGGAGAAGGATTTTAAAGTACTAGTTCCACAATTAGTTGAAGAGATGGGTGGTTATCCATTGAATATGGTGATTCATATGATGGATATGATATAGAAATAGATGGTCGATGTGATAGAAATGACTACTCAAAAATGGGCCAGGATGACTCTGAATATGGATATCAATGAGAATTATGATGAGGGGCATTCTTCATAGATCTCATCATTGGACCTTGACTTTTTGTATACACCACCAAGTTGAAGAACCAAATGGGATTAGATATGGGTGTGTTTTTTGTAACTATTATAAAAATAAGGAATCACATTTTATTCCTCTAACCAATTTATAATAATTTTTTTATTGAAGGATTAAATATGAAATCATGGAAAATAAATTATGTCTTTACAATAATCCACAAGAGGTATTTAACTCCAATGGTTAGGGAGAAATATTATATTGTGAATATTCTTATTATTAGTTAACATATGTGATGTATACTTCATTATAAGATTAAATCAATAGTTAACTTATAGATACACAAAACAAAATTCATTAGAAAGTTATAATTAAAATTGTCATCATGTAATATAGTTAATGGTGTTTAACCTAACACCATAGGATATGGGATCCATTAGTATTATAATTATTATTATTACTACTATTATTTTTATTTCTTGGTACTAGTTGAAAATTCATATTGGTATGGATTCATTTTTATATAAAATTTCTATTTAAGATAATTCAAAAAAAAAACCACAAATTTTTTAAAACACTCATTCAATCAATACCATATAAATATATAATTTCTGTTTACAAATCGCTTTCCAACATGGGATAAATTAAATTTTATAATAATCATTGAAATTAAATTTACTTTAGAAATTAAATTAAATTATAAAGTAATCTATTTTGAACAGAAATTAATATTAACTATCTAAATAAATTTTTTATGTAGATTTTAAAATTGTTCTCGTTTTGAAATTTGAAATAAATTAAAAAAATTGATAAAACGAATATTTTAATTTTAATAAGTTTTTTGTTCAACTAGAGATATAATCCCATACACTAAGAAATTACCTACTTTTAAGTATTTTATTTAACAATAAACATGATCCACAACCTGTATCATATTTTATAGACAATAGAACACAAGGTTATCTAGGAAAATATCATATTATACAACTATACATGGGAAAAAATAAGTACAAGTAAAATAAAATCTCTTATATATTTACAATGGTTATACAAATAAATAAATTTTAGAGAGGGTTTCAATCACACTCTAGTTTATTATAATAGTCTATGATTTATAGATAAATAGTGTAAAATAAAACTCTTCTAAAATATAAAATAATATATAAAAATAAAAATTCATTAGATATTGGAAAAATATTTCTTTCTAGTTATGAATATCTTTAAATTTTCTTATTTCCTTGAATCTATAATTATAAAAATATCTAATTGGTCCTAAAAAATGTACAACAAAATAAGGTGTTGTGAATGTTTTAAAATCTTTCTTTATTTTTTATGTAGATTTATAGAGTCCTTCCACACATAGATATATTGAATATTCTTATTTATTCAACATAGAAAGGGTAGTGTTCTATTTGAATGTATCACTCAATCATGATCATGAGAGTTCTTATAAAGTTTTATTTTCTATGTCTAATTATCTCTTGGAGAATATTTATAATATAACTTGAAACCTTATACTGAGCACAAAATCAAGAAATTATGAATTTTTCATTAATTAATCCTTTGATCAGTTAAATAATAATGATTCTTAAATAGATTTTCACCTGGATGTATTTAATTCCATAAACTATCCATTTGAGAGATTGAATTTTAAAATGGAAATTTATTTAGAAATAGTAGCACTCTAGTGGTAGTAACTCATAATGGTAGGAGCACTCATAAATAAGTGTTAGAAACATCTAGTTATAACTAACCCAAATGGTAGAATCACTTAATGATAAAAAAACTATTCATAGATCATCCCTGTGGTAGATCAATATAGTGGTAGCACTATATAGTGGTGGATCTTTTCTAGTGGTAGATGTGTCAAGAAGTAGATCTATTTTAACTGTAGATGTGTCTAACAGTAGATATGTTATAGGGGAAGATTTTTCTTTATTGTAGATCTATTATAGTGGTATATGTTTCAAGTGGTATATTTTTTTGGTGGAATATTTGTCTTGACAGTATATCTATTCCAGTGGTAGATGTGTCCAGTGATAGATCTATTTTGGATGTAGATGTGTCTTTATAAATAAAATATCCTAGAATTATATCCATTGAACTGATGGTAGATCAAACCTAGTAAAAAAATAAATTTTACAATAAAATTGTTCACTATTATAAAACACTAACCTTGTTAAAAAAATAAATAACATGATTTTTGTTCTGTAAATTAAAGATGTGCTAAAAACATCCCTTTTGATAATGAAAACCATGTCATTTATAACCATGTATATAAAAAGAGTTATAGAGATAATTATAGATGAATATGAAGAATTTTCTATATAAAATTTCTAATAATTGTGGTTATAAGTACCATCTTATATGACATTAAAGTATACTCCCCCTTTTTGTATTATCAAAATTAAAAGGGATTAAAATAAATGATATTTCGATGAACAATAGAAAATTATCATTAGATATAAATGTAAAGTTTTACATCCAAGAAAATAATAAAAATAAAAGTTAATCCCAATAAAAATCTAATCGAAATTTAAACCACTCGATGCCCAATGAGAATAAAGAACAACATGATCCTTACTTTTGTCAGCAGCTGGAGGTATATATTTGGAGGAAGTTGGTGTACGAGTGGGTGTATGAGCTTCCCAAATCAATACAAGCCAAAAATGATGAACTTCATCAATTCGGGTCATGCAAAAAGGATGAAATTTTGTAGGAATGGGGATGAATATTGTTAAAAATTGATAGGTGAGAACGGTATAGACTGATGTTTCACTACTAAAGACCCAAAGGATTAATAAAATTTTCTCATAAACTAATTTAAATCAATGATAATAATTCCACCATGATCCATTTCATTGATGAATTCCTTATTATCTTCCATGAAAATATTGAGAATATGTGCCAAAACAATTAATAAATTTAATCCCTCCTTGAATGCCCAAAGAACAATATGAATTTGTAGATACCTATAAAAAATATAAAGTGATAATTTATCTCATGCATTGTAAAAATTGTTGAAAGGTATTATTTAATATCTTTAGTTATAGTCTCTACATCATACCTATCTTAATTCAGTAATTCTCAAACAAGCTTTTTAGTATGCTCACCTTATGCCTTTATTTGATGAAGGCCCTCCTGATGAGAGTTGGAATGATCACTCTTGAGAGTTTGAAATTACACTATAAAAAATGGATCAAATCATATAATCATAAACTAATAGAGGATTAGGTGGTGGAGCTTTATAAGTGGACTCACAAGATATAGGAAGAGCCTCTATTCCCTCCATAAGAGATATTTAGCTTTCAAAAAAACTCCCACTCATACGAAGCCCAATGGGTATAACATCTTCCATCTGATCATCCAACTTCTTTTATCTTAACTTATATTTAATTCATTTTCATAATAAAAATAGGTTGTTTATGAGAGATGAATAATTTTAAATTCATGCATGTCCCATTTATTCACATAAAAATATGGATGATAATAAGAGGGAGGATGATATGGAATACTCATGTAGATAAGAAGTTTATCCTCCACATGTGTAGAAAAAGCTATAGGAACAATAGAATGATAAGACTCTAAATATCCTACCTCATCAATATGGTCAACAATAGATCTATTATGATATTTCTAGAAATAGATATGGTAATTATACAATGCAAAGGTGGAATTTCATAGTCGTTGTCATCATCATCTTAGTATGAATACAAAATTATTATCTGAGTAGATCCGGGGTATTTCTCACCCTTAGTAGGTTACCTTTTCTCATCCCTATCAGAGATAAAATCCCCATCTTGACATTAATAATCACTAAATTCATCACCATTTTCATTCATAGAATCATCAAACACTTCAACAGCATCCCTTCATCTCTTAGAAGAAGATCTCTCATACTATTTTTCATTCAATACTTTAGCTTCCTCAGAATAGTTTCCTTCACATAACAATATTTCTCTAGAAATAATTAGAAAAGATGAACTAGTAGGTCTATAACAAACATTTTATATTCTAACCACATTGGGGTCACTTCCTTCCTCCACTGAAATGGGAACTAATTCTTCATCTCTACTTATAACATCCTCTTATTCAACATCAACCTAAACTTCATATACCACAACTTCATATATATCTATGTTGGGTCCAAATAGATCTATAGGTCTAGAATGGTGCTAGAAATTAATAAAAATCTCATAAACCTTGTCATTATTATCCACCCATTTCCTCATCCAAAGTTTCTAATTAATCTTCATTCCCTTTTAAAAAATTGAATTAGATAAGATCCTTCATATTTATTATAGTTTCTTATCATAAGGAACTAAGATTTTTTCTTCCAAGATAACCGAAATGAAATTGGTGTAGATCAAACGATAATATATAAATGAATTATTTATCATTTCTATTATATTTACTATAAATTTTCTAAACAAGTTTATATTATCTCTTCCTTTTAAAGGAAATAATAATAATTACCCAGAACATCATTTTACTAAATTCACCCTTTATGGGAGAAATAATAATTTGTGTAAATTAAAAAAAAGTGTGTTTTCCCTATCAATCTCAACAAATGTAGGCCTTTAGAAGAAAATATTTCTAGTAAACATCAATAATAAAACCCCTAAAAAATTTCACTATTGATGGGAATGCATGTCGAAAAATCATTAGATATATATTTATGAGGTACATTGAGGCATCTGACTCACTGTTTTGATAAAAACAGGACTACTTTTCCATCAATGACAAACCTTAAAACATATTTATTTTCTTTGAAATCATAATTTGGAAACTGATAAAATTGGTGAACCAACCTTGGATAGAATGGAAAATCAATCCCCAAAACCATTAGATCAATCGTTTGATCTGGATCATATTCATCCCAAGATACTTACATGAAACAAACCATTCATCTCCTATATCATTTTATGTGTTAAAAAAGTGGTAAAATAGTTGAAATTTTATTGGTTCATCAATATGATACTGAATTGAGTTACCTCATAATTTCTTTGAGAGACGTCATTATTCAAAAGATAAAATATGAGAACATTTGAATCTCACCATCTTCATACTGCTTTGAAAGTATAATAGAGAACACAAGGACAGTTTTAGGTTTTAAGATAAAGGATAATAGAGGGTTCAATGGAAGATAAAGAGATAGAGAGTTCTAAAATTTCAATTTTAACTTGATTTTATTATTTACATATTTAGAATGTATTAAAATAATAAAATGAAAATAAATAAACCCAATAGAAAATTCAATTGTAAAATAAAATATGAGTGGTAACATCCAATCATAATCAGTTGAATGGACTAAGATAAATGGTTGACCGCAAATGGTATATCACTAATGGTGGAGCACTAATGGTGAGTAGACATTGATATATAACCAATTTTGGATAACCAATGGTAGATCACCAATTATGAACCACCAATGGAAGATCCCCAATGGTGTATATCTAGTGGTAGATCACCAATGTTATATCACCAATAGTGGATCTCGTACAGTGTAATTTCTCTAAAAAGTAAATCAGAAGATAAATGATTAATAAAAAAATGTTTCTTAATTAATTCTTAAAATAGAACAATTTATCAGAATTCAAAGTCATTGTATATATTTCAGAAAGATGATGTTCAGTTCCAATGAATTCAAGAGTTATCTAAAATTTTTGGAAATGATAACTCAAAAAGTGATGTCTTCTATCAATATGTTTTGTTCTGGAATGAGATATAGTATTATTGGATATATTAATCAGACTCGTATTATTACAATTCAAATTAAATTGATATAATTGATATCCAATGTCTACTAATGTGTGTTTCATCCATACAATTTTTGTAAAACAGCTTCCTGTAGCTATGTACTCAACCTCAGTTGTAGATAATGCAACATAATTTTTAATTTTACTACACAATGAAACTTGTGACATTATCAAATTATGACATGTTCCAATGGTGACTTTTCTATATAACAAAAAAAACAAAAAAAATTGAATGTAAATAACTTACTAGATCTAATGATTGTCCTCTAATATAAAATTGTCTTATGTCTGTTGTATGATTGAGGTACTTAAAAATTATCTTTACTGAGTGTAAATGAGGTAATTTAAGATTTTACTACAAATGGGCACACATAAGTACACGTAACATATTATATGGTTATCTAGAAGTTAAATATACCTCAATTCCAATCATACCATTTTAATTGGTTTGACTAACTAATTTTATAGTTTCATTAATATCCATTTTACAGGTTGTACTCATGGGTGGTTTACAACTCATTGTGATATCCATACCAAAATATTTTAAAAGGTATTTTTGGTCATTAATTTAATTCAAAATAATGTAATTTTTTCATTGGGAAATTTGAAATCCAAGAAAGAATTTTTACTCACCTGTTAAACGTATTAAAAATTCACATTGAATTTTTTTTGAACAAATATTGCATGAGAATTTCATATAAGATCTATATATTATATCCTCAATATAGATTTATACTAATCAAATATCTTTTCCAATTATTTTCATTAATAAATAATGATTATATATTCCATTTGTTGATACTCTAGAATTAAAAAAAACGTAGATTCGGTCATACCACAATCTTAGAAAATATTTTAAAAAATATAGAGCTTTTCTTAATTTAAAAAATTGATTTGGAAATTTTGGATTTTAGAATTCATGGGGGTTTTTTTTAAAGCCCTCAACAAATATATAACCATTTTGGAAGGAAATATTAACATTCAACTGATATAGTTTAAAATTCCAATGTACTACATAGGCAAGAAACATTATAATTGATTTAAGTTAAGCTCTTGGTGAAACATTTTTCTTATAGTAAATATCGTCTTCTTGAATATATCCTTTACAACAAAAAACTGACTTATACCAATATAAATTGATTGAAAAATAATATATTTGTTGGTAAACATGAGTATTTCCGACAGATATTAAGTTGTATTTGTATTAATTTTTAATACCAACACTTTATTTTATCAACCGATATATCTGTTGATATTGATCATTAAATACCAACAATTCATTTACCATCAGTTAAATCCATCTCATTATCATACTAATACCAACATTTTTTTTATTATCAAGTAAATTTATTAGTTATGATAACTATTACAAACAAATTTTTAACATCAATAAAAATTATTACAATTAACTATTCTATAATAAAAAAAATCATTAGTAAAAAATTAAGTGAACCCAATATTTTTAAATATATATCTATTTTTACGAAAAAAGTCATTATCCATTTTTTGAGGTCTTATTAAAAATATCACATTAAAATATTTTAATTTTAAATTTTCTCAAAATATCAATAATGTTTCTATTTTTTAATGTTGTTCATTTGATAATACTTTAAATAAGTTTTATAAAAATAAATTTAAATCATTATGATATATGGTATATTTACAAATACATTTGATATTCTCTTGATGGTAATTTAATATTACTTTTTAAACTTAATGAACATAAAAAAATAGAGTCAAAATAAATTCGAAAAAATTAATAATTTAAATTTAATAAATAAAAAAACATAACAATCAATTGATTAATATTTTTTTATAATAACGTAAATTCATGTATTGAAGTTTTATTTTTTATTAAAACAAAATTATTAATTTTTATAAAATTTGTATCATTTATATATATATTTATTGTATCTTTAATTTAAAAAACTGATTGAAAATTGATATTTTATTTATTATATTTATTTTTTAAAATCTAATCCCAACCCTAATTAACTCACCATCACATACCCCAACCCTCCTTTCTCCACCTCTGGTGACCCGCTTCGCCGCCTCCGCCTCTCCTAACGCCGACGCCGCTTCTGCCTCTGCCTATGCTAACACTGATGTCACCTCCGCAACTGCAAACACTAACGATGCATCTTGGCTACTAGGGGTTTTTCCGCTAAGTCCCCTTCATTCTTTATAGTCTTATACATCGTATCTCATTCCTCCTGGTATTGTTACCACGTTTCGGTGTTGGTGATCTTATCCCAGCTTTATTGTTCGGTGATGGTCTGATTTCGTATTCGATGGTGGTCCAGTGGTAACCTGGTGTTGCAGAATCCACGTTGTAGATCTATGGTGGTATTTCAGTATTCGTCTGGCTGTGGTTCTCACTGGTGGCGGTGCCTCGATGCGGTATTCGGTGAGCAACGACCCATGGATGACGTTGATTGATTCTAGTTCTGTTGGTTTTTTTCTCTGATAATTGGGGTCTCTTTGGTGTTTTGTTCACTAAATGGATCTGGAATTTTTGACCTTCTCGTGGTCCTACAGTTCTGATTGATGTCTCTCGGTGTTTTCGTGGTCTGGTGTCTTCTTTAATGGTGTCCTGATGCTCTTGTTTTTGGACGGTTCTATTGAGTGTTCTTCCATGATGTTCATTGGTTCCCTGGTGTTCTCTGGTTGTTTGTGGCTCAGAAGGCTGGGTTTGGTGGCCACATTTGGGTTTTTAGGCCTTTCTCTACTTGTTACTCTACTCTGTCTCTTATTTTCCACTAATCTTCTCACCGTTGGATTTGCACGGTGGTTTTCACAGAGTTTTGGGATGTGAAGTTTGAGCAGTCGATGGTGTTTCTAGAAGTGCTTCTCTATGGTGGATTCATCTCTATCCCTAGGCTCCTGAAAGGCTTGATCATCGTGATGGATTGTAGACTAGCTTTAAATTTGAGGTTTTGATAGTTTATAGTGATCCATTTTGATTTTCTATGATTGCGATGGATTTTGATGGATGTTATCTCCGATGAACTCTTGTGGAGATGGGTATGTATGGTGTCTGGGTTCACAAGGCAAGGTGGTCGGTGTCCCCAATGATGATGGATTTCAATTTGAATTTTGAAATTTATAATTTTCTTGTTGGGGGTATGCTTGACTCGTGTATGTTTATGTTAGGTTCTCACCCTCCTTTTTTGCGACTCCTGCCACCTCCTTCATCGTCACCCTCCACACCCGCTGCACTCTTTCAATGACTCTCATACCAACCCCACCAGACGACCCCACCCTCCTCGGCCTTCCCCTCTAAACTGTCATTGTCCTCAATATTCCTTGCTCAACCCCCCACCATTCCCTACCTTCCCCACTCAACCTTCCCAACATGAGTTATGTCCTAATTTTTATTTGTTTTAATCATGGCCCCTCTTTCTTCATTGATAGGACTATAAATTCTGAATATCATTAGTAGTGCATATTGATATTCATGTCATTCATTATAATTCCAATACATGGCTCGAGATAAGTACCATAGGTTTCCTTTGTGGTTTGGTCAACATATAGAATTTATCATGTACAATGTATCAGTTTCATCACTTTATCACCTGCATTACAAATTGTACATTTCATGGGATTATTTTCACCATTTTCTTTATGATGTTATTGACCATTTAATATAGTATCATCTCTATATCCTTTTATTTATATTTAATCTACTGATATTTTTCCTCTCCTGCTCCTTGACTTTGCTAATCAACCTCTCCCTCCCCTTCATGTGTATCTTCTGATCAACACAATCAACTGATAACATAGTCTATACTGACTAGTAAGCATTGGAAGGAAACAATAGAGTGCCTTCATGATATACCACGTCGATGAATTGGACAACGATGAAGGATTCTTAGACTAGCCTACCATTATGGATGAGGGTGGGATGTTTTTATGTATGTGGTTCATCTATTGTCGATAAGAACTTTTTTTGTCCAATTTCCCTTCCTTGTACTTGTAATTGATCCCCTTCAGAGTGAGGGTCATTAGAACCCTTATTTCGGGCGCACTAGGCCATAAATCTAGTAGAATGACCTTATCCTGTATTGTTTACTAGCAAGGCTCAGATTTCTATATCAAACAAATCATTTGGATGGATGCACCATCAACATCAAAAGGGGCATATCACTTTGAATTCAATTTCAAATTTACCAGAAAATGTTAAAGATAAATGACTTGACATGGAAAAAATAATGATTTTATTAAAACTCTTTTCATTGTGTTCAGTGATGATAATACTATTACAAGAATGATAATGTTTTTACTTGGGTTTTAGCTTGTATATTTCTCTACCTTTTGTGGATAAGGATGAAAATTATCGATAATGTTGACAATAACATGTATTATTCTTTTGATCATTGATAATGTTTATCATGAATTGCTTGGATGTGTTTCATAATCCACAGGTGGTTATGGAGCATGTGGAGCAGCCAAGAAGGCATGTTTTAGGTAATATATTGATGCCATATCATTGGTTTAGTGTTTTCACTAATATCTTACTCACCCTTCTCCTCATTCTCATGCAATGGTTTGAAATATGGAATATTTTTAGTGTTCTCACTGACATTGATTGATTCCTTATCCATGTGTGCAATCTAATCATAAGCAATGTTGGTTTTTAAGTAGAATCCAGACGAGTTTCTTATTGTATGAAATCTGGAATCTATGTATTTTGTGTGAAATATAGAACCTATGTATTGTTTGTGAAATATGGAATCTATGAAATCTAGAATCTATAGAATTTGTGCAATCCAACCCCTCACCTCTTTTTCATCTGGGTTTCTTAGTCTTCTACATATATTTAACACATGGTCTCATCTGGGTTTCTTAATCCTCCACTTAGATTGAACACACGGCCTGACTTCTACATAGATTGCACACACGACCTGTCTGAAATGTGGATTGTGGAATTTGCTTTTGTTTTCCCATTTAATTCAATTTCATAAGACATGACTTCTACATATTTTCGATGAACTGATTTCATCCTTCTTCTTGAAGGTTTTCCATGCACTCTTGCATATATTTATCCCCTCCATGTCCATGTACATTTGGTACCAAGACTAAAGAAAAGACCATATGATCTAGATATTTTATCTGTGGGCCACAAATCTCTGCTCACTAGACTTCTACTAATTCAACTTGTCGTGCATAAAAAAGTTCGTGGAGACTCTTAAACGGGCCCACCCTCTCCCTTCAGGAACCAATGTAAGTCCTCAGGCTCCTTGCATTGAAAAAAAAATTTCCATGTCTATACATTTTCTTTGGTTTTATTATGATTGCTTGTGCTTCTTCATGTTTATTCAATGTCCTCTAGAGAAACACGATATTGATGTATTATAAGCTGATGACTTTCATTATATATCAATATAGGGACATGATTTTTAACCAAAGGATGGGTTTATTTTTTTTATCCGCTTTAAATGTTTTTTTAACTCGAATCACATGGGAATCATTTTTCATTCCATTTGCTGAAAATTTTATGGTGGTATGACTTTTCAATATAATAGGTAGTCCAAATTGTAAGTGAGTTCTAAACTAAAGATGGAAAGATAGCAGTGGTCCTCTATTGTGGACGCATCTTTTCAAAATTTTAGTTTAGAGGATTAAAAAAAAATAAGATTATAATGATTTAGTAAATGAATGTGTAATTTCCTTTCTTTATTTTTATGGAAATACATGTAAATATATGATTATTGAACTAGGTCTATTCATAAATTATGTATTCAAATAACACTTTTCTATCTATTGTATTTTTTAATTTCATGGCCTACTCATTTTTATAAATATTATTTTTATTGATTCATGTTTTAAAATGATATAAAATTGTGACACCATGAAAAATATTTTATTATAAAAGTTATTGCGATATAATTTTCATGTTGATATAAGTGAAAAGACAATATGAATTTTATGTTGTAAAATGTGCATAACTTTTAACAAAAAGATTGCATAAAAGTGCAAAAAAAATTATGTGAAGTTATATTAAACATTAATTTGATATATATTTACCAATATATTTGTTTAAAATGCATGGTTCTTGTCCAGATTCTTTTTTATGTTTGTGTTTTTTACTATTTTGGGATAGTGTTTACTACTATTCAGGATGGGTGTTCATGCTAGTTTGATTCAATTTATTTGATGGAAACTTAAAATAGGGTATATTACTTTGCTTTTTGTCACTCTCTTCAAGAGTTTTTAGGATACCTCCTTAAAAATGAACATTACTTAAATGTTTTTATATTATTCTCTATTTTTATTATGATTATTAAATAGCTATATTTCAAGATGTTGCTGATTGGCTGCTTGAAAAGAATGGATTCCTAGGGAACATGGAATTCTAAGTTGAGGTCTTCATGCATTAATATTTTCAATATGATTAGGCTTTATTGTTGTTTTCACTTGATTTCATTAATTTAGATGGATATTCATATTGGTTTCTCGATGTTATGAATTATAATACACTCTAAAAACGAATGAGGTTATTCTTCTGGTGGTGATAATATTATTTGGTGGTGCCTATTCACAAACACATAAAACACATGTATGCACCAACTTTTATAAATTGCAAAAGTCTTGAAGGATCATATATTAATATTTCTAAAGATAATAACATTAGAAACACCAAATATTCTCTTTAAAATATGATCAGAAACATCATTATTCATGTGACATTTTTGGCTATTGGAAGTATTGATGATATCCTTATGAATTTACATGGTTGCTAAATGAATGGAAGGTGATTGTTTCTCAAATTCCAGCTCATTTTGAGCCATCCAAGCATACTCAATGACAGAAGCCTCTACAGCAATCACCATCCCTTGAACTTGTTCACCTTTTCCAGTACTAATGATGGATTCCAGAATGCCTTCAATGCTATCTATTTTTATTTTTTATCCAAATGTATCCTATATATTCTCCTAGAACCTGAATGTAATGGTTAAAAAAACAAATATGTGGTTGATACTTTCAAAAAATTCCAATATATTCCAATCAAATATTACATGATGAGGTGATGTTGATTCCAGTTTGTTTTCACCATGTTATGAATTAGTATCTTCCTCCTCCATTTCCACTAGATTAGTATCATTGGTGATTGGGGAATATAGACTTTCCTAATGGTCATCAGCCACTGAGGGACGTGATTTTTTGAGATTTCAATACGGATGATGAATGTACACTCTCAATTATTACATGGTTTATCCTTCTTGAACATCAATTATTGAATCTGATGTTGATTTAGTTTCTTATGTAGGTACTTTAATGTGAAAAATCAGTTTGAGTGCAATTTAAGAAGAGAAGGATGGATTGTTCATCATTTTCTATAGGATAACACCCTCTAATTGTAGGGTATTACTTTCTTAATTTGATTTTAATTTGAATCGAACTTATCATTAATTTTGTTACCTATTAGAACCCCCTTTATTATGATGGATGTGTGTTAGTTCCTAATATTTTCATTCAAATAATCAATGTACTAAGTATTTACAACTTGGTTATTACAAGAATAGTTGGTTGCTTGTAAAACATGTTGAGTGTTGAGTTTAATGGAATTCTGGTGTTATTTAGACATGTATTGTTCATGGTTTGTAGAAAATCAGGTTGAAAATTCATTTTTTAAAATCATTTATGCTGAAATAATATCCCACATACTTCTAGAGCACTGTTACGAGATAATTTAATGTGATCTCTATGGTAAAGAGAATTTCCTGCTTGATGAATCAATGCTTGTTGGATATACTCATGATCCATAATTATAACATGAAATACTATCCTTAGATTCATTTCTAAAATGTTGTCTTTGAACATTATATATTCCTTTGTTCTAAATTTGATGTTGACTCAACCAGGAGGACAAAGCTACATTTTTAGGGGAGTTATCATTTTTTAATTACACTTTTTTTCCTGGTCTATTTCTTAAATCTGTGGCTTTCATTTTTTTATACCTTATTATTTTTTTGGGTTTCAATTCATGCATGTATCTTTATCTGATTTGTGGGTATGAATTTTTATTATGTGTGGTGTAGATCTTGGAGCTGAAGGATGTATCATAACATCCACTTAAGTTTCCTCAATGGCACTAAAGTTGACTTGGTTTTTCTCTTATAGTGTCCTACATGGGGGTGAGGAAAGATCTTTTCCGGATGTAACTATTATTCTACCATGATGGGTGTTTGAGGATTACTATCACAAGATGGCTCGTCTCTGAGGATTTCAGTCAAGAGATGACATGGGAGGTGGGGGTGCGGTGGTAGCAACTGAATAGAAAGATCATCAATTTTTGTGTTTTTATGGTCTTATAAATCAACTCCAACTATGTATTGATTCATTTTGTATTAAATTCTATTATTAATATAATAAAAAAAATTCTAAGGGTGAACATGTGGGAAAAGTTTCTTCGGTTTGATAATTAAAACTGGTGTATTATTTTTTATAAATTAAAAATTTTAATATAAAATTTTAATGGTAATAAAAATTTATAATTTATATTTATATTTAATTTATAAATAGATAATATATTTTGGTAATATTATTACCAATATATATATTTGTACTATGAATCTATTTCTAAACACTTTGACCAACATATACATTATCTGTTGGTATTATTATAATAGTAACTGAACTATTTTATCTGTCGCAATAACATTTAGCGATAGAGTTTTTACCAACAGTTTAGTGACAGGAAAATTTTGGTTGGTAAAACGTTTTACTAATAGAAAATGCACTTTTACCAACAGATATACCCCTGTGGGAAAACTCTAATTATTTTATACTGCTTGAGCAACCAATCTTGATTTTTCTCCAACTACTGGTCCCGAATCATCAATATTTTTTCTAAAAACCCAATTTGTTCCAATGGTAATAATTTACATAGGTCTATCCACTAGTTCATAAAATTTATTTATTTAAAGTTCATTGATTTTTTATTTCATTTCCATTACCAAGAGTTCTTCATTAATTACATCATTGATGTTCTTAGGTGCATTTTGTGTCACGAAAACATGATTATTAATCTAATTTCTAGTAAAATATCTTGTTTTTTTCCTCTGTCTACGTCTCCAACTACTATATATATGGGTTTGTATCTATGAGTCTTAATAGTTATAGTTAAATAATCCTTGAAATTTTATTATTCTCCAATGTTTTTAATTAAGATGTTTATGAAAACTTATTTTTTTGGCATGTTTCACAATAAATTTAGAAGTATTGGAATTAATATTTAGATTATATAAAAAAATCAAAAATGTTTCATAAATTAGTGTTAGACTCATGTGGACCTTTTCCTATAATATGGCATGAAAATATTCATTTATAATCTTAGACCTTTTATTAAGTAACCTATATGGCATGTTAGTTGCAGAATGTCCAAGGAAAATTCCTTCATCACTCTTGGATGAAATTTTTTCTAAATTATCCTTTATATTGAGAATGAGGATCTAGAAACAAAAAGATATAATATAATTAATCATTTTATCTTCAATTCCATAATAGAAATTGGGTTTTATTATAAGTTAGTATTATAATAACTCTATTGATTTTGTATCATGAATTATTCATGTATTCTCCCAAAAAATAAATTAGAAAATAATAATCACTGATAATTGTGCAGAAAATTTATAAAAGTTCTTTATATATCCTATTCACTGAACCATTAAATTATAGTGTTCTAAGAGTATAAAAGGTTTGACTATATCCATATTGTTGAATAATTATTCAATATATTGATTTTCAGACTCTCAAACATGATCACTTAATAAGGCCTTAATTCTAAGTCAAGTAATATTTTCAAAAGATTGAGAATACAAAGAGAAATAGGAACAGTATTATCATTTGGGAGATAGAAATAATACTAAATTTCTTATATAAAATTCATCTACTAGAAAATAAACATTGTCCTATCCATTTAATAAATACACATTAGATGGTCCAAATAACTCCATATGAACAAACTGTATGAGTTTAGATGTTGAATCATATTTATTTTGATTTCATTAGATTTGGTTTGTTTCCTTTTTTGACATGGTTTATATAATCAATATTTTATGAATTCCAATTTAGTTAGATTCTTGAGTAACCCTTTCCATGATAAAATTTTATGTGAATGAATGTTTCAGTGTCCAATAATCCCAAGCATGATCCAAGAATCTTTGTGAAAATAACATAGATAGGTAATATTTTTTGAAAATAAGGAAATATAAATTAGCATTATATACAATATCATTTCTCAAACAAGTGAAATATAAATTATTTACCAAATTAAAAACAATTTAGGAATTATTTTGGAAACCATAGTCACATAACTATGAAAATATAAGAAGATTATACTTTATTATGTATATAAATAAAACATTGTAAATTAAAACAGTATTAGATTTACTGATTTGACTATAAAAAATAAACTTCTATTATAATTTTCACTAAAGGTGACATGTCTACCGTCAACTTTTATTAGGATCTTGAAGAGTGAATAATATCTTATAATTTTTCTTGAAAATCAAATTTCCATATAACATAATTGATTATTATAAATTTCCAATGATATTCTTAAAAAAAATCAAACAATAAATTATTTTGGTACCCAAATCATTTAATGTTGACATATCATAGCAATAAGAAGTATAAGATTCCATAATTTTATATAAGTTTTATTATAATAATATCTAATAATTTTATAAAAACATTATTAATTCTCTAAGAATATATATCATTCACAATAATATAAGAAATAGAAGAAGAAATAAATTTACTCTAATTGATCTTTCTCTATCCCAGATGGTATCCAATTCTTATGGTATATATAGTACTGGTTTTATTTCCAAGAATATGGGTAAAATTATTTCATCCATTTTTGAATCTATCAACATAGTTATTTATATTTACATTGGATACTTTTATATTATTACTTTTTTTAGAATTTGATGATTTTTATCCTTCTCTATACTAAGATATATTTTATTATGAGTGGATGGGGTGTGATGCTTCTATAAAATTTTTATTTATCATTACATTCAATGAATTATTTTACTATCATATTGAAATTTTAAAACATTTCATTACTAGACATATTTTATTCACTAATTTCATTTTCAAAAAAAATTGGATTTATGAATAGTACATGTAGAAAAAATATAATATACCATAGATGTGTTTTTAAAAAAACATATTGGAAATATCATTATTATAACCACTTCATGAGTTTGAATCACCTTATATATCCTCTATATCTCTTTGTGGTTATTTAATATCCTTATAATATATTTTATATATTAACCCAATTTTTTCCGACAATTTAAATTAGGTTAGCCTTCTTTGATATTGCCTTTTTATGGAATTCATGACAAGTTATTTCATTTTCTGAATCATCATTTTTTTCATTCATTTATCTAGTTTCCTCCATTATCATACACAATTTAAATTTTTTAATTCTAAAATAATTTAAAACTTTGGTAACATTTCAAGAATCAGCTCGATAAGTGATACATATCATCAATGCTATCAAAATATCATCATCTATCATCTGAGTTTTCATATTCAATATTCCCTTTCTCATTGATGTGAAAGTCATGAAAGCTAATGATTACCCCTTTGGTTTATCTTCTCTTTATCTATTCACATAATTTTATAATTCATATATCATTAAATTTTCTATTATCCCATTAATATTAAATTTTCTTATATCACATGACTCTCTAATTGAAACTGAATTTCTTCTCCATCCATCGAGTAAACACCTTATTAGGAGTGACACTTTATCTTTGTCACCAATTGGTTTCATGAGTGAATGAATCAAGTTCACAATCTCATTGTACATAATATTAATATCAGAACATGGTTAATCATGTCTCATGTTAAAGGTCTCATATTTAATAGTATATGTATTTAGATTCGTTTCATTGACATTTGAAATTACTTCATGAGAAAAACAAATTATCCCAACTACCTAATTTTGTCGTACAAGAAGTTATTTTTTTCTGTTCTTCATCTCCTTATATTGAATATAAAACATTAATGGTTTTAAAATTCTTTTTAAATTCTTATATATAAGGATCACTCCATCCAACTTTATTTGTATTGGGTATTTCGTATTTATCCTCAAAAGATCCCAAATTTCAAATTTCATATATTCAATTTTTATTTTCATTTTAATATCAAATTGAGAATAATTTGTACCATTAAAATAAGAAGAATGATTAGAATTAACTCTCTCTGGTCTATTATTATCCATAAAAAATAAATTTATAATAAATATAAATTAATGATCATTAATTTCAAACTAAACCATAATAAAATTATAATTTGAAACTACTCTGATACCAAATTTCATCTTCAGTAGACAGCTCAATAGGGAAGGGGAGAATTTAGTTTCCAATGAAATTTCGATTTAATGAAATTTAAAACATAAATCCCTCAATTTTATAAGAATAACTAGTGAATCAAAACCATATTAATATATATATATATATATATATATATATTAAATAGCTTCTCAAATGAGGATCAATGCTCAGTGAAAATAATTTTCAAAAACAATTTATCTTTTGAAACTAATTACACGATAAAACACTCTATATTGAACATAAATCATGATTAACTATTATATTAATGTTTCCACATGTATTTTAAAATAGATAAATAATATAACAGTAAATACAAAAAATTTGATAAAACATATATAGGGAATTGAATAAGGGGTTTGGTCTCAAGACCAGACTTAATCCCCTCCACTTATAAATCCCATGATTCCACATAGTTTGTTGAATAATAAACATGGTCCATAACCTGCATCGAATTTTGAAAACTACATCAAAATGGTTTTTCTTGGAAATAATCATATTCAATAGTTATATGTGGGATTGAAATAAGTACATTCCTCATATGAACTCTTCGATAGTTCTCTTGTGTATACATATGATGAAATTTTGGACAGAGTATAGATCACTCTCCAGTTAAGTATAGGAGACTCTGTTTCCCAAAATAAACATAGTAAACTTAAACATATATAAAATATAAATAATAATCATAAAGAAAAAGTGATTAGGTATGGGAAGAAGTGATGTTTCTTAATCTGAATAGATTCATATGTTTCGAGTTCCTCAAGCCAAACTTTATAAGAATCTCAAATAGGGTAAATAAAATTTATAGAAAAAAGAGTTTTCTAATGTTCTGAAAAATCCTTCTTCTTTTATTCTATTGATATCTGTAGTCATTCCAAACAGAGGTGCAAAATATATATTCTTCTTAATTCAATGAATTAATCTAACTATTCTCTATTCCTATATCAATTTTTGTGCCTAATGGAGTTATTTTATATTTATATCACTCCATGTCCAATTATCCATTAGATAACAATGATAATACAACATGAATCCTCATACTGAGAACAAGATTAAGAAAGGTGGAATTTTTCTTTGATGAATCTCAATAATTTTTTAACAATAATGATTCTTATATCCACCTGAATCTGACTACATTTAATTACATGAAATATACACTGGATACATTAACTTTTAAAAAGAAAATCTCATTTGAAATAATATCACTCTTGCGGTAGAAAATATATGAATGGTAGAACTTCTTTGATGGTAGTGGTATCCTAGCTTAGATGTATCTCATCCGAGAAGTAGCATCACTAAATGATAGAATATACTAAAGGTAGATCATCCCACATATATATCAATGTAGTATTAGTACTATCTAGTGGTATATCTATTTGGGAAGTTTATGTGTCTAGTTGTAGTTCTATTTTGGGAGTAGATATGTCCAGGAGTAGTTTTGTTATAGTGATCCATGTGTCTTGATAGTATATCTATTTTGTCGGTAGAGGTTTCATGTGGAAGATATATTATACTACTTGTTTTTTCTTGAAAGAATATATATTTTAGAAATATATGTGTTCATTTGAAGATCTATTCTGGTGGTAGATGTGTCTTGATGGTAGATCTATTCTGGAGAGAGATCCCTTGAACTAACGGTAGATCAATACTTAGAAAAAAAAATTCATAATTTTACAAGAAAATTATTTACTACCATAAAGAAAAAAACTTATTAAAACCATAAAAAAACTTTATCTATGATCATTAAATTAAGGTAGTGTTAATATTATTATTATTATTATTATTATTATTATTATTATTACTCATGTATATAATTTTTTTAAAAGATATTTTTGTTCTTTCAAAAACATTAAAACATGATTTGAAAATGTTCCCTACAATATATGGACCATAATAAAGAAATATTGTTAATTTATATGTGGGTAATATAATTAAATCAGAAAAAAAACTAATTATTTTACGTAGTGTATCATTACTCACCATGGATGATGTAATTCCATTAAAATTCCATAAATCAATAAAAGATAATAGATATATGAGAATATAATCATCTTGACTAAAAAATATCCAGAATCATCTTCAACCTTCAGGATCACCAATATCCTAACAAAACTTATAATGAGGAATAACAACATGAAAGGATATAACATTTTGAGAGATATATAATATGATATAATAATTGTCTCTTTTGATGCGGTGGTATGATTAAAAAATTATTTATTAAGACTATATATTGGAATGAGATCTTATTGTCATAAATATGGTGGTAGAAAATAAAATCATTGGAAATATTGTCATTACAAATATGGTCATTGGCCATTTATCTAATATGTATATTTAATATTGTTCTTGATAAGTAGTAAATTTAAAATAATATTACTCATAATGATATAAAAATATGATATTAAAATATAATAAATATATATATTTTCTTCTACAAATAAATATATATTATTATTATTATTATTAAAATATAATATTATATATATTTAAAATAAAAATAAATATTTTAATATCAATGGATTAGTAAAAGTAATTTTAATAATATAATTAATTTTTTTTAATATTATTTGTTATAGCATATTTACTATAAACTTAAGATTTATTTTATTTTGAGGAACTGATATTTTAAGTATTAAATATATTATGATATTAAGTTAAACTGAACACTTCTCAGAGAATATTATATAAGAACTAACATATTAACAATTTTAAAATTCTAAATTGATATGAAATAACATTAATAAAACATAATGATTAAAAACATTATTTTCAAATAAAAGAAGTTTCTCTTTATATTTTGTATTTTAATTTGAAAACTAAATTTATAAATTTTGAATATGAGTTAGATAAATATGAATTATTTTTTATTATTATAATTGTTATATTAGTTTAAAAATATTTTTTGTAAATTTTTTAGAGAGATTTATTTTTAATTAAATAATGAATAATATTTTTTCTTCAATTAACATGACTTTTATGACTTTATCAGTATATTTGTATAAATTATAAACTGAAGAAAATATTATAATACTTAATATGTATTTTATAATAGAATTAATTATTTTAAAAACATATTTCTTAAATTTATATACCCAAATGTTGTATTTTAGAATTTTATGATATATTTTGTATAAAAAACTAATAGATTATACACACAGTACATTTAAATCATTTTTTCACATTTAAAAATTCAATCAAAGAAAATTAACTTCAAATTTGGAATACTTTGGTCTAATTTATAAAAAAAAGTCCATTTTATTTTTGGATATAGTTTAAAATTTAACTAGTTGAATAGCTAGTAACAATAGAGACACCTTTAATAGTAAAAATTGGAAACGTAAGTGATAATGAACCAAACATGTTTTAATTTAATTTTTATGTGTTGAACGACCTTATATATTCTAATGTATGTTTTTTATTTATTTTGGAACAATTTTCTATTAGGTTGACTTTCCAATATCTATTTCTATTTGGTATTTAAAAAATTTCCACTCTTTTTCCCTTATGAAAGGGTATCTCCACTCATCGCTTCCTCTTACACCAAAACCCCGTTATTTAATCAAAATTATTCCCAAAACACTCCTAAAAAAATCAATCCATATGAATTAGGCTCTTGTATTTTCATACCTCTATCCCCCAATTTTTTTTACTCCCTAAAAAACAAGATAAACCAAGTTGTGAGGTATTGATTTTTAATTGATTCTTCCTCTTTTCCTTTTCATTGTGTGAATTTATTCTTTATAAAATCTATTTTCACCACATATAAACTGATTACATCATTATCCTTATTATAACAGTATATTATTATAATTATTCTACTAAATTTACCTACCCTTCATTTTTCCCTATGAAAAAAATAACAATGTTTTGTGTGCGGACTATCATTACCTCAAAACGTCATGTTTTTTTTCTTAACCACATTACATGTATCTTGATGATTTTTAATTTCATAAATTAGTATGATATTTATAAAATATTTATGTTTCAAAAATAATAAAACTTTTTTTAAATTTCACCCGTTCTATGGAAAATGAAATCGTTAACTATGAATATGTATGGGAAACTACTTCATTTGTACTATTGATTTTCTTTTTTCCTTTCATCGCCACCCTATATGGATAGTCATAAGAATGGGTTTAATAGATAAAAATTATATTTATGATATAATTAAGTGTTCTTATGTCATTTTGGATAACCAATTATTGATATTACAGATAAACAATTATTGTTAATTCTATAATTTAAAAAACCATACTAAGAGTCAACAAATATTATATTATGAAATATTTTCATATATACTACAACATAATATCATTTCTTTATAATTATAATATATCACACTAATAATCACTAAATGGTTTAATTAATATATATTTCTAATTATATTACAATTAAATAACCTCATAATCATCCATTAAGTATTATATGTTCATGTTTGGGTTGGTTTGACCACCTACCTGAATAAAGATATGATATTATATCATTGATGATTATGAAAATTTAATCACTACAATAATATGATATAAATATTTACATAGTGATTTTTCTTGGTTCAAGAAATATTACATCAATATTTAACTTATTAATCAAGAAAATACCCTTCATAGGTGAAAATCATTGTAAAATACTCATTGTCAATTTCATCTTCTAGTAAAACACTAAAATAGTCAGTAAGAAAACTTGAAATCAGGAAAACATTATAAGTCAACCGTTCTAGTAAATTTAATGTAATTGGAATTATTAATCTCTATAGAAGAATGAGTATCAACCCCTATCATTTTATAGTAGATAAAAAAGTATTACCCAAATCCAACATCGAAAGTATGTTACACCCTATGATTTTAAAATAAAAACATTGTATTCAATAACTTTAGTGAAACACAATGCTAATCTTTGAAGAGAACATAACACTTGAATACTTAACAATAGATTTATTTATGTAAATGTATTCATTATTTTTTTTAACATGCAACAGAAAGACTGTAATTCATTACACACAACACTATGTTAATCTTGAATTACACCCAACACTCGGATTAGCTTGTGTTACATGCAACGCTGAGTTTAAAAGAAATATGATGTATTATTAAAATGTTATTATTTAATATAATACTTATAACGTAGCTTTTATATTTGAGAGAATGAATAGTACAAACAAAATTATTAAAAAATTGGTTATCTATTCATTAGAAATAAAATAATATTCATTTAAAAGAGATAGAAATGTTTTCTAAAAAACGCTATTTTTTATAAAAAGAATATTAGTCGTTCTTCTCACACATGACATAAAATTAATTTCTTAAAATTATAGAAAATTTATTTAATAAAATGTACTTAATTTATAAAATAATAATATAAAAATTAGATGAGGGTGATTTTTTTGGGTTTATTTAAAATATTTTAGTAATAAATATTCAAAATGATGAATTTTAATTCAAAACATCTATTTTGTATAAACAATTTATAATGATAAATGATATTTTTAACTGGTTTTAGAGTAAAATTAGTAAAATTATATATAAATTAAATAAATTTATGTCTA
This sequence comes from Viscum album, assembly GCA_963277665.1. Lineage (NCBI taxonomy): Eukaryota > Viridiplantae > Streptophyta > Magnoliopsida > Santalales > Viscaceae > Viscum > Viscum album. The sequence continues at coordinate 667,716,794 of OY728141.1, forward strand.
TTTTATAAGTTTTAAATTTAATTTTGATATAAAACTATGTATACATTTTATATTTTTCATTTTAAAACACACTTTTTTTCTTCACATTTATGTGATTAATTTTAAATTAGAATTTTCCAATTAAGATAATTGAATATGGAAAAAAGGATTACATATTTAGAATAATTGTATTTTATAATATTGAATATATTAAATATAATTTTTTTTTAAAAATTAATTCTGAAAATATTAAAACATAATTTAAATAGTTATGAAAAATAATGGATAAATTGGGGTTTTAATTAAGATGAAATGGCATAAAATGACCTACCAACATGTCCAGTACCAATTCGCTGGAAAAATTTCAATATTCTATCTTCTAGGTTTGTTAATTGACCATCTAGATATATTTTCATCTTATAACTTCTAAGTTCAATAATGGTCCACTTTGGAGGCTTCTGTATTTTAAAAATGTTGATATTACTGAATATTTTCAAAATATTACATGGGTTCCACTCAACTCAAATAAAAAATTCCACCCCTCTCCACTCCAAGTCAGACCATATAACACTTTTGGATCAGAAATTTCCTTCCAAAATCACTTACTAACATCCCTCAACTCATCCGGTAATCTTTATTTTTTTCATAACTCCATCCTAAGAAGTACATTAGGGTAAATCTAAGGTGGACATCTAAAGAAGAGGAAACATTGAGGACCACTATTATTTGATTTCTTCTCCTGCCACCATTAATTATTATTAAAGTTAAATAATATAATATCCTCAATATATTACAAATAATAAGCTATTTTTATGTTAATGTAATGACCAAAAAACATCCCACTTTCACCATATGGGTTATGAAATCTTTATTTATGTGAACGAATGACTACCACCTCATGAACTGATGTCATCCATTTTGTCATTACCACGTATCATGGATAGTTATGATGATGGATATAAAGTTAATATAAGATATTTATAAAATTATTATACCATATGATGTCATTATATCATAAATACCTTTTTTTATTTCCATTTAGTAGGAGAAATGATAACACCCCTTCTGTGTATGGATGACTACCACCTCACGTAGCGATGTGATAATTATTCATTACATGGAAAGAGATAAGCATAAATTAAATGATTATATGTTACATAACTGAAATAATTATGATATGAATTAAATATATATAATTATATAAAGATAATATATCCTTTAATTCGTTCCTTTTTACTCACCTAAGGATGATATTATCATTCATGTACATGTGGAATATTGCCTTCACAATGAGATGTGAATTTTTTCATAACCACACCACATGGATGATATATATAAGTATATTTAAATAAATTGTATGTCATATATCAGATTAAAGTCATTATTTAGAGATAAAATATTACTTACCTTCTTTCCATAATGATAATTGAAAAATAGAAATGTTACCCATGTGTACATACGACCTACCATGTCCATGATTGTAACATAGACCATTTTTCTTACCCATTTTTCATGATTGGTTTTAATTGTAAAATTGTTGTAAAAATATTATAATTATTTCATTATTATTATTCAATTAATGTTACAGCAGTATAATACGTGGATAAAAAGGATCTTTCATGATTAAAAATGTGTACCAAAGTAAGGCAGTTAACACCAGAAATATTGAAAATAATGAAAGGTTATTAGAGAATATAGGATAAGATTTTATAAAGGATCATTTATAATCTTATAAATACTAATATGGTTCTATAATAAGTAAATAACATGTTTAAAACCAATATAAATGGGAATAAATCATGTTTAACCAAAAATAAGCCTGAGGTAATAGATTTCACCTCAATTTCATTTCATTATGGCATATTGTAATGTTATAAACCTAATTTATTTTATATAGTGTATATATTTACCCCATTACATTTTAGATAATTATTAAATATTAATTAATCAAATTTTATATTTGAATTTTAATTATTTTATTTAAGGGGATCTGACTTGAAAATTACTATGTGGTAAATAATTTCATAACTAAATTTATTTTCAGTTGGTAATATTACTTTTTTGTTTTCATTGATATTATAAGATTATATGCATAATTAAATTGTTTATATTTTTAAATTTAATTTTTATACACATAATTTATTCATTAATTAATTTTCAATTTAGTGTTTTGATAATTGTAAGGGTTTATTTCACAATCTCATTCTAATCAATATTGTTTATTCTCAAATTTAAGTTAAAAACATTATTTGATCATTATCCATTAAAACCATTTAATTTTATTCTAATCTATTTATTCAAGATATTACTAAGTAATAATACAATTTTTACACATAATAGTGCCTACATTTTTTTTTCAAAAATCGGTTTTCATAATACAAGACTTCATTTATCCCTTTGATCAGAAATCAATTTTCTACACAAAAATGATTTCTAAAATTTTTTTTAATAATGTTTTTTACAATTTTGGAATGATTTAATAAAGATATATTTATGCAATTTTACTTTTAAGAATTTTTTTGCAGCATAATATTTTAGTAATTTTTTGAACTAAGGAGGTTTCTATCAGTTTTATAGTGAAATATGAATATTCTTTTCCACTTGTCTTAAATGTATGGAATTAACCACAGATATGGCCATAATTTATTTGAATATTTTTTTTTTCAATTTTTTTTTTATATTTTAATGAATTTTTTTTTTAAATATTCTTGAAATTATTAACTTTTTCAGTGTTATTTTTAAGGAAACTGTTTTTTAAACTTTTTTATGTTCTAAATCATGGTTTTAAAAATGAAAAGGATATTTTCCTAAAGATTTTTTTTTTAAATAAATTTTTATCATATATCTATTCATAAATATAAAACTCATTTATTCTTAATCCAATGTGTATCTGTTGTTTTGACAGCATTGATATTCTTTCTATGGATGGTTTTTTATCATTTTTTTATGAATAAATGTGTTGAAATTTAACTTCTTAAATCATTTTTGTAGTCATTAATTTTACATTGAAATATTCACTATCTTAAATTCATTGGACCTCAAATTTCCCAAAAATAAACACAGTTTTTATCATGGATTTTTTTTTATCTGGACCATATTACATTTTTATATATGGTGTTTACATTGAATGTTATTTAATTAACTGGGGGAAAATTTATAAATCTATATACTTTACATAATACAGATATATGATGATAAGGTTCATTTTATATAAATTAAATTTATTATTCAATGTATGAGAAACTATTGGGAATAATAGTGATGGGTGGGTATAGGCCCTCGATGCATTGGTAGGTCTCATTAGACAAAAATGTAAGATACCATTAAACAATTACCTATAGTTATAAACCATCTTGTGAATTCTCTTAATGATAGAGCAATAATGATGAATGAGATCATGGTGTCCAATAATTAATCACTTCCTTCATTAAAAATCCAGTAAGTAATATCCATGAGATTTTCACTATGATATATCTCTTGATGCATTTCATTCCCAGATTATTGATTAAAAGGAATTATTTTACATTTTTTTACATTTCCATATTAACTATTCCTTATCTTGTTATGATAGACATGTTATTGATTAAATGCAATTTATTTTAGGTTATTTAACATTTCATATTGATTATTCTGGTAAAAGAATTTTAATTTAATCTGTTTTAATAATTTATCGTTCCATGTTGATTATTCTCACTGAATCATGACACATTTCAATATACTTAACACTTACTAAGCATTTGATCTCACTCTTATTTTTTACATTCCTTTGAATAGAATATTTTTAAAATGATTTACATAAATGCATTTTTTGGAGGTAATAATGTTCTGTAATAAAAAAATATGTCATAATTTATCAATTAAGACTACTAAACTATTCATTTCTATGATATTTTATTCTTTGTACCATATGAAAATGTAATAATGAAAACACCAACTCTGGGATACAAGGGTCATGGTAACTAATTTGGGTAGTATATGATGTTTATTATAAACCATGGTAACTATATTTAAGAAAAAATAGATTTGGGATCATAAACATATGGAAGACTTTGATGATCTGTATAGAAGAACACCCTAATGTTTTGGTAAGGTAAATATTATATGCTTTTACTTGGAAATGCATCCTTTTATGTATAATAAAACTAGACATGGTTCAGCCAAAGATGTACCTTGGTGTATTAACTCCGAAAAGGGTACATTGGGCCATACTCGATCATCACCTGATACATGATAATGGGCCTTACTATGCACTTAGTTTTTCATTACATGTGGATATTCATAAAATAATTAATTTTTTTTTCAAACCATTATGAAGTATTTGAATAGATTATTACAATGAATGAATTAGTTTTAACCTAAGTTATAATTGATTTAAAAAAAAGTGGGGTCCCAATTTAAATGTCCTATAAATGATTATAGGATTTTCCCACTATGATTATTATTACTCACACTATGTTTTTGGTTTTTCTAAATGGATGGAACCCAATTGAATCCTATTAAAATTGAATAGGAAGAAAAATCTGGTGACCATGAGAAACTAATTCGGATAAAGACTAGAGATAAAAAATTTGTTAATATGTCTTATAATTTTCTATAAATATGATTAAAAACATATACATTAACTAACTCTAGGACTCACTAATGAAGTAAAGGATGATGTTTGCTAATAGATTTACTGATAGATACCATGGAAGAAAGAAGGATCAACTTTTATCATGTAAGAAATGAGGAAGTAGACACCCAGGAAAGTGAATAAATGGAATGGGGAAATTCTTTATTTGGGGATGGAAGTGAATAATGTAAAAAATTTCTAAGGAAAAATGAAGAGTATGATGGAAGGAAATAAATCTCATCCTAAGGAACCATTTTTAGTTCATTTTCTTAATTGTGGGATCCTAGGAATTTTCATATTCAATACCATCTTATAAATCATAAAACATAGACCATTGAATAGCCTATGTTGAAATAAAATTGTTGTATAATTTATTGTGATTCTATAATTATATTGAATTGTTTTTACCAATAGTATTCATGTATAAGAATCATGAAAAATATTAGGATTATATAAAATATCTTAAGGATATATTTATTTATTAACTTAACAGTTATTGATACCATCATGGGTAATGATATTAAGAATGTTCACATGTTGGATGTCTAAAAATCCATTTTTAGGTTTTATGTGATGAGAGTCTAGCAAGATTAAATATATTTTAGATAAATTTATTGAAGGTGTTCTTTTTTGTGCAAAATTAATTTTAGGAATAATGACTTTACATTTGAAAGATATTAGATTAATGGTATTGACATACACTATGGTTTTATAATCATTAATGACATTGTAAAAAATAATATAATAATATAATTATACTTTGGGGAAATTTTTTATTGAAACCCAAATTTAAAATATTTTCTAATGATTAATTTTATTTCTAGGATGTCCATCATATTTACTTGGTAATATTATTGTAATTATCTTAATTTAGTTTAGAAAAAGGGGAAATAACACACTGGGTGACAACCCATCAAATCTGACATGGTTCTGAGTCATGAAACCATGACCTATGGAATATAATGGTTTATCATCTACCAGTGGATATGAAATATTTATTATTTTTAATTAAAAAATTTTAAAAATAAATATTAACGATGAACTAGTGGTGTTACTTTTGTGGTTTAGGGATTAATTTATTAAATTGGATAACTTTTAATAACCATATTTTTTTTATAAAATAGTTATATATAGGCAAAAATACTTTTCAGAATATTATGTATCTTAAGAAAAATTAAAAGTTAATTTTTGTGCTTCATAAATAAAAACATCTCTTTCTGGATATTCATTTCTTGGAACTAGATATGGACTATAAACAAACTGAAACACAACCATATGTTGAAATATTAAATATGAAATATAAATATATAAAGTAAGTATATGTCCTTATATTCTTAGAGAGTAAATTAATCCCTCGCCATTATAAAAATGATCTTGAACACTAAATTTTTTTCATATTAATTTATATTCAATGAATCTGATTGTCATTTTAATTAGAATAGATTTATGGTTTGGAGGCCCTTAACAATCCACTGATCATTCACTTTCTTATGATCAATAGAATACATAAATATATATAATTATATATATTTATCATTCAATTCCATATCATCACTTCCCACCTATTTTACCCTATATAAAAATATAGTCATGTGTTATCCCATATGACCTTATCACTTCCCTTTCTCTCTAATTCATAGGATATTTTATTAACCAATTTATAATGTGGGTACCTCAAACTATGGTATTTAAAAATATCAAAGTATTTACTACCAATATAAATTTTAAATTGTAAGGTTTTAATTTATTTATGTTAGGATGAAAATAAATACTGATATTTTTAAATATGAACATTGCAATCGGAAGCATATGTGTCCCACAACACCAGGATTAGAAGAAAATAGAAAACCTAATGAGTTTATCATATATTTATTTATATATAAATTCAATATCTTCTATATATTTTATTATAAACAATTTGGATTTTATCTTTCGTTACATGACACACTAATTTTAGCTTACTCCACGTGTATCATTGAGGTCAACTTATATAACAAGCAAAACCAAGTTTAAATAAAATGAGAAATATTATTAAAACATTATTTCTTAATATAAAAGTTATAAAGTATCCATTAAATTGGAGAGTATTAATACTACATACAATATTATGATAATTACGGTTATCTATTTATTATAAATAACATAATAATAATTTAAAAGAAAAAATTATTTTTCAAAAACACATAAGTTTTATGAAAAGTATTTTAGTCTTGCAGAACACACATAACATATAATTTTGTTTAAAAATGTTATAAAATTTATTTTAAAAAATTATCTTCATTTTTTAAATCATAATATCACAAATTTCTTAAGATGATGTTTTTGGATTTTTCTGAAATATTTCATTTTTATATAAATATTTAGAAATACTAAATTTTAATTGAAAATGGAGATTCATTTAATTTATTTATAATGCTAAATTATATTTTAAATTTTTTTAATGTAAAATTACTTCAATAACATATAAATAAATACTATTTAGGTTAATAGAATCATTCCCAGGATGAATATTGAGATAAAATTTTTATAAACTTTTGAACATTTTCAATGTTAAACCCTGATTTCTTATCGCATCTATAGGATTAATTTATTTTTAAATTTTTTTATTTTTTAATAAATAATTTAAAAAATGTATTATTTTTTTATGATCATAATTTATAATTTCAAATATGAGAAACTTATTTTTTGAAAAAAAAATGACTAGTGAAAAACATTAAAAATTAATTATTTTGTGTCAGGTAAAAATTGACTTATAAAGGATTAATCTAAGAATATATGGGTAAAATTTACCGACCATATTGTACGGTGACCATTTTATGGCCAAAGATAGGCCTTAAATATTATAGGATCGATAAGTACCCATTTTGGTGGCTCTTTTATGATAAAATGTTGGTATGATTGAATATTTTAACAAACATACTAGTGTGCAACTCGATCAAATTATAAAAGGTCACCCCATCCTCTATCCATTTCACGCTATAAAACCATTTTATTAAAAAATTCCAAAACACATAACTTCCTAGATTCCATCCCCTCTTCCTAAAAGCTTCATTTTTTGAGATAATGTCGACCGAGGAAGGCCTTTGTTTCATCCCTAAATAGGATACCTAAAAGAGTGGTAACGTTCTTCAGTGACCATAATTATTTTATTTCTTCCTCCCCATTATTCAATATTAAAACATTTTCATACAGTAAACTAATTATATTTTATATAATTACATTTGGTTATATTATTATCATTTTCTATAAACATCCCCACTTCTATCAATTAGGTAATGAAATCATCATTAATGTGTATGATGGACTACCACCCCATGAACTGATGTCATTCGTTTTTACATTACCACCTCTCAAATTTGGAAATGATGATTTATACTATGGATTTTATATGACATTTTTATTATAATTATACCTATGTTTTCATTATTCCATATATATACATTTTTATTTTATATTCCATAGGATAAACTATAATGTCGCTTGTGTGTATGACATACTACCACATTGCAATACGAGGAGGTTTTTCTTTCACCAAAAATCATTACATATAAAGTGATAAGGATAATTTTATTTAATAAATGTGATATAAATGAAAAATTTATAATTATTAAAATATATTATATCATTTAATTTCCAACCTTTTCAACCACTTATTATGATAACATCATTCGTGTATGTGTGGACAACCACCAGCAAGATGTGATGTGACTCCCTTATCATAAAAACACCACATAGATGATATATATAAGTATATTTAAATAAATAATATGGTATATATGATATTATGATCATTATAGAGAGATAAAATATTACTTAACTCTGTTCAAAAATGATCATTGCAAATTTGAAGTTTTACTCATGCGTACATTTTTCCTACCATCACCAAGATTGTATCATAGACCATTTTCCATAACCATCATCCATGATTGGTTTTAAAAGTAAATTTGGTGTAAAAATGTAGAGGCCTAAAGCTTTACGTACATGGAAATTACATTAATTTTTTGGAATACTTAATACATAACAAAAACAAACACTCAAGGACCGTAATATTTTAGTATCTTTGGAAACTTGGAATATAAACTTCTATTCATGTTGAAATATCTTCAACATCTCCCATAACGATCTTCCCCGTTTTTTCTTACCTAAATCCTTTCTTTATATCCTGGGGAAAAGAAAACTTATAAAGGGTGAGCTTAAATTCTCAGTAAGGGTAATCATGGAGAAAATAAAACAAACCATATACATTTGAACATCAAAACATGAACATAATATTTAAACATCAAAATCTTGAGCAATGACGTAAAACATGGAAGTACATAAGGAATAGATCATAAAGAAACATTAATCATGATAATGTAAAATGGGAATAAAACATGTAATTGTGGAAACCATTAATCACATGAGATGATTTCGATAGTAGCCAAGGCATTGCTGCCAAGACCATCTTAGTGGACAAAGTCCCTTTCTGAATCGAGTTCACTCCTCATTCCAATCCTGTATTACTGAATCGAATTAACTTACCATTCCAGCCATGTCTATCTCATAAGATATAAATCTTTACCCAATTCATTTGAGGTAGATATAGTTCCCAACCATCTAATAATGAAATCATTCTTTTGTGTTCCACAAAATCATAAATCATACATCATAGCATAACCCATGTAATAGAATGGGATTCTTAAACATCATGCCATCATAACATAATACATATAAAAAATGGATATCATTTCATCATAAGAAGAATCAAACCATGTAAATAATTGATACATTATAATTTAAACATAACATATTAAGCAATTTCATTTTAGATGGAAAATATTTTTGATAAAACACATGAAATGAAATCTTGAGGAAAATATCCTTTCTTCTTCAAAATCATTTTATTTTCCAAAAATTCCATGAAATTTTAAAATAAAAGGGTTTTTTGGAAAATAATCATGCAATATTGTATAGGAAGCTTCATGAAAATGAGGCTTTAGGAAACCGTAAAAATCCGTTCACGCCGTATAAGTTAAAAAAACATTCTTCCCGTACTTTTGTCGGAAAGTCAAAAAAGTATCTCGTACGTCAAAATATTCCTTACATACCTTGTAGTAAAAGTAAAAATGGATTAAAATGACTTTAAACATACATGAAAACATTTCTAGAAAACATGTCCATGGATGATAACAATAACCACAATAAATACTTACGAATAAACAATATTGGATAAAAACGAGATGGGAAAAGTTATCCCTTACCTTACGTCCGATATGCTTCGTATATATCTGATCCTCCTGTATAACGATTTAAATAATGTCATTGACTTATTATAGAATCATATTAATTGTTATTATATCATATATGGTTCACTTATGACTTAATATTACCCGTTCTTTTGTAAATCCATGTTAAATCAGCGTTTGGGGTAAAATCGTTTCATTTATCATATGTGTTTCGACTTGTTGTTACTTATTACTTATATCCTGATTTCCTTATTTTAAGAATGTAAAAAATGATTTATATATAATAAATATTCAGCTTATATATGATAGATTGATTAATGTAATGTAATACATCGTTTATGGAGACGGTAGGTCGTACGTACGCATGAACGTTGTTTTCGTTTCCTTATTGAATTGAATGGAATTAAGTAGATGACATACATATATATATACATAAATCCAGTATCATTATTACTTCATATATTTCATTATTATTCAGTATATATACTTTATAATCATTTGTGAATGGTTAAAATGGAGAATGAATCTCATCGCGTCGTGGAGACAGTAGTCCGTACATACGCACAAACGATGATATCATTCACATGATCATGGAATTATATCGAAGTGTATGTATAATATTTCAGAATCAATATCAATTTAAAATAATCATATATATTTATTTATTTACACCATTATAACCATCCAATTAAGGTCGTGGTGGAAAACATATTACACCACGGCGTGGAGACGGTATTCCGTACGTACGCACGCGCGGTGATTCCGTTTTCCGTAGGATGGATAGAAGGTGGAATAGGGTTGTTTCATATTTATAATAACATATTAGTATATGATTGATACTTATGTTATTAATTAATAATGAAACAACTAAATAATAGGAAGTATAATAAGAAATAAATTTGAAAGAATCGGTATTGGATATTACCTCTTCTTCGATGCACCTCCTTTAAACTTCTTCTTAGGGCACTAGGGTTGTTCTTTTGAGAATACCAGAACCTCTATGATATAACTATAGAGGTTTAGAAGATGCATTTTCAGGGTTTGGACGAGCTTCAAGGCTCAAAAGGGTGTGAAAAGAAGTGGCAAGGGGTTCCCTTTTTAAAAGGGAGGAGAGGGGCACCTTTGGAAATCTTCAAAATATTAATTTATAATAAATTTAACCCCACTTAAAAACCTCCAAAAATGACTCATATTCAAAGATTAGATGCTATAGGGTTTTAATCTCATCAACCAATAAAGTTTATACATGTAGGAAATTTATTTTAAACATTATCAACTTGATTTATCCTTATTTAATCTATTAAATTTTATTTGTGGTAATAAGATTCTATATTTTAAATTGTCATATATAATGACTTATGTGCTATGAATTATCCATAATTAGATAATTTATGACATTTTAGACTATATGAATTTCAATTTATAATTTTTAAATATTTTTGTGATTTATAAACAATTTAATAATATGTTATTTTTATAAAATAACAATAGTGTCAATTTTGACACTATTCATTTATTTCAATTTAAATAAAATCCACACAGAGGATATATTTGAACTAAAATATTTAATAGGTTCCTAACATGTAATAGTATTCTATAGAATTAGTGGACACATTAAATAGTTCATATAATATTAATTTTACTATTTGTAAAACCATTTATTTGATACTTCTCTTAATAAAATAATTACTACAACTTTTTTGTATAATTATTAAATATACTTATTTTTTGCATAAAATTTAAAAATAAAATACTAGGATGAAAATAAATCTTATATATTTCATAATAATACATTTAGTCGGATTTATCTTCTAAAAAACCCAAATTTTAAAGTGTTATATTTATTAAAGTATGAAGGTGACAAATTTGACATCATATAAAATAAAGAAATATAAGTGTCATAATCACTTTTATAAGACTCAAAACAGTCATATATTAGGTCATTGGATGTTTATGGTTCATATATACACTACCAATAAATTTTGGTCAGGTGTGTGAGTCTTTTAATGGGTATTATTATTTCAATAAAAACTATATTACTTATTTTTCACTAAATAAAAAATTTTGCATCATTCATGTATAAGATATTAAGGTAATTAAATATCTCTTAAAAATTATAAATAAATTACCATGATAAAGAAACACATTTTATCTTTCAAATTAGTATTTATAACCTAATTTATATTGTGTATAAACTTATATTAAAAATACTTTAATTATTAAAGTTGAGTGAGACATATTTCACTTTCCTTTAAATAAAATAAACTAAAGGTCTTAATCACCTCCAAGTGGGTTCTAATGGATTTCATTTTGACCCAAATATTCCTTAGGACGAAATATAAGCATCCAATTATATTAATAAAAGTTTTAGGGTAATTTTATGATATTACATTTACCCTTAATTACCCGATTTATCTTTTACTATGGTAAATAAAATTTATCGTAGTTACTAATCATAATGTCCAAAAATAAAAAGTATCATATTAACATTATTTGGACCCAATGATTAAAAATATGGAAAAAAATTTCTACATTAAATACACAAAATTTTCAGAAATTAATTTAAAATTAATCTCGTTGTTAAGAAAATGAGTTTTAAAAGTTAAAACATTGCAAAAGATTGAAATGATTTTACCTATGAATTCAATGTAAAATCAATGATAATGAAATAAATTATATTAAATGGTAAAAATATATTCTATTCATAATTTAAAACCATTCAATATTATAATTTAACTACATAAATTATTACGATGAAAAAAAATTGTTTTTAATTAAAATATAGTGTCTTTTTACTATTCATTACAATATGAAAGTTATCAGAATAATATGAAAATTTTATCCAAGGAAAAATTTTATATCCTGATTCCAAAGAATAATTTTATATTGTAAAATTGAACTTATAAACATGTCAAAAACTATATTTAAAGTGGGTGCGCCATCAAAAGGCGGCAAAACTGCATTTTTAAAAAAATACTTATTTACCCGAAATATTTATTTTGTTCTCATACCATGTTCTAGAAAATGTTTAAGTTGAATAATAATGTTGTAAAATTCAAAATTTATTTAATAATATTCATAACTTCTAGTTCGTGATAATATTATAACCATATATCATTGTTTAGTGAAACCCGGTATTACGTACAACACACGCTATCGAGGAAGGTTGTGATTACGTGTAATGCAAGCCAAATCAGGGTTGCGTGTAGTGCAAGACTACTTTCTTGTTGCGTATAACAAAATACAACCATATTTATTTTATAAATTGAATATATATATATATATATATATACATACACACTCAATTTTTCGTAGAATAACAACTATCAAACAAACTTGAAATTGTGTGTAACACGATCCAAGAATAATGTTGCATATACTGCATGCTAATAAGGTGTTGCGTATAGAGAAAGATAATCTTGGTGTAGCGTACAATAGAAGATATGAAAGAAATTAAAAAGAATATATATCTTATAAAATCTCAGGGTGGTACATTCTACCCCCCTTAAAATAAATTTCTCCCTCAATATTCTTCGGGGATATAAATGGTTTACTACTTGAAAGTTTCTTTAATAGAAACCCATATCGTAAAAAGGAATACCAAAACATAACTTTAAAAACTAAATTATGAAACGTAACAATTACCCAAATTAACTAATAACTGGGTTTCCACATAAGAGAACATAGGTGAAAAATATGGATATAGAAGTGAAATCTAACCATCAAGTTCTGATGGAGAGTGGTAGAGAACATGGCTATGAAAAATCCAACAATCACAAAGCCATAAATTTGTGATGATCTAAGGTACCATCAGATTCATCGGATATGAGAGTACTAGGACAACATTTTTGGTTTTCAAGATCATTTCCCTAATGTTGATGATTTTTTGTATAAGGTTTAATACTTACTTGATTTCAGTGCAAAATCATCATTGGTCATTCCAGGAACAATTTCTGCTTCATCTCTTATTTAAAGTATGAAGTTGAATTTTACATTCTTCAAGTATTATAAGATCACGCGATAGAATTATAGGTTATTCCATCTGTCTCAAACATAAGGTTAGAAAACGATATATATATATATAGAAGTCCATCTATGGTGAGATTAATCGTATATGGTTCAAAAAATGGACTTATACTTCATCTATCATACCGCTTAATATAATAAAACTAGTTTCTACTAACTAGGGACTTCATGTAGGCCAGCGGTAGGAGATAAAGTCATGTCGCACTTCGTTTGTGGGTTCGATTCCCGCAACCTTGTCTGACGCGATGGGTTGTCGCCCATGCTGCAGGTTCTCCTTTTTTCTAAAACTATACTATCATCATATCAAAAAGCTCTATCCTTAAAAAATACTATATGATGTCAAACTTAATCCATTCCATCCTTTTGGATTTTCGAAAATACTTCTGTCTAATCTTATAGTATAAATAGAATGATTACTAAAAAGGTCAAATAACAAGAACGTGAATAAAATCATTTATCCCTCATATATCGCAAGATATATTTTTTTGATCGCATTCTAAACATGTGAATACCTTAATCTTGTATTCTAGGGAAAAATGAATACCCATTGAACCTTAATGAAAACTTGGATGTTGTAAAAAGTTAACTCTTTCCACATACCAAAATCCCAAAATTTCAATATACTCAAACCATGGTATCACTTTGTCCTTATATCATTCATGAGATCATGAATACTATGAAAATTTTTATTTTCTCTTTATCCCTTCATTATGCGCATATCATCTGCTTTCCAAAATATTGGAATCACTTTTCATGGTTACCGGTACCATAAAATTATTTAAAACCACAATAAACTAATACAAAAATATTCCAATACACCATAAAATTACCTCAACAACATTATTATTGAATACCAATACATAAACACATCAATCCATACTCTTCAATGATTGTCATGGAATAAGTCCTTCCTTGATTTAGAAGTAACCTTTTGGCTCATGGCATTAAGTTGGGTAATGCCCATGTTCTCCACAAATATGACATTGAACTCCATAATAGTCTGTCACTATATGACCATTTTCTCCACACAGATAACATCTTTCCTTCCATTTGATGTATTCCTCAAGGTTATTCTTCCCTTATTTATAAATATCAATCTTCCTTTATTTATGCTCCTCAACATGTGAACATGCATACAAGTCTATCTTCCACTTATTTGATGAATTAAGAATACCACTAAATTTCACCTTGTTAATCATATATCGTGATGAATGATTCGGCATAATCACAATATACTTCTCTCTAGGTATTACGCAGTTTCATTGATCATAGTCACCAATTTTTCTGTTGGATTCAATGTTAACCGAATTCGTTCTGGTTCCCTCCATTGACTAAAACTCAAAAATAATTCTGTGAGAGGAAAAATCATATAAGGAAAATAACATAATCAAGGGGGGTTACCTTCGAAATCTAACATCTTAGGTTTAATTATAATATTGTTACCGTAATTCTAGGACTATAACCTATACTTATACTTCACCTTAGGGACATCCCTAGACATACCTTATAAATATTTCTAGGGATCTCACTAAAGTTTTCGCATCCTATTTTCCAAAGGTTAACTAAACCTTTCCTCTGATACCAACTATGGAGGCCCGAAGCTTGACGTACATGGACATTACATTACTTTTGCAGAATACTTAATACATAACATAAACAAAAACTCATGGACCGTAATAGTTTAGTGTCTTTGGAAACTTGGAATATTAACTTCTAATCATGTTGAATGATTTTCAGCATCTCCCATAATGAACTTCCCCTTTTATTTCTTAACTAATACCTTTCTTTATATCTAGGGGAAAAGAAAACATATAAAGGGTGAGCTCAAATGCTCAGTAAGTGTATGCATGGAGAAAATAAAACAAACCATATACATTTGAACTTCAAAACATGAACATAATATTTAAACATCAAAATCTTGAGCAATGACGTAAAACATGGAAGTACATAAGTCATAGATCATAAAGAAACATTAATCCTGACAAAATAGAATGGTAATAAAACATGTAATTATGGAAACCATTAATCACATGATATGATTTCCATAGTAGCCAAGGCATTGCTGCCAAGACCATCTTAGTGGACAAAGTCCCTTTCTGAATCGAGTTCAGTCCTCGTTCAAGTCCTGTATTACTGAACCGGATTAACTTACCATTCCATCCTTGTCTATCTCATGAGATATAAATAATTACCCAATCCATTGGAGGGAGATATAGGTATCACCCATCTCATAATGAAATCATTCTTTTGTGTGCCACAAAATCATAAATCATACATCATAGCATAACCCATGTAATAGAATGGGATTCTTAAACATCATGTCATCATAACATAATCCATATAAAAAAATGGATATAATTTTATCATTAGAATAATTAAACCATGTAAATAATGGAGACATTATACTTGAAACCTAACCATATTAAATAATGTCATTTTAGATGGAAAATATTTTTGATAAAACACTTGAAATGAAATCTTGAGGAAAATATACTTTCTTCTTCAAAATCATTTTCTTTTCACAAAATGCCATGAAATTTTAAAAGTAAAGATTTTTTTTGAAAACACTCATGAAATCTGGAATAGTAAGCTTCATGAAAATGAGGCATTATGAAACCATAAATATTTTTTCACGCCGTATAAGTTGAAAAAACATTCTTCTCGTACTTTTGCTGGAAAGTCTATAATGTATCTCATACGACAAAAGATTCCTTACATACCATGTAGTAAAAGTAAAAAATGGATGAAAAGGACTTTAAACATACATGAAAACATTTCTAGAAAACATGTACAAGGATTATAACAATAACCCCAGTAAATACTTACGAATAAACAATCTCAGATAAAAACGAGATTGGAAAAGTTATCCCTTACCTTACGTCTGATATGCTTCGTATGTGTCTGAACCTCCTGTATAATGATTTAAATAATGTAATTGACTTATTACAGAATCATATTCATTGTTATGATTTCAAATATGGATCACTTATGACTTTATATTGCCCTTTCATTTGTAAATCCATGTTAAAACAGCATTTTGGGTAAAATCGTTTCATTTATCATACGTGTTTCGACGTGTTGTTCTTTATTACTTATATCCTGATTTCCGTAATTTCAGAATGTAAAACATGATTTATATATAATAAATATTCATCATATATATGATATATTGATAAATGGAATGAAATACACCGTTCATGGAGACGGTAGGCTGTACGTATGCATGAACGTTGTTTTCGTTTCCTTATTGAATTGAGTGGAATTAAGTAGATGACATACATATATATATAAATAAATCCAGTATCATTATTATGTCATATATTTCATTATTATTCAGTATATATACTTTATAATCATTCATGAATGATTAACATGGAGAATGAATCTTATCGCGTCGTGGAGACGGTAGTCCGTACGTACGCACGAGCGATGATATCATTCCCATGATCGTGGAATTGTATCGAAGTGTATGTATAATATTTCAGAATCCATATCACTTTAAAATAATCATATATAGTTATCTATTTATACCATTATACCTATCCAAGTAAGGTGGTGGTGGAAAACATATTACACCACGGCGCGGAGACGGTATTCCATACGTACGCACGCGCGGTGATTTCATTTTCCATAGGATGGATAGAATGTGGAATAGGGTTGTTTAATATTTATAATAACATATCAGTATATTAGTGATACTGATGTTATTACTTCATAATTTAACAACTAAAGAAGAGTAAGTAGAAGAAGAAATAAATTTGAAAGAATCGGTAACGGATATTACCTCTTCTTCGATGCACCTCTTTTAAACTTCTTCTTAGGGCACTAGGGTTGGTCTTTTGAGAAGATAAAAACCTATATGATATAACTAGAGATATTTAGAAGAGTAATTGGCAGGTTTTGGCTGATCTTCAAGGCTCAAAAGGGTGTCAAGGGAAGTGGGAAGGGGTTCCCTTTTTATAAGAGAGGAGAGGGGCACCTTTGGAAATCTTAAAAATATTAATTTATAATAAATCTAACTCCACTTAAAAACCACCAAAAATGACTCATAATAGAATATTAGATGATATAGGTTTGTAATCTCATCAAACAATAAAATTTCAACATGTAGAGAATTTATTTTAAACATTATGAACATGATTTATCCTTATTTGATCTATTAAATTTTATTTGTGGTAATAAGATTCTAAATTTTAAATTGTTATAAATAATGACTTATGTTCTGTGAATTATCCATAATTAGATAATTTATGACATTTTTGTCTATATAAATTTCAATTTACAATTTGTAAATATTTTTTTGATTTTTAAACAATTTAATAATATGTTATTTTTATAAAATAACAATAGTGTCAATTTTGACACTATCAATTTATTTGAATTTAAATAAAATCCACACAGAGGATATATTCTAACTAAAATATTTAATAGGTTCCTAAAATGTCATAGTAATCTAGAAAATTTTTGGAGAACATTAAATAGTTCATAAAATATTTATTTTAATATTTGTAAAACTATTTATTTGATATCTCTCTTAATAAAATAATTACTACATTATTTTTGTATAATTATTAATTATACTTATTTGTTGCATAAAAATTAAAAAAAAATCATGGATGAAGATAAATATTATATATTTCATAATAATACATTTATTCAGATTTATCTTCCAATACATCCAAATTTTAAAATGTTATATTTATGAAATTATGAAGGTGACAACTTTAACATCATATAAAATAAAATAATATAAGTGTTATAATCACTTTTATAAGACTCCAAACGGTCATATATTCGGTAATTGGATGATTATGGTGTATATATACACTAAAAATAATGTTTTTCAGGTTTATGAGTCTTTTAATGGGTATTATTATTTCAATAAAAACTATATTACTTATTTTTCACTAAATAAATAATTTCTGCATCATTAATGTATAAGCTATTAAGGTAAATAAATATATCTTAAAAATTATAAATAAATTAACATGATAAATAAAAACATTTTATCTTTAAAATTAGTATTTATAACCGAATTTATATTCTGTATAAATGTATATTAAAAATACTTTAATTATTAAAGTTTAGTAATACATATTTCACTTTCCTTTAAATAAAATAAACTAAAGGTCTTCATCACCTCCAAGTGGGTTCTAATGGATTACATTTAGACCCAAATATGCCTTAGGACAAAATATAAGCATCCAATTATATTAAGACAAGTGTTAGGGTAATTTTATGATATTACATTTACGCTTAATTACTCGATTTACCTTTTGCTATGGTAAATAAAATTTACCATAGTTACTATTCATAATGCCCAAAAATAAAAAGTATCCTATTAACATAATTTGGACCCACTAATTACAAATATGGAATCCATTTTTGTAAATTTAATACAAAAAAGTTTCATAAATTAATTTAAAATTAATCCTGTTATTAAGAAAACTAGTTTTAAAAGTTAAAACACTGCAAAAGATTGAAATGGTTTTACCTATGAATTCAATGTAAAATAAATGCTAATGACATAAATTATATTAAATGGTAAAAATATATTATATTAATTCTTTAAAACCATCCAATATTATAATTTAACCACATAAATTATTAGGATGAAAAAAGTTTTTTTAAATTAAAATATAGCGTGTTTTTACTATTCATTAAAATATAAAAGTTATCAGAATAATATGAAAATTTTATCCAAGTTAAAATTTTATATCCTGATTCCAAATAATAATTTTATTTTTTAAAATTGATCTTATAAACATGTCAAAAACTAGATTTAAAGTGGGTGCGCCATCAAAAGGTGGCAAAACTGCATTTTTTGAAAAATACTTATTTTACCTGAAAACATTATTTTGTTTTCATATCATGTATCTATAAAATGTGTAAGATGAATAATAATGTTATAAAATTCATAATGTAGTTAATAATATTCATAACGTCTAGTTCGTCATAATATTATAACCATATATCGTTGTTTAGTGAAACCTGGTATTGCGTACAACACACGCTATCGAGGAAGGCCGTGATTGCGTGTAATGCAAGCCAAATCAGGGTTGTGTGTAGTGAAAGACTCTTTTGTTTTTGTGTATAACAAAATACAACCATATTTCATTTATACATTTAATATATATATATATACACACACACACACACTCCATGTTGCGTAGAATAAAAACTATCAAACAAACATGAAATTGTGTGTAACACGATCCAAGAATAATGTTGCATATACTGCAAGCTAATACGGTGTTGCGTATAGCGCAATATAATCTTGCTGTATCATAAAACAGAATATATGAAAGAAATTAAAAAGAATATATATCTTATAAAATCTCAGGGTGTTACAAAAAATATGATAATTATTTCATGATTATTATTTTATACTTCATATATCAATATAATACGCATAAGAACCATATCCCTCATAATGAAACACACGTGAGAAATCAAGGAAATTAACAAATAAAATATTGAAAATAACAAATGATAATTAATGAATACAAGATATAATGATATAAAAAATTAATATATGATATTATAAATATTAATATGGCTCTGAAATATGTTAATAAAATTTTTAAAACTAAAATATGTGATTATAAATTAGATTCAACCAAAAGGATGTTTATGGTAAGGTATTTCATCTCAATTTCATTTTGTTGATGCATATTGTAATATAATAGATGTAATTTTATTTATATGGGTTGTATAATTACCCTTTGAAATGTAATATCCTAATTAATTAACATTTCATGGTATTTTAACTTCAAATTTTAATTATTTAATCCATGTAGATTTTCCTTGAAAATTACCAAGTGGCAATAAATTTCATTACTCTATTTTCATTAATTATATTATATTACTTATTCATTGTCTTTGAACATCATAGATTATATGTATAATGAATTTTTATTCTATTATGTTTTATTTAAAAAAGATTTATGTGGATTTTCAGTTTATAAAAATAAGTTTTTTCATTGATTAATTCTCACTTCAATGTTATTATCATTCTAAGGGATTATTTCACAATATCATTCCTATCTAGGTTGTTTATTCATGAATTTTAGTTGAAGGAAATTATTAGAACATTGTCAAATAAACCCATTATATTTTATAATCTTCTATTTATTCATAATATTTTTATACTATTTTACTATTTTTTCATTCTTTGGTACATAACATGTTTTATAAAATATTTTTTACAAAATCAGACTTCATTTCACACATTAGTTGAACATCTGTTTTCCTGCAAAACCATTTTTTGAAAAAATGTATTCAATAATGTTTTTACCCTTTTAAAAAAAGATTTTGTAAAGAAATTTTCACCCATTGAATCCTTTAAGGAATTTTTTCAATGTAATATTCTTGTCATTTTCAATATAAGGCACTTTTCTATCCTTTTTATAGTGTAAAAATAAATTATTTAAATTATTTAACCTATACAAAATTACCTGCCGATATGACCTTCAATTATTTGAGGCACATTTTTTATATTTACAATGTAATTTTTATTCTAAATACTTATCCTAATATTCCATAAATTATTATGTTTTGAAAAGTTATTTTGAAAGAAAAATATTTTTAAAATATATTATGTTTTTAAAAGTGATTTTCAAAATGAAATGGATATTTTCTACAAGAATTCATTATAAATATCATTTTATGGTATTTCTATTCATTGATAACAGAACCCATTTATTCTTAATATAATCGGAATATTTTGTATTGATATAATTCTTATTATTTCTATGGATGATTTATGATCATTTATTCCAAGTAAAGTATTGACATTAACTTTATTGAATTATTTTTTAGTTAATAACATTCCCTTGAAATATTCACTATTATATGATCATTGGACATTAAATTTCCCTAAAAATATATATTATTTATCATGTATTTTTTTATTTACTAAACCATATACATTTTTTTCACATGGTGTTTACCTTGGATGTTATTTACTTAAATGTGGAAATTTTTTTAAATTCATGTCCTTTTCTTAATACGAATATTTGATAATAAGACATATTTTTCATTAATAACACTGATTATTCAATGTGTGATGATTTATTGGACCTTTAGTTATAGGTGTGGAACATTGTTATATATCCCCTATGTGAATTGGTAAGATTCATGAGAAAACTAAATAATATATATTTAAATAGGTTTTTACCTGTAGTTTTAAAATATATTTTGAATGGTATTGACAGTAGGGTATATTGATGCTTGACATCATGAAATACAATAATAAAGCATTGGAATCATTAATAATTTAGTTATTTTTATCTATCCAAACTTCACTACCATTTATCTCTAAATGAATTTCATTCTACGTTTATTGATTAAATATAATCTTTTTTTAGTTATTTATAGTTCCATATTAACTATACCTTATCACGTTATGATTTCCATTTTAGTGATTAAATTGAATGTTTTTAGTTATCTACCATCTCATGTTGATTATTCTTGTAAAAATATTTAAATTTAGTATTTTTTAGTTATTTACCTTTTCATATATATTATTCTCATTGATTCAATATAGCCTCAGGTGAACCTAACCCTTACTGAGAATTTTATCTCACCTTATTCTATTTCCATTACTTGGAATCCATGAAGTGTACTATAATATACATGCAAGGATAATCTAGAGGGAGTATTTTAATTCTCAAAAAAAACATTGTTATAATTTTTTATTCAAATAAAGTGTTTTAAAAAAGTATGTATCTGATTTTAAAATATTAGTAAACTATTTGGTACATTGTTATGGGATTCCTTATATCATATGCCAATGTAATAAAGAACATTCTTTATTTGGGATACTAGTTTTGTGGACACTAAAAAATAAGTATTAAATAATAAATAACAATTATAAATTTAAATAATTTTTATAAAAGAAGTTCAAAAAGTTTTTGTTTATAAAAATACTGATTATTTTATTTATTTATTTATCAAGGAGCATGGAAAGTATTTTATCTAAACATGTAATCATGGTAAGGGGTTTTTTGTTTGATAATTAATTTCCTAACAAAAAGTTCTTAATGTGTTCCATAATACCAATAATATGCTGTGATTACTTCAAAATGAATTTATTTCACCATATTCATGGTTTTTGATGATTCATATCATGTACATAATTTAAATTTCCATTTATTAAGAAGATACCCAACATGAAAGTAGTTTTGATAAAAATATTAAACAAACATTAATGTTTTTTATTCCAAACTCATTTTAAATTCTATATTGTTTTTAAAATGTAATCCATATAAGAAATTTTTAGTATTTATAAAACAAAACAACATTTAATTTTTTTATTGAAGGTTTTTTATATGTTCATAAATATTTTATTTACACATGTCTCATGTTTTACCCAAATTGTTTCTTTTAAGTAAAACTCACCTAGTCTATTATTTTTAGTCAATAATATCCCTTTAAAATGTATTAATTCAGTGGTTTCTATTGAAAATTTCATTTTCTATACCTATATAATTTATTGTGTTTATTCTATACTGTGTTATCTTATTCATAAGGGTTTAATGAAAATTTTAAGGTTTTCTATATGGGGCATGTTCACCAATGTGTAAAATAATTTCATTTTATCAATTTCCATGCATGGATATCTTTCCAAAATCATTATCTTTTATTATGATACATTATTTCAAATAGTTAATTATCTTATAATGAAAAGACTTATTTTTCTTTATTTTAAAAATATTTCTATATATATTTTTTGAAAAAATGTTATTGTTGTTTCTTATTTAGAATTTTATTTTTTTCTAATGAACCTAAAAATTATTTTCATGAAAATCCACATTCTTTGACATAAATTATTCTTGATCAATGAAATCAATCAAATTTAAATTCTATGTTCCTTGTTAGTACGGCCAATGTTTTTTCCTTCCCTTTGGAAGGAATGACCCGTCACTTAGATTCTATTTCCAGATCATTTTTTATGTATAAACATTAGTTTTCACCCAATTCATTTTTTTCAATACCATATTTTTGATTCATTTGATTGAATGGTGTAAATATTGATTCTATAAAATGATTTATTGTGGACAATTATTAACTTAAATGTATACCCTTAATCATTACAGTGTAAATACCATATGTTTCATTATATTTATTAAGTGGTACTTACCAAGAAAGTTAAATGATTTGACTGGATACCAATTTATTTTCAATGGGTTTATCATATTATTATTATTGGTAGAATTATTAATGATTTTCATATGTGAATCCATATGGAACCATTTTTCCATAGGTTATTTATGATATCTTTAGTGAAACCAATTTTCTTTCCATGGATCTTTTATTCTATAAAAGTGATTTATTTTCATTTGGAATGTATTCATAAACTCATTTTACTTCCATCGGTTATCTTTGATTTGATATGTGATAGATTTCAAGGGGCACTCATAAGTGTGGAAGAAGATACGTGGGGTCTTATATCTCCCCCAAATGCACTATTTTAAAGCCTATATTTCATGATATTAGTATTTGAGAGTTCATTTTATTTACTCATATTTTTGGTCACATATTGTGTGGATCATGAAATTAATGTATCATATAATAATGTTTCTTAAATAAATAGAAATATGTCAAATAGTATTATTCTTATTATCTTGGTTGTTTTAATATCTCACGGATCATGTTTATTGACTGATGTTACTTAACTATTTTTATTCATTTCATATATAATACCAAGACATATTCCTTGATTTATGATCTTTTTTTGTTATGTATGGATTTCCTTCTATATACTGATTATATCGTTATGTTTATCTTATTTTATATTATTTCATTTTAATTTTACAACTTATGTTTACCCTCATTGAGAATTTGAGCTTACCCCATTCATTTTTTTTCATTATTATAGTCATAATGATGTACATAACTTATGAAATGTCTAGAAGGTGTATAGAATGTCTCATATATGGAGAAATGTTAACAAGATTTGTGAGATTATAAGTTTACGTAGCTAGTCTCTTAGATACTAAACCATTTGATCCTCTATTTTTTCAACTAATCTGATTTGTGTTACATAAATAACAATTTTGTGGTATTATTTTTGTTATTTTTATATTGGCTTCAATAGATATATACTCGTACACTTGGGTCCAATTCTAAAAAAATAACCAATATTTTTTATGAAAAATAACGGAAATATATACAATCATTTATACTCCTGAGGGTCTTTTTGGTCTATTTTTTGGAGGATTTGGAAAAATAATTATAACATATAATTTTTTTCAAAAATATATAAAACCTATTTGGATTCACTCATCCAAGAACCTTAATCAAAACAAAACACCTTTGGATGTTCTAATTATCCTTTGAAAATAATTTTAGAATGTAGGGTGACAATAAAATTTCCCAGTAAGGGGTTTTAAAACCCTTATAAAATATTTTAATAAATACTATAACAATTACATTGAAAACATTCACCTGAAATAATTTCACTTTATATTAAATATAAAACATTTTAAAAACAATTTTCCAAAATATGAATTTTTGGTTTTCAAAAATATCTATAAGAAATAATGTTCAATACCATTAAAAATAGATATCATTATCAAAAATCATACCATTTGAAAATAATTTAATGACATACATAGAATATAATAACATTATTATGAAATATTATGTAACATTTAAATCCTTAATAAATCCATGATCCTACTAGAAATATCACATATAAGAAAACATCCCCTTGAGGTCATTGGATTACCCCATTCCACATTATCACATTCGATACCCAACTTTCATATTTTATATGAAATCATTTTTTTCAAGTCTAAAGATAAATTCATAATACATACAAATTTCATTTCAAAAACATTACATAAATGTAATTTAATTTTAATAAGGAATATAATTACATAACTAGTACAATTTAACTCATTTGATGAGAGAATTCGACATTTACATACCTTATAATTATTTGAAATACAATATTATTTAGACATGAATATAATGTTAATGACATATATTGTGCATGGTTAAACCAATATATATGTGAAACATCCAAAGATTTTAAATAATATTTCATGAATAAAACTAAGTCTTTAAAAATCACATAAAACATGTAAATAAAATCCTTTAAATAAAAATTGTTCCACCAAAAAGATTTGAAAACTAAAGATACAAATTTCCAAATAAATACGATATTAAAATAATAATATGTTAAAAGAAAAACATTTTTAAATAAAGAAACATAATTTAAATAATTTTTAATATTGGTACTCCATTAATAATGTGTTCAAAAATAATTATTGAGAATACAAAAGATTTAGAATAAAATTTCCTTTGGAAAAATATAATCTTGAAATTAAATAAACCTTACATTGATTTTGCATAAATACTTATTTTTACAGAAATCTAGGATTTCTCCCTCATTATCACATTCACACTACACACCCCATTTGATTGTTACAAATATTTTTTAAAAATATATTCATAAAATATATAGCTTATAATGGGATGTTATTTATATAGGTGTATCCCTGGTGTTAATTCGTATTTAATTAATATGAATGAAAATAGAAAGGTTATCTTAGATATTTTAAAATATATAAATTTAAATAAAATATAGTTTTTAATATTGATTGAATATTTTATTTATTTAATAATCATAAAATTAAAAAAAATGAACTTATGGATTTAGAAATTATTCTTCCTTACATAGCAAGCTAGGAGTCATAAACAATTAATATTTAATGTTTATGGTTATGGATATACATATAAAAATGGATATTGATACTACTAATAGACTAAGAGATCTCTAATTTAATTTAAACCATGTTTTCTGAATTTTAAATATGTATTTATTGACTGTATATATAAATATATATTGAAATTATCAATACAACTGGAGAAACATGATGACTCACAGGGTGCCATCAATGTTCCTCGAATGAGAGAGGAATGATTCCATGTGTATTCAATTATTTTTATATATGAAAATTTTAGAGAACTTATTTATATATATACACTTATAAATATACATATCTATTTTTTATGAACCCAAAAAACACTTTAAAAGATGATGGAAATGATATATTGTGGATAGGGAATGAACAAATGGGTTTGGAATATGGTTATTTTTCAGCAAAAACTGAGGGTAATGTGGGAATTTATGAATAGTCTTCCTATTTTGGTATAAATAATGAGAAGATAATTTCATCATGGCACGCTAGAAAGATAATAAGGTTGAATATGAAACTGTGAAAATATTGGATGACTTTTACATGATTGATCATATAGTTATGCTATAAATAGAAATTTTTTAAGTGGATATACAGTGCCCAAATTTCTCAATCACACATTGATCTTCCACTCCATTAATTGCATGAATATAAGTTAAATTATTCCATTTTTAGTTCATTCTAAGGAAATGGTTGATCAACACCTGTATATTCGAACACATCACACCCACCACAGCCTGCACCACATGGTCCACCTGGAATATTGTTGGCTCTATGTTATCCCATTTAAACTCTTCTAGTTTTATACACCCACCCTTCTACCATTGTACCTACTAATTACGGGACCGTCCTCCCACATGGTTGACCACCTAGTCCCATATATAGTAGAGCCTAGCTTATTATGGGTTGTATTGTATATCAAATTTATATATATATATATATAATTAAACATATAAATTACTAAGTTAAAATTGAAATAAAACTTAAATAATACAACATTTTATGCATATGTCAATATTGTTTCAGTTTTATAAAAATATTATTAACTTAATTTTATATATTTTATCAAAATTTTAATATAAAATATCAATACCAAATGTATTAATAAATTTTTTTTTCATTAATATAATTTCAAAATCTCTTTAATATTTTTATACCTAGTAATGTATAATATTATCACTACAAACTTAACTAAGTCATATAAATATTTGACGTTTAAAATAATATGTTTTAAAATTATAATAACATTATAATATTTTGAAATATAGTAATTTTCATATAAATATACTTTTTATTAATTAAAAAAACATGTATTTTCTATAAAATGTATGTTTTAAATATCTAAAAGGAATATTAAATATATCTTACCATATATTTAATGTGTACTCAATTTATTTTTTCAATAATATTTACATTTATTATATTTCTACTAGATTAATAATTGTATTTATTTTTTAGTAAAACAATTTACCATCCCTAACCTTTTATGTTAGTTTACATATAATAATTTAAAATAATTTTTTACTCAATTATGATTAAATACATATATATATAAATCATTGAAATTAATTACTAATAACTATAAATTATTAACTTCATCTAAAAATGGTTTTTACTTAATTTTATAAATAATAATTTATAAAAGAGTAATATTATTCTAAATAATCATTAGAAATATATTTTACCTTTTTTAATTCTTATATTTTAAAAAATTTAATTATATTTATAGTGGGAAATAAATTACTATTTGTTGGAAAATAAAGATAAATTTTTTATAATTTTAATATTTTAACTAAATTTATAACCAAAACTTATTTTCATTAAAGAAAATCATTTAGTTTCATTGTATTAATTTATATTAAAATACATCATAGTTTATTTTAATTATAAAATATTAAATTTAATAACATTAGGGTTAAAAAAATTAAATAAATTCATGGAATAATATACTGGGTCCCAACAAAAATCCATTAGTTACCCTTTTAATGTAATTTAATTATTATGAAGCGTATTTTTGAAAAACAAATATTATTAAAATATATCCCAATGTTTTATATAAATTATTATTAAAAAGATATGTGTGGGAACATATTTTACCACATCAATATTTCCATGTTTTATAGTGTTATAAAGTGATTTCAAATAGGTCAATAGAACTGGTTGATTTCAATGAATTTATTTATGAAAGGGTTAAAATTAGAATTAACTGAATTTTCAATCTGAGTGTGACATTGATTGAAAATTTATCACTTTGTTAAAAAGTTTTAGATTTGAAATTATGATTACCGTATATTATTTAGTCACATTATTTATATTATGTTCATTATGTGTTATAACCCATGGTGGTTGTTTTTCATTGATTTTAATAAATATATGTGGAAGGGGCTGTTTCATGAGATGGCATTGGAGGTGATATGTCATTTATTATGTTTTGTTTCCATTATGATTTATCTGATTCCTTTATTTTTATTCCTCATTAAATAAAAAATCATGAGGGTCATCGGTGACTAAATTAAGGTCATGTTATGTGTATCCCATGGTGTATATTTCACTCTTAATATGGGCCATTTCTCATGCAAACAGAGATCTCATAAGATGGATTATATATAACCATTTATGTTTGTAAATTTGAGTACAAATTTAATTTACTAGTTATTTAAACAAGATTGTCTAGAGGTTGAAAAGTGAATTTTTCTAATCTAAGGGTTCTGTGTTTATCATTCAGATCATGTTACTTGAGTCCTCGGAATTTATCATTTATTCTTAGTTTCTTTTGTTATGATTATTTAGTTCATCCTGAAACACATGCCTTATGTGTTTCCTAAATCTCAATTTGGTTGTGTGAAACTATGTTTTCGAGGATGATTGTTTTAATTTTTCCCATTGACATACATGATACCTATTATAATTATTCCTGGTTTTAATAATGGTTTTGGATTAGTTTAAAAATGATGTATAAATGTATTAGAATGTGTGATTCCTTTTAAAATAATTAATTTTTATTTTACAAATGAATTTGATAATGATATTTAGAAAATTGGATCAAATTTTGGTTCTTCATACGAATATAAAATGTCCAATTTTATGGTTTTAAATTATTTTTAAAGGAAAATACATGATTTATTTATGGGTTTAAAACTAATATTTTCTTCGGAATGAACCTCATATGATTTTAAAATGGGTTTTCTCAGATTTGGAAAGAAATTGATTATTCATCATTTTTTAATTTATTCCTTATCATTTTAAAACCTATTTTATAATGTATACTCAAACTAGAACCCAACGATGGTAATGTTAAATTAAATATAAAAACTCCTTGGTGAAATCATTTTTGGAATTTTTCAATGGAACAATGCAAATACACTTGTGTATGTGTGTATATAATTCCCTTAAATTTTTTTTTAGGTTATTAGTATTTGAATCTATTTATTAATGTTCATTGGGTTTGGGAATTGATATTTCAGGTTTTAGTTTGTGATAGATGGTTATGTAGGGGTTTCATTGGAGTTATTTGGGTTATATTTTTATTTTTGGGATGTTATATTATATAGTTCATCCTAGTATATTGTATTTGAATCTAATTCCACTATATTATTATTTGAATGATACATTTTCAATTTTATGGGTGGAATTATTTTTCATTTCACTTTTTATGGGTTTAATAGTTTTTGTTTAATTTTTTTTCATAGACATCCAATATATTAATGGGTGATGAGCGATTCTTGATAGTTATTTTTGTTCATTTACATGTTATTATGAGCATAAAATAATTCATAAATGCATACTTTTAATTTCTAGTCCCAAGGGATTCTCTTTTAGTGTAGTGGTGATGTTGGTTAGGTGATGTGCCGGGTCTTCCCTAGCTAGTTTGTCACAAAATGTTAGATTTTGTTCAATTTATTGTTATAATTCTACGTTATAGAGAAAATACATTTTTATTAGGGTGTTTCAAGGTATAATAGAGATTAGAATTGTAGTTGGCACTTATATGGTTGGTTATGAGTAGGTGACTGATCACCACTTTACATGAAAATTCTTGATTTACCATGAGAAGATTGGATTTAAATTGTGAGTTTTGATTTTTTTTATTATTATTGTTAATGTGTTGATTCTAATTGAAATAGAATGGGTTGAATGGGGGTTTATATTTTGGAATCAAATAAAATGAATGATCGGTAATGTGATGTTTTCTTGCATTACCTAAAAACCCAAGTAGTGAAGAAAAAAATTAATCTTCATTATATTTATGAATTATAGAATGACTAAACCTTGGTTTCTCAAACCATGTTTCGAAGTTTAGAATGACTCTATATCCCATTTATCTTTGATATTTATACTTTCCTTTAGTGATACAATAATATATGGGTGAATTCATTAAATTTATTGATATGTTGATGGTGGGATTATATATTTGGTG
The DNA here is from genome assembly GCA_963277665.1 of Viscum album. NCBI lineage: Eukaryota > Viridiplantae > Streptophyta > Magnoliopsida > Santalales > Viscaceae > Viscum > Viscum album. Next base: position 667,747,763 of record OY728141.1, read on the forward strand.
TATTTCTCTTTTGGGGTGATTATAAAGATATGTATTTGTGTGGAAAAGAGGTATCTCATAAAAAAATATATTTTTATTTTAAGTGTGGCCTTATGGATAGGTTTTAAAATGGAATTTGTTTTTGATGATTTGATTTTTGAGTTTTAAATTTCATAATAAATTCTATAAATTGTTTTGGGATTAAAATTTATTTGATATATTATAAAATGTTTTTAACCCTCAAATAGTCTATTTTTCAAGATTATCTTATTTTAAATTAAACATAGAAAATGGATTTTGAAATTATTGAAAAAAGATAAGTGTTTTTAAGATAAAATATATGAATTAAAATTTTATTAGGCAATTCCTATTTTCTATAAATGTGGAATTATTTAAAATGTTTTGAATTTTTTAAAATCCCAGTTGTTTTGGAAAAAATATATTATCATCCTTATAGAAGAAACTATTCGGCTCTACCTCTTATTCCACTTCGCGATGTCATGGTCAGGTTGTCACAGCCCCCCCCCCCCCCCCCCACTCCTCTCTTCCTCTTTAGTGGGGGGGGGGGGATATTCACCTTCCATCATTCTTTGCATGACTACCTCCATTTATCCCCTTCTCTAACCTGGATTTCCTCTCTCATTACCCAAAATGATACTCATCCTGAATATTGTAGAATTGTATAATGAATCACCACAACTTTCACTCTCAAATTTGGAGTTTATATATACATTAGTTATACTTAATATTACCTTGGGGCAAGAGTCATCCAGAACAGGCCCATAATAGACTCCCTTGATAGGTTCGTTTTCAGTTTTGGGGGTCTTCAGGATCATGCAGCGGTCGTACTTATTAACAAATAACACATGATGGTTTGATTTTCTTTGTTATAAGATTTTATTTTTGTGTGGTGTATATATCTAAGAGCATTCAACAGGTTTACCTTATATATAATTCAATGTTTGTATGATTTTTACAAGAATCAAGATACTCTTATGATTTCATTATGTGTATGGTTCCAAAAAAATCACTTCCCATTCAAAACAAATCTTTATTTATAGATGATTGGGATCATGGTTGGATTATATTTGGGATTTTGTAGTAGGACCGATGTTGTTGGTCACCAAATTTCTCCATACTTTTTTTTAAAGTTGATGTTTCAAGACCACTGATGGATTGGATTTTGATCACTAATATAGAAGAATATAGATATAAATGAGAGTTTGTTCTGGAATCTTGGACTATGATTTTCTTGGTCTATAATAACTTATGTCATTCATTCAACTCCTTTCATCAAGGTTATAGGTACCCATAAAAGGTCATGATATTGGACAATCACTTGAGCTAGAAACCATGGGTTCCCTCTCAGTGGACCACTTGAACATCAAGGATGATTCATGTTTTGTTCCCATCCACAAGGTGGAAAGACTGAACAACTCTAATCTAATAGTGTTGGACATTTCCCACAGCATGAGATACAATTGATCAAATAGTAATCTGATTTTGTAGGTTCTATTAGTGTTAGGAGATACTGGTGTAGCGGGTCCCCTACAACCTGAGTCCATATGTCCAAATATTGTTTATTAATAAGATTTTACCCATATTGGAACTGGTTACTTAAGGTGCTATAAAACAAGGACGATAAATTTCATATGAAAGAATTGAGATATGAGTTAGGGAGATGGGTGAATTTTGGGGGAAGAAAAAACTATAGAATGATCCAATCCTTGATTGACATTAGTAATCATTTTGATGGTTTGGGATCTAGTACTCCGAACTATGAGACAAATTTTTAAGGGTGATACTCAGAGATAGAGTCAGGGGGAGATTAATGGAAAACTCTTAGACTATGGTGCAGGGGGAGGATCCCAAATAGGCCTTTATAGTTCAAGGAGGAAAAAGGTACAAAATGAATATAGTGACTCAGGTAGTTGCATTGTGAGAAAGATGAGGAAATCCAATGGATGTTAGAATTTCTCATTCCTCCACAGAACAATGGAAGCAAGATCGACTAAAAAATTCAGAACCAAGGTAATGGAGGGATATCTATCTGAAAATGGATAGGTTAAGGAGTTTAGCATGAATGTGGTTAGTGTAAGTGAAATGATTTAAGGTCATTACTCTAATGATCATGTTCGGGAGAAGATTGGTGATATGGTGGAAGAAAAGTCTTAGATTCAAGGAGACTTAGTGGTTTTTTATAAGCCAATAACTATTACTTAGGGTATGTTAGGAAAGGAGGATGAAAAAGGGTGAATATTCATAGGTGAACATGGTGGGATCGCAGTGATAAATAGATGCAGAGGCCTTGGAAAAATCATGAAGCCTTCTTATATAATCTGAGGAAGATATGCTTGAGAAGGTCATGATTATTCATTATCTAATGAGGATTTGAAAATAATTAATGGGAGACCAATTCAGGTGGACACAAACAAGGAATAGGGTGATTGGATTGTGAAAAAACATTTAATTCTTACTATAGGTGTCAATGATCAGATGATTATAGTGCAGGATTTTATGCATTCTGGGGAATAATTGTCCTATTAATATAAAGATAATATCAAAGAAGAACTTGAAAAAAATTTAATAGATCTTTCATGGAAATTATTTGGGGATTTGTCATTTAATATGTTTAAGCTGTCTTTTAATAAATTTGTAATCTGCAATAGTGTTTTACTTTCGTGGTTTAACTTTATGGTTTTACACTTTTTACATAAATATTTTATAATAAAAATATCACTTTTAGATCACATCCTTATAGAATTTGGTGAATTCTAAAAAAAAGTTGATAATTTTTTGTGTTTTTTTCCTTGAATGATTTGTATTTTAGTTTATAAAATTAGATTATTAGTATTGGTTTTTTAGGATTATAGAATATGAGGGAGATATATCCGAGTATCATAACATTTATAGTAAACCTATAAGAAATTTCTTGGTGAAATGAAGGAATTCATCTTTTATGATGAATGTTTATAGTGAATCCACTCGTTTATCATTTTTTATTCACATAGAATTTGTAACTACACAGGGTTTGAATATATTATTAGATATCATTGTTCCATCTCACCAATTTATGTAAATCTTGGATGATTATTATAGATAATTTTTTATCAGTTTAATATTTAAAAGACCATGTATGTGGACAAGACTTTGAGTTATTTATACATCTTTGATGGTCAGAATATGGTGTTGGTTTGTTCCACCCATTTATCAGTTCATTAATGTTGATCCTTGATTTTCCCTAGTATCTATTAGGTGTTTTAATATGAAACTCTTGAAATTTAATCCCCATAAGTAGATAATGATAGGTGATTTTTTGGACATGATCTATATTTGGGTGATTCTCGATTTTGGAATTCATACATATGGATATTTTAGTGGTTGAGGTTTTGAGGTGACCTTCGTTTTGTGTATCTCTGGGTGTATTTTTAGACATCAATTTTGTGAGTACTGATTGTTATTAGGATGCTCAAGACACATTATTTAGTTTTTATTTTTCTATTGATTTGGGATGATGGATTTATGGTAAATAATTTTAATGATGATTTTTTTGAAGGATAAAAACGGAATACCTTCACTGATTATTTTTGGTAAGAGGGATATGTAATTGGTTTTGGGTTATAATATTTGTTATATCAGTTTGAGATTTATATTGGGACCACTGTGAGGTATTTATCCATGGGATGGGCTCTAAGATACCCTTCATTTAGTTTCATGACCCAAGGCTGGAACAATATTATTCCATGTTGAGTCATATTTATAATTGGTTCCATTTTTCATATTGTGTTAGGATGTGTATGTTTTGTGAGCTAGTTTTGTAGTATTATTATGTCCCACAATGGGTTATGTTCATTAGTGGTTTTTTGGTTAGTGGAATATATGTATTTCTAGGGTTGGTGTAATTTTTTAATTTATATTAATTATTAGTGTAAGTGTGACTATTTTAGTGATACATTTACTCTGAATTGTGATTATCAATTATTCCACATTTTTAGAATAATTTTAAATGGTTCAGAGAGGAATGTTATGTCTCTATTTTCTAATAACTTCATATTAGATGGTAGTGGATTGGGTTAGGTTTGACGTTATTTATTTATAATTTAGGATTATTCATATTTTTTTTGAGGATATTGTTATTGATTGGTTTTATATATTTATATAATACTCTCTAGTTTTCCCCAAGCCTCCCACCTCTCATGATTGGGTGTGGATTTTTTCTTTAAAAAAATTATTCTTCATTGAACAATGACTTTCTGGTGGTAGAATGTAATTTAATGGGAAGAATTGTGACTCCCTTATATCACTGTTATCAGTTATTTTATATTATTTTATATTATGTTTCATTATTTTTATTTTCTCAAAAAGTATCATTTAAAATCATATAATCTTGAAGTTACCTATATTTCATGCTTTTGGGGAACAATTTAAATGAAACTGTGAGGTTACCCTTATATAGTTGTCATTCTAGTTCTTTTTTTCCATTCATGGAGATTATGTATTGGTGGATCATAGTTCAGTCCAAACCATGTAAGATATAAGAGAAAAAATGTGAATCATTGATTCATAAGGGTACAAGTGCACTACTTTTTCAGAGTGAGTAGAAATTATGTGAAAATTATGCAATGTGAACTGTAGTTTTAACATATGGGTTTCTAACATAGTTGGAATAGGGGGTTTCGAACCATGTGGCCAAACTGTGCAATATCTAAGTTCTTTTTATTTTTAATGCACATGATTGTGGTCTAGTTTTCTAGTATATATAAGACAACCATGTGAAATTACTAGTTTTACGTAAAATATAAATTACACATTTTCCACATCTAATTTTAAGCACTTTGGCCACTCTTTTCCCTCTCCCTTATTTGAAACAATATTAAGGTGTTCCAAAATATATCTCTTTATCTTATCATTCAATTTTAGATCTCATCTGTCTCTATTTCATGTCAATATCAAAAGTTAATCCCCACTTTCTCATTATCCTCTTCCCCCTTATGTCGTTTCCCCTTGATTTTCCTTCTCCTAGAATCCATCATGGTGATGTAGGTTAATAGTTGGGTTTAGGATATGTATAATTAAGGTTATTTGGTTATAAAATTAATTTCCAAGTTATTCCCTTCTTGTATATGTTCTCTCTATCGACGTGATGTGTTGTTAGGAGTTTTCTCTTAAAAGAGTAGGGTGTTTTTCTCATTACATTATGATATATTCCACGAAATACATGGGTGTTTGGAAATTATTTTTTCCCAAATCATAATCATATATATCAACCATGAGGGGTTAAATTTTATTTTAAAGTGAATTTCATTATTTTAATGGACTTGTCAAATTCTAAGTATATGTGACAATGCTCAGTAATCCCTTTTAATGGGATTTTAGTATTCAACGGGTCGTTTGAAACCAATTTATATAAAAAAGGTTTTATTTACCTTTTAAAGATATGTTTATTAAAAAAGAATGTTTGGGACCATATTTAACCACATTTAGAATAATTAGTATCATAGTGCTCTAAAGTGATATCATTTGGCTGCTTGGAACTATACAACTTTAAAGACTGTTCACTGATGTATTTTTAATGTTAATTATAGTGATTTGTATTCCTAGTATGTTTTCGAAGGCACGTTTAGAAAATTATTAAAAGGGTTTTGATTTGAAATTTTGATTACCCACATTTTTAATAACACTTTTTTATATTATGATTGTTATAGATTTTGGCCCCATGGGGGTGTTTATAAGTGATTTTTATACAAAAATATTAAAGGGGATATATAGTGCGATGTTTTGTGGTGATATGTGGTTGATTTAATTTTATTTAAATTCTTATTTACATGATTAATTTGTTACATTTCCTCTATTTTTTGACATTTAATGGGAATACTAGGTGACTAAGTAGAGTTTTTTTATGTGAAACACCTATTGTGGATTGTGATCCTTCTATGTGTTATTTACCATGTTGGCTAAGCACTCTCGAGGTAGATTATATATTCCCATAGATTTTAGAAACTAAGGGGTTTGATTTTATATCCCAGTTAGATTTATAAGACTTCTAGAATGTTGAAATGTTGATAGTTCCATAATAGGTATCCATGTTCCTAGTAAAGATAATGTTTCTCTAGTCCTATGATGTTCCCAAGACACTTATATTATTATTAGGATTATTTAAGGAATCACATTACATATTAATTTTTATATATCCTTTATATAGACATTTTTGTGTAGAACCAAGATTTATTGATTGGTTGTTTTATATTATTCATTTTAGATTATTGGGGACAGTTATATTTATGACTTAATTTGATCATGTTTTTTGTTTACATTAATACTTATTTATAAAAGTTTTGGAATGTTTACTTTCCTTTAGAAGTTATATTTTAAAAGAAATGTATTTGAAAAAGTTTTCATAAAAATATTAAGAAATTATTTGTTTTCTTAGAACATAAATTTTCATTTTGAGTTTAAAAGATATTTTAATCAAAGAATTATGATTTATTCATTGGGTTAAAAATAGGTTTTAGGTCTCACAATACTCATTTGATTTTACAATGGTTTTAAAGGTATTTAAAAAGAAAATTATAGGGGGTGATATTTTTTCCATTTTCCTACACATGTGAAAACATATTTTATTATGTTTGTTAAAACTATAATATATGTATGGTAATATCAATATAACTATATTGAATTTTTAGTGAAATTCTATAGGGCATGTTTTTCCTTATCCACATGTTCACACTACTGTATTTTTGTATAATCATCCCATATCATTTATCTCATGTGACAAGTATTTGATTCCAATTATTGATATTTATTTGATATGAGAATTAATGATTCAATATGTGGTGAGTAAATGTGGGTCATGTGGTTGTTTCATTATATCTATTTAGGTTTCATTTTATTTATGTGTTTTTTTATCATCTAGTTCATCCAGGTGTGTTTTATTTTCATCATCTTACACTATATTACATGTATAATGGTATTTTAAATATTTTATAGGATGTGATTATTTTTTATTCAATGATTGTTGTGTATATTATTTGGTATCCTCTTATTTTTTTTCATGGGAATATACCATTAGGATGGGTCATTTTGGCTTCTTAGTAATTTTTTTTGTTAAAATTATTATAAAATGGTTAAATCATTCCTAAGTGTATATTTTTGATATCCAAGTCCTAGTTTATAACATATGGGGATTCGGGATGTCCTTCGGGATGAGTTAAAAGATGGGTCATGTGATGAGTTGTTTCAGATCAAGCTATTTCATTATAAATGGTATAATATCTATGGTATCTTGATTGTAGATATTTTTTATACAAACTATTTATGTTTTGTTTTTACAAGGTATAATGAAAATTATGATTTAAATTGGTTATCATGTCGTCAGCCACAAATTGGTTCCTGACCACCACCTTGGATGAAAATATCTATGATACCTTGGGAAGTAGGAATTTAAGTTTTAAATTGGGATTTGGTTTTTATTATAATTATTATTATGTAGATCATCTGTTTATGGTATGAGTTTCCATAGGGGATTGATGAATTTTTAGATGATAAAAAAAATAGTTATTGACGGAATTATGTTGTCTTTTCTAGCCTAATAAAAAAAATATCAAAAATCACATTATCCTAGATACATTTTAGGAATTATTGAATGAGTGACTATGGTCCATAAAAATTTGTTTCCAAGTCAATAATATTTTTGTATACCATTTATCATCCATATTTATACTACCCTAGAGTGATACTCAGTGATAGGGATGAATTAAAAAATGTTTTGTGACATTTTAATGATGGTGTTATATATTTGGTGTGTTTTAAGTTGTTTTTATGAAAATAAGATTTAGTATAAAAATGATGAATTTATTGAAAATTAATCTGAGAATAAAATACGAATTTAGAGATTTTTATAAAATTAAATTAATTTTCATGAATTCTTATTTAAAATATTCAATTTTATAATAATTCTATGAAATTTATTTATATTTAAAAAAAATTGTGGGTTATTTTAATATATTTTAACCCTCTTAGTTTGTGTTTCTTACCAGTGCTAAATTTTAACATGAACATAGAGAATGTTCATTGAAATATTTAAAATAAGTAAAGTTATTTTCATTCAACATGGAGGTTTTAAAAAGCTTTAATGTATTGAAAATACTAGGTTTTTTTTAAATAATTTTTTTATCCTTATAGAATGTAGTTAATATTAAATGAAATGAATTATATTATTGGTGTATTTTTTTCCTTAATAAGTTAGTGATTTTAGTTTTTTCAGTAAATTGGTTGGGATTGGTTCACTTTGTTTTGGTGAACAATAATGGGTAGGATTCATGTTTCATGATATCTATATTATTCCTCATAGAAAGGTATTAGTGAATGGTGGGACGATTTATCTTAGTATGAGCCTTTAAGGTGATTCCACTAACTTCTCATTTATGCTTCTTGTAGCATTTACCACTACTAAGGATTTAAATATAGAGGATGATTCCATTATTCCAAATCATTTTATTTTGGTATATATTTCAAAGTCATTCCAAAATGTATTTTATTAGTTACATTATTCAAAGACCATACAATTTGAGAATACACTATGTTCTTGAGCCCACATTGGGGGTGATCGATCATTAATGATCTTTTTCATATATTTTTTAGCTATTTAGAAGAGGCCCCCTCAAATAAATTAAATATTTAATGTTTTTTAGTGTGTATCATTGAGTGTAATTTACTAACATGGGTCAACCAAACGATACACCTGAGTCAACATGTGGTGAGGTATAACAACAGAAATTAGAACAAGTCTCCAATATATCTAAAATTATATTTGACAATAGAGTACAAAGTTTAGGAAATGATATACAACTAAATCTACACAATCCAAGAAAAAATGGATACACTAGAATGTCTGAATAAGGAAAACTAACAAGTCTTTATGTGACCAATACTCACCTCTAAAACAACTCGAACTGTAGGTGATGGAAAAAATATAAGCTAGCATACTACAATATTACTTTCCATTTTCTTGTATCTTACAGTGCAACATCTACAACTACCCAAATGAAAACGTTGGGTGTGAGAAAAAATCCATGTATGATACTGCCATAGAGACTGTACAAGCTATAATATCATGAGTGAAACAATTCTCTCCATTAAAATAAAAAATGTTTGGAAAATCATTTTTTTAAATCTAATCCATTAGTAAATCATATTCCCAATGTTTTTTCATAAAATTATTTTATATTTTATAACTACTTATATGAAAATAATAAGTGATAAAATTTAAAATCATTTCTATGAATCATAAGGTATGAAAGTGGACACATATCAATGAAATATCATCGTGTGATTCCCTATGATACACCCTCATATAAAACCCTTTGAGAAACAATCCATGATAAAAACCATCTTGAATTATGTAAATCACAATTTAAAAAACATCTTTTTGTGACCTAATGTATGGGAATATACAATAGACATAAAATATTTTAAAGTGTCTTATACTGGATATAACGATTATCAATTCAGATCATATTCTATTGATATCTCCAATGTAATCTCCTAGTGGTTCCACACACACACTATGGAAACCCTTGCCTATTTCTCAACTCACCCAAGGATCTAAATGTTTCAATTATAAAAAATCCACATCAAAACTATGCTCACAAATTTATAAAACATTTTCAAAGATGATCCACTGTTCTTCAGTTTTTTAAAACACATTTCTAAGTCAAAATGACCACCTAAGAATTTAAAAAAACACATTGTGATAAAAATCATTTTAATGAAAAAAGATTAAAAAATTATATTTCAAAAATCACTTCAATTCAATGAACACCCAAATAAAATGTATCTAGATCAATAGTAAAATCATACAATTGACCCATTTTATGGAAACGACTAACACAAAAAATTATAAACATAGCCTCCTTAGATAATATTGATTGGAAACCATGATAGCACCATGGAAAGATAACGATGTCAAGGAACTGCAAAGGATTGATATAATACACTATCTGATCATGAATCTGAACATAACCGCATCAAAAAACGCAGATGAAACCAAATAAACAAAAGAAACATAAGGAAAGATTACCCAAATAGGTTATCAAAAACAACCTTGATCGTTGATATCCAAATTAATGGTCTAGAAGTGGTGAAGATCTATAAAATCACTTATGGGGAACTCTATGTTGAGTGAGAGAGGTTGTATGGTAGAATGAAATGAAAATTACCTGATCAGTGAAAAAACCTATACACCATTAGATTTATATTTCATGTATTCTCATTACACAATGTGAAATTCTAAGATTCCATATACACAAAAAAAATCTCCACATATTAGAAATTAGAACATTAACCATTACACCATGTGAGCCCATTACACGACCTTTAAACCTCTCACACCTTAAACCTGGTTCATGAAATATTTGTATATATCGTTATATATGTGTAGTTTATTAACATGGAATTTAATCTCCCGTGAGATTGAAAATTCGATAGTCTCTATCGACAAACTCAAAACCAAGGTTTAAGAACGAAACATGAAAAAGGAAGTACCTAAAAAGCACCACAGGTCGTTATAATCACCCCACTGTAAATAAATTCTTCCCCTAGAAACCATATATTTTTAGACTCACAAAAATTGAATTCCAATAATTAGTTATCAAAAAAAAATATGTACCGCATATTATGGATATCTTGTCCACACTACCACAGTACTCGGACCACAAGATTCATTTTATTACATTGTACCTTCTCTTGATGATACATAATCTAAACTGGTTGCCAAACCAAAGTAGTTCTAGTCTCAATATCAACATCCTCCCATTAAATCACATTGTAAGGATCAAATACACAACATGTAAACATGGAAGCATGAAACATTTCATGTATATAAGTCAAAATAGACTTCAATTCCAACTAATAGCCCACCTTTCCAAGTCACTCAATCATATCAATGTGACCCAAATACCTTAGTTCTAACATACCCTTATTACCCAACAGACAATGTAAAAAGAGTGGTAAAACTCTAAGAAAATCCAAATCATAAACCTCAAACTCCAGTGGCCATTGACGATGTTTCACATATGATTTTTTATGACTCTATTAATTGATCAATCACCTACAGATCAACTGCACCTTCTATGTCATATTATGAAGAAGACTCAGCCCCACCAAGGACCACTCTCCTAACTCTTCACAGCATAAGGTAGATTTACATTCCAGGCACTAAAATCCTAAAATGGTACCATATTTGTAAAATCCTAATAGCTATTATTATAAATGAATTTGGCTAGAGGAAAAAAATTTCCCAAGATACTCTAAAATAAAGCACACAAGACTGGATCATTTCCTCAAAACATAGATATCCCTTTCTATAATTCCATCTATTTATAGATAATATTCTATGATAAATCTAATATTGGTACCATTCACCTCCTAGAAACTATTCCAAAATCTATACATTATCCTCGTGTCCCTATTAGAAACAATCGAAGAGGGGGCCCAATGATTTCATAAAATCTCTAGGACATACAATCCCCCAAGTTATTCCACCATCATTGTATCAATGACATGTTTGAAACGTTCTAATTAAATGTATTGATAAACTACCACATTATTGGAAAATATGCCTATAAAAATGTTTTAGAACCATTGGTGTAGGTCCCAAAATCATTTTCATAGGGTATACCAATGGTTTAGGTGTTCGTTGGCTTTTCAGGCATCAGTATAGACCTATACCAATGGATTTTGGAAATATTTTCTATATGTAGGCTATACCAATGGTTTTCAAACAACTGGTATATTTAATATTAAATACTTATACCCTTAGTCAGGAAAACTGTTTGTATGGTTAATTCAAAACAACCTCAGCTAGTTTTGATCTTGGGCCCTCTCATTTATATATCATCAACCTAAACACTAAGTTATAATGTTTTTTTTGAATCTTAAAATTATATATATATATTAATTTTTGATTTATTCAATGTTATTTCAGAAATTAATTCGTTAAAAATAAAAAAACACACACCAATGGTTTTCCAAACCATTGGTATAGGTGTTTTGAATTTTTGGACTTATACCAATGGTTTTGGAAAAAATGTTGGTATAGGGTCATTAAATAGAGGCTATACCAATGGTTTTATCCAAACCATTGGTATTTCAATCACCTATACCAATGTTTTTGGAAAACCTATTGGTATGAGGTCATTTTATTGATTTTATACCAATCGTTTCTTCAAACCCATTCGTATTGGGTCAATTTATTGTACGTATACCAATGGTACATCCAAAACCATTATCATAGATACAGTTTATAGTATTTTCACCTATATAACATTCTAACCACTATGATTCCATGTAAAAACAATGACAAAATCAATTGAAATAACATTACACTTCCATATCGGAATGGGTAAGAGATAAAAAAACCCCAGAGGTCTCGAGTGTTCCACCGTAATTCTCTAACATGTAAGACACTGCAATACAAAATTTTCAATGGAACATCTCTTACCCTTCCACTAATAGAAAAGTTTCAAATCATGATACATATTTGAATCTGTATGTTTCACAATCCAATAATACTAGTTCCCTCTATCATTGAAATCCTACCTCTAAGAAAATGGAACATCAGCCTACTATGGAAGCACAAAGAACCAATAAGAAACGGATGCCACTCACCCAAGATCTCCCCACCAAAAATAATTTTACCCATGAATTTTCACACAGTGTCCATCATCTGATCGAGATAAAATATCTCATAAATAGGTGAGTCTTCATTTATCGAAGCCAAGAACAACTATCTACCAAACTCTTCTACTCCAAAGATCATCTCAGTAAAAAATCATCAAATACTACTCATCGGTTGATTCTATTATATCTTGTGTTCATAACATTCTACTCAATGCATCAAAAACCATATTTCCCTTCTTAGGGGTGTAAAATATGAAAATAAATATCTAAATGTACTCCACCGATCTTTTCTATCACATATATAGATACCTCTTAGTAAAAAAAATTCAGACTTTTATCATCAGAATGCATAATAAATAGATCCACAAATAGGTAGGGTATCCAAATCATAAGTACATTCATAACTATTGGAAACTCTAGACTTCTGGTTAGATAGTTCATCTCATGAGGTTGTAATTGGATTCATCCATAGGCCTCCACCTCTTTCCCTTACATCAAGACACATCCCAAAACACGTACAAAAGTATCATAGAAATTATCATTACATAAACCTATCTCCAAAACAATCAAAACTAGTTATAAATTCAATATCACTATTAGTATCTCAAAATATCTCTAACACTTTTCATTATAATCTAACATTACACCATTATGAGTAAATGTAGTTGTTGGAGATGAATGCTTGGAGAAATCCTGAGAAAATAACATATAGTAACAAGATAATCCTATGAATCTTCATATCATAATTTTTTCGGGGGTATTCCCAGTACAAAATACCATGTACCATTTCAGGAACCACTAATAATTCCTTCTTAGATATCACATTCCCAATAAATGACACTTCTTATATGCAAAACTCACTCATGGAAACTTACCAAATATAGGATGTTATTTAATGGTTTGAAGAATGATATTCAACTAGTTCATGCTCTCCTCCTCTATCTGAGAATAATTAAAAACAACAACCACAAAAACAAAAACAATGGAGTATATGAAACAATGAAAAATCTTGTTCATCAAATCTATAAACACTATTGTAGTGTTTGTTAGACCTAATAGAAAAACAAGAAACTCCAAATGACCATACCCAATATTAGGTAAATCCTCTTCTTACAATATTAATTTGTTATACCCTAAGCAAATTTGATTCATTGAAAAAAAAAGATGCCCCCAATAATTTTCAAAAAGGACCTAAGTCATTAGAAATGGATATTTGTTCTTAACAATCACCTGATTCAACTTCTGCTAGTGAATACAGTGCATGAGGCTCCTTTCATCATTCTTAGAAATGATGTTAGGTTAAGGCCATGGTGAAATGCTAGGAATAATAAATTGGTGTTCTTTTAGTTCCTTAATCTTGACCTTAAGATCCACTAACTCAGTTGGTTGCATTCAATTAGACTGTATAGAAATGGGCATCATACCAAGGAACAGGTCAATAGTAAACTCAACATCTATCTAGGTTGTGAAAATAAAACAAATCATCTGAAAAACCCACAATGAACACATACATCACTGTAGAGAGTTTTCTTCTTAAGCAATGTTCAATAGTATCATGAAACATCTCTGATAAATGGTACAATATTACCCAAGCATAAAGAACAATAGGTTACACCCTTCCCAATCTAGAGTATCACACACCCTGAAAGACATGAGTGACCCCATCGGTAAGAGATAATTGTACCTAATGGTGATACCAAACTATTTTTACCTTAAAATGATCATTAAGTCCATTCATATATTCATGTCTAATATTTATTGATCATGCATTATGAAATCCCACTCTACCTTAATGTCATCTTTAATCACCTCAAATGGGTGATACTTGAAACCTTGTTCATACCTCTTACCCAATGGTGTGAAAAGATCCAACAACTATAGAATATGTTTTGAATTTAAACCCAACACTTAAACTAAAATTTAATATAATATATAATGAGTAGCACCATTATTAAACAAAGATATCACCATAGAAAATTATGTAACCATAGTACCTCTAACTCCATCCATCTGAAATTTAGATTCATATGGTTCATAATCCACTACATAAAGACATCCAATATATTATCCTCCATGATATTTCTTATCCACGTGAAAATCCACTTTATCCAGGGGATAGACTCCAATACCCTTGGTAGCATCACCAACCTAAAAAACCTTAGGGATTTTGGAAATTTCGTAACTACCTTCGAATATCCTGTCATAAAATAATTTTATATGGAAATATCATCCTCATTGATGATATGTCTTGGGAGCCTCCACACAATTAGTTTTCATATGACCACACCTTCCACATTTGTACAAATTAATATATTATAATATTGATGAATCCCATGATATTGGTGCTGAAAAAAATTTGATAACATTGTGATTCATTTTCTGTTCATAAGGCATAAACTAGATAACAATTGAATCAACTGAAGATCCACCCATACCTATCTATCTTGATATGTCTCCTTTAGCTAAATATTTTTTTCAACTATCTCTATAATGGTTGATTGGAAAATTAAAATAAAACTTGATAGAATATCAAGCCTCAATCCTAACTCAATCTTCTAAGATATTTGGTAATCATAGTGAAATGATCGGGTGTTAGATGTACCAACTTTGAAAATGGGTAGAATACTCTAGATTTGTATGCTCCCCTTGATCAAATGTATGAAAATTATAGGTATTTTCTATATGTAATGTCTTAGGGTAAAATAGATGACTAAATATTTTTCACGAAATAATTACAAGTAAGGTATTCATGATACTTATCATGAAAAATAGTTTCCCATCATATCCTTCCAATACCCTCCAGCATGTATGTGGAAAAATCATCATTAGAGAACTCAAGATTCTTAAATAAGTTAAAGATCCCCACAATATACACATGACACTACATAGATTATTGTGGTCTTCAGTTACCATGAATGATTTGTGTATTTTTCATGATATGTTTAGTGTTTTTATCCACCACATGTCATGGGAACCTGACACCCCCATGACCTAGAGTCTGAATAGTATAGATTGCAATTTCTACTAATGAATGTTCCAATGGAGGACTTTTATTTAGAAACTGTATTGTATCTTCTTACCTAGGATTTGGAATATATATCCTTGGAGGAATTGAATAATAAATACAAGATAATTACTAAATAGATCATGAACACATTTGATAATCATAGGACCACTTTCAGAACAAAAAAACAATGATTTTAAAAAAAAAATTGGAATTCATTATGACTTATTAAAAATGGACTACATAATTTAAAAATGAATGCACTAATTTAAATATACCTCCCATAAATTTCATTTACATGAACACAATGCCAAAGTCTAATAACTAGTAAAAGTCCCTCACCACCCATGGTAACTCTATATTAATAACGAAAGTGTGCTGGCCAATCCCCTTTTACACATTTACTATCTGAATTTTGACGCCTCTAACTCTTTTTCACCAAATATATAGAACCAAAATTAGGTGGTGTTAAAACACTTTAGGATGATCTATTCCTCTCATACTAATTTGTAATAGAAAAAATCGAGTAAACCAAACCATACACCTGATTCGACAGTCCCATGGTGAGTTATTACAAAGGAAAATGAAACAGGTGTTGAAGATATCTGAAATCATGCATACAACCACAATAAAAAGTAGAATAAAAGTGATAAAAAAATTCCAAAAATACAAGCCAGACTAGATAAACAATAAAGTTTTAATAATGAATGACAATCCATTATCTATGTGACCAATAGTAACCTACCACCAAATCCAAACCAAAGGAAGTGATAAAAAGAGATGACATCATGACACAACATTCCATCTCCATTACCTGTATCCTATAATACAACATTTACAAACACCAAAAGGAAAAACTAGAGTGTGATCACAAATATTATTAGGATACTAAATAATAGTTTATACATGTACCAATATCAAGAATCAAACATCTCTGGGTTTTTTTTAAATATTTTTACACATAAATTTCATGTATCTAATCCATTTTAAAATATTTTCCCTTTGGATTTTCATAAAATCCTTATTTATACTCAAAATGAAATATGAAAAGTAGTAGTGATAAAATATTAAATCATATCCATGCATCATAATAAGACCATATAAACAGATAACCGGGAAATATCATCATGTGATGACATGTGATAAAACCTTATATATAAACATATTAGAAATAATCAATAATAAAAACCTATCATAAGATAAATAAATAAAAAATATAAAACACCACATATTGAGACATAGCCTATGGGAATACATACCAGACAAAAAAATAACTTGAATAGGAATATGTTAGATCCATCCAATGTTAATTCTGTCCATAGTTCATCGATATCCCAAAAGATACCTCCTATTAGTTCCACAAAAACTAGGGCCACCCTTGTCTATTCTTCGATTCACCCAAGGTTATCAAAGTACCAATTGTCCAAAATCTAGTTCAAAACCATGATCACCATTTTATAAAACATTTTAAAATCCATTCCAATATTCTTCTATGTTTAAAAATCCATTTCTAATTTAAAACTTCCATATAACCATTTAAACAAACACATGGTGTGAAAAAAAAAAATAGTTTTTGAATGGAAACCCCTTTAAGAAAATTTATCTTTCAAAAAAACATCATTTCAATGAACAACCCAATGAATTTATAAATAAAAATAAAAAATTCATCAAATTATACCATTTTATAGAAATACATACCTCAAACATAACAAACATATCCTCTTTAAGGAATGGTTTTTGGAAACCATGACATTAGCCTTAAAATGATAGGACACATTAGGAAACTATATAAGATCAATAAAAACACTATCTGATAATCAATCTAAACACAAACATATCCAAAATCATTCCAGAAACTAAATAAAAATAAAAACAAAAAGGAACCCATACCTAGAGAGGAACACCACAACAAACCTAATGATCGGTCCTCAAACAAATGTCCTGAAATGAGAGTAGATATCAAAAATATCTTATGAAGGGATCTATGTTAAGAGACGGAGGCTTCATGGGTGAATGAAATGAATATCTCTGGATCTCCAAGATAAAAAAATGAATTAATCAATATTAAAAATCCATAATTTTAAAAATATAAGATTTCAACCCTTTCGAAAATATGTAATCATTTTGTTCCCGGAACCTGATTCATGGTATTTTCCCAACGACCATTGCAAGACATGCCTTCCGTTTACACGAACTGTTATCTCCCAATAGATAGAAAACAATCTAGTTTATATTGAGAAACACAAAACCAAGGAGTAAGAAAAAACATGAAAAAGGGAGTACCTAAATTAAAAAATAGGGTGTTATAGTGATATTTTATTCCTAGATGTTTGTATGATATTATCACTTGTTATAAATTGTTATTTGATTGATCATTAATAGTTTCATGAAAATATTATGTTTGTTTTTTATTAGGATGTGCCCATGATTTTGGTGATGATTGAATTTGGAATTAATTTTCAAGAATCATATGTCATTTGAGGTTTTTATGTGCACATCATTTGGTGTATCCATGGGAGACATTGTAAATTACTAAAGTTTGAGATATGGTTTTATAGGAAGATAAAAAATCATTTCTAAATTTTGATTTTTTCGTTGATTTTGGATGTTTTCCATGTCTATAAAACTATGAATAAGGATTCAATTATAGATAGTATGGAAATACCTAGGGTGTTTTAAGGGGTATTTGGGATTTTCATAAGGTTTCTGGTTGGACTATGTGTGATTATGAGTTGACATTTTCTATCACAGTCTTTAAGAGGAAGTTTTCCATGGGTTTGGCCCCAAATTAACTGTAGTGTAATTCTGTGGCTCATGGTAGAACCATGTTACTTCATGTTGAGTCATATTTTTGATTAATTGTTTTTTTGTTGTTGATTTAGTATGTGTGGTTTAGGTGGCCCTGTTTTGTGGTCTTTTTTATATGCCTTGGTGGGATGTAATATCTTTTGGTGTTTGATTTGGTGGTCAATATGGTTTTCTATGTTTGGATTAATTTTTTCATTTTATTCCATGATTACTGTAAATAATTTTTTTTGGTGATATTAATTTTTCCTTGGTGTATATAGTATTTCTTCCACTATTTTAGAATAATTATAAATGGTGGGGGTCATATGTTTAATCTCCATTTTCATAAAGATTTATGTTGGATAGTGTTGTAATGGGTTATATTTAACGTTGTTAGCTAATAAACAAGTATTATTTCAACATTTTAGAAGTATAAGTTGATTATTAACATTATTTTATCATATTTGAATCTATATTTTTCCCCCATCATCCCACACCACATGATTAGGTGTAAACATTTTCCATTTGATAATGCTTCTACATTGTCAAGGGACATACTTAGTGAAGAAAGTGGCTTCGTGGGGTAATTTATAGATAATTTTTATAATTTTATATTTATATTTCTATCATAGTGAATGGTTTATTCCAAATAATATTATATCGTAGAGAATATATATTACTCTTTAGTGTGTAGGGGTAACACACAACATTTCTATGGTTGGTAGAAACAGTGCGATCAAAATTCATGGGGTATACAATTTTAGAAGATAGGTTTTTCATGGTTGGAACATGGTTTTTATAAATTTTCATCCAAACCATGGGAGATCCATGTATCTTTCTACTGTGAGGTGCATTATTTAGGAGTAGTTTCCCAAACCTTGAAATCCAACTATGAGAGAATCCCAATTTTACTTAAAATTGAAATTATACCTTTTCCTCCATCAAATTTTAATTTTTTTAAACTCCATTTCACATCAATCACATTCAATTAGGGGACTCATAATTCTAGGTTTTCATTTTTTGAAGTTGTAATCCCATCTTTTCATTCTACCCTTCCCCCTTCTTCATATTCCCCTCAATTTTATTTATATTGAAAACTCTAATAACAATGTGGGATTTTTTAAGGTTGTGGTTTTTTATAAAAAAATGGATTAGGTTAGACAATGTGTGTAGAGGTATTTTCCTTGCTCGATTATGAATTAATCATTTAAGGCAAGGGTTTTGATAAATTTTCAACTAAAATAGGTTGGTATTTATTATATGATTCCATTATATTAAATTCCATGAGATTCTAGGGTGTCTTCAAATTTTTATATCTAAATTATTTGTATATTTATCACCCATGACAGTTTAAATGAATCTAAAATGACTTAAATGATTATAATGGAATTATTTCATGATATGTATTTTTGATAATTCATCAGTATCCATTCAAAGGAATTTTATTATTTTAATATGGGTGTTTGAAATTTTTTTTTTAAAAATGAATCTCAATGTTTTAAAGAGATTTTTAATAAAAAGATTTGTGTTTGTCCAAAATTAAACACATTGAGAATTATTAGTATCTTAGTATGATAATGTGATTTAAAATGGATTCTAGGAACTAGTATTTTTCAAATAATTCTTTAACAAACAGTTTTAAATGTTAATTAGGCCTTTTGAAATTCCTAACATGTTTGCAGAGTATTATTTAGAACATTATAAAAAAGGAGATTGTTTTAAATATTGAATACCATCTTTTTTAACCCCTTTATATTTTTTTAATTCATTTTATCCCCATATGTGATTTTTTTAATTGATTTTTATGTACGGATGTGAAATGGACTATTTAATATGATGGTGTTGAAAGATAGATGACGTTTATTCATTTTACATTAAAAACAATTGTTTATTTTTTTATTGATCACCTATATTATTTGACATATTATTGGAGTCCTAGGTGAATAAATTGAGGATCGATAAAGGGAGGCCCCATGAGATGATTGTGCACTTATTAGTGGGTCATTACATATGGTAGATGATCACTTCGGGGTAGGATTATATATTCCCATAGATTCTAGGTGCTCTGGAGATGAATTGTGTAGCCTTGTCAATTATTTAGGATAACCAGGACAATGATAGATTCAATGTGAAAATCTTGGGTTTAGTTTCTCCAATTCTAAATGTGTTACTTATGTCATTGGAAGTTTATCGCGATTCATAGTTCTTTTTTCAGATGATTTATTTGATCTCAATGGATATTCATCATATGTATCTATATCCCCAATGTCAATTTTCTTATGTGGGGAAATTTTTTGGTGGATGGTTTTGTATTGAATTACAATGATATACTTGGTTCCTATTATGTTCATTCGTTTTTTAATTGTGTTTTTGGATTAATTTTAAACAAATTTATAAATATTTTGGAAATGTGTGGTTTATTTTAAAAGATGTAAAATTTATTTGAAAAATTAATTTGAGAACAATTTGGAAAAGGTGGAATCCACCGTTTGTTTTTCATAAAAATTTAAATATCATAATTTTTGTGTTATAATGGTATTTTAATGGAAGAATTTAGATTTATTGACTATACTAATACTATGGTTTTAGGTTAAATGAGTTATAATTTATTTTAAATATATTTTTCTATGGGTTGTAAATAAAATGACAAGGGGTGATATTTGTGTCTGTTTGACCTACTGAAGTGAAAGACTATTTTTTAATTTATGTTAAAATTAGAATATATAGATGGTAATATGAATGTAACTGCATAGAAACTTTTGGAAAATCCTATAAGGATTGTTTGTCTCACACCCAAAAAAATAGTGTGTAGTTGTAAAAACATCAATTATATTTATATCATGTGATAAATATTTAGTTTTTCTTAATGATTTTTATTTGCTTAGGTGTAGGATAATTTAGTTTTTTATGAGTGACAGTTGGCCACATGGTCATTTTGCTGTTTATTATTGGCTGTTGTTTTATTTTTTAGATTTTGTATCATCCAATTCAAATTCATGTATTTTATTTTCATCTATTTATAATTTTTTTATTTGGATAATTCTTTTTATAGGTTATGTATTGATGCTTCTTTTGATGATTCCTTGTTTTGGTTGGTTCATCATTCAGAATCATTATATTTGTTTTTCATGGATGCCCAACGTCAATATAGGTCATGTAAGATTCTTGGTAGTTTTTCTGGTTCATTAATATTATTCTAATATGGTGAAATCATTCCCATGTTTTTTCTGATTTCTAGCCACTATTTTCTAGCATGTTCATATCAAGGATTCCATTTCGTTGAGCAGCGAGCTATATCAGGTGACAGGCCAGCTCAACCTGAGCCGGTTCGTTACATTCCATCTTTATGAATGAGTTGATATTTGGTTGATTTTTTAGAGGGGGAAATGATAAATATATATATCCAAATATATATATTTTACTAATGGGGGATTAATATCTTATAATGGGTAGGTATAAATTTATTGAGAGTTTTAATGGAAAAACAATGAGTACAACATTCACATATGTTGTGTGTGTGGGAAAATTTGTGATTTTATCACTAGTTGTTATAGAATGGATGATGTGTGGAATGTCTTTAAATTATTTCTTGAGTATGTGTGTATGAAGGAAAGTTTTAATTGAATAAATAAATATTTAATATTATAAGTTCTAGAGATACTTTTCATGGGAATGTGAGTTCGTCTTATTGATAAAATTGACATTATTATTTTTTATTAATGTTTCTTACACTGATTTTTCACATATAGGTTTATAATAATTAAATTTGGAATAATTTATAGTATTGAGAGTTATTAATTTATGTGTGTATGAATAAAATTATATAGGGAAATTTTTGTAGCTAAGAATATGTTTTATGTGTTTTATGTGCATCAAAGATTTTTTATTTATAATGTTAGTTGATTGATGGTTGAAAAGATTGAAGAGATCGTATTTTTTTAATATTGGTGTAGAAAATTATTAAAAAATTAATAATAATTTAATTTAGATTAATTATGGTGTTTTAATTTCTTAATTAATGTATTTATTTTGGCCCTAAGGATGTTTAGGACTATTTAAAATAGTTTATATTGTTTTGAAAAAAAATTAGTAAACCATAAAAAACACATTGCAATATTCATATACTATATCGAGCTTTATCTCCAAGAGGTCATGATTATAATAAAAATATTCAAAACATAAGTGTCAAAATATAATTTTGATTTTGTGTTTTATATTTGTTTAATATGAATGATTTAAGAAGATTATTTCACTATGAATAAACTAATTGTGATATGAATCTTAAAATGATATTAAAATGGTGCAGTGTTACAAAGTATATGATCTATTATCCATTTGGGGTGTTTTTTGTATTATAGAGTCTATGAATAATTTTTAATTTTTATAGAATATGTTTTAATTTCATTATGGTAAACCTGAACACCCATGAATAGAAATTAAGTTTCAATTATTATTAAATGTAGACACTAGGTAACTCTGACAGTTATTTCATAAAACATCTGAATATATTTTTATTTATGATATATAAAATCTTTTAGTTTGGTTGATGTTTTTTCTTTTTCTATGCCATGTATATTTTTTACCTATTGATCCTTTAAGTATATTATAAGGTATAAAGGTGACATATAAGGGAATAATAAATAATTCTTCCATGAAAGAAGTGGTAGAAGTTGGTAATTCAATTGGTTATTATATTTTTAGTATTAGTTTCAAAATTAAATGATATATAATGAAATTTGTTGTTTTTGTGTTGTAGATAATACACTTATCAGAACTGAAAGAGATTAATAAGGGATAAACCTAATGAATGTAATAAATATTTTAGGATATTCATCTTCAAATATTCTTATTGGAGGAATCATCCTATAATAAATATTTAAGGATTTCATTGAAAAAGATGAACTTCTATTGTTGTAAAACTTGTTTCTAATTTTCTTGTTATTGTTTTATTATTAGGGATTAGTATATACTTTTATAAAACCAAATATAAGAAGAAGGATGATGTTAGATTCTCAAGAGTAATGGTTTGTTTGGTTAATTATTTAGTTTCATTTTCCAAGGTGAAGAATAAGTGGAGATACTATCTTAACAGTGGATTTATAGATTCTTCTTAATGAAAAACTATCATTATTATTTTTTATATTTATGTTTTATAATTTTTTCTAATAATATAATATAACGCATATTAAGATAAATTAATTAGCATTTTATATCAGGGATATACCCTACTCATTGTAATCAATTTTGGATATTCTAGTAGATCATGTAAAATTTGATGATATTGTGTCACGATGTGGATATAGACCTTCATTTTGAATGCTAAGATTTATTGATTTATCTGTTCTATTCAGTTGTTTGGATGTGAAAATAATGTACAAGAACTAAACTTATAAACATTATAAAATTCAGTTTTGTGGAATAAATTTTAATAAAGATATTTTTTCCATTAATCGTAACTGATGATGGAGTTTTATTTGTGAATATTAACACATTTTTTAATTCACTTATTCACCTTACCCCCCCCCCAAATGAAAAATTATGTGAAACCTCTGCAAAATTAGTTGTGGAACATTCTACATAAATTTTCAATGACCTTACCACACTAAATAATGAACCCCATCTTAGATAAGTTATAGTTATTTTCATGATAATGATATATATATAATTTATTTTCTTTGGATCCTTTACTTGTTGTGTAGTTTTGTGAAAATTCATGTAATCTTGTAGAAGTATGTGTCCATTTAAACCATTATTTCATCTCTAGGTATACCATCCCACAGACCAGACCATCCAAATTACATGACAAAATGCAAATATTCCATTTCAGTACATTCAATATAACTTTTGGGTTTAGGGTTTTAGATAATTAGGTTGTATGATTAACAATGAAAACGAACATATTTTTAACTAATGGGAATTTTCTGACTATATAAACACATTATTAGTCTTAAACATATCCCAAAAATTTATCACATAATATATTCTTTTTAAAACATCATACTTTCAAGATCTTCATTACGTGGTGAAATAGAACCATAAGAAAGGGGTCATATAACTCAATAAGGGTATACATAAGTGATAAAAAATAATGAAAATAAGTGAATATAAGATTATAAGATAGATATAATTAATAATAAATATGAAAGTTATACCCAAAATCAAATATAACATAAATCATCAAATAACCTAAAAATAGATCATGAAAATATCTCATATCATAAAATCAAGGCATACTAGAGAATAATGGAAAATAAGTTGGACTATAAATCCTAACATAGTGGATCTAGAATCATAGTTTTTTTCCCATAATTATTTCTAATTCACTCACATATTTACCATGGTGGATCATGATTCACTCACCAATTTACAATTGTTTATTATGCATTAGAACTTATTTCCCATTTTGGATTGAGAATCACAGCTCGTGTTACTAGTATATCATGATATGCTTATCCTTAACCAATGAGTTGGATATATATATGGGTCCCACCCACTATATAAATTATAAATATATACATGTGATACATAATAAATCATATAATCATAACATCATTAAAAACCATGAATAAGAATGGGTTTTATAAAATATTTAATTTAAAATAATTCACTTTTTATACTGTATAAAACCCATGAAATAAAAATGGGGTTCATATAGTCTTCAAATAGATTTAAAAAATAAAATTATCCATAATTACATCAACAATAATAACATTATAAACCCATGTAAAACATTTGTATCCAATTATATAAAGTGTGTAACACCCAATGATTTTAGAAGAGAAAAAGATGTTCGATATTGTATTCGACAAGAAACACCAAGATTAAACAACCTATCAAATATATAACCTAGCCATTAAATTAGGGTATATAAATAATATTAAATACCATAAATATATATATATATCTCCTAGTTCTAAAAATTATTTAAATATGTATTCTAAATAAAAAATAATTATTAATAATGTAATTTTATTCTTTAAAAATATATTTTCTTCAAAAATGAATTCATTTCATTTCATACACATATATTATAATAATTGTTTTTGGAAATTTTTTAAAATATATATTAATAAATGGTTTTTGTTTTTTAAATAATAACATATAAATTTACATTTGTTTAAATTTTCGGATTTTTCAAAAAATATTTATTTTTTAGGGTATCGTGAAAAATACAGATTTTTTGAAAAAATGTAATTTCCTTTCAATAAATTAATATATTTAAGGCTCCCAATATTTTTTGAATATGATTTAATGTATAATAATTATTATTTATTTATATTTAATTCACTAAATATATTTTTAATTAACTTTATATTATATTTTAGTATTTATTATTATTTTTACATAAAAAAAGTATTTTTCTGAAAACTATTTTAAATTGGACAATGTTTCTCCATATTAATTATTAAAAATAATACCTTATGAGGAATGTTATAAATTGTATTTATAGAAAATATATCAATAAATATTAATTTATATTCATAAAATTATTATTATTATTCATGTAGTTAATATAAAATCATATGTTGCTTGATAAATACACTTATAGAAATCCCTCTTTTTCGTCACATGTGTGGGTTTGTTTTAAATAAAAATTTTCCAATTATGTGAGTTAAATTTGGTAAAATGTATTAAAAATTTCTATTCATAATAATTTATATTATTAGATAATTTTAATGTAATTTTTTACCAAAATGGTTAAATAAAATATTAAAAATTAATTATCGTGGTTATGGTAAAAATGGGTTTACCATGTGTTAAAGTAAAATGATAAGGGTTAAAATGACCTAAAAACAACTATAAAATACATTATAGAGAAATATTTATACCTTATAGGGACTAACTCTAAAAAATAATTTATTTCAACCTTTTTATATATGAAAAACATGGGAACACCTTATTAGTTTTAAAAATTAAAAGTGTCCCACTCACCTCACTTATATAAGAAAACCACATATCATATCTTCTTGACCCCTTTAAATCCTTTTGGATAAAAAAATAACTACTTAATTAAATTCCACACCTACACACCCACATCTATGAATCCTTTCTTTATAAGTCCATTCTATTAATACTTGATTTATAATCCAAAAGAGGAGGTCCAAGAAGATGTTAACTTCCTAACATAGTGTTTTGGTTATAATTCTTCTCAATACTTATTAAAATCTTCTTAAACGATGTTTATAAGATAATAAAATTTATTCTATATACTGAGTTGTTATTATATTATTTTCATAACCTAAATCTATCACCTCTTATATCAAATGAGATATGAAATCATCATTTGTGTGTTTGGAGGACTACTAATGTTTGAATTGATGTCATTCGTTTTCCATCAATGCATATCAAGGATAGTTTAATGACTTATTTAATGCATATATATGATATTTTTAACAAATTAAATTTTCTTTAGTTATAATAACATAAATTACTTTTTACTTTTCATTTCCTAGGGGATATGATAATGTCTCTTATGTCTAATGTAGACTTCCACCTCATGAAGCGATGTGATTCGTTTTTCACTAACGTTTTATATGGATCATAGTAAGGGTAATTTTAATTAACATATTTCATATTAATTAATGAGTAATG
The DNA here is from genome assembly GCA_963277665.1 of Viscum album. NCBI lineage: Eukaryota > Viridiplantae > Streptophyta > Magnoliopsida > Santalales > Viscaceae > Viscum > Viscum album. Next base: position 667,774,803 of record OY728141.1, read on the forward strand.
GTATAAATAACATATTTATACTACTGAAAATTTAATATATCATTTTATTTATAACACTGAAAAAGTATAACATCATCCAAATACATGTAGAGAATCGCATTCAAAAAGTGACGTGATTCATTTTTCATCACCAAATCACATGAATAATTTTTATAAGTATTTTTATAGAATTAATACTATATTTATGAAACTATAATCATCATAAAAGATAATATAATAAAAAAATTCTTTTTATAATCATCATTTCAAATTATAAATGTTACTCATGTGTACATATAACCTACAATCTCAATGATCGCAATATAGTTCAGTTATGAAAATAATTTTTTATGATTGGATTGAAATTCTAATTCATAAATAAATATGAAAAGTAATTCCGGATTAATATTAAATATTTCTTGACATAATAAATTCTTTGACCATGGTTGCCACACCAAATTTGTTTTGAAACAATGGACTAAAAACCCTCAAAACAACCGACATAAAATTAACTAATAAAATATTAAAATATATAATTAAAAAGAAATAAACGTATTTATTTAATTATAAGTTATTAAACTAGTAAAATATTTCTAATAAATCAAAAAATTAAAATAATTATATTATCTGAGTGTTAAAGTACGTACAAGGAATATCTGGACTCAAGGTAAGGGTTGTTCTTGTCATTCTTTTACTTATGTGACACATATGCCATATTCAGCACATGTTTTTACAATGTGTTTTATTTACATTAAATTTTAAATTTAATATCATTAATCCCTCAAAATCCACTATATTGTGTGTTTTAATTTACTTAGTTCATCCAAGTATATTCGAATTAAAAGTTACCAGTGGTAATAATTTCCATAACTCAATTTTTTTTCATTGGGTTATATTACTTATTCATTTCCATTGATATTCTAAGAATATGTGTGGTACGAATTTTGATTGTATTATTCATTATTTACAATAAATTTATGTGGATTTAATATTGATTAAAATAATCGATTCATTGATTAATTTTCACTTTAATGTTATGATCATTGCGAGGGACTTGTCTCAATTTCATTTCATTGAGGCATTTTTTTTGTTATTCCCCTATATTCATTTACAAGGTGTATATACAGCCCCTTCGACATATAATATAATTTACTTATCTATCATAATGATATCTAAAGTTTTGTTATTGTTAAAATTTAATGGGGATTACAATCCAAATATTTCAAAAGTGGTAAAGGAATTTATTTTAAAAATTCTCTTTTAATGTTCCACGTTCAACTATTAAGAAAAGGAAAGTATCATTTAAAATAATGTGGAATGAAAAGAATTTCGTGAAATCATGACACCTCACTAATTTGATTTTTATATGTTTATTCTAAAATAAAAATGTTTCATTTTTTGTTCATATTTTATAGGTTTTAAATGGTGGTTTTTAAAAGAAAACGTTTCTAAGAAAATATGACATCATTTATCTCTTCATTTGAAAATCCTTATTCATTCAAAATACACTTTTTAGAAAAATTATTTTAAAAAAAATATATGATTATTTAAATTTATAATAATCCATAATTAAATTTTTCTAAAACGTTTTAAAGGTAATATTCCTTTTTTCTTCTATAAAAATTCCATTTCCATTTTTAAAAAAAATGTTAATGGAATCATGACTTTAACATGTTTAGTATTAATATATGTTTCCTCTCTCATAATAATTACTTTCATTGAAGTGTATTTTTAAATTATCAAAGGTTTTTTACCAATAAAAAGATTTTCATATTTTTTTTTTAATAATTTTAGTTTATAAAAGTGATGTGATAAATGAAATGCTTATTTTCCTCAAAAAATATTTTTAATGGTTATTTATTTGTATTTCAATTCATCAAAGTTAGAAAACCATGTTGTTACATAAAATCTAATGGGGAGTTTTTTTAATTATACCATCTGTATTCATTATCTATATAGATTAAGACAATTTTAAAACTATTTTTATGGAACCCATTTTTTTCCACAAGTAAATCATATTTCAAATAGATTTTTATGGAACTCATTTCTATTCCATGAGATAATCATGTTTCAAATAGATTTTTAATGAACCCAATTATTTTCTATGTGTTAATAATGTTTTAGTTATATTTTTATGGAACCTATTTCTATTCCATAGGTCAATTATGCTCAAAAATGAATTTTTTCTTTTTATGAGAATTATAATGATGTGTAAGATATGTGTACAAAATTTGTGTTTCTTGAAAATTATAAACGACGGATATTCCCAGATAGTATCTCGTGATCCTATTATAGGTTATACGAAGTGTGCACCCAAATATAACTAGGTGAGAGTGATTTAGTATATACAATGGTGGCACCCAGATAAGTCTCTAATACATTTAATAATAGTGAAGTTCCCTAGATAATTATTTTTGAAGTTTGCAATTATGATTATTCCAATTGTAAGAGTTCTAAGAGGTTTTTTTGATGATGATGTTCCAAGAAACCAATATTTTTTATCTATGATTAATATGGGTTTAAAATTCTTCCTTCATCATGATTGGAATCACACTTGAAATGATTATCATTTATTATGACCCTTTATTTTGTTAAATCCTTATTCTGTATTTCTTGATTGTGGATTTTGGTATTGATGGGTATGAGTTATTTTATGATGTGTTCATGCACTCTGATTATGTATTCATACTCTTATTCACTTCTTATACTCCTTGATGTCATAAAATGTTTAAGTCTTATGTTTAACCTTACTAATAATTTTATCTCAACCTAGTTTTGTTTTTATTTCAGGTTAAAAGAATTATGTTAAATGATTTATTCCTATAAGGGTTTTATATAGATGCTGATGATGACTTAATGTGGAATTTTAAAAGTTTTGAATAATGGTATATTGTGATTATATTTATGAACTAGGTATTTATGAATACATGATGTTATTATTTGATTCTAATTCTATAAAACTCTAAACCTAAAAGATATTTTAGAATGTAACTAATCTAATATTTCCTTCTTATATTATAGGTTTTAGAAGGTCAAAATTATTTCACCTTCATCTCTATCAATGATTAAAAATTTAATGTATATGGATTTGTCATTGAATCCAGGAGTGGATGTTTGGGGCTATAATAAAGTGACATTTTTGTAAATATCATTAAATAAAGTTAATAAAGTGTATGGAATTTATACTGTAGAGATATATAGTATATAGTTTAGATGAAAATTTTGTACATCATTAAATGTGTTGATATTGAGGTGAAACACCTTCAATAAATTTAATAAATAATTGGATATTCTTAAGGGAAATGCATTTGAAGAAAAATTATGGTTATCCATCAAAGTTGATTTTGAAATGAAATGGCAGTGATGAGTCATTTCTCTAAAAGATAATAAAATTAAATAATATATCCATAGAAATAGGTTTTATGGTTACATTTTAAGAACAACCTTAATTATATATAATATATGTCCAATTATAATGAATTAGATGAAAAATAATAGTTTTACAAATTTCAAATTGGAATTAATAAATTTTCATGATATTTTGGAATCATTTCAAATGAAATACTTCATAAATCTAGGAGAAAAATAACTTCATTTATAAACCATGAAAAATTAGAGTTAAAGATTCAAATAAACTAAAAAAGGTTGTTTAATGATGTGGTCCCATGGAAAACAATAATATATTTCATTTTCAACATAATTGTAAAATGATTATGTAATATGTAACATTAAAAATTTATTTTAAATAAAATATAGTCAAAAAATAGAATATATTTACATTTAGAAAGAAACTAATATAAATTATTAGATGAAAATTCTTAAGTATTATAAAAAGAAATTTATAGTGTAGGATAAATCATTTTATTTTGAGAGTAGGTAAAATATTTTTAAATACATTGGTTTAAAAACTCACATAGTAAAAATATTGAAATATTTTCCTTTTGAAAAGGTGTAAAAATAATTTTTTCGATCATAAAAAATAATTCATATTATCATTACTAAAATTAAATGATAGCATTGGTGTAATGGAAAAGATTGACATGGAATAAATGACTAATTAGTAAGAATGTGAGTTATTCTTACTAATATTGTACCTTAATATCAGGAAAGATTTTATCGAAGAATAATTTATTGATGATGGGAATTAATTTACACATATAAAATATTACAATATAATGTTTTGGAATAGAAGGATCAATGATATCAGGAATTGTATATTCAAGTAAGAATTACTATGTGTATTAGATGTTGAGTCGATAAAACCATTAATTTTTTGGGAAAAAAATTATTGAAAACACATTAAGATATTAAATATGAAATTGATAATTAAATTACATGTGAAATTTGATAATAATTATTTAAATTAAAGGTTAGTAAATTACACAACACAATATAAAACATAGTGCATAACAAAACCATGTCTTAAGGAATTAAAGTTTCAATCCCATTACTACTTGAGGAGAATTTAAATCTAAACCACATGAAAGAGGGAGATTAAATTGAACATAAATTTCAATTAATAAAACATATTTCATAATAGAATATCAATTAACCTAACTATACATCACATAAAATTAAATATGAAGACAATACAAAACATGTCTCAAAGGGAGTAATTTGTGACTATAACCCTTACATTGGAATAGTTTCATTCTACACTTGCCCCAAATATGTTGAATAATTAAATTAATATTATTAAATACATAACAAATAACATTAGTTTTAACTAGAACCATTTATAATATACATTTATAATAATTGAATATATATATATAGTTATTTTTAACCTATTTTTAATTTTTTGTGTAAGTAATCTTCATCGTTTAGAACTTATTTGGTAAGAGTGGTGTAGGTATTCATTCTTATTCCATATTCAATCATTCAAATATCCTTAAATTTACATTACTAGAATAATTTTAAAGATTTATTATTTTTTTAACTTCCATTCATGAGTGTTTCATTCTTTATCCTTGGAGATGAAATCAATAACAAGCATATATCAATGATTCTTTAACAATGAATGTTTTTTCTCAATTAATTAGATAAAAAATGATATAAACATTATATCAAAAATAAAAAATTCTATAAATATTTATTTCTTATTATACCAGTGACAAACTTCCTATAATCATCCATGAAATAAATCCATTACATTATTTGAGTAGGTAGTTAAATTCACTCATACATGACCATATCATTATTAATGGGTGATTATGAGTACTTATAGTTGAAATATCATTTTAATAGTATAATAAATATCATATTTAGTGTTATTTAGTGTGATATGTCAATATTAGAATGAATTTGGATAATAATAAACGGATATAAAAAAATTAAATAGTATGAATAAACTGGTTTTCCTTCTTAGCTCACATTTTTATATGGTTAATTTTATAATGATTGTATATCATTCAAATAATAAATACTGTATTGAATTATTTTTATTATAATTTAATTCATAACATAAAAATTGTATTCATGCATTAAACCATTTTAGAATCATCCATTAAAGGTAGTAATGAACAACAAAACATATAATTCCATGGATGTGGTAGTCGGCCCATACGCATGGAAGATACATTCATTTTACATATAAGGATATATATTTTTATTATGTTTTAACATTATATAGTAGTATATAAAATTAATATGTCATAATTATATATTTTATTCCATTTTTAAACTATCCATTTTAGGCAGCGAAGGAAAATGAATTTGTTACTTCATCAAGGTGGTACTTTTCATGTGTGCACAATTAGAGTCATAATTTTTTATTGGAAAAGAAAAATGTGGTCAATTATTGTTTCATAATTATAATAATATATTAGTATAATATTGATATTTCTGTTATATTTTTAATGTTATGTAGTGGGTTTTAAAGAATACGGACTACACAAAAACAAATAGAAATGTGAAATAGAGGTTATGAACATATACCTCACTTCATGGATTATATCCTTATAAAAGTTGATTAATCCTTTGACAGAAGGAATTTTGGGAAGAAAAAACATATTTTATGTTGAAAGTAATGTTGAGGATGGTGTTGGGTGTAGTTTAAATTATATGTGTTTTGAACTGTATAAAAATGTTAAGAATTCGATCTTTTTATTTACTAGACAAGTAGTTTCTAAAAATGAACTCAATATAATTTAGATAGTTGTAATCCTTTAATTTGATGTTTTTTTGACTTGGATGATGGCCCAAGAAGTTTTTAATGTTTTTGTAAGTGTTTTGGGAGCACAGAATTTTGAAAATATGATTTTAAACAGTCTTTACATAGTGCACAGTTTGTTTCAAACCATGCGGCCCTAGTAGAAGATCATGCATCCTTATACAGGTGGACATATGATGTCATGTTGGCTGCACATAATTTACCAAACCATGATCATATAATTCACAGTTATTGACTATTGGGAAGCAGCTTAACGCTATTGACCACTTGGTTTGTGCCTGATTAGGCCAACTCTGTGGGAAAATTGTGAGAGGTGCTCTGGGTATCTAGTGGAGGGCACATGGTTGGTGCTCAATTTTCTAAAAGATGTGACACAAACCATGCATAGTGATATGTTGTGAAAATTGGGATATTTTAATTTAAATTAAAATTAAATTAAATTTAAACCCTACACAGTCATTATCCCCCTTCTCATTCAGGTCATGCCTCTACACTTAGGCCCCCCTTTGAGTCGAGTGACACCCTCCACTCTGGAAGCTACTTCACTCGTCAATTTCAACCAATTTCCTTATGTTTTTTCTTTAATACTTCAAGTTAAAGATTTATCCTCCCTTCTCCTCCATTTCATTGGATGATTTTTTCTTCTCCATCTCTTAGTGATGTGCGTCCAAAACCCTAAGGTTGGGGTACTACCAATTTTTGGTTTTCTTTTGTTGTTAAGTTCTATAGAGTGTCTCCTGGGACCCCTTCATGTGTATTCTAGAATATTTTTTTGAATGTGAGGCTGATTGGTTTGATTTTTTTCCGCAAATTAATTAAGGTATGGGTTTCCTTCCATTCATGCTAGTCTTACTTTTCTAATTCTGGATTTTTAAATTTGTGTATAGAGACCACCATTTTCTTACATTACTATTCAATCATTATAAAGATGAAAAATATTAAAATTCTAGAAGGTTCTAGAGGTTTAGTTTCATGGGAAAACTAGGACCAAACATAAAATTTACAACATCAAATATAAACATTTATTTAATTAATTCCTCTCCATAATCTTATTGTCCCTTGAAAACTATTTAGTAGACATAATCACCTGAATATATACATCAAAAAGGTGTGATATAAAATCCAATTAATAGGATATATAAGAATAATATAGAAGAGGGTGAGCATAATCATATCATCAAAATTAAAATTATGAGAGGAATAATTAGATAAAAGTATGGAAGGTGGAAATGCATAAACAATTAAAACATCATGTCTAGGTGGTTAACTACTACACATAGTTGTGAACAAATCTAGCATCATGTTCACACATAATTTCACATTATCTCATGAGATTAGTCACTTTACCCAATGTATTGGAGCGTTATATAATTCTTGGATCACCTGTCCCATTCAAACATTAATTGTGCGCTATATAATTCTAGATGCACCTGTCTCATCATAAAATTTACATTATCATGAATACCACATTGAAAATATTTCAAACCTGAATAGAAAATAACCCATGGAATGAAATTGACTTCACATCATATATTCAAAAAAAAATTGTTCCCAAAAGTAATATGTAATATCATTCTTTATATAGAACCATTATCCTAGAGTGAAGAGTGAAACAATCATCAAGAAGTAAAAAGGGTATGTTTATTTGAAATAAGAGTTAATTTAGAAATAATTTGGTTTTTTATAAAATAAATTCAATAACGTGTATATACTAGAAAAGTTAATATAATTATTAATAAATGATTTTTAATTCATATCCATACTAAAAATGGGTCAAAGACAGAAAACCCAATGAATGAGAGTTGGGTTCGAAAATTTTCTCTTACCCTGTATCAGAATGCTATCTTCAGGTTAAATCATTTTATAATGAAATTGTATTAATTAATTAGAAATTTAATAACCTTATATATATTAATATGTATCATTATGGTTTCATTAAGTTCTTTTATGTGCCTTTGTATGAGTTATATATTTTAAATTCATTGTTCAGGAGTGTTCTTTTTCTTTCTTTCCCTAAATGGTATGAATCGATGTTCGTGTAAAACATGGATAAACATATATAACTAATATTAATTGTTATTAATGATGTCACAGAACATGAAATGATCTTATAAATAATTTTTTATATACCATGTGAATGAATCATTAGATAAGAGTTTAATGGTGATCGTTTGGGTTAATTCGGGTGGTTTTTCAACCACAACTAATTTGTTTTGTTTAATCATTTAGTAATATGTACTTAAGTTTGTTCTAGAAAATTAAATAGGATATAATACATATAAAATAATATTTTTATATATTAAAAATGGTTTCATTACCCGATCTTAATGAGTTAAAAGAAAATGAACACATGTCGTTCTTGAAGGTGATAAATTAACACCTCACGAAAAAAAATTTCCTTTCTAAAATAAAAATAAGACGAGAAGGGGGTTAGATGATATAATATCCGATTATTATCATAAAAATATATTATATTTATGATAATGGAGTTACCATACCATGTGGATGGGGATAGTTGTGGAGATATTAATAAAAGAACCTAAAACTGAAAGGAAATTAAAGGAAGAGAGAGAGAGAAATTACCTCTTGAATCCTCCTCTTGAGATCCTCCTTAAAAAACTTTTTATTGGCCTTTTGATGTGACCAGAAGCTCTTGGACGTGGTGTAGGTTCTTGGAGAGATTTTAGGGTAGAGTTTAGTCATGTATTTAAGCTTTAAAGGTGTGAAGAAATGAGGGCGTGAAAGGTGGTATTTATCGTGGAGGGGAGAGGGGTTTCTCAATATTATTTTCATTAATTTATTATTTATCCACAACACATGTAATAGTGATGATTACCTGAAAAGAAAATTGTAATAATTTCACGTGATTTTGAACCAATTTCTCTTATAGAAGAATAACATAAAACATTTCCCTACAATTTATGATTTTAACATATTTTTGTGAATTATCGTATTTCACTGTTCATAAAAAATCAAGTATTTTAGAAAGATACCAAAAATTCACCCTAACAATTTTTCAATGTGTAGAATCAAAAAAAATAACTATACTTTTCAAAATTATTTTTTTAAAAATGATTAATTAAATTTTTAATTAAAATCATAATTTAATTGAAAAATACAGATTCTAAAATTAAAACTGATTTTATAATGCTTTTAAAAATTACATATGTTCTGATAAAATTACCTTAAAACCTAGAAGACATAGAGGTGTTACTTTAGAAAAATTAGGAAAATACATTTTATTTTTAATTATTTATTTATTTTTAATTAATTATTTATGTCTTACACATATACTTTTACTTTTACTTAGGTCATATTATCACATTTAATATGCCTAAATTTTATTTAATCATTCATGGGTGAGGTTACTATTATTTTTTATGGTTTACTATTCATAAGGTTTATATTACTATTCATAAGGGTAGGTTATTATTCATAATGGTAGGTTACTATTCAGAAAAATTTATGTTTCTTCCATTAGACTCCAAAAATCACCTTGAAAACAAAAGTGTATGTCAAGTTTTTCGAAATTAAAAACATTTAAGTGGAAAAATCATGTTTAATGACCACATAGTATTTAGTATCATTACATTTAATTGTGATTCCTAATGTGATTATTCGATAATACATAATTAAAATAAGGTAATTGCATTGAAAAAACATTTGGTCATTACATTCCTCCCCCTTATGAAATTTCATCCTTGAAGTTTCATTTTACACAAATAGGGGAGGGTACATCTCCTTCATCACCTCTTCTGGTTCCCAGGTAGCTTCTTCAAAATTATGGTTCCTCCAAAAATATTTAACAAGATGGGTTTTCTTGTTGCGTAGAACCTTATCTCTCCTATCCACAATATTTACTGGTTGCTTCTCATAAGAGAGATCATCTTCCAGTTGTACCACCTCCCACCTCTAAGTTCAGTACATGTTAGGGATATGGTATATACCTCCTCGGGATTTATACATGAAACTCATCATGAACTTCATTCATATTCGGTATGAGTTCATGTCGATAGGCCACAACTCTTGTGTGGTCAAGGATCTCAAAGGGGCCAATGTACCTTGGGATTAGTTTCCCATTATTTAAAAACCGCATAACCCCCTTCCATGGTGATATTTGAAGGAAGACTTTATCTTTGATGTCAAACTCCAAGTCCCTTCAATGATTTTCAGCATATCTCTTTTTCCAACTCTGAGCATCACTGATATGTTTCTGGATAACTTGAACATTCTCTATCTTCTCTTTCACAAGATCAGTTCCAAGTAGCTTTATTTCTCCAACTCCATCCCAACATGTTGGAGTTCTACGTCACTTTCTATACAAAGCTTTATATGGATCCATCTGAATACATGAGTGGAAGCTATTGTTGTATGAGAACTCAAAAAATGGGAGATATTGATCTTGTCCACCATGGAATTATAAAGAGAAGGCTCTTAGCATATCTTCAAGCATCTGAATAGTCCTTTCAGATTGGCCATCAGTTTGGGGTTGATAGGTCATGCTAAATTATAATTCAGTACTCATAGCATGTTAAAGACTCCTCAAAAATTTGGTTGTGAGCCATATATCACCTTCAGAGACAATCGAGAGTGGAACACCATGTAGTCTAACCACTTTCATCACATATAACATTAAATGTTGTTCAAGAGAGAGGTCTTCCCAAAAAATGATAAAATGGGCAGTATGGGGGAGTCAGTAAACCACAACCCATATCACATTATTTCCCTTGGACATCTTTGGGAGACCAGTGAAAATTTCCATAGTGAAATTCCCCCTTTCCACATTAGTATAGGAAATGGTTTCATCATCCCTTTGTAATTCTATTTCTCTACATTAACTTGATGACCTACCATACACCTTGAGATATATTTTTCAATCTCTTTCTTCATGTTATCCCACCCGAAGTGTTCTCAGAGATCTTGGTACATCTTGTTGCTACCAGGATGGATAGAGAATGTTGAGATATGTTCATTCTACATTATCTCCTTCTTTATCCTAGGTGATGAAGGCACACAAATTTGTGTTCCAAACTGAATCACACCATCATAGTCGATATGCAACTCTTCAAGCTTCCCATACTATACTAAATTCACCTTATTTTGTAAGTCTAGATCTTCCCTTTTTGCCTACTTAATATTAACTTGGATAGATGGTTGTGAAATAACATGGGAATGGTGGGTTGTATCTCATGTCCTTACAATTTCAAATCCATCCTTTGAATATCCAAGAAGATAGGGTGTTTCTAAATCCATAACATGGATAAAGTAGCAGGTTATTTTCTACATAGAGAATCAGGTACCTTTTTGCCTTTCTAGGATGGTAGTGAATAGATAAATTTTAGTCCTTGATTAGCTCTAATCATTTTTCGATGCATGTTAAGATCCTTTTGTGTGAAAATTTACATCAGGCTCTTCTGGTCGGTGTATATGTAACACCTATCACCATAAAGGTAGTGTTTCCATATTTTCAAGGGAAAATTCATGGCTTCCAGCTCTAGATCATGTGGTGTGTGGTTCTTCTCATGGATCTTTATATTACATAAGGCATAGGCTATCATATTATCATTTTGTATGAGTACACAACCCAATAATTTCATTGAATCATCACTATATATCACAAAACATTCTCCACTTTTTATTAATGTGAGTATAGGTGCATTTTTCATCCTTCTATTTAGCTCCTTGAAGCTTCCCTAACATTCTTCCATCCAAACATACTTTACCCCTTTCCTTGTTAACTAGGTTAGTGGTCTGGACAATTGTGAGAAATTTCTCAGAAACCATCGGTAGTACCCAGCTAATCCAATAAAAATACTGATTTATGTGACACTAGAGGGTGTGGGACATTTCTCAATCCCCATTGTTTTTAAGGGTATATATAAATTCCCTCACTTGTGATCACATATCCTATGAATGTGACTTGCTTCATCCAAAAGTCAGAATTTCTAAACTTGGCATACAACTTCTCTTTTCTCAATGTCACCAACATAACTCATAGATTTTTTTCATGTTCCTCTTTTCTATTAAAGTTGATGAGAATATCAACAATAAGAGCCACCCTATAGGGACACTTTGAGATAGGATTATCTCCATGTATGAGTTCAATTGATAACAATACCTCACAATCCGGGGACAGTCTAGGTAACTCTTTTAGAAATATACCTTTGTATTCTATTACGGTAGGCATTTTCGCAAGGTTGAAACATTCCTGTGACTCAACCAATTGGGTGATGTATGCTTCGTCATTGGGTATTTACACCCACACCATTAAAAGATTTTTCAAAGGAGATTCATGATTGTCTTTTAATTTATAAGGGATCGTGGGATGATTCAAAATATGAAAAGATATTTCCTTTTCCCAAAAATAAATATGTTTTCTACATAATTAGATCTAATTCCTTCCCATTATATCATCGAATTACACCAAGGGAATTATTATCAGATTCACTGTAAGAATCATCCCATATACGCTAATAGGAGAAGATTCAAACACATGGGTTTCAATAATTGCACCAGTTAGTGTTTTTTCAGATATATCTACTTCAAGTTTTCAGGGCTTCGATTATATCGTTATTGCAAGCTTACAAGATATAATGGAATGTATATAACTAGAATCAAATAACACCTTTTCCATTCTTGAGTAAATAGGATGTGTGCCTTGTAAGACTTTATTATCTTTATCCACATCTTTAGTAGTAATGGAATATGACTTCACTTGTTCCATTTGTTTTGGTGGCTGTTGATGTTGATTACCCTCGAGGACTCAAGGTTTAGTACACTGGCTTGCATAGTTCCATTACCCCCTATAGTAGTAGCATTGAACCATGGGTGGGTATCCCCTTTCATCCACTACATTATCCTTCTCTTTTATTATTGACACTCTTAAGCATGGTGGCCTTCTTTCTTACAATTGAAGCATTTACCCATCCCGTTGAGGTAGTTACCATGATGCAACATCCAAAATTTTTGGAATGTGGGTCATTGAGTTTTCTTCCCACCATTATCATTGGATCCTCCATCTTGAAACTCCATCATTCATTTTGAATCCCCAAATACGTGGGACAATTCTCCAAACACCATCTCCACTTTGAGGGCACGCCCAACAACTTCTTCATGAGTCCTAAAGGCTCGAATAGCAAGATATTTTCTATGGTGAGGTTTTAATCCACTATAGAATCTATAAATTTTGATATCATTGTTGATAAGAAAACCTGGATCATACCTTTCATGCCTTGTAAAATTCTCTTCGTAGGTCATGAAATATTCGTCTTCCCTTTTCATGAGCTATGTGAATTCTCTGTCCATCTTCATATGAATATTTCGTGGGAAATCCTTGTTAAGAAACATGATTTTAATGTCTTATCATTCCATCTCTTCAATTTTGTCACTTGGATTGGTGTCCTTAATCAAAGACTGCCATTGATTCGACTGTCCATCTAGATGATAGACATATAGTTTCAACTTCTCCATCACATAATAGTGATTGACATAAAAGATCTTCTCAATGGAGTTGACACACAATTCTGCAACTAGTGGATTATAAGATCCACTAAACGTCAGTGGTCATTGCCTCATAAAAGAATTGATAACCAGTTTCTCCCTATTAGGTGAAGAAGGATGTTCACCATTATTATGGTTACTGTTCATAACCTGAGATAGTTGGGTAAGCATAGCCATGATTTTTTGAACTCCACATACCAAAGCATTGGGGATTTAATTTGGGAAATCGTTTCGTTGGCCCTCACATGGGTTGTTATCCTAGTTTCTCCTCGTTCCCACCATTTTCTAAACAAGAAATGTTTAGAAAAAAACATAGATCAACAAGTCAAGAATAAATATCTTATTCATTTGTACAATTTGAACTAGAATAATAACTTATGGGATCCCATTGGAAAGCTTCTTTTGTTCATATTTTTACATAGTCTCATAATTGAGGTTTTATCTAGGGTTCACTAGTCCTAATTCATAAATTAATTAATCCTTGACTCTGATACCATGCATAGCTACCCAACCTTTTATGACATTATTATTACATCATTCTAAAGATAAATATAATAGTATTAAACTACGATGATCTAGAGTTTTAGTGTCATATGAAAACAATAACTAAATATAAAATTTATAGTATCAAAAAGAAACATTTATTTTATTCATTATTCTCATGGTTCTTATTGTCCCTCAAAAACTGCATAGTAGACAAAATCACCGAAGGATATACATAAAAATTGGGTCAGATGATAGCCCAGTTAGAGGATAGATAATAATAATATTGCATGGGGTGATTATAATAATAACATCATCACCAAAATCTTTATAGGAATCATTAGATAAATGCATGGAATGTGGCAATTCATAAAAAAATTAAACATCAAGTTTTAGCGGTTAACTACCACACCTAGTTGTGAAAAAATCTAGAATCATGTTCACACATCATTTCACTTTAACTAATGAGATTAATCGCTTTACCCAATGCATTGGAGTGCTGTATAATTCCGGTTTCACCTATCACATTCAAACATTTATATTTCAAAATATAATTCTTGTTGTACCCATCTCATCATAAAATTTACATTATCATGCATACCACATTGAACATATTTCTAACATGAACATAAAATAACCCACAGAATGAAATAGTTTTCACATAATACATTCATAAACATTTTTTTCCCAAAATAAATATGGAATTTCTTTCTTGACATAGAACCATTAACCTTAAGTGAAGAGTGAAACAATCTTCAAGAAGTAAAAATGGTGTGTTTATTTTAAAGAATATTTCTTTTTGGAAAACATTGTGTTTTTTATAAAATAATTTAAATATCATGTATATCCATGAAAAGTTAAGATAATTATGAATAAATTATTTTTAATTCATATCCATACTGAAAATGGGTTGAGAAGGTAAACCCATAGAAATAGAGTTGGGTTCAAGAATTTTCTCTTACCTTGTATCCGAATGATTTCTCCACATTAATGTCCTATATAATGACATTATATTCATTAAATAGAAATTAAAAAACATTTTATACATGAATATGGTTCATTATGGTTTCGTTACGTTTTTTTGGGCCTTTTTATGAGTTATAGAGTTTAAATTCATTGTTCAGGAGTGTTATGTTTCTTAG
Source organism: Viscum album (assembly GCA_963277665.1). NCBI lineage: Eukaryota > Viridiplantae > Streptophyta > Magnoliopsida > Santalales > Viscaceae > Viscum > Viscum album. The sequence goes on from OY728141.1 coordinate 667,790,079, forward strand.
TTTTTATAAACAGTGTGAATGAAAGTTCATGTAGAACATGTATAAACATAAAGAACTAATAATAATTGTTATTAATGATGTTATATAACATGAAATTATCTTTTAAATAATTTCTTTATATACAATGAGAATAAATCATTATATAATAATGTAATGATGTTCGTTTGGGGTAATTAGGGATGTTTTTCAACCACAACGAACATGTTTTTTTTAATCATATAGTTTACATAAATTAGTTCTAGAAAATTAAATAGGATATAATAAATATAACATAATCTGTTTTTACAAAAAAGATCTTGACCAAATTTGAATTTGGTAAAGGAAAATATAAAATGTCGTTCATGAATGTGATAAATTAACATCTCACGAACAACGTCTTCCATTCTAAAATAAAAAATAAGTGAAGAGGGGGGTTGGATGATATAATATCCATTTATTATAATAATATTACTATATATGTATGATTATATAGTTACCATACCCTATGAAAGAGGATATTTTGGGAGAGATTAAGAAAATAACAAGAAATTGAATGGAAATTAATGGAAAAGAGATAGAGAAATTACCTCTTGAATCCTCTACTTCAGATCATCCTAAAAGAACCTAGGATTGGTCTTTTTATGACACCAAAAGATATTGGGTTTAGGGAAGGATTATATGGAAGATGGTTTTGATGGTTTAGAGTAGGATTTAAGCTTAATAGGTGTGTAGAAATTATGGTATGCATGGTGGTATTTATATTTTAGGAGAGAGGGGTTTTCTCAATAATATATTAATCAATTTATTATTCCTCAACAGAACAAGTAATAGTTATGATTATATGACCAATAATAATAATTAGTGCATTTTATTTTTAACCAAATGGGATTACATTAGCAAAATATCATACATGACTCTATAATTAATGAATTAATCTTACTTTGGGAATTATCTTACTTCATTTCTCATAAAAAATCAAGTATTTTAGAAAAAATACCAAAAATTTACCCTAACCATTTTCGATGTGTAGAATAAAAAAAATGAACTCAATTTTTCAAAAATAATTTTCTAAATCTGATTAATTGAATTTTTAATTAAAATCAAAATTTACATGAAAAATACAGATTATAAAATTAAAAATGATTCTATAATGCTTTCAAAAATTACATAAGTTCATATAATAATATCATAAAACTAGAATACATAGAATTTTTAATTTATGAATACATTTTAGGAAAATACATTTTCTTTTAAATTAATTAATTAATTATTATTATTTATAAATGACTTACAAAAATAAAAATATTTTTACTATGGTCATATTATCACTTATAAGATGTGTAAATTATATTTAATCATTCATGGGTGAGGTTACTATTATTTTTGATTATTTACAATTTATAAGGGTCATATTGCTATTAATAAGGGTAGGTTAATATTAATAAGGGGTTATTATTCATAAGGGTAGGATACTATTCACCAAAAATTATGTGTGTTTCATTAGACTCTAAAAATCAGCATTAACGCAACCGTGTATTTTAGATTTCCGAAATTCAAAACATTGGAGTGGGAAAATTATATTTAATGATATCATGGTATTTAGTATCATGATATGTCATTTTGATTCCTAATGTGACTATTATATATGTCATAATTATAAGAAGTGAATTCCATTGATAAAACTTTTCGTCATTAGATTATGAGTTCCCGGTGTTTTTCCTCAAGTGTATTGGGCTCGCCATGATGGTTTTGAGTTTTCGTCATCAATGTCATCATGTGCTATGATTTTGGATTGGTTACTTTTTGAGGTAGGGTCTCATACATCTTCCATTTTTTTAATAATTCATTATTTAATTTCCTTCACACTTTTAATTAATGATTTTCCATGTATTGTAGTTTTTCTAAAATTTGTCCTTTGATAAATTTAATAAAATCCATAAATCTGATAAGTTATTTTATATATAAAAAATTCTTATTTTTGTAATAAAACCTCACCAACGGTGGTGAACTATCTTAAAAATAAATATTAATTTTTAGAAATGTATACATTCTTGTCTTATTGTGTATTTTTTTCTTTATGCTTTGAAGCTATAATTGATAAATGGAATGTTTAATACTTCAACCTATTTTATAAATTGGGATTACCCAGGTAGGTGATTTCTCTTCATCAATGACACCATGTAGGTATTCATTGAGATTAATATATTTATTTCCATGTTACGGTAAATTGAATGAAAATGGTTTTAAATGGAATAAATCCAAGGGATGGTAAGATCATTCCCTTTTTAATGCCTTATAAAATGTTTGATATGAGTTGCAAGGTTTCAAATGAAATTGTTCTTTGGATATATTGTAACATGAGAGGTGATTCCTCATGTTGTTAATTATGAATATGAATATTCCTTCTTTACATGTTATGTTAAATTATTCTTCTAATTGTTATAAATTTATGAATATGGAATGATTATTCAAATGCTTTAGAGGTATTCCTTGTTCATTATATTCTAAATGTGAAGACAGATATAATGGGTTAGATATAATTGAAAATATTGAGAGGTACTACCTCATGGCTTGAATCTTAGATCTGATTATTTTTATTTATTAAATTGATTAATAATGACTATGGGTGGGAGGTATTTCCATATTCCAGTTATACATGTTATATCCCTTTATACTGGTGGACAGTTATGGTAAGGAAAGTCTGATGAGAATGTAGAATCATGCTCTTTTACATCAGTTTTGGGCATAGAGACCCTCACCGCTTCATCAGTATGGTTGATGCAATTTTGAGTTCCATTTTCTATCTTAGAGTGTTTACAAGGTGTGAACACTCTTCCTTCCGATTAATGGGGGTGAAGACCCCCACTCTATTGGGATGTTAGGATTACTACCCCATGATTAGTTATTATCAGCTCGTTGACTAGTGTGGGATGCCTAATTGTTACTTCCTCATCCACCCAACAATATATATAAATATATTGGGCTTACTACCCTGTGAGTAGAGCTTATCAGCTCTAAGACTAGTGTTGGATGCATGTGTGTTACATCTTGGTATACCCAAATATATATATATATATATATAGTTATATACATATGCATATATATATATATAGTTTCATGATTAGACCATTATTTTGGATATTAGCTGAAGAAATTATAGTCATCTGGTGTCCCTTATGAAATGGGACGGGGGGTTGTGTAGTTATTTAGTTCTGTAAATTATTTCCCCATGCCTCCACATTGTTTAATTTTATACTGAACTATATGGATTGGGATAGACACTGTGGTTTCCAGTTTAATGAGATTTATATCTCTCACCCTTCTTAGACTTCCATTTCACTAGGGTACCCATGTAGACCTTCTTGTTTACATGACCTTGGACCCTGCTTGTTGTTGTGTGCTTGTATCTGGGAGTTAGGAGCAAAGGACTAAGTTAGAGATCAGAATTCTTGTGGAGATTTCCTTTGGATTTTTTTTTCTTTTAGATTTACATGAGACCTACATTTTACTTTGTTGAAAATCATGTTGTATGTTTACCGTTTCAGCTTATGTGTCATCATCTGTCATTCATTATTTTTATAAACTAGAATGAGACACTTTTATTCAATTGAATATTATAAATATTATGTATCATTGTGATCTATTAATTTTGTAATTCCACTATTTCTACTATTTATACTCTATTTTATTGTTGTGCAACTCTGATTATGACAGTATAGTCTCCCCACTAAACCAAATTTACACCCTCAGTGCTAGTCGGCAGCCTCTTTCCTACATAGTGTCTCTCTTAAGGCCACATGACACATTGATTAGTCTACGGTTTTATGGTAAGTAGTGTTGGGATGTTACAATGTGGTATCAGAGGAGGTTTAATTATTCTTTTGTCTTACTTTTTTGGTTGTTAGACAGAGAACTAGGAATGTGTTAGCAGTTGGTTAATAGTCGTTCATTGGACAGATCACCGCATGAACAAGAAATGAAAATGTCCCTAGGGCTGTGAGTTTTTTTTCGTGTTGTTTTATGTTACAGTTGATATAATTTCACCTTGAGCGATTAGTCTAAATTCTGCTACTTATTGATTTATGAGTTTATGATATATTTATCCTTGTCCTGGTTCAAAAAGGATGAATAATTACAAAAATAACTATATTCTCATGAGGATTATCATTCCATGTTTGTTCCATTCCATGTATTTTCATTTTTAGAAATCATTTTATAAGTTACTCCATGCCTTGTATTTTTTATCATGTGTGTTTATATAACATCAATTAGTGTTTATATATCATTTTACTTAAGTATTTAGACTCCCTTTTTGATGTTCCTTGCTTATGTGTTATAGAATGCATATGTGTTACTACTTACGAAAACATTCTATTATATATATATATATATAATTGGTTTCATGGGATGAAAATATATGGTTTGTAAATGAATGGGAACCAGTTTTCGATTTCGATGTGTATGGGAGCCTTACAATCGTGAAAGGGTAACCCGTATATTCCATCCATCTTCAGCATAATAAATACATAAAATTTAAGGATTTTGTAAAAATTTAAAGGCCACTAAGATCAAATGAAAAAGTGAATTAGTTTTTTTATTACATCGGATTAAAATTCCAACCTATAATGTGTATGGGTGCTTTATTGATTGGTAGATGGCCACCCATATGACTAGACTGCTATACATTTGGAAATGTTATAATTTTAAATCAGATTTTATTCGATTAATGGGAGATAATTTAAAATCCATGAAGTTTTTGTGGGTTTCATGTTTTGGGAAATGGAAACCTGTATTGAATTTACAAGAAAAATGTATTTTTAAATTACTATAAAAGTAAAGGGATTCTTAATTTTGGTATGAAATCAAATGTTTAACTATTAAATGCACAACTAGACCCATGTCAGTCAGTTAGGGAATGTTTATTTTGAGATTACCTATCTGGGTGTTTTAATCATTAATAATTTAACAACTACTATTGGGTTAAAATTTGATGATCCTAGGTTGAATAAAATGGGACCCTTCTATGTCTCCTTCTTGTTAAATTTTTTTTTTGATAAATTGCCTAATTACGACTGGATGTAGATATGTGTAAAATGTATTAAAAGAAATTTTTATAAGACATTCCTACTTTTCATTGAGATTATTTTTAAAAATCAAGTTCCATGTGATTTTGTTTAAAAATCATACTCGACATTTTCAATTAAATCTTTTAAAGAGTTTAAAAGGATAAATGTTATTAAATGTGAAGGGCTTGGAAATAGAACTTGTAGAGGTGAATTTTGTTTAAACTCTTGTGTAAGGTTCAATTGATTATCCCCTTCTGTAGTCTTGGAAAGGAAGTGTGACAATTTTTTATAGTCGTTCTATTCTTTATAAATTTATTAAATGATAGGCTCTTGAGCCACTGGATTTCTTTTCAGCATGACCTAGGGTTAGGGTTAATGTTTTTTTTTCCATAAGGGGTTGTCCTAGGGTAGTAATCACCCTTAGATCTTTTGGGCCTTACTAATCTTGTGATATATCTGACGTTTTTTGTTTTTTTCACCTATAATACTATTTGTGTCTAATTACATCCTTTCTTAGATGGGTGGTCATTGTGTTTTTGGACATTGATGTGGGACTAAGAATCCATTAATACTTGGTTTCAGTTGGTCAGACATTCTTCTGGCAGGTTCAGATGCGTTATTGGTTGTTTAACCCTTTCTTTTCTTTAGATATGGGAAGCATCGTATGGCATCATGTATTATAATGGTTGCATCAGAAAATAAAACTCTAAGATAAATCTAGTTTATTATTGAGTATGGTGTCAGGATATCTCCATGTAGTGTGACCTGAGTGTTAAGGAATCAAGTTAATCCCAATACTCAAGATGGAATTTTTCAACGATCGTGTTTTTTGAGATGCCAGTCAGGTTAGTTTGGGTTTTCATGTCCCATTACTGAAATTGTGATCCTAGCTCAGAGGAGTGACACACGTTCGTTTATGAAGAATATTATCTGGCATTCTTATCATAGGAAATTACTTTTAATTTAGTTTACTAATAAACTCTTAGGTCGGGAGAATCACATCGGTTCTGGTCAATGTGTCCTTATAGGTGTAAGGAAGACACCAAGATGGACTAGTTGTAAATGGTCAACAATATTAAATTCTCATTGGGATTGTGACTGTGGAAGTGTGTCAGTGCTTTCTCAACAGCATGATTTTGTTGATTTTGGCTTTTTATGAAACCTATGAGAAACATCATTGGTCTTGGATGGACTTCATAGGTAAATCATGAATGATCACAGGATAAATTGAACGGTAAATTAATGTGATTTTTTTCGATTGTGCACTGGAAGGTAAATCTGAGCTTCTTCCTTGATGTTTACTAGTTTTGGTTCGATTGTTCATCTATATAGAAAATCAATAAAGTTGACCGGAAGCCTTGAAAATCCATTTATGTTAAGATCATGTTCCTTATATTTAATTCATTCTAGATTCACTTAGAGATAATTAGTCATACGCCACACTTATGTTATTATATTTTGTTGAGATTGTTTGGTGGTTTTCTCTTTGTTTCATGATTTATTCATAGTTTATATAAAGTATGGGTTACTTCTGAGTGATTCTTGTGTTTCTATTCATAATTTCCTTGGTTGGACTCTTGTAAACTAGTCTTTTTCTTTGAACTGACCTCCTGGCGGAAGCCTCTCTGAGCATAGTCATGGAAATGTTGTGAATGTGTTACTCATGTGCTAAGATCTCTCTTGTACTATTGGGTGTAGACTTCCTCAATTAGTTCATGAGGCTCTATATCATTGAATATGAGTTTATCATGGAATATTCATCACCTAAGAGGTAAATATTTAACAATTTGTTCCAATTATTGTGGGTTGGACCTGGATTTCACCCATGATATTTTCGAGGCATGATATATAAAAATGGATAAGTCATGGTTTCTTCTGGAAGATCATCAAAAGTAAGGTATGGACTTCGGTGGGAATGTTCACTATACTCATAAATATTAAATTTTTATTATGCAAGAGGAGAAGGGTACAGGGGAGGAGAAGGCATAGCAAGGTCTAAGGGGGCCTAAAATAATGGAGACTAAGGGCTTCCCCTCGAATCAAATTCACCCCCTCTGGTTTGAATAAGTAGATGTTGGATAAGCACGTGATAATAGACCCTTGACCTGCCAAGGATTCCAGGTGATCTGCAAGTTTGTTCCCCTCATTCCAAGTGTGGGTCACCTTAGTGTTACCGTTGAGGAGCCTTCTACATTTTCTAATTATGTAGGAAATCGACCAAGGGGTGGAATCTGTGCCATGCAAGGAGTCTCTTATGATAATTGATTCTGTTCCCACTGGGGAGATGAGGATATTATCTTGACTTCACAGGGTGAGACCAGTTAAGACATCCTGGGCCTCTACGAGGATGGACGTCCCACTGCCATAATGTGTTGTAAAGGCCAGCAGAACGCTCCCCCTGCCATCTCGAACAATCCCTCCTATGCGCATGTACCCCGAGATGCCTGAACCATCAGTATTTAGCTTGAGCCTCGTAGCTGGAAGAGCCCAGCGCACCTAGTGTCCATGAATCCTAGTGGAGGTTTGGGGCCTCGGGGAGGAGGCCTGCAGCACCCGAAGGGAGGGTGCTTCCTTCCAATTTCTGATCATCTCCACCATGTCAACCAAGAGGATCTTGGTACGCGCAATTATGGATCTTCCTGTTGATGTTCCTCCCACGTATCTAGCCCGATTCCAGGCTTGCCAGAGGCACCAACACCCCACACTAAGAATCACCGCTCTCGCCATTTTTTCCAGTCCCGTATCAGCCGTCCCCTTAAACCAGCGATCCAAGAATGGTGTGTCCTGCAAGTCATTAGAAGAGAACGCAGTGAACTCACCAAATGCACTCCACACGTCTCACACCCAATTGCCTTAAAAAAAGATGTTGTTCGTGCTCTCCTGCCTTTTGTTTTTACAGCAAAAACAGCTAGAAGGCAAGCTAATACCCATCTTTTTAACATTTTCATTGGATGGTATTTCTTGGTTCTCGATCCTCCATGTAAGGAAATTGTATTTGGTTGTAATACTATTGCACCAGGTCATTCCGTTCCAGCTATCACTATGGGTTGAGGAATTGAGTGATCTTCAGAAATCCTTCGAGTTGAACTTCCCTATGGAAGAGGGAGTGACGACGCATCTATCTTTTTCTGAGTTAATGAAAATGAGATCAAACACCTCTTTCTGATTCCTCTCTAGCACCGACTTGATAAACAGAGGATGAAGACTGGCCTCCTGAAATGAGATTCAAGGGGCAGGGCATCCCGAATATCCTATAACTTTACCTGCCCAGTTATGGTGCCAGAGGGTAATCTTACCCTCCCCAATTATCCATTATGATTTCCTCCTGAGGTCTAGAATGAGGGTGAATATCTTGGACCAAAGGGGTGATCTGGATGCCGAGGGAGCGGCCCCACTGTCATCCTAGATACAAGACATGGTTTTTCCCCATAACGTGTAGTCAGTGATGGTTCCCCACACAAGTTTTACGTGCATGCAGTGAATGCTTTCAGAACGACTCTTGATGTTGATGCCTCCATCGAGTATAGGTCTTGCCATTCTGTCCCATGAGACCCAGTGTCTCTTCCCCTCACACTGCATGTCCCAAATTAACCATTCAATAACTTTTCAATGGTTTTGATAACCCCCTGCGGCACGATGGTAGAGGCCAAGGCATGAACTGGCATGGCAGACAATACACTATAGACCAGGGCAATCCGGCCACCAAAGGATAAGAATTGGTTTTTCCAGTTGAGGATGTGTCCCGTGATCTTGCTCACAACATGGTCAAAGTCTCGGATACACATCCTGCCCGGAGAAATGGGGGTACTAAGATACTATATAGGAAACGTGCCTCTCATCATGCCCAATCTATTGCATAGGACCACAACCCGGATAATAGTAAATTTCTTTGATATATAAAAGTTACTCTTTCCCTTGTTAATGATCTGGCCACTCCAGTGGAAATATTCCTCAAGGACCCTGTTTAAACTACCCAAGGATTTTTGGCCTGCATTTGTAAAGATAATTGTGTCATCTGCGAACATAAGATAGGAGATGGAGGGGCGGTTCAGTTTCCTACTGTAGTGGAGAATCTCCCCATTGGCCATGTCTCTGTTGATCATGCGGCTAAGAGTGTCTTGCACAAGAATGAAGATTCTTGGGGAGAAGGGGTCGCCCTACCATATCCCTCTCGTCACCTTGAAGAAACCATGAATTTTCCCCATAAATGATAATGCCAACCATGAGGAACTGAAGCATCTGAAAATGAGGTCGCAGACCCAAGTAGAGAAACCCATTTTAGCAAGTACATTATTGATGAATCCCCATTAAATTATATCATACGCCTTGTTAATGTCGAGCTTTATGGTAATATTATATCTGTGAGCCTTGGTATTTAAGTCCCTCAACATTTCCATGGCTAGTGTAATCGTGCCTTGGATTGAGCGGCCTTTAACAACGCCATGTTGTTTGAGGGAGGTCCATTGAGGGAGAATCATGGACAACCTACCAATAATGATGATCGAAAAAAATTTATATAGAAAATTACACATACTCACAGGTCTGTAGTGTGAGAGGGATGAGGGGTCCTTGACCTTAGGGATGAGTACAAGGGTTGAAGCACATGCAACCCTCAGTAAGCTTCCACCACGAAAGAAGTCATGCACTGCTGCAATGATATCCCCCTTTACCACCTCCTAGGAGCCGGTATAGAATGATCCAAGAAAGTAGTCTGGGCATGGTGCGCTCTTAGAATTCAATCTTAACATAGCCACGTGAATCTATGCCTCATTTAGTACCCCTTCCAGAAGTTCATTATCCTGGTCTGAGACCTGACTAGGAATCACCCCCCAAAATTCTTCTCCTCCGACTGGGTAACCATTTGTCCTGTTCAAGTTCGGGCCAGCAAGAATATTATTGAAGAAAAAATCAGCCATCCCTCCAACAATCTCTTTATCATCAGTATACGTTCCATCATCCAGACCAATATTGGGCTTGATCGGATGACTCTTCTTCTTGATGCATGCATGGAAGTACGCAGTGTTTTTGTCCACTTCATGGAGCCATTTTACCCTCGACCTCTCCCTTGACTTTCACTCCTGGGAAAGTAGCAAATCAACCAAGCTACACTTTTTATCTGATAGTTTTTCAAGGAGCAGGTCATCTCAATTTGTCTCTAGACTAATTTCCAAGCGCTCAATATCACGGCTATGATCATCCATGTCCTGATCCAGTGAAGGTAGGTTCCCAGCCCACCCTGGGAGATCCTATTTGAGCCTCCGTAGCTTGTTGTGGAGAGCCACCCATGCGGGACCCTGGGTCGGCCTTCCCCAACTCTCCCTAACCAACACCTGATAACTCGGATCCCCGATCGACTGACCAACAAGCTTGAATCATTCATTAGAAAAATGACTAGAGGACAAATAGAGCAGAAGCAGGGAGTGGTTAAAAATTCCTCGGACCAAGTGGCTCACCTTGGCATTAGGGAACATGGTGAGGGCATGGATGTTTGGAAGTCACCGGTCCAAACGGCTCCAACAACGTCTTCCTCCCCTTTGGTTGTTACAACAAGTGAAACGATTACCAGAATACCCCATATCCATGGGGCCTTTCCCAGCCATAAACTGGACTAAATCCATACTGTTCTGTCGGGGAAACTCCCATCTTCCTTTCTTATCCCCTGGCTCGGCGAGGACATTGAAATCTCCCCCAAGGATCCACGGTAGGTCCCCTGGGTTGAATTTGCTAAGGTTCTGCCAGAGCTCTTCTCTCCTGTGAGGGTCGTAGCTGCCGTAGATAAAGGACATAAAGAGGGTACTCATACCATCAATCAGCTTAGTCATGGTGTGTTGGTCGCCTACCTGGATCAAGGCAACTGAGATATACTTATACCAGAAATCCCATATGTTCCTGTTGATTGGGTCCGCATGCATGGAAGTGTGCATTCTGATTCTGCACATAAACTCACCGATTTTAGCAGGGTTTTGTTTGTGTTCCATAATATAGTTCGTTTTAACCCGTTCCCCTAAGTCGCGGTAGTTCCATATCAGTAATGGTATCATTGAGAAGAAGGTGTCCCGGTATTGACCCCAGACACAGAGGACTCTTTTAGGACAGGGGATGAGCACACCTAAGACTACATTTTCCTCAGCCGGAGGCTAGTACGGATTCCCGGACTCATGCTGAATGGCTATGAAGTGGGTGAATGAAGGCGAGAGAGAATTTTGGGAGCTTTCCCTCGCACAACACTGGGGGGGGACCAGATCATGGACTCGTATTTTCCAGACAGGCGGGGTACAAGAGGACCCCAGTCTCCATCCTGGGGGAGGGATGACACCCCCTTGTCCCCTCCTCCCACCAGCAAAGGAGTGCTGCAATCCTCCTGAGAATCCAGCTAAGGCTGTATCCCAACTCCCGAGCGCCAGAGTGGTTGGATCTTGGAAGGAAGGGGAAGATGAGGCTTTGGAGGGGACCAGAGTATGCATTCCAATAAGGAACCAACAGGGAGCAATTGGGAGGGACCGAGCAACCGAAAATCACAGTCAGCATGCTCTAACTGTGGGCCACAAGGGAAACCAGGGGGAGAACAAAGCTTACACGATTGAACTGAGGAGAGATAGGGGAGACAGGGGCCTAAAAATATGGAATGGGTGAATCCATCTCAACGGCTACTGAAGGATAAGACAAAGCATGGGAGGCCACGATCTAGGAACCAGAAGAAAGACAACCCCGTGGGGAGGGAAACAGGTTGCATGCTTGGTTGCCTCTGGAGGCTTGGCAATGAGTATCCTGACGATGATTCATACAGGCCTATCAGAAGTGGCCCTGGAGGAGGTAGGAAGAGAATTACCTGGGGAAGATAGGGTACAAAATCGCATGTGACCATTCCACAGAGTCCTGAAATTTCAAGCAGATCTGCTCCGGAACCGGGAGCGATAAGTCCAACTCCACACACAACCGAGCCACCAGAGTGTCCTCGCCACTGCGGGTACGATCAGCAATGCATATAAATCCTCCTAGGGATTCTCTTACGACTTGGAGGAAGGCATAGTTCTAGAAGGGGAGGGGAAGACCAGACATTCTGATCCACACCACCAAGCGAGAGCTCTCACGCCCTTTGTGGACCTCCAAGGACCACCGAGCTAGGTTGAAACGCCATCGGCCCCAGCACCTGGGAGCATGACACCATGCCATAATGAAATCTACCTCCAAAGACATGGCCAAACAGAACAAGTGACTGTGGATGGCCAAGATGCGAGCCAGATATTGCAAACCCCAGGAGTCCACGAACTGCTTGAAAACCTAGAGAGGGGGCTTCTCCGAACCGAAACGCACCACAAGGGTCCAACGGAGCTCGGAAACAGCATCCTCAAAGACCTCAGCTGGTATATCGAGCGACAGACGAGCGCCAGCTCACGACACTGAGGGGAAAAACGGCCTGGCATCTGGGAAACAGGGAAGATGATCCCCTGAAGACGGGCCATAGAGGACATCCCTGAAGGACAGGTTCGAGCGCAGAGCCCTCGTAGGGGGGGGGAAGCCCCTTGTAACCTGAGGGATGACCTCAGGGCAGGCACAGCTAGGATCGAAGGGAGCCGTAGCCGGGATCTCCACTAGAGGGAGAACCACTGCAGAGCTAATGGTCGAAAACATTTGAAATCCTTCAGGCGTGTGAGGCGCGTTCTGGGGAGCAGCCTGAGCAAATGCCATCAGGGGGTACACCTTTTTCTTTCCAGGGAATGTTCACTATAAATGCAAGATTACATGGAGGAAGTTTCAATTTATGTTGAAATATTTTGGTAATATAATCCATTTGTTTCGATAATGTTTAGTCGGACAAAGTGGTTCGACTCATTAATGTTCCTTCCAAAGTGTATAGTCGGTGAAGGACTGTCTGTGGATCATCGTCAGGTGGACACAAGTGCATTATGTTTTGGTCTGGTGTTTTCATGAGAATCTAGCTCAACTAGGATAAATGAGGTCAGTGGGAAATTGATTGTTTGATCATTTCAAAAACACACATGTAGGGTATTTAAAATGCTTAAGGGCATGATTTGAAAGAAAATTCCAATTTGGGGGGGGGGGGATGTCGGGACTTGGAATTATCCTTGTTAAATGTTATAGCCTAAGGTGGGATGTACCTTTCACAATATTCCTAATTAGATAATGATGGTATCATTTCTCTAGATAAACGTTCTTGGGTAGGTTCTGTTTGAGTGTTCTGAAGGAAAACAAGTGTTCTCTTGAGTTTTAAAGGCTTATTTTCTAAGTACATAGAGGGAGTTTTAAAGATGTGTTGGGTATTTGTAAATGAAACATGAACATTTGAAACAAAGATTCAAAAAACTATAAGGTTAGGTCATGTTTATGTTGTTATTGAAATATTTAGGGGGTTGAGAAGTTCTAAGGTGGAAAGGATGTAAATATTCGTGTTTTGAACCACATAAAAATGAAAAGAATTTAAACTTCTCAATTACTAAATGGTTCATTTTTCAAACTGAACTATGAAACTTAATTTTGAGAGTTGGGACCCTTCAATGTGATATTTTTATACTTGGTTGAAGGCCAGAGAAGTTTATTGGTTGTCTTGGGGTGTTTCTAGAGTTCTAATCTAGGAAAATCAACTTTTTAAGGGTCTTTATTGGGTGCATGGTTTGTTTGAAACTGTGTGTCTCCCACCAAGAAACTATTCAGCGTTAAGCAGGTGGATATATTTAGTCGCATGGGTTGCACGTGGTTTATCAAAACATGCACCAAGCCTTCCTGGGCAGTGGCTATTGGGCAGTAGCTCACACTATTAACTGCACAGTTTGCGCATGGTTAAGATAACCATGGGGGATCAACCATGTGGGGTGCTCCATTTTTCCTGTGGAGGGCGCATAGTTTTTAGATGGTTTTCTAAACCATGTGGCCCAAACCGTGTCTGGTGACCTATTTTCAAATTTATAATTATTTTAATTGAAATTAAATAAAAATAAATTTAATGCCTAAAAATGTATCCTTCCCCCTCACTCGTGTCATGTCTCCCCCCTTGGGCTCCCCTTTTGGTCTTGTGGCACCCTCCTCCTTGGAACCTCCTTATCATGTCAATTTCAACTGATTTCAATTGGGTTTCTCTCTGATCTTTAGAGGTAAAGATTTATCCCCACTTCTCCTCCCTCATTTCTGTCGATGTTTTCCTCTTCATCTCTCGGTGACGTGCAGCCAAAACCCTAGAGTTGGGATAATGTTGATTTTTTGTTTTCATTTCGTTATAGGTTATGTGAAGGGTATATCGGGACCCCTTCATGTGCATTCTGGAATCATCCACTAAATAGAAGATGAATTGGTTCGATTTGGTTCACATTAAATGATTTAAGGTAACAGTTTCCATCCTTTCTTTTTGTTTATCCTTTTATAATTGGGTATTTTTATAATTTATGAGTACCCTATGCTTTTACTAAATTGCATTTTTTCCATCATTATGTTTTCAAGTTTTCATTGTCAAATTCTTCATGTGTTGAGGGTTTTTCTTGGTTCCTCTTTGAGCTAGGGTCCCATTCCATTGCCACTAATTTTAATAACTCATTAATTAAATTTGTTTCTTGATTATAAATAATTCATATCCATGTATTGTAATTTTTTTAAAGTTCATCCATTGATAAAGTTAATGAAATTTTTAAAAGTGATAAATTATTTTCTTGATAAAAAAATCATGTTTTTGTAATAAAACCTCTCCAATGGAGGTTCAATTTCTTCAAGCTAAAAATTAATGTCTATACATTTATACTTGCTTGGATTTTTGCATTTATGTTTCTTTATGTTGTGAGGCTATGATTGATCAACGGGCTGTTTAGGACTCTAACCTATTTTTTAAATTCGAATTACCCAAGTATGTTATTTAATTTATTCAATGACACCTCCTATGGGTTCATTGAGTTTAATATATTTATTTTCATGATATAGTAAATTGAATTAAAATGGTTTTTAATTAAATAAACCCAAGGGATAATAAGATCATACCCTTTGTAAAGCCTTATAAAACTTTTTATTTAAGTTTCAAGGTTTCAAATGAAATTTTCATTTGGCTATCTTGGCATATGAGAGGTGATAAATTATGAATATGAACATGCCTTATTTCCATGGTATGTTAAATGCTCATATGTATTTTTAAGCCTTTATGAATATGGCATGGATATTGAAATGCATAATTGGTATTGCTTTATAAATTATATTCTAAAGGTGATGACAGTTATAATGGGAAGGATATAAATGAAAATCATGAGATGTAACACCTAATAAGATTCATAATAGATGTTATTATTTTTATTTTCTAAATGTATTAATTATGAGTATGGATGGGCGTATTTCTGCATGCAATTTATACATATTTTCTACCTTTATATAGGCTGATAATGATTGTAAGGGAGGTATGATGGACATAGCGACTCACAATCCATTACATCAGTGTATGGAATGATGACCATCTCTACTTCTTTGGTATGGGGGACAATTTTATGAGAACCATATTCTATCATAGTGTCTTTCGCTGGCATGTACACTCACCATCCCGAGTGATGGGGGTGACAACCCCCACTATATCGGGATGTCAGACATACTACTCTATGAGTATATATTATCACCTCATATAGTGGTGTTGGATGCCTACATGTTACATCATGTTTCTAACATATATATATATATAGCGATTACTACCACATGATGAGAGAATATTAGCTCATAAACTAGTGTTGGATTCCTTCTTGTTACTTCTTAGTCCACCCAAAAATATATGTGTGTGTGTGTGTATCTATACATCATAAATATATATATGGTTACCTGATCATAATATTATTCTGGCTATGAGCCGAAGCAGGTATAACGGTTATGTGTTCCTTAGGGACCTCGATTGGTGGTTGTTTATTTATTTTGTTCCGTAAATTATTTCACTATGCATGCACACTGTTTAATTTTATATTTTACTATCTAGATTGGGATATAAATTAGGGGTGCTAACTTACTGAAATTTATATCTCACCACCTTCTAGAGTAACCCTTTCAATGGGCTACCCAATTATACCATTTTATTCACTGGACCTTGGTCCCTTCTTGTTAATGTGTGCTTGTACCTTGGAGTTAGGAGAAAATTAATGATCTAGATCTAGGTTCATCAAAGAGATTGCCTTTTGGATTTTTCTTTTTGTTATTTTATCTTTACATGAGTCATGTATTGTACAATATTTGGAATCTTGTTGTATGTTTATAGTTTTGTCACATGTATCTTCATCTATCATGCATGATTTGTATAAACTAGAGCTTGCCACATTTATTCAATTGAAAATTATTATTCATCCATCTTTATGTCATTTGTTTATTTACTAGTTTCGTTATTTCTTATATTTATACACTATTATACAATTGTAAAACACTGATTATGAGGGTATATTCACCCCCATTGAACCACCTTTACTCCCTCACTAGTAGTCGCCAGCCTCATGCATATGTGGAAGTGTGCTTCTGTCCATGTGACCCACTTGTCCAGCTACTGGATTAAAGGTAAGTGAAGCCATGACATTACAGTATTTTTACCCTAGATATGTTGGTTATGGTGTGCGAGTAAGTTAATAGAGGATTTCACCTCTTATAAGTGAAAATGGATGGAATTTTTGTAAATACTGAAAACAATTTAATAATTTCAAATAACCCTCTAGTAAAATGGATCCAAAATTGTTAATTATTAGAGAATAGAAGATATATGATCGATATAGGCCTCAACCACCCTTTCACTTGCATGTTTCAAACCTTTTTTAAATTCATTACCATTAATTTTTTTACTATTACCATTTTAGCACCAATCATGGTAAATAATTTTTACCTAAAGTAAATTATACATTATGAAACAAAATAAAATGGACTATATTAAATAATTTAGACATAATGATTCTAAATTTAAAATAAAATTTATATTATTTAATATCAAAAAGTGATGATGGTTAATTTCAAAATACTAAATTTATAATATCTTAAAAAAGTTATAAAAATATCACTCATGTTCTAAACTATTAATTATTATTTAGTAAACAACATAAAATATTATGGAATTTTTTAATGTAACTTATAATATAAATATTTTTTTAGGAAATTTATTTTTATAATTTTTTTCAATCATATTTAAAAACTAATAACTCAATAAAACTTATAATGTTTTTGGAAAATGGTATATTTCACAATTCACCTTAAAATTTATCTTTATAATAAAATTATAAAAATAATTATCCTATGATATTATTGAAATTTTTTGAACAAAAAATTACATTATTTTTGTCAAATTAGAATTCAAAATTTTATAAATTATCTTTTAAGGGAAAATAAAATATTTATAGGAAATTTGATTTTATTAAGAAAATTACATTTAAAAGCATTAGGTGTTTTTAAATTTTTCAGTTTAGATTTATAAATTATTTAATATTGATATATTCATGAATATGTATTTATATTAACTATTATAATTATACTTTAACAAAGACACATTTAATTTATAAAGGTAAAATATAATACCACTTTTTAAAATGGATTTTCAAATAAAATTCTTTGAAAAATGTTAATCAATGATAATAATAATAATAATAAATACGAATTTTAATTTATTATTTTCATTTTATCTACTAATTATTATATTATTCATTTAATTTTAATATGTTATGTTTTTTATTCGGGTGTTGCCTTTGTTCAATGGTGTGAGTGACATAACTATTGAAGATAGAATTAATTGAAATAGTTTAAAATCTCATGTCCTTACTTTCTACCCTCTTAAATAATTTATGTTCTCAAAATTTTAATTTTTACTCACTAATGAACGTAGGTGAGGGTAATATTAACATATCCATAATTTGGGATATAACTTCTAATATGAAATCCACATTCCTCTTATCATCTAATAAATGTTATTTATCTTTCCTCAAATAATATTGACGATTCATTTTATCATGTATCATGGTATTTATATTCCCTAATCATTTATTATCTATTACACAAAATTCCCCCAAACCATTTAAGTCTATAATAAATTAAACAATAGATAAATGATGTATTCCTAAAAAATGTGGTTTTCTTCGTCCGTTACTTCCTAAATTTTCACACTACTATAAATATATCATGATGAAATAAATGAGATAAAAATTAAGCATAATTATCATGGATTATTTTTTCATTAAATCAATAATAAATTCCAAGGATATCAAAACTATCTTTGTAAATTTTCACAAAATCAATCATACATTAAACCTAAGATTTATTCATACCTCAATCAAGTGTTCTCTAATAGTTATTTCCCAAAAATATATCATTGTACTAAAATCAATATTCAGTGTCATTAATACTATTTAATATATTATTACATACCAATAATGAAAAACTACTAAACAAAAATCTTGAAATGTATCACATAATCCTCTAGAATTTTATAATTTACAAAAATATCAGTACTAAATATAAGTCACTAAATAAAATATATGAGAGTACTAATATTTATTTTCTATTAAGATATCAATCTCACTACCTTATGTAAGACAAAAAAATAAATATTTTTCCTTCACAATAATCATATACAAAAATTATCAACCATTTAAGTATTCTCCATTATTTAGTTATACGATATAGTGGTTTCTCGATATCAACCATTCATAGCATCATTTTTTTATGATCATGCTTCTATAAAATACTAAAAAATAAAATTAATTTCAATAAAATAATAGTAAGATAATATATTACTATGAAAACACAATACTAATATGTCTTTTAAAATTAAAAATACATTTCACCCATTGATACATTCATTACAATAAAATTTTATTTAAGTTTTGTATTCTTGTACATATTATCCAAATATATTAAAGTAAAAGTTGGTCGGAGTATTTTACTCAATAGGGGAGAGGTGAATTGAGTAAATATAAAAATTTATGTTAAAAGAATATTATTTTCAAAAGAAATAGTTTCCCCAAAAATAGATACAGCCCAGTTAATCAAGGTTATACTATTATAAGAGTTTGACTTTTTAAACAGCTTCTTAGAATATTGATTAATTCTCCTTAATATAAATTTGTATTATTAATATTACTTTTGAAATTATCCTACTTAGACAAACCAGTTATAACTTCTTTACAAGACAAACTATCAAAGTGAAATTAGTGATTTCTGGATTATGCAATAAAGCAGTAAAATAGAGAAGACTAAATTTAAATAGCACAGCGGATATGAAACTTGTGGTTCAGTATCAAGCCAAGACCTAATCCAATCCACTTGGTGATCACCTGCCACTATGCAGTTTATATAATTAAACTTTGATCCACACCCTAGATTGGGGTTAACAATAGTACACAGACTTTCCAGGTCACACAGGGACCTCTTCCACAGTTTTTGTGGGTAAAAAAAAGTAATAACCCGGTCACACAGGGACCTCTCCCATGGTTTTCTTGGGTAAAAAAAAGTATAAAGAGTTTGGTGTAAGGATTTCAGTATCCACCAGTTCAGCTCAGGAGTCAGTGTGTGTCAAAACAGACAGGGGCACACACTGCGCATAATGTAAGTAAAATATGATCTCAGTTGAGTAAGAATATAGAGATAAGGTTAGAATTATCTTGTGTTATGTCAATGCAGCTCAAGACTTCTTTGTATTGAAGAAGATGAAGCTTTGAATCATTCTTTTGAAGTTTTCTGAAAAATAGAGTGTCGCGATTCAACTTGCGTTTTTCACGAGTTTTGATAAAGCGAAGATGTTCTTTGGATTCCAATGTACTTCGTATGTTCTTCAGCAGATTCGTATTGTGTGCGTGTGAAAGTTCTTCCATTTGAAAATCATGCAATATGTTCTTTGCGGTCGTGCTCACAGGTTTGTTTTTTGTTTAGTATCTCTCTCTATTGTTGTTGGGCACACTTCGCTCTTTATCTTCGAATTAATGAGTTTTAGCCAACAGGTTCCATGTGTTCTGCACCTCGTACCTCGTACTATGTATACAAAGAAGCTTTCACTATGTCAGTGCATTAATGGAATCAAATATGACCATTATAAATTAAATTTAAAGACGTCAAAATAGTTTAAGAAACTGTGTCACAATAAGTTATGAAAACGGTGTCTCCTTCACATGGTGTCTGAGTGTCACAGTGTCTCATTTACGGTGTCTTGTTCACAGTGTCTTGATTCATGGTGTCTTGTTCACAGTTTCTAGTTTACGGTGTCTTGCTTCACGACGCCTTGCTTCACATTGTCTGGTTTATGGTGTCTTTCTTCATGGTGTCTTGCATCATGGTGTCTGGTTGACGGTGTCTTTCTCCATGGTGTCTTGCTTCATAGTGTCTTGCTTCACGGTGTCTTGTACATAGGCAAATAACTAAATTCAGACATACACAGTTATATGCATGAAATGGATTGAGCTTAAACATTATAAATCATGAGAGAACTTGAAACACAAATACACATGATTGGATATAATTTATAGGAGTTAACCTGGTTGAATAAGATTTTTGATCATTAAAAAATCATTAATACATGAGGGGTCCAACAATCCCACCCTTTTTTATGATCACAAATCATGTACAGTTAAAGTGTAAATTGGAGGCAATTCTAGAGAAAATAACATATAGAAACTTCTCCGCATTTTGGGATTATCAAAAAGTTGAAAGAAGAGAGGGAATACAGTGTACATTCCATTAAGAGTAAACATAGTGGACTACAAAATAAAGGAGAAATACAAAAACAATGTCATTAACATCAAAAATGAGTAAGCACTGGTCTTCTTCAGTGGTTGGACTTCTCTTTTCCTTTATCAGTCACAGAAGAGGAAGCCAAAGGGGTAGTGGTTAGTGTAGAAGAAGGTTGAGATGTGGTAGATAAAGAGGGTAATGTGATACCTTGAAAGACTGAGGGAGCCAAGGTAAGAGTAGTAGAATATCTAGATAGTTGCTGATCAAGAATCACAGGCCTGATCTGACTAAGAGCTTGGCCAATAGACATGGTAGTTGAGGCTAAAGAAGAGGTGAAGGTAGGCAGCCCAGGTCTAAGAGGTGAAACCACTGGAGTAACAATTGATGTACTCTGGACATGAAGATAAGGTGTCAAGAGTTTTATGAATTCTGCAATAATCTCTCCACCATACTGCATGGCTTTTTCAAAGTCATCATTGTTTTCTATAAACTTTTCCAACAATCGGGTAAAATCGGTTAGCTTTTGGACTTGGGTTTTGAAGGCTTGAGTCCCAAGAGGAATTTTTAGATTCTCTACAAGATATTTGAAGTGGTTGGTCATATCAGTCATGGAGAAAATTCCGTTGAAATAGAAATCTACTTTCTCAGAAATCTCCTACTGGGCATTATTTGCAATCTTGGAGTGAATTTGTAAAAGGTCAAGAACTCTATCACTGTTCTAGACAACATTAGATAAAGAATCCACATTAAATCCACTGAAAAAATTCTAAATGTATTCTTTGAATATTGATCTGAGAAAATTACTGTCCAAGGAAGGTGTAGAGGATTGACCTAAGGTATTAGAAGCTTTGACAACTATTGTCAAGGATTTGAACTGATTTAGTACCTTTTGAAGACAACTAGTGTGCCCATCAGGGAGTTTATTAAGGTTCACCACAAGCTCTCTATTCTCCTTCAACATCTGTTTGTGCCTTTTCGCAACCTTTTCATTGAAGTATTCCAGATAAGTCTAAATCTGAGATACAACATCTTGGGGGATTTGAGAAACAGTGGGTGCTAGAGGAGCAGCAACAAGATCTGACCTCAAATGCATATCTTTCTGTATGTATTCAACCATGCTTCCCAGGGTTGTGACTTCATTATTAAGAAGCTTATTTTCAACTCATACTTCTTGAATCCCATTTAGCATCTTAGCTTGTATGTGCCAAATAATATTTTCCAATAATTTTGAGGCATCTCTCTCACTTAAATTTGTCACAAGATGAGGTTGGGAGTTCATAAGTTTCTCAACGCCAGATAAGAGAGTATCTTAAAATTCCTTCAGATCATCCTTACCGAAAAAGGACAGTTGTTCAAATAAAGGTTCATGTGTAGGGATTGGTACAGGGTCAGGGTCAGGTTCAGGTTCAGGTTCCTTCTCAGGTGAAAAGTTTGTGAATGATTTCCACTGAAATAGGGAAGAGAGATCAAGCCCGCTTGTAGTAACCTGCTGAGACTCATTCACATCATAGAAACTAGGAAATGTGTACTCAGTTTCCACAGGACATGACTCAGTTGGATGTGAGGCTTCATCAGACTCAATATTTGGGATTTTCTCCCTCTCAACAGGTGCTTCCTTCTTAGGACTGAGAGGCTTAGGATCTTGGTCTAAATCCACAGACTCAACTCTATGTTCCTCCTTCATTTCATTTCTAGCCAGCTAAAAGTCCAGCTCTATCCTTTCTTCGGCAGAGGTTCTGATTTCATATACAGATTTTTCCATAGGTAGTTCCTCTAGATTCGCTTCTTGAACAACAATGAGTTATTCTACTGTAGGCTCTTCTATGGCTTGCTTCTCAGATTCTGTCACAACTGATTTTTTATCATCCTCGGGTTGGATTTCTAGATTGACATCATCTCTAGGGGCAAGAAGATCTTCTTCAAGAAAATCATAAGGAACAATAGTCCTTTCTTCCTCAACAATAATTTTTTCCCAATGTGGTACTTCATCCTATTCTTCCCCTTCTTCTGAATACTCAACAAGTTCATCTGGTTCCAAACCAGGATCAGAAATATCTTTCGGTCATGATGGATAATCCACAGGATTAAACTTCTCATAAACCTTATCATTGTATTCCACCCATTACTTTCTCCAAGTATTCTAGTTTATCTTCATTCTCTTGATGGTGTCTTTAGAAATACAGTACTCACAGTCCATAATCACTTCTTAATTAGGTTTAACCACACCTTTTGAAGAAATCATGGCTGATATCAACTGAGAGTAGAATAGAGAAGTGGACTTGGATGTAACTTTGATCAACTCACACATATGGTGAATGATTTACTTTCATAGGTTGAACTTATGTCCATTTTTCATAAGATGAATCGAAAAAACATCTTCATATTTTAACACAGCAAAATCACCTTTTCTTGGACTAACCAGATTTTGAACAAAGTTAAACATAATCCATGTTTCTCCATCTAGTTCAGCAGTGATGGCCCTTCTCTTGCTACCATTTCCAGTTAGGGTTTTCAGATCATCTTCTAGATCAAAGAAATCTGTTGATGGTGAAGGTCCTCCCTGATAATCCTCACATATACCTTTATGAACTATCCTAAGTCATGCAGCCCATAACCTGGATGAGAAGGAGCATCTTTGGCCATTATCCCAGCTCCTCACAACATAACTTTCACCATAATCAAAAGAGAATTTTACTTACTGGTATAACTAATCCACTAACCTAGGATAGATGGGTCTATTCTCCCTTGAGAAACACTCTAACCAACCATGTTATTTTAACACTTTCAAGACTAGATATTTGCTAGACAGAAACCATTCAGGGTAGATTTCTTTCGCAGGTACAACACTGTGATTTACTTGATTCGGATTTAAGGGTCATTCGGGTGTCAACTTAGGTGAAGTGTTCTTCTTCTTCGGTATGCGCTTCTCAGGTGTGGATGATGACAGACGTTTCATTCCTGGCATCCAATGAAGGTTAGAGAAAGATAGGGGGGTTTCAAGGTTTAAAGGGTTTGAAACGAGTGAACTGGAGTAGGCCCGAGTGAATAACAGAGTGAAACTTTTTGTTTCGTCATTTAGGAATGCCAAAGGTCTCGAAAATAAAAAAATGAGAGAAAGTAAAAGAGGTGAAATAATAATTACCGTGGTATAGGTTTAAAGAAAAACATTAAGAATTTTTACGGTGAGACCGTGAGTGGTCGTTACGGTGAGACAGTGAGTGAACTTATTAGTGCATGTTACAGTGAGACAGTAAATGTCAGACCTTAAGTAAAAAGTGCTAATGGTGAGGCTCTAAACATAAGATATAGTAACTGAGAACCCATAATCATGAAATAGTAAAGTATGACATAGTAATATGACAAAAATTAAGACAAGTAAGATATCTATTTTAGATTTATCAAGCCAAGATCATGTATGATGTAGTCTATTCTCTAAGAATTTAATGCTTTAGTGAATATATCAGCAAGTTGATATTCAGTACCAATGAATTACAAGGTGATATCACCTTTTTGATAATGATCTCTCAAAAAGTGATGTTTTACATCAATATGTTTTGTCCTAGAATGTGAAATAGGATTTTTGAGATGTTAATAACACTTGTTTTGTCACAATTTATTGGTACAGGTCTGAATTGATATCTATAATCTAGAAATGTGTTTTTCATCCACAAAATTTGTGCACAACAACTACTAGCAGCTATGTATTCAGCTTCTGCAGTAGATAATGCAACCGAATTTTGTTTCTTACTACACCATGATAGTAGTGACTTTCCTAAAAGGTGACATGTTCCAGAGGTTCTCATTCTATCTAACTTATAGCCACCTAAGTCAGCATCAAAATAACTAACTAGTTCAAATGATTGTCCTTTAGGATAGAATAGTCCTAGATTGGGTGTATGCTTGAGGTATTTGAAAATTCTATTTACATTATTTAAATGAGATTCTTTAGGATTTTCTTGAAAATGAGCACACATACACACACTAAAAATAATGTTCAGATGGCTAGCCATTAAGTAGATTGAACTTCCAATTAGTCCTCTATAAGTGGTTTGATCAACAGATTTTCCATCTTCATCAAGATCCAACTTACATGTGGTACTCATGAGAGTGTCACTAGTTTTAGTGATATCCAATCCAAAACGTTTTAGAAGATATCTAGTGTATTTTCATTGATTTAAAACAATTCCATCATTATTTTGAAAGATTTGAAATCCAAGAAAGAATTTTAGTTCACCCATTAAACTCATTTCAAATTCGTTTTACACCATTATAGAAAAATCAATACATAATGAATTTATTGAAGATCCAAAAATAATATCATCTATATAGATTTGAACAACTAAAACATAATTAAAAATTCATTTTATAAAGAGGGTAGTATCATCTATTCCTTTGGTAAAACCTTTGGAAATGATAAAAGTACTCAATCTATCATACCAAGCTCTTGGAGCTTTCTTTAAACCATATAAAGCTTTTGATAGTTCGAAAATATGATTGGGAAAATGAGGATTTGTAAATCCATTGGGTTTTTCAACAAAGACATCCTCAGCTATATACCCATTTAATAATGCACTCTTAACATTCCATTTGATGTAGTTTTAAATTCAGATGCGCAGCATAGGCATGTAAGATCCTAATGGCTTCATGTCTTGCTACTGGAGAAAAGGTCTCCTCATAGTCAATTCCTTCTTCTTGACTATAACCTTGTGCAACTAATCTAGACTTGTTATTAATTATATTTCCATATTCATCTACCTTATTTCTAAACACCCATTCAGTGCCTATGATGAATGTGTCCTTGGGTCTTTCAACAAGATTCCAAACTTTGTTTCATTCAAACTGATTAAGTTCTTCTTGCATATACATTACCCAAAATTCATCATTGATGGCATCATCAATGTTTTTCAGTTCAATTTGTGAAAAGAAGACTTGATGTTCAACCTGATTTCTAAGAGAAGATCTAGTTTGTGTTCCTTTCTCTTAGTCTCCTACAACAGCATCTAAGGAATGGTTTTTAAGGGTTCTAACCTTTCTAGAAAAAGAGGGACTAGTGATTTTAGGTTAATCAACAGATTCAGGTTCAATATGACTCGATTATAGGGAATTTATAGAATTGAATGTTTTCACAAATTCTTTCACAGAGGAATTTGGGGATTTTGAGTTGATGTTCAGATTTGATACATCATCCTCCAGATTTTCTAGGATGGTTCAAGGATCATGTGGATTTGTTTCATCAAACATGATATGAACAGATTCTTCCACACATTTAGTTCTCTTATTGAATACTCTATACGCTTTACTTAATATTGAGTATCATAGGAAAATTCCTTCATCACTTTTGGATGAAAAATTTTCAAGATTATCTTTAGTTGAGAATAAAGACTTTGCAACCAAAAACTCTAAAGTAATTAATTGTAGGATTCCAATTATTCCAGAGTTTATATGGGGTCTTTTTGAGAATTGGTATAATCATGACTCTATTAATTATGTAGCATGCTGTATTAACATCTTCATCCCAAAAGTAAATAGGTAAGTCATATTCACTAATCATTATTCTAACAATTTCTTGCAGGGGTCTATTTCTTCTTTCTACAACACCATTCTTCTGAGGTGTTCTAGGGACAGAGAAATTGTGACTATAACCATTTTGTGAGCAAAAGGATTTAAACTCTTGATTTTCAAACTAACGACCACGATCACTTCTTAAAGATTTAATTTTAAGGCCACTAAGATTTTCTACAGACTTGGCATACTTAGTAAAATAAGAGCAGGCTTCAATTTTGTGAGCTATGAAGAAGGTCCAGGTATATCTAGAGAAATAATCTACCATAACATAAACATAGTGCTTCCCATTTAATCTAGAAACCATAGATGGTCCAAAAAAATCCATGTGAACCAATTCAAGAGGTTGAGAAGTAGAAACTTCTTTCTTTGTTTTGAAATAGATTTTGTGTTGTTTTCCCTTTTGAAAAGGAATACATACTTTTTGATGTGGAAACTCAGGTTTGGGTAAGTCTTTAACTAGGCCTTTTGTAGTTAGCTTTCTAAGGGAGTGAACATTAAAGTGTCCTAGTATCATATGCCAGAGCCAAGATTCTTTATGAAATACAATTAAGCATGAAGCATTTTGAGAAGATAAATAATCTAAATTAACAGAATAAACATTTTCATTCATTGATGCAGAAAATAATAATTCATCTTTAGAATTAGAGACATTACAGACATCATTTTTAAATTTAACATGATATCCATCATCACATAATTGTGAGATACTAAGCAGATTATATTTTAATCCATTAACAAATAGTAATTTAGAAATTAAAATCTAATTAGTGTTACCAATCTGTCTTAAGACAATGATTTTCCCTTTGGCATTTTCACCAAATGTGACATGTCCTCCATCTACCTTTATCAGGTTCTTGAAGCATGAGTAGTCTCCTATCATGTTCCTTGACCATCCATTGTCCAAGTACCATAGATTTTTGCAGCAGCTCTTTAAGCAGCTTTCCTAAACATGATCAAGAAAAGACAGATTTTGGTAACCATACTCGTTTGGGTCTAGTAACATTAGTAATAAGTGCTTTAGGAACCCGTATTTGTCTCATAGGTTCCTATAGGCATTATGTATAGTATTTGAAAAATAAACTGTATTTGTTCTACAAAAACATGAAATAGTAGAATATGTATCTTGAATTGAGCTAGTTGAGTTGTGTCCAGAACTGGGAACAAAACAATATGTTTTAGATTTTGAAAAAAAAATCTTTCTACCAAGGATTCTTTTACCATGTTGATAATCAATTCCAGTATTGTATTTAGGTTTAATTTGTTTTCCTATAATTTGGGTAAGGGTATTTTTCCCATTAGTAAACTTTTCTATGTCACTTATTAATTACTCATTAGAAATTTTTAATTCATTTTTTTCTTTGAGAAGTTGAGTATTTTTATCATTTTCAGTAGTAAGTTCAGATTTAACATTTATAGTGAGAGCATGTTGTTTCTTCAATGATTTATATTTATCTTTTAATTCATTGCATGTCTCTTCAAGCATGTTACAGTATTCAAAAATTTCTTCATTGTTCATATTTTCAGAGTCACATTCCTCTTCTAAATATTATGAATTATGTACATAAGAGTTCATTGTTACCTCACATGTGTTTGTCATGGAACACATATTGGCTTTGTTAGCCTGTTCATCATGTGATGTCTATGAGTCACTTGAACTATCCTCAGAGGCACTCCAGGATGCTTTCATTTCCTTTTTGTTCTTCTTGTCCTTGTCCTCTTATTTCATCTTATACATGAGATTTGGACAGTCAGTCGTTATATATCCTTTGCGCATATATTCATAGCATAAAATTTCATCAGTTTTGTCACTTCTTTTCTAGTCCTTTTTCAAGTTTCCTTTTAGATCATACTTGCCCTTAAAGTTAGGATTTCTGAAAAACTTATTCTTTTTGTAAAATTGTTTGAATCTTCTGGCCATTTGAGCCACCTCCTCATCACTGTCAGGTGATGATTGTTCAGTGGTGGAACTTTCTAAAGAAGCTTCCAGTTTCCCTTTGTCTTTGTACTTCGAGGAGGTGGTCTTGAATGCTACAGATTTCCTCTTTAGTTCATCCTCCTATTCTTTGTTGACTTTCAACTCTTCCTCATATATTATAAGTTTCCCAATGAGTTCTTTTACAGGTATCTTTCTAATGTCGCATGATTCTCTAATAGAGACAGAGGTTCCCCTCCATCTGTCAGGTAGACATCTAATAATTCTCATGATCTGTACTTTGGTGGTGACTTCTCTTCCAAGAGAAATCATTGTGTTAACAATATTATTGAACCTGAGATATATGTCAGAAATAGGATCATTAGGTTTCATTTTAAAATTATAATATTTTATAGTACAAGTATTAAGTTTGATTTCCTTTACACTCGATGTGACTTCATGTGAGACAGACAAGGTATCCCAAATTTCATGGGTAGTTTTACAAGACAAAATCCTATTAAATTCTTCATCTCCTAAGGAATAGTACAACACATTTGTGGCTTTATAATGGTAATTGTAAGAAATTTTGGTAGGTTCATCCCATGTAATTATATCATTCACAATAATTTTGTATTCAACTATAATGGATGACCAAATTTCAAAACTCATACTCTCTAGATGCATTTTAATTTTAATTTTCCATTGAGCATAGTTGGTTCCATTAAAGAATAGTGGTCTGTTGGTTGCAGCACCTTCCAATCTATTATCCATACTAACATATTACTTTAAAATAGCTATAAATTTAGAATTAATAGAAATTTACAGATCTTTAAAGTACATCTACAATCATAGTTGAGTAAGATTACACAGAGTCTTAATAAAGAATCCTTTGATACCAAATGTTGGTCGGAGAAGTTTACTCAAGAGGGGAGGGTTGAATTGAGTAACTATAAAAATTTAAGTTAAAAGAATATTATTTTCAAAAGAAATAGATTCCCCAAAAATAGATACAACCCAATTAATCAAGGTAATACTATTATAAGATTTGACTTTTTAAATAGCTTCTTAGAAGATTGATTAATTCTCAGTAATCTTAATTTGTATTATTAATATTACTTTTGAAGTTATCCTACCAAGACAAACCAGTTATAACTTCTTTCCAAGACTATCTATCAAAGTGAAATTTGTGATTGCTGGATTATGCAATAAAGCAGTAAAACAAAGAAGACTAAATTTAAACAGCACAGAGGATATGAAACAAGTGGTTTAGTCTCAAGCCGAGACCTAATACACTCCACATGGTGATCACCTGCCACCAAGCAGTTTATATAAATAAACGTTGATCCATACCCTCGATCGGGGTTTATAATAGTACACAGACTGTCCAGGTCACACAGGGACCTCTTTCATAGTTTTCATGGGTAAAAAAAAATAATAACCCGGCCACATATGGACCTCTTCTATAGTTTTCATGGGTAACCAAAAGTATAAAGAGTTTGGTGTAAGGATTTCAGTATCCTCCAGTTCAGCTCAGGAGTCAGTGTGTGTCAAAATAGACAGGGGCACACACTGCTCATAATGTAAGTAAAAGATGGTCGCAGTTAAGTAAGAATATAGATATGAGGTTATAATTCTATTGTGTGATGTCAATTGAGATTTGGACTTCTTTGGATTGAAGCAGATGAAGCTCTGAGTCCATCTTTAGATGTTGTGTGAAACACAGAGTGTCTCGATTCAGCTTGTGTTCTTCACAAGTTTTGATAAAGCGAAGATGTTCTCTGGATTCCAGTGCACTTCGTATGTTCTTCAACAGAGTCGAATTGCATGCATGTGAGAATTCTTCCTTTTGAAAATCTTTCAATATGTACTTCACGGTCGTGATCATAGGTTTATTTTTCATTTAGTATCGCTCTCTATTGTTGTTGGGCACACTTCGCTCTTTATCTTCAAATGCATGAGTTTTAGCCTTCAGGTTCCATGTTTTCTGCACCTCATACCTCGTACTATGTCTACAAAGAAATATTCATTATTTCAGTGCATTAAAGGAATCAAATATGACTGTTATAAATTAAATTGAAAGATGACAAAATATTTTAAGAAATGGTGTCACACTATGTTTTGAAAATGGTGTCTCCTTCACATAGTCTCTGAGTGTCACAGTGTCTCATTTACAGTGTCTTGGTCATGGTGTCTTGCTTCATGGTGTCTTGTTCAGGGTATCTGGTTTATAGTGTCTTGCTTCACGGGTTCTTTCTTCACGTTGTGTGGTTTACAGTGTCTTGCTTAATGGTGTTTTGCTTCACGGTGTCTGTTTTATGGTGTCTTGCTTCACAGTGTCTTGCTTCACGGTGTCTTGCTTCAGGGTGTCTTGATTCATGGTGTCTTTCTTCACGGTGTCTTGTACTTTGGAAAATAACTAAATTCAGACTTAAACAGTGATATTCCTGAAATGGATTGAGCTTAACCATTATAAATCATGAGAGAACTTGAAACATAAATACAAATGATTGGATATAATTTATAAGAGTTAACTAGGTTGAATAAGATTTGTGATCATTAAAACATGATTAATACATGAGGGGTCCAACAGTAAATATGAAATAAATCATTTGTAATGGTTTATAAAGATAATTTTAAAAACCAATGTATATCCCTTAGGAGTATCCAGATAGGTGTACTCTATTTGTCCCACACATCATGCACTAGAGTGAAGATAGAGGTAATTCTCAATCAGCCTTCTTCTGGGTGATCTCCCATTGGTGAATCTATTCCCCACCTATATACAGTTTCTAGTATCCATGAATGGATTAAATTTCTAGGATAACCAAACAATATCTACCTTAACATTACATCATTATGTTATCCAACATTTAAAATTTCCCCTATACTTATCCCTCCCCTTTTTACTAAAGATATCTTATCTTAATTCCAAAAATATTTCTTCAACTACCTGAAAGGGTTATCTATATCTCTTTAATTATAATAAACCATAATTTATCAAGAAATTATATCATTTAAAGATCCCAATTTATCGTAAACTGATATAGTTGTAATCAACAATGTTATATGAACCATTCACTAATACTAAGTATAGTAACTTTAAAATTTGACCCTATAAATTACATGACATAACGAATATATTTTATTTAAATACATTCCAAAATAAAATTGTTTTACTATATTATATAATCAGGTTAAATATTAAATAAAAAATCTCGTATATTTTTTAATTAATGGAAATTATTTCCACAATATAAACATCATCATACTCTTTCAAATATCCCAAAAATTATTTACATAAAATTCTCTTCTATAAATATCATACTTTTCTTATAATTATAATCTAAGGAAAGGGAAAAATAATAAAGGAGTGAGATTAGATTCTGAATAAGGATAAAAATAAATAATAATAATAAAATATCATAACTATATATAAAATGATAAAACAATTATAACTCATAATATATAATAAAACTATACCCAGCAAATAATAGATCATAAATCATGGAATAACCAAAGAATGCATCATGAAAATGTTTCATATCATTGAAAAAAGAAATACTTGAGATTTATAGAACATCCATAATGTTATAAATAAAGAAATGTTGGATCAGGTATCATAACATATCCCCCTAGTGAATCGGGAATCAATCTCATATTTCCCTTAGTGTATTACGCTTTACTCGCTTATTTCCCGTACCATATCTGGCATCACAATGGATTCCCCATTTTTGATTGAGCATCACTGCTCATTTCTTTAACACCCCAGGATTTTATGAGATAGATTCTTTTTAATTTCTTCAATTTCATATTTTGTACGCTACAACATATTATCTTGAGCTATACACAACACCATCTTAACATTCAGTATACGCAACACTGTTCTTGGCTTGTTTTACACACAATTTCAAGTTCTTTTGATAGAATTATTTTAACGAAACAATGAGTATAGTTTTTGTTCAATGTATAAAAGAACTAGGTTTGGATTAAGTTACATGCAAAACAAAATGAATCATGCAATAAAGGTAGCACTGACTCAGCTTTCATTACATGAAATAGAGACCTTCCCCAATAGCTTGCGTAGTATGCAATACCATGTTTTACTAAACATTGATATATTATTAAAATATTATTATTTAATGGGATATAAACTAGTTGTATGAATAGTATTAACCACATATGGTATTTTACATAATATTAAAATTATTCTTATGTATTTTATATACATGATATAACCACAAATTCAATTTTTTGAATAAAAGAGGAAATATTCAAAAAATACAGTTTTGTCTCCTTTTGATGGTGCACCCATTTTAAATATAGTTTTTGAAACTTTTATAAGTTAAATTTTAAAAAATAAACGTCTTCTTGGGAATCAAGAAATAAAATTTTACTTTGGATGACTTTTTAATATTTTTGTCACAACAATCATGTTTTTATGAATAGTAAAAATATGCTAAATTAAAATTGAAAACAACTTTTTTCATCAAAATACTTTTTATGGTTAAATAGGATTATTGAATATTTTTAAAGTATAAATAGAATTTATTTTAATAATTTAATACAATTTATGTCATCTCAATTTATTTTACATTTAATTTATCTTTAAAAACATTTCAATATTTTGAAATGTTTTCACTTTTAAACAAAAATCCATTTTTTTCGACAACTTGATTGATTTTAAATTAATTACTAAAACTTATATGTTTTGAATTTTGAAAAAAAAATTCTTTATTTGGAATCAGTAGGTTTAAATTATTTTAATAGGTTAATTTTATTTATTATATTATGAATAGTAACTACGGTAAATTTTATTTAACATAGTTAAAGTTAAATTGGGTAAATTAGTGTAAGAAATAATATTATAAGGATAATAAAATTATACAAAACCTACCAAAATACTTTTTGATGAATATAATTCTACAATTAACATATTAGGTTCGAAACATAGTCATTTAATGTCTGCTTGACAATGAAAATGACATAGATTTTAATAAAACCAATAGAAGTGGCAAAATATCAAACTCACATTTTATATAAGTATAATAATTTTAATATAGGAATTACTATATGATATCTTAGAAAATAAATAGTATGTGGAAATAGGAAATAATTATCTACATCATTTTAATTTATTTTTAATATTTAGGAAATAAATAATTACCTTAATTTCTTATTCTTTGATGATGTAAAATTTAATTTATTGATGAAAAATCAATGATTCGATTTTTATTAAAATCCAAATAACCATAAAAATGACCAAAAACATGACCAAATATTATTGGTCAAGTATGTCTTGAACATAATCATCTACATTTCAAGATAATAACCATTTCGAGCCTTATATAGTAGATTATGAACATTATATTGTTTTATTTAAAGTAATGTGATATTTTTCACATTCATACTTTAATAAATATAACATTTTTAATGTTTGATTTTATAGTAGATAAATTAAACTGTATGTAATCTAATGAAATATATTAAATTTACCTTTAATATTGTATTTTATTTTTAATTTTTACTTACTAATAAGTATATTAAATAATTACACAAAAACATTGTAGTAATTATTATAATTATGGAGATATCAAAAAAATGTTATTAACAATACAAAAATAAATATATTTTGGAATAATTAATATGTCCAATGACTCTTATAGAAAACATTGATCCCATAAAAATATAATAAAATAGTTTGTTTTAATTTATCTTGTTGTCTTTATATTTTTAATTTCCATAAATTAAATAGAGTCAAAATTAACACTATTGATTGTTTATCAAAATAATGTATTTTAAAATTATTTAAAAATCATAAAACATTTATAAAAATACATAATAATTATTATATGGTCAAAATTGTTATAAATTTTTTATTTATGATCTAATTTACATTCAATAGGTTAATATTTTACCCATTTAATATTGAAATATTTGTTACCATAATTAAAATGAAATTGAATAACTAAGTGTTAAATTGAAAATATAAGGTTTGAATGGAAATAAAAACTTGTCTAAAATTTATTGGTTTATTCTATTACAACCCTTTATCATCTCATATTTTAAATTGGGACATTTTTAGGTTTTTATGTGGGGTTCATTTTCTTAAAAATTAATATTTTTGAGGTTTCCAAAAGTGCCCCACACCTCAATTATAAAAGGGTGCCTCCTCCTTCATTTATCCACAAATAATTATGCCTTAAAGTTCATACATACCTTGACAATTTATCTTATAAAAATCCCTAGTTACATTGTAGAGTTTCTGGTATTCTCAAATGACCAACTCTAGTTCCATTAATAGGAGATCTAAAGAGATCGTTTCAAAGAAGAGGTAATCTCCTCTACTGATTCTTTCATATTTCATTCTACTTATTCTTCTACATAATGAGTTTTTTTATTATATAATAATAAATATAGTAGAAAATATATATTTATCTGTTATTATAATTATGAAACAAATAATTTCAAATTTTTATCCATCCTATGAATGACGAAATCACCACACGTGTGTACGTACAGCTTACCATCTCCACGTTGTGGTGCAATCTATTTTTCACCACCAACATTCATGGATGGGTATAAAAATGGATTTAATAACTATATATAATTATAATAAATTGATATTTATTCTTAAATTTATTACACCATTCAAATCAATACTATAAAACATTTATGGGAATGATATTGTCGCTCGTGCGTATGTACGACCTACCATCTCCACGATGTAATGTGATTCATTCTACATGATAACCACTAAAACATGATTAAATAAATAAAAAGAATGAATTAATATGGTATTTATTATGTTAATACAATTTTATTAAAACATAAATATGACCTAATAAATAGAACCGAAACTTATTCGACAAAACATTCATATGATCATAAAGCAGTTAAAACCTGAATAACGAGTAAAAATGAATTGTTACAAACAAAAAAAAGGAGAATATGACCATATATGATTACCATGATTCTGTAATAAGTTAATAAAATTACCTAAATCATTATACAAGAGTTTCTAACACATAGTAAGCACATCGGACCTAAGGTAAGGGATAATTTTTCAGTCACATTTTTATCTGAGATTGTTTATACATAAGTATTTACCGGGGATATGTTTATCATCCATGTACATGTTTTCAATAGTTTATTTAATAAAATGTTTACTATTTTTATATTAATGTTTAAATTCATTTTTAACCATTTTTTAATTTTACCTCATTGAATGGAAGGAAACTTTCTTCTGTCTACCACACGAGATACATTTTGACTTTTCGGAAAAAGTATGGGAAGAATGTCTTTTAAATTACATGACATGAATGGATTTTTATATCGTCCAAACTCATTATTGACATGAAGATTACATTAAATTATTTCAGGTATATTTTCAATTAATTTCCCTTGTTTTTAAATTTAATATCATTATGATAAAAGAAGACGTTTTTGAACAAGAAAGTATATTTTTCTCAAGAATTAAGTTCAAGTGTTTTATCAAAATTATTTTCCATCTAAGATGAAGATCTTAAATAGGATTTTGTTTATATCAATATTATTAATATTATATGATTCTATTAGTGATTAAATTATTTTTTATACGTATTATTTTATGATGCAATTATGTTTAAGAAACCCATTTTATTTCATTGGTTATGCTATGAAGAATGATTTATATTTTTTGCGGAACATTTAAGAATGATTTAATTATGGTATGGGTGGAACCTATATCTCCCTCCAATTCAACATGTGAATATTTATATCTAATGATATAAGCTTTTCTTGAATGGAATGTAAATCCAATTTAGTAATATAGGACTGTAATGACAATTAAATCTGGTTTAGTAATACACGGCGGGAAAGGCATGTAAGCCTGGTTCAGTAAAGTACATTGTTCACTATGATTTTCTTAGAAGAAATGACTTAGCTAGTATGAAAATAATATTATGAGATTATTTTTTTCCAAAATTATATGTTTTATTATATTTCTACTTTATCATTGTTAATGTTCCTTTATAATCTCTGCCTTATGAACTGCCACGATTTATTTCATTACTCATGATTTTGATATTTAAAATTTATGTTCATGTTTTTACATTATTATGTTTATGGTCTATTTTATGTTCTCAATTTTTACCCTTAACAAACATTTGATCTCACCCATTTATGTTTTATTTTTTCTGGGATATAAATAATGGGTTTAGGTAGGAAAATGAAAGAGAATGATATTTATGGGATATGTTGAAGATCTTTAACCATGTTAGAAGAATATGTTCCATGTTTCTAATGAAACTAAACTAATATGGTAATTGGGTGTCTATTTTTTTCATTTATTATGTATTCTAAAAAATGTAATGTAGTTTCCATGTACGTCAATCTTGGGTCTCTAGAGTTGGTATCAGAGCGAAGGATTATTCAACCATTGGAAACTAGAATGGGGAAAAATTAGTGATATCCCTAGTGATATCTCTAAGGTATGTCCAGGGATGTCCATAAGGTTAAGTATAAATATAGGTTTCAATCCTGGAATTATGGTAATGATCATTAATAACATATTATTAGGCCTTATATGTTATATATTTAATGTAATCCCCCTTGAGTATGTTGTTTTCCTAGTACCATTTTTTCCTCTCACTCTATTATTTTTGGGTATTAAATGATGGCTGGAACCCAAAGGAACTATTTAAATGATCAATGCACTGGTCAATAAAATTATTTTACTCCTAAATAATCAAATGTTATGGGATATGGAATGAAAAAATATTATTTCCATATATAAACAATCTATAAA
Source organism: Viscum album (assembly GCA_963277665.1). Taxonomy (NCBI): domain Eukaryota; kingdom Viridiplantae; phylum Streptophyta; class Magnoliopsida; order Santalales; family Viscaceae; genus Viscum; species Viscum album. Next base: position 667,827,043 of record OY728141.1, read on the forward strand.
TCGTTCAAGACTATTAAAATAGCAGAGAAGGGAACAACATTCTATTGAGTCCTTCATGAGGAAATATACACATTCATTCAGTCAGTCTTCTAATAAAATTATTTCTTAACAATAAATCATTACCATTGAAAAGATATTTTTCATCCTTCGCTGTTCAGAACTTTAAAGAGTCCTTTTAGATGTTTATCCTTTAGAAGGTGAATCAGACTAGTGGTGGACTCTAATTAAGAATACAAGTTTGAAAGATGAAATTGAATCCATAGAGTGGGGAATGTTCAATAACATGTTTTTCAATAAGTAATTCCCTTGTATTCTTTAAATAAATATAGAAAATGAGTTCCTTGAGCTTAATCAAAAGGATGATTAATCCTTTGGTACATGCGAGGAACATTTTACAAGACTTTCAAGGTATGCTTCTTGTTTTATCATCCAACCTGGAAGTAAAGTTGATTGATTCTTCAGTGGCTTAAAACCATGTATTTGAAGGGAATTTACTATAAGAAACATTATTAGCAGTGAAGAGATTATGTGTTGTTCTTTCATGGTAGAAATGGAAGTTGTTGTTATATATTCATCTCATGGTTTTGACAAGAAACAAAAGATATAGTTCAAGGTAATGTATCGAAATAATGATGAAAAAAATATGAATGTTACCTTATTTTAAAAGTGTGGAAATAATAATAGTGGATATTTTCTTAAAGGGTCTAGAAAATGTTTCTTGTGTGAAAAATAAGTTTATCAAGTAGGTGAGTGATGAAGTAATTGGAAAAAAGATTTTAATGATATGAATAGAGAAAACAGTATAGAGATTTCACCACCAACACTTCAATGCTACATGTTCAAAGAAATGGGGCATTATGCTACCCAATTACCTAATCCAAGGGTTAATTATGATCGACGTCAACAACCTTTTAAGGAAAAAGGAAAAAGTATGTCACATATGATCACTGTTGGTGATGTGATTATGACAACGAAGTGGTGGAATGATTAAGTTTTTATGTAATGGGATTCCAAAATTGTGATGTTTAATCTCTTTTATTGTATTATGGAATATTGGAATATCCATATATTGTTCTATTGAGGTTTTCTATAAGTATATGTTCCTACTAATAATGAAAATTTATTGATTTTTTTTAGAAATCATATGATATATGCATAAGGAAGGGATAATGAGATAATGAGATGTTTGATAGTATTAATGAGCTCATGACTCATAAAAATACAAAGTTATTTCATGGTTTGAGTATATAGAATTTTTTTAATTTTTGGTGTGCGGAAAGAGTTAATTTTGACAGAAGTCAATTTTTCACTAGGGTTATATGATAATTCATATAATTACACTGTTTCAAGAAAATACAAGATTAAGGTATTCACTTGATTGGAATGTGACCACCCAAAACTACATTATGAGATATGGGAGATAAATTTTAACTGAATTTATTTCATCTCTTTATAATGTTTTCATTTTATGGAAGGATTGTAAGGTTATCCATTTATAGAGAGTATAATATATTTCTGGTTTATGTTTGTAAGATTAATGTATAATCTCTCTAAAGGTGGAGTTATGCATATTTGACTACCTATGTTAACCTTTTTTTTGAGACAGATGGAATGAACAATCATTCTATCGCATGATCTACTAACACTTCAAGAATGAAAAATTAAACTTCATTTCAATAAATAATAGATGAAGTGGAAATTTTTCCAGGAATGACCGATGATGAGATCATACTAAAATCATGTAAGTATTTATCCTCATGAAAAAATTCATCAACTTTAGGGAAAGGATCTTGAACTAAAAAATGTTATACTCATATCTTCTTATCTGATGAATCTGATGGTCCCTTAAATAATCATACATTTATGGATTGTGGTATTTAATTTTCCCCAAACCTTATTCTCTATCACTATTTATCAGAACATGATGGTTATATTTCTCCCCAATATCAATGTTTTCACTTCCCACTTATGTTCTCCTATATGGAAAACCAGTGATAAGTTACTTTGTTTAGACATTATGTTTCTAACATTACTATTTTAAATTAAGTTTTAGTATTTAATTTTACAATGTGGGTTTTCATGAAAGAAACATTCAACTAGTAAACCATTTATAACCCCGATGAATTTCGATTTAGAAATTCATTTTAAGGGGGGTAGAATGAAACACCCTGAGATTTTATGAGATAGATTATTTTTAATTTATTTTATATCTAGTGTTTTCTGTTACACCAAGATAAGTTTGTACTGTACACAACACTGTATTAGCTTGCAGTATGCGCAATAATATTCTTGTCTTGGGTTTCAAACAATTTCAAGTTCTTTTGATAGAATTAATTTCACCCAACATTGAGAATTGATTTTGTTCAATGTATAGAATAACTATGTTTGTATTATGTTATACGAAACACCGAAAGAATCTTTCACTAAACTTAACATGGAATTGGCATGCATTACATGTAATATTGACCTTCCTCGATAGCTTACATTGTATGCAATACCGAGTTTCATAAAACAGTGATATATTATTAAAATATTATTATTTAATGGTACATAAATTAGCCATTATGAATATTATTAACCAAATTTTTAATTATTTATAATATGAAAAATAATCTTATGTATTTTATAGACATAATATAATAAAAAATTCAATTTTTTTGATTAAAGAAGTATTATTCAAAAAATGTGGTTTTTCTACGTTTTGAAGGAACAACAATATTAAATCTAGTTTTTAATAGTTTTATAAGTTCAATTTGAAAAAATAAAATTATTATATGGAATCATCAAATTATTTTTTACATTGGATGAATTTTTGATATTTTTTTGATAACTTTCATATTTTTATGAATAGTAAAAATATGCTAAATTTTAATTGAAAACAACTTTTTCATTCGAAATAATTTATAGGGTTAAATTATATTATTGAGTGGTTTTAAAGTATAAATATAATATATTTTAATATTTTAATAAAATTTAAGTCATTTTAATTTATTTTACATTTAATTTATATTTAGAAACATTTCAATCTTTTGCAATGTTTTGACTTCTAAACAAATACATGTTTTTTTTCAACAACAATATTAATTTTAAATCTATTACTACAACTTATGTATTTTGAATTATGAAAAATGGATTATATATTTGGAATAATTGGGTCTGAATTATTATTATATGTTACTTTTACTTTTTTGATATTATGAATAGTAACTACTTAATTTTTATTTAACGCGGGTAAAGGTAAATCAGGTAAATTAGTTTAATAAATAATTTTATAAGGAAAATATAATTATCCAAAACCTACCAAAATCCTATTTGAAGAATATAATTCTACCCTTAACATGTAAGGTTAGAAACATAGTCATTTAATGTCCACATGACAATGAAAATGACATAGATATTAATAAAACTAATGATAGTAACAAAATGTCAAACTCAAATTTCTTATAAGTATAATAATTTTAATATAGGAATAACCAGGTGATATCTTCAAAAATAAATAGTCAATGGAAAGATAAAATAATTACCAACATCATGGTAATTTATTTTTAATTTTAATGAAATACATAATTACATTAATGACTTATTCATTGATGATGTAAAAATTAATTGATTGACTAGAAATCAATGAATCAATTTTTATTAAAATCCTAATATCCATAAAAAGATCCAAAAACATGGAAAAATATAATTGGTGGAGTATATATATAACATAATAATCCAAATGTCAAGATAGTGACCATTTTGATCCTTATAGAACAGATTATGACCATTAAATTATTTTATTCAATGTAATGTTAAATTAGTTACATCCATACTTTAATAAGTATAAAATTTTTAATGTTTGATTTTATAGTAGATAAATTCTACTAAAAATATTCTAATTAAATATATTTAATTTAAATTCCTTATATTATTTTATTTTAAATTTTTACTGAATAAATAATTATATTAAATAATTACGCAAAATTATTGTAGTAATTATTATTTTAATGAAGATATCAAATAAATATTATTAAAAATATTAAAATAAATATATTTTAGAATAATTTATATTTCTAAATAATTTCATAGATAACTTTGATCTTGTAGAAATTTAATAAAATATATGGTTTGAAGTTAACATGTTGTCCTTATATTTTCAAAAATTTATAAATTTAATAGAGTCAAAATTGACGCCATTGATTGTTTATCAAAATAATGTTTTATTAAATTATTTAAAAATAATAAAACATTTATAAATATACAGAATAATTATGATAAGGTAAAAAAATTTCTAAATAGTTTATTTATTATCTAATTGACATCAAATAAGTAATTATTTTACAATTTTAATATTGAAATATTTTTTACCCTTTTTTAAATGAAATAGAATAACTAAGTGTTAAATTGAAAAGGTATGGTTTTAATGGACATAGAAACTAGTCTAAAATTTATTGGTTGATTTTTATTACAACCCAATATCATCTCATCATCTAAATTGGGACATTTTGAAGGTTTTTATGAGAGGTTTTCTTTTCTTATAAATTAATATTTTTCAGGTTTTCAAAAGTGCCCCTCACCTCAATTATTAAAGGGCACCTCTTCCCTCATTTATCCACAACTCATTAAGACATAAAGTTCATCCATCCCCTACCCATTTATCTTATGAACTTTCCTATTTACATTCTAGAGCTTCTGTTCTTCTCAAAAGACCAACTCTATTTCCATTAAGAGGAGATCTAAAGAGAGTGTGTCAAAGAAGAGGGAATCTCTTCTACTGATTCTTTCATATTTATTTCTACTTATACTTATACTTAACGATTTATTTCATTATATTATAATAAATCAAGTAAAAAATATATAATGAGATCTCATTATAATTTTGAAACAACTTTATTCAACTTTTATCCATCCTAAGATTGATGAAATCACTAAGCGCGCATACGTATGACTTACTATCTCAACACCGTGGCGTAATCTGTTTTTCACTACCTCCTTACTTGGATTGGTATACAAATGGATGTAATAACTATATATGATTATTATAAAGTTATATTTATTCTTAAATATATTACATCAAGCAAATAAATACCATTCATCAATTATTGGAATGATATCACCGCTCGTGCATACGTACGACCAACCGTCTCCATGATGCGATGGGATTCGTTACATGATAAAAACAGATAAATTATTACATAAATGTACCAAATGAACAAATATGGTATTTATTAGGTTATTATAATTTTATTATGATATAAATATGACCTAATAAGGATAACTAGAACTTTTTAAACAATACATTCAAGCAATCAAAAAGCAGTTAAAACTCAAATAACAAGTAACAATGAATTATTACAAACAAATGAATGTGAATATGAACATATATGATGACCATGATTCTGTAATAAGATAAAAACATTATATAAATAATTATATAGAATATTATAACACATTTTAAGAACATCATACCTATGGTAATGGATAATTTTGCAATCTCATTTTTATCCGAGATTGTTTATACATAAGTATTTACTGGGGATATGTTTATCATCTATGTCCAAGTTTTCTAAAAATATTTTCATAAAATATTTAATATTATTATATTAATGTTTAAATGCATTCTTACCCATTTTTTATCTTTACTACATGGTATGCAAGGAACCATTATTTTGTTGACCATATGAGGTACTTTTTGACTTTTTTTGACAAAAGTATAAGAGGAATGATTTTTTAAACATACATAACCTGAATGGAATTTTATGTATTCAAAAAGCCTTATTTACATGAATATTACTTTAAATGATTTCATATTTATTTTTAATTAAATTATTTTATTTTAAAATTTTATGTCATTTTGAGAAAAGAAATCATTTTTGAAGAAGAAAGGATATTTTTCTCATGAATTAAGTTCAAGTGTTTTATCAAAATTATTTTCCATCTAAGATGATGCTATTAAATATAGATATGTCTGTATCCCTATTATTACTATGATTTGATTGTGTTAATAATGGACTGATGTTTTATATGGATTATGTTATGATGGAATTATGTTTAAGAAATCCATTTTATTTCATGGGTTATTCTATGATAATGATTTTTGTGTTTGTGGAACATGTAAGATTGATTTCATTATGAGATGGGTGGGACATCTATCTCCCCCCCCCCAATGCATTGGGTAAATATTTATATCTCATGACATAAACATGGTTTGAATAAAATGTAAATCTAGTTCAGTAATACAGGGCTAGAACTGTAAGTTAATCTAGTTTTGTAATACATGGTTGGAATGGGAATTATACCTAGTTCAGTAAAAGAATTTGTCCACTATGATGGTCTTGGAAGCAATTCCATGATACTATGAAAACATATTTTGAGCATATTTCTTCCACAATTCTATTATTTATTCCAATGCTATTTTCTTATGGATAACATTTCTTTAAGATCTATTCCTTACAAACAGACAAGATTTATTTCATGACTCATGATTTTGATATTTAAAATTTATGTTCATGTTAATAAATTCTTATGTTTATGGTTTGTTTTATATTCCCGATGATTACCCTTAATTAAAATTTGAGCTCACCATTTTAATGTTTTCTTTTCCCCAATATATAAATAAATGTTTTAGATAGGTAAACTAAAGAGGAATATCTTTATGGGAGATGTTGAAGATCTTTCACCAGGTTACAAGATTGTGTTTTATGTTTCTAAAGACACTAAACTAATATGGTCTTTGGGTGTCTGTTTTTTTCATATATTAAGTATTCTTACATTTTAATGTAATTTCCATGTATGTCAAGCTTGGGTCATTAGAGTTTGTATTAGAGTAAAGGTTTAGTCAACCATTGGAATGTAGGATGCAAAAACATTGGTGAGGTCCCTAGAGATATTTTTAAGGTATGTCTAGGGATGTCCGTAAATTTAAGTATTACTATAAGTTAAAGTCCAAGAATTAATGTAAATATCATGAATAACTTTGGATTTATACTAAGATGTTATATATTGAAAGTAACCCCTCTGATTATGTTGTTTTCCTATTTTGATTTTTTCTTCTCACACTATTCTTTTTGGGTTTTAGACGATAGTTAGAACCCAAAGGAACTGTATTAATGATCAATACATTGGTCAATGAAATTATTTTCCTCACGAACAACCAAATTCTATGGGAGATGGGATGAAAAATATTATTAATATACATACACAAGCTATGAATCATTTTGGACTTCCAAATGTGTAGAGAAGGGAACAACATTCTATTGAGTCTTTCGTGAGGCAACATCCAACATCTTTCAGTGGGTCTTTTGATCAACTTTTTATTGAAAAATGGATCAGTACCATTGAAAAGATATTTTCCATCCTTCATTGTTTGAACCATAAAAAATTCATTCTCGATGTTTATAATTTAGTAGGTGAAGCATACCATCAGTGGAATTAAATTAATAATACAAGGTAGCAAGATGAAATAGAATCCATGGTATGGGAAGAGTTCAATAACTTTTTTTTCAATAAGTAATTCCATCGTATTCTTCAAAATAAGATGGAAAAGTAGTTCCTTGAGCTTATGTAAAAGGATGATGTATCCATTGGTACATATGAGGCAAATTTTACAACACTTTAAAGGTATGATTCTGGTTTTATCATCCAACTAAAAAGTAATGTTGATCGATTATTCAATGGCTTAAAAACAAAATATTAAAGGTCATTCGCTATAAGATACTTTGGTAGATATGAAGAGAATCTGTGTTGTGTTATCAAGGTAGAAATGTAATTTGGTGTTACATATCAATCTCATGGTTTTGACAAGAAAATAAATATGGAGTTCAAGGAAATATCTCAAAAAAATGGTGAAAACAAGATGAATGTTTTCATATGATCAAAGTGTGGGAAAAAAGTATGGTGTAGATTGTATTAAAGGGACTAGAAAATGTTTCAAGTGTGGAAATTAAAATCATTCAGTAGTTGAGTGCTGATGTAATGAGAAAAACATTTCTAAGGATGTGACTTGAGAAAAAACTACAGAGAACGCAGCACTAACACTTAATGCTACAAGTGATAGGAAATGGGGAATTATGCTAACCAATGACCTAATCCAAGGTTTAATGATTATCAATGTCAGAAACCTATTAAGACAAAAAAAAAGGTAAGTAACATGTTATCATTGTTGGTGATGTTGAGTATGACAACGATGTGGTGGAATGATTATGTGTTTATGTAATGGGATTCCAAAATAGTGTTGTTGAATCTCTTTTATAGTATTATGGATTATTAGAATATCTATTTATTGTTTCATCGTGGTTTTACATAAGTATATGGTACATGTAACCATGAAGAATGATTAAAATGTTTTTTGTAAATCACATGATATTTTCAAAATAAATGGATGAATAGATAATGCGATGTTTGATAGTATTATGGGCTCATGACTGATAAGAGGACAAAGTGATATCATGGTTTGAGTATATAGATTTTTTTTATATTTTTTGTGTTTGGAAAGAGTTAATTTTGACATAATTCTTGTTTTCACTAAGGTTCGATGGTAATTAATATTATTTCATTATTTTAAGAGAATACATGATTAAGTAATTCATATGTTTGTAATGTGACAACCAAGAACTACCTTATGAGATATAGGAGATAAATGTTAATTCAATTTTGTTAACCTCTTTCTAAAGTTTTCAATTTTTGGAAGGATTTTAAGGTTATGCATTTATGGATAGTATAAGTTATTTCATGTTGAAGTTTGTTATATTAATTTATTATCTCAATATAGGTAGAATTATCCATATTTGGCAACTTGTGCTAAGCTTTTTGTTGAGAAATATGGAATGACATGTCAATCTATCACATGATCTGCTAAAACTTCAAGAATTATATATTAAACTTAATTTCATTCAATAAGATTTGAAGTGAAAATTTATTTGGGAACAACCAACAATGATAATGTACTAAAATCAAGTATGTATTTCTCCTTAGGAAAAAAATCATCAACTATCGGAAAAGCATCTTGAAACGAAAAAAGTTCTCCTAGTACCTTCTTATCTGATTAATCAGATGGACCCTTAAATCATTGTAGATTTATGGATTTCTAGTAGTTAATTTTCTCCGAACCTTATTCTCAATCATTATCCTTCAAAACGTCATGGTTAGATTTCTCTCCCATGTCCATGTTTTCAATTCCGACCAATATTCTCCACTGTTGAAACCTAGTGACGAGTTACATTGGGTAATAGTTATGTTTCTAGATTTACTTTTTTTAGTTTATGTTTTTGTATTCATTTTTAAAATTTGGGTTTCCATGAAAGAAAATTTCAGGTAGTAAACCATTTATTACCACAATCAAATTCAAGGGCGAAATTCATTTTAAGGGGGTATAATGTAACACCCCAAGATTTTATGATATAGATTATTTTTAATTTCATTGATGCCTTGTGTTGTATGTTACACCAAGATTATCTTGCACTATATGCAACACCGTATTAGCTGGTAGTATATGAAATACTATTCTAGGATTGTGTTAGATATAATTTAAAGTTCTTTTGATATAATTCATTTCATGCAACACCGAGTATATATTTTGTTCAATGTATAAAAGAACTGTGTTTGATTTATGTCATATGAAACACCAAAGGAATATATCACTAAACATAAATTTGTCTTCGCCTCCATCACATGCAAGGGATACCATTCTTGATAGCTTATGTTATACACAATACTAAGTTTCACTAAACCATGATATATTATTAAAATATTATTATTTAATGGGATATAAACTAGATCTTATGAATAGTATTAACAACATTTTGAATTTTATATAAAATTAAATTTAATCATATTTATTTTTTAGATATTATAAAATAACAAATTCAATTTTTCGGATAAAAGAAGTATTATTCAAAAAATTTATTTTTGTCGCCTTTTGATGGCGCACCCATTTTAAGTCAAGTTTTTTACACTTTTACAAGTTCAATTTAAAATAAAACTTCTTATTTTAAAATAAGAAATAAAATTTTACTTTGGATTTGTTTTTGATATATTTCTAATAACATTCATATTTAGATGGATTGTAAAATATTCTAAATTTTAATTGAAAACAACTTTTTTCTTAAAAATAACTTATATTGTTAAATTATATTATTGAATGGTTTTAAAGTATAAATTGAATAAATTTTTATAATTTAATAAAATTTAAGTCATTGTAATTTATTTTATCATTAATTTATTTTTAAAAACCATTCAATATTTTGTAATGTTTTATCTTTTAAACAAAAACATGATTTCTTTGACAATGATATTAATTTAAAATTCATTATTGAAACCTATGTGATTTGAATTTAGAAAATATTGTTTTATATTTGGAATAATTGGGTCCAAATTATGTTAATAGTTTACTTTTTTTTGATATTATGAATAGTAACTACAGTAATTTTTATTTAATGCAGTTAAAGGTAAATTGGATAAATTAGTGTAACAAATAATGGTATAAGGAAAATAAAATTCTAAAAAAAACCTTAAAATCCTATTTTATGAATATAATTTAACCCATAACATATTAGGTTTTAACATAGTCATTTAATTTCCACTTGATAATGAAAATGACATAGATATTAATGAAACCAATGAAAGTGACAAAATGTCAAACTCACATTTCTTTTCAGTATAATAATATTAATATAGTGATAACAAAGAGATATATTTGAAAATAAATATTCCATAGAAAGATAAAATAGTTACCTACATTATGGTAAATTAGTTTTAATTTTTAGGAAATAAATTATTGCCTTAATGTCTTATTCTTTAATGATGAAAAAATAAATTAATTGATGAGATATAAATAAATCCATTTTTATTAAAATCCAAATAACCATAAAAAGGTCCAAACACATGAAAAGGTCTTATTTGTCGAGTATATATCAATAATAATAATCCAAAGGTAAATTTAGTGACCATTGAAAGCCATATAGAATAGATTATAACCATTATATTATTTTATTTAATGTAATGTTAAAGTATTCACGTTCATACTTTAATAAGTATATCATTTTTATGATTTATTTTAAGTAGGTAAATTTTATTAAATATATTAGATGGAAATATATTAAATTTATCTTCATTATTGTATTTTATTTTTAACATTTACTAAAAAAATATGTATATTAAATAGTTACACAAAATCATTGTACTAATTATTTTATTAAAGAAGATATCAAATAAATGTTATTAACAATATTAAAATAAATATATTTTGGGATAATTAATATTTTAAATGAATTTTATAGACAACCTTGATCGAATAAAAATATAATAAAATAGTTTGTTCGAAGTTAACTTGTTATCTTTATATTTTCTAAAAGCAACTAATTTAATAGTATCAAAATTGACAGTATTTATTGATTATCAAAATAGTGTTTTATTAAATTATTTAAAAATCATAAAACATTTTAAAAAATATTTAATAATTTTCATATAGTCAAAAATATTATATAGTATTTATTTATGATCTAATTGACATCTAATAAGTAAATATTTTACCTTCTTAATATTTAAATATTTGTTACCCAAGTTAAAATGAAATAGAATATCTAAGTGTTAAATTGAAAAGATAAGGCTTGAATGGACATAGAAACTTGTCTATAATTTATTGGATGATGATATTACAACCCTATCCCATCTAAAATTATAAATAGGTACATTTTTTATGTTTTTAATTAGGTTTTTATTTTATTATAAATTAATATTTTTTAGGTTTCCAAAAGTACCCCTTAAATAAATTATAAAAGGTAACATCCTCCATCATTTCTCTACAACTAAAAATCCCTTTAAGTTCATACATACCCTACCCGTTTTTCTTCTCAACTTCCCTAGTTATAATATAGAGGTTCTGGTATTCTCAAAAGACCAACTCTAGTTCCATTACGAGGAGATTTAAAGTGAGCACGTCAAAGAAGAGGTAATCTCCTCTACTTATAATTTCATATTTCTTTCTACTTATACTTATAAATCATGAGTTGTTTCATTATATAATAATAAATCATGTATCACTTATATACAAAAATTTTATTATAATTTGTAAACAACTATATTCAACTTTCTATCCATCTTAATAAAGACAAAATCACCACACATGCGTACGTACATCTTATTGCCTTCACGTCATGGTGTAATATGTTTTTCACCACCACCATAATTGGACGTGTATAAAAATATATTTATTAACTATATATGGATATTATAAAATTATATTGATTATTAAATATATTACACCATGAAAAGAAGTACCATTCAATAATTATGAGAATGATATTGTCGCTCGTGCGTAGATATGGCCTATCGTCTCCATGATGCGATGTGATTCATTTTACGTGATAACCACTCAAGAATAATTATATAAATGTCAAGAATGAATAACTACAATATTTATTATGTTAATATCATTTTATAATGGTATAAATATGACCTAATAAGGATAACTGGAACTTATTTGACAAAACATGCATATGATCATAAAGTAATTAAAACCAGAATAACGAGTAACAATGAATTGTTACAAACCAACAAAGGAGAATATGACCTTATAGGATTACCTTGATTCTAGAATAAGTTAATAACATTATATAATCATTATATAGTTAGTTCAAACACATAAAAATCACATCAGACCTAAGTAAAAAAGTTAATTTTTCAATCTAATTTTTATCTGGTAAAGTTTTTACGTAAGTATTTACAAGGGATATGTTTATCATACATGTCAATGTTTCCTAAAAAAATTCATAAAAAATTTACTATTTTTATTTGAATCATTAAATTCATTTTTACCTATTTTTTACTTCTACTACAAAGTAGGGAAGAAATTTTTCTTTTGTTTACCATACGAGGTACTTTTTGACTTTTCCAGCAGAAGTCTAAGAAGAATGTTTTCTTAACTTACACAGAATGAATGTATTTTTACAAATTAAGGACACATTATTTACATGAATCTTACTTTAAATTATTTCAATTTTTTAATTAAATTCTATTATTTTAAAATTACATGTCATTTTGAAAAAAGAAAACATTTTTGAAGAAGAAAAGATATTTTTCTCAAGATTTAAGTTCAAGTGCATGATCAAAATTATTTTACACATAAGATGATTCTCTTAAATAGGGTTATGTTTCTATCCTTGATATTACTATGATTTTATTGTGTTAATGATATAATTATATATTTTATGCATTATGTTATGAAGGAATTTTGTTTAAGAAACACATTTTATTTCATGGGTTATGCTATGATGAATGATTTTTGTTTTTGTGGAACATGTAAAACGATCTCCTTATGAGGTTGTTGGGACCTATATCTTTCTCCACTGTAGTGGGTAAAGATTTATCTCTCATGAGATAAACACGGCTAAAATGAGAAGTAAATCCGGTTTAGTAGAACAGGGTTGGAATGGTAAGTAAATCTGATTCAGTAATACATGGTCGGAACAGTAAGTAAACTCATTTCATTAAAGGGATTTTCCCACTATTGTTGTTTTAGAAGAAATAGTCTTGAATACTATGGAAAAATATTATGAGATTATTTTTTTTCAATAATGTCATGTTTTATACCAATTCTATTTTATCAAGGTTAAGATTCCTTTATGATATATGCTTTATGAACTACCAAGATTTAATTCATGACACTTGACTTAGATATTTAACATTTATGTTCGTGTTTTTATATTATTATGTTTATGGTTTGTTTTATATTATCAACTCTCACCGTTACTAAGAATTTGAGCACACCCTTTTTATGTTTTATGCTCCCTAGGATATAATGAAAGGTTATAGGTTGGAAAACAAAAGAGGAATATAATTATGGGAGATGTTGAAAATCATTCACCATGTTCAAAGATTACGTTCCATGATTCCAAAGGCACTAAACTAATATGGTTTTGGGAGTCCTTTTTTCATGTATTAATTATTAAGAAAATGTAATCTAATGTCCAAGTACATCAATCTTGGTATGTTAGAGTTGATGTCAGAGTGAAGGTTTAGTCAACTTTTAGAAACTAGAATTTGAAAACTTCAGTGGGATCCATAGAGAAATTTCAAAGGTATGTCTATATATATTCTTAAGGTTAATTATAAATATAGGTTATAGACCTATAATTACGGTAACAATCATTAATAACATATGAATAAATAGAAGATGTTAGAGATTGAATGTACTCCCCCTTGATTATGTTGTGTTCCTAGTGTGGTTTTTTCCTCCCACACTATTAGTTTTGGGTTTTAGATGAGGTATGGACCCCAAAGGAACGATGTTAATGATCAATGATTTGGGCAATGAACTGAATTTCCTCCGGATCAACCAATTGTTATTGGAGATGGAATGAAAAATCTTATTTCTATGCTTACATAAGCTATGAATCATTATAGACATATAAATGAGCATAGAAGGTAACAACATCGGTTGAGTCCTTAATGAAGAAACACCCACATTCATTCAAAGGGTCTTATGGTCCACTTGATTCTGAATAATGGATCAGTAAAATTGAAAAGGTATTTTCCATCCCCCACTCTTCATAACATTAAAAAGTCATTTTGGATGTTTATTATTTAGAATGTGAAGTAGACTAGTGGTTGACTCTAATTAAGAATACAAGGCAGCAATATGAAATTTAATCCATGGAATGGGATGAGTTCAAGAACATGATTTTCAATAATTAAATCCCTTGTATTCTTTGAAAAAAGATGGAAAAGGAGTTCCATGATCTTAAGAAAAATGATGATGATTATTCTGGAACATACAAGGAAATTTTTACAAGACTTTCAAGGTATTATTCTGGTTTTATCATCCAACCTGAAAGTAAAGTTGATTGATTATTCAGTGGTGTAAAACCAAGTCTTCGATGGGAATTCGATATAACAGACTTTAGTATCTCTAAAGTGATTTTTCTTGTGCTATTCAAGTAGAAATGGAAGTTGCTGCATATCAATATCATGGTTTTGACAAGAAACAAAAGATGGAGATCACTAGAATATCTCAAAATAATGGTGAAAAGAAGATTAATGTTTCATTATGCTCAAATTGTATAAATAATCATGGTGTATATTGTCTTAAAGGGACTAGAAAAATTTTCAAGTGTGGGAAATAATTTCATTGAGGAGTTGGATACTGAAGTAATGGGTAAAAGTTTGCTAATTATGTGAATAGAGAAAAGACTACAGAGAATTAACCACCAACACTTCAATGCTACAAGTGAAAGGAAATGGAGAATTATGCTAACCAATTAACTAATACTAGGGTTCATGATTATCGATGTCCACCACCTCTTAAGTCTAATGAAAAAGGTAAGCCACATGGAATCATTATTGGTGATGTTGAGTTTGATAATAAAGTGGTGGAAGGGTTATGTGTTTATGTAATGGGATTATAAAATATTGCTGTTAAATCTCTTTTATAGTATTATGGAATATTAGAATATCTATGTATTGGTCCATTGTGGGTTTCATTAAGAATATGGTACTGGTAACCATGAAAAATGATATAAATGTTTTTGGAAATCATATCATATGCGCATAATGTAGGGATAAGGATATAATGAGATGTTTGATAGTATTAATGACCTCATTATTGGTAAAAGGAAAAAGTGATATCATGGTTTGAGTATATAGAATTTTAGGTATTATTTGTGTTTATAAAGAGTTAATTTTGATAGAATGAAAGTTTTCATTAAGGTTCTATGGTAATTCATATTATTGCAATGTTTCAAGAGAATACATGATTTAGGTATTCACATGTTTGGAATGGGACAACCAAGAAATACCTTATGAGATATGAGAGATAAATGTTAAGTCAATTTATTTCACCTATTTGTAAAGATTTTAGTTTTAGGAAAGAATTTTATGGTTATTAATTTATAGATAGTATAAGTTATTTTTGGTTGAAGTTTTTTAGATTAATTAATTATCTCACTATAAGTCGACTTATGCATATTTGACTACCTGTGTAAACCATTTTTTTTAGATAGATGGAATGACATATCATTCTATAACATGATCTTAAAATAGTTTATGAATGAAAAATTTAACTTTATTTCATTAAATAATAGATGAAGTGTAAATTGTTCAAGGAATGACCAATGGTGAGATTATACTGAAATCAAGTAAGTATTTCTCCTCATAAAAAAATTCATCAAATTTAGGGAAACGATCTTAAGAACAAAAATGTTATCCTAGTACGTTCTTATTTGATATATCATATAGTCCCCTAAATAATCATATATTTATGGATTTCTGATAGTTAACATTCTCTAATGAATATTCTCTATCACTATCCATCAGAACATGATGGTTATATTTCTCTCCCATATCCCTATTTTCACTTCCCACCTATGTTATCCTATGTGGAAACCCACTGATGAGTTAATTTGGGTAACATTTATGTTTCTAACTTTCCATTTTAAAATGAAGTTTTAGTATTCATTTTTAATATTTGGGTTTCCATGAATGAAACTTTCAAGTAGTAAACCATTTAAAACCTCGACGAATTTTGAGGGAGAAATTTATTTTAAGGGTATAGAATGTTACACCCAGTGATTTTATGGGATAGATTTTTTTTAATTTCATTTATGTTTTTGTTATACGGTACACTAAAATTAGATTGCACTATATGAAACACCGTATTAGCTTGAAGTATACGTAACACTATTATTGGATTTTGTTATACACAATTTCATGTTCTTTGGATAGAATTAGTTTCATGCAACACCGAGTATAGATTTTGTTCAATGTATAAAATAACTATGTTTGGATTATGTTATATGAAACAACAAAGGAATATTTCACCAAAAGTAACTCTAAATTGTCTTTAATTACACGCAAGAGTGACCTTCCTCGATAGGTAGTGTTGAATGCAATACTGAGTTTCACTAAACAATGATATATTATTAAAATATGATTATTTAATGGGATATAAACTAGCCGTTATGAATATTATTTACCAAATTTTTAATTTTATATGACATTAAAATTAATATTATGTATTTTATAGACATGATATAACAACAAATTCATTTTTTTGGATAAAATAAGTATTATTCAAAAAATGTAGTTTTTCCACCTTTTAATTGTGCAAGAATTTTAAATCATGTTTTCAACACATCAATAAGTTAAATTTGACAAACTAAATTCCTTATTTTGAAGTAGGAAATTAAATTTTACATCGGATAAATTTTTGATATTTTTCTGATAATTGTCATATTTTGATGAATAGTAAAAATACGCCCAATTTTAGTAGAAAAAAATTTTTTCATCAAAATAATTTATATGGATAAATTATATTATTGAATTTTTTAAAAGTATAAATAGAATATATTTTTATAATTTAATACAATTTAACTCATTGTAATTTATTTTACATTTAATTTGTATTTAAAAACATTTCAATCTTTTGAAATGGTTTAATTTTTAAACCAAAACCTGTTTTTTTTTGACAACGGGATTAATTTTAAATTAATCACTTTAACTTCTGTGTGTTGAATTTTTAAAAAATTATTCTATATTTGAAATTATTTGGTCCAAATTACGTTACTAGGTTACCTTTTTTTATATTATGAATAGTAACTACGGTAATTTTTATTTAACACTGTTAAAGGTAAATTGGGTAAATTTGTGTAACAAATAATATTACGAGGACAATAAAATTATACAAAAACCTGAAAAAATATTATTTTATTAATATAATTATACCCATAACATATTAGGTTTGAAATATTGTCATTTAATGTCCATATGGAAATGAAAATGACATAGATATTAATAAACCCAATGAAAGTAACAAAATATAAAACTCGCATTTCTTATATGTATAATAATTTTAATATACAGAAAACCTAGAGATATCTTCAAAAATAAATATTCCATAGAAATATAAAAGAATTACCAACATCATGGTAGTTTATAGTTATTTTTTATTATATAAGTAATTACATTAATTTCTTATTCTTTGATGACGTAAAAATTAATTAATTGATGAGAAATCAAGGAATCAAAAATTATTAAAATACTAATAAACATAAAAAGTTCCAAAAACATGATAAAATATTATTGGATGATTATTTATAAACCATAATCATCAAATGTTTAAGCTAATGAACATCTGAAGCCTTATAGAATAGATTATGACCTTTATATTATTTTATTTAGTGTGATGTTAAAGATTTCACATTCATACTTTAATAGGTATAAAAATTCTAATGTTTGATTTATAGCAAATAAAATCAACTAAATATATTATAATTAAATATATCAAATTTATATTCATTATAGTATTTTATTTTTAATTTTTTCTCAACAAATAAGTATATTAAATAATTACGCAAAATCATTGTAGTAATTATTTTATTAATGGAGATATGAAAGAAATATTAGTAAAAATATTAAAATAAAAATATTTTCTGATAATTAATATTTCCGATTAATTTTATAAATAACCATGATCTCATAAGAATATAATAAAATAGTTTTATTAATGTTAATTTGTTATCTTTATTTGTTTTAAAATCAATTAATTGAATAGTGTAAAAATTGATACTATTGATTGTTTATCTAAATGGTGTTTTATTACGTTATTTAAAAATCATAAAACAATTATAAAAATATATAATAATTATTATATTTTAAAAAATGTTCTAAATTGTTTATTTATGATCGAATTTACATCCAATAAGAAAATATTTTACAATTTTAATATTGAAATATTTGTTACCCTAACTAAAATGAAATAGAATAACTAAGTGTTAAATTGAAAAGGTAAGGTTTGAATGGACATAGAAACTCGTCTAAAATTTATTGGTTGATATTTTTACAACCCTATATCATTTCATCTTCTCTATTGGGAAATTCTGAAGGTATTTATGTGGGGTTTTATTTTCTTATAAATTAATATTTTTGAGGTTTCGAAAAGTGCCCCTCACCTCAATTATGAAAGAGAACCTCTTCCCTCATTTCTCCAAAACTCATTAAGACTTAAAGGTCATCCATACCCAAACCATTTCTCTTCTAAACTTCCCTAGTTACATTCTAGAGGTTCTAGTATTCTCAAAAGACAAAATCTAGTTCTATTAATGGGAGATCTTAAGAGATCATGTCAAAGAAGAGGTAATCTCTTCTACTGATTCTTTGATATTTCTTTCTAATTATAATTCTTTATCATTATTTGGTTGATTATAGAATAATCAATATAGTAAAACATATATAATGATATGTTATTATAATTATGAAACAACAATATTCAACTTTTTATCCATCCTAAAAAAATGAAATCATCACGCGTGTGTACGTACGGCTTATTGTCTTCACGTCGTAGTGTAATCTGTTTCTCACCATCACATTACATGGACTGGTATTAAAATGGATTTAATGACTATATATGGTTATTATAAAATTATATTGATTCTGAAATAGAGTAACCAATGTATATCAATACCAATAAACAATTATTGGAATGATATTCTCACTTGTGCGTTTGTTTGGCCTACCATCTCCACGATGTGATATGACTCATTCAAGATGATAACCACTCAATCATGATTATATAAATGTACCAAATGAATAAATATAGTATAAATTATGTTAATATCATTTTATAATGATATAAATATGACCTAATAAAAATAACCAGAACTTATTCGAAAAAACATGCATACAATCACAATGCAGTTAAAACCCAAATAACGAGTTACAATGAATTGTTACAAAACAAATAAAGGAGAATATGACCATTTATGATGACCATGATTATATAATAAGTTAGTAAAATTATCTATATCATTATAAACCAAAATAATTATATTTAAACATGGATGGAATGGAATGTAAATCTGATTCATTAATACAGGAATGGAACGACAAGTAAATATGGTTCAATAATACATTGCTGGAATGGTATGTAAACCCAATTCAGTACGGTACTTTGTCCACTATAATGGTCCTAGAAGCAATGACTTGGATTATATGTAAATAATATTATGAGATTATTATTTTTACAATTCCATGTTATAATCAAATGCTATTTTATCATGGTTATCATTCCATCATGATCTATGCCTTACAAACTGCCCTGATTTATTTCACGGCCCATGATTTTGATATTGAAACATTATGTTCATATTTTTACATTCTTATGTTTATGTTTTTTTTGTTCTCAATGTTTACCATTACTATTCATTTGAGATCACCATTTTTATGTTTTCTTTTCCCCAGGATATAAAGATTGGTTTTGGTAGGAAAATGAAAGGGGAAGAAATTTATGGAAGATGTTGAAGATCTTTCACTAAGTTAGAAGATTATGTTCCATGTTTCCAAATACACTAAACTAATACGGTCTATGGGTGTTTTTTTTTCATGTATTGTGGATTATACAAAAGTAATGTAGTGTCCATGTTTGTCAATCATGAGTTGATAGAATTTTACAATTAACTAATGAGATATAAAGATTTATCTAATGTTTTGAATATCAATATTCATTCAACCAATCACTTCATGATTAACCATAAACATGTTTCCCACAATAAAATAACATACTATCACATCATTAAAACCCATTAATATTGATGGGTATCATAAAAAAATCAAATGAAAACAATTTTCTTTTAATATAATAAGGAACCCATGGAATGAAAACGATTTTCATTTAACAAATCATATGGAATAGAAGTTATAAAATGTGTGTTATGTCCTTTTTAAATGGATTTACATAAATAAATATTTCATTATTCCATCAATAATCATAAGTTAGGAAACATGGTAAGGGGTACTTTGTCTCAAATTTAATTTCTTGAGCTTTATTTCATAATGTGCACCATTATAAATATAATATTTTTTGAATACAACCTAATGAATGTTTTTACCAAATTAATGGGTTTTTAAGATCCATATCATGCCCTTTATTGAAATGTTCATAGATTCAAAACATTCCCAATTTGAATGTGGTTCTCATCAAAATGTTACTCAAAATATGATGGTTTTATTTCTAATATTATTTTCAAATCAATATTGCTTTTGAAAGATAATACATTTTATGAATTTATATTATTTATAAAACCACTCATCTTTTACTTTGTTTATTCAATGGATTTCTTATTTTATTTTGATATTGAATTTCCTCAGGAATCGTATTTTTCTCAATGTTTTTTATAAGTGAAACTGAACTCATCTATACTTATTGGTGGAAAAAAACTCTTTTTCAATGTCATAATTCATTTTATGCTTTTACAAATATTTTTATATATATCTCAATAATTATTTGAGTTCTTTTTGAAATAATTTATCTTCTTTAGTGAGTTTTTGAGAAATTTTAAAAAAACTTAATATGTTTCATTTTCATTTAAGTGTAACCATAATTTATTTTTGACGTTTTCTATGTGAATACCTCTTTCCACCATCTTTTTTATTTTTTATGATACTTCCTTTATAAGTTGAATTTTTTTATAGAAAAATTTTTTGTTTAAATTATTTTAAAAATATTTCTATCTAATAAGTTTTAAAAAAATATCACGGATGTTTCTTATTTCCTAATATATTTTTATAAATGCTTATAAATATGATTTAAATCTAAATGCACATCCTTGATAAAATATTAATTGATAATTTGTATTTTAATAAACTATTGATCACTATTCTTCTCTATATTCCCAATATAATATCATTCTCTTTTGGATAAATGATTATTCACTACCTTTTTCTTGGCTTGTCATCCATTATGCATAATCATAACTTTCCCTCTAAATGTAGTTTCTTTATGAGTACCTTGTTTTTTATTCATTTAATTGAATGGGGTTCACTAATATTCCATACATTGATTGATATTGTGAATGTTAATAATATAAATAAATACCATTAATATATAAACTATAAATACTATAAGCTTTATTATCCTAGTTGAATAGTATTTCCTATAATGTTACTTGATGTCATTAGATATGAATTTAATTTCAATGGGTTTATCATGTAAAAATTATTTGTGGAATTATTAATTATTTCCTCATGTAAGTACATATGAAACCCATTTTCATTTCATGGGGTCTTTATGATATATTTAATTAAACCCATTTTCTTTCCATGAGTTTTTTATTTTATAAATGTGAATGATTGTAATTTGGAATATTTTATGAAACTCTATTTTATTTCCTTGGGTATTTTATGATGTGATAAGTGGTTGATTTAATGTGTCACTCATAAGTATAATTAATGATGGGTGGGGTCCACTATTTTTCTCTCAGGAATTAGTTTAAAGTTAATATCTCATGATATATTTATTTACATGTATATATTAGTTACTTGAAAGTGTGGAAACTAATGGTGTGGATCATGAATTTAATGTTTCCTATACTGATGTTTATGAATAAAGTTGAAATAGTTTTATCATTTTTATGATTATTCACATGATCATGTTATGCCCTATTGGTTCATGATTATGGGATCATGTTTTTACACTCTTTATAATCATGTATTATGTTATTCTAAGTCATTTGAAATGATGTATGGTCTATTATTTTTTGGGAATTAATTTTCTTATATATATTTATCATACTTATATTCTTATATTATGCCCACTTATTTTTTGTGAATTATACTGCTTTTATTTACCCTTATTTTGAATCAGACATCACAAATTTCTTACTTTATTATTACAAAGGTTATGAGGATGATGAAAAATTCTGATAAGTCAAGAAAGAGTATACAACGACTCAATTGTTGAAAATTTTCACAATAAATATAAAATAAGAAGTTTATAAAACTAGTCTCTAAGACACTCATCCTTTTGAACCTTGGGTTGTGAGTATTTTATAAGATTTTTTACTTGAATCATATGTTTATTATATTATTTAGATTATATTTCTCTTGTGTCTCTATAAAAATAACTGAGTAGACCATTTAAAGGAATTTCTGAATTTTAAAGGGAATATTTGAAAAAAACAATTAAAAAATGTTATCCTGATGATTTAATGAAATGATTACTAAAAAGGTATGAGTAGGAACATATCAACCCACATTGATACTTATTAATATTATGGTTCTCTAAACTAATTTCAATGGGTTTATTGTAAATAGTTGATTTAAATAAAATTCATGAAGGGTTTAAAATTTGAATTAAGAGTCTTCTCATTTAAAAAGTGAATTAAAAGGCCCATTTTTTACTTTGTTAAAAAAATTAGATTTGAAATTTTTATTACCCTTATTATTTATCCCCTTTATTTATATAATGTTTGTTATCAACTCTGCACTAATAGAGGATGTTTATCATTAATTATTATTCATAGATATTAAAGGGTTTTTTGTGAGGTTGTTAGAGGCAATACATGATTTATTAAATTTTCATTAATTGATTATTTATGAGATTCAATTATTTCTCACCTATTTTTTTTTGATATGTCATGAGATCCATAGGTGACTAAATTATGTTTTGAGTATGTGAAACCCCTTTTGTGGATTTAAATCTATATATGGGTCATTTATTATGGTATCTTACCATTCCTGGGATATATTAAATTTAACCATTGATGTTCCTCGCTTATAGTATGGACTTCATAGCTTGGTATATTCTATTATACAATCAGGAGGTCAGAAGTTTCATAGTTTCAGCTAGGGTTTTCATGTTATAGGTTTGGATCATGTTACTTGGGTCCTAATAAGATTACCGTGATGTTTAGATCATTTTTAGGATAACATATGTGGTCTGAAAAAATATTCCATGTGTTTATCCCCTATATAAATTTGGTTTTGTGGGAACTTATTTTTTTGTATAGTTATTTTATTTTATTCTACTGATATATTTTGTGATAGTTATGTTTATTCCTTGTTTTGATCTTGGTTTTTTTTAACATTCAAACTGATATATAAATGTTTTACAATGTTTTTTTTTCTTTTAAAATAAATTTGTTTTTTGAAAAGTCATTTCCTAAAGGTTTTTAAAAAAGTAAAATAAATGGTAGGTTCTTTATATTAATATTAGTTTCTTCTTTTAAGGTTTTAAAGTGATTTAATAGAAACCCCGTGATTTATATACTATAAAAAACTATGATTTTAGGATGAATAAGCCACATTTTATTTGAAAAAGGTTTTCTTTAACTTTGGAACGAAAATGATAATGGATCATTTTTATTTTATTTTTCCTAATAAAGTGAAATATTATTTTACAATATATGTTCAAACATGCATCTATTAATGGTAATATGAAATTAACTGTATAAAAATGTAAGAAAATTCCTACTAGATAGGTCTTGCTGATATCCTACTTATAAACCAAATTATGTGTTTATATTCAACCCTTATGTTTCTCCGAGGTTCCAAATATTTTCTTCTATTTGTTTATGTTTTTTTGGTTTGAAAATGTATGAGTTATGAAGTGGTGGGTGACAGTGGGTCATGTGATTATTTCATTGTATCTATTAGAGTTATATTTTATTTTTTAGATGTTTTATTACCCATTTCAGCTTAGCCGATATTTTTTGAATCTACTTTTACTTTATTTTCATTTAGATGATCTGTTTTGTATGTTATGGGGGCATGTTTTTTTATTCCGTGTTTGGTTGGTAAATTATATTGTATCTTTTAATTAGTTTTTCATTTAAATCCAATATCTAGATGGGTATTTCTATGTTCTAACTAGTTTCTTTTTTTTAAACAATTTTTTTTTCTATTTATTGCTTCATAATATAATTTTTCTTCGACCCAGGCATTGAGACGATCTGAGATTTTTAGGCATGGTGATCCTAGGATTTATGTTTTAAAAATATTAAAAAAATTAATATCCTGTGAGTTTATTATTCCTAAAAGAGTGTAATGTATCTTAAAAAATATCAAATCAGAAATATGTGTTCATCGTTAAGTCTAGAGCATGGGTTTTACCCTATCGAATGCATAACCTTGGAGTGTGTCACACACTCTGGTTGGGGTCGTGCATGGGAAAAAATTTCAATCATTCAATTTAATTAAATTAATTAATATTATTTTTTTATCACCTATAATTTTGTATTAATATAGGTTAATGATGATATCTCAGTGTTATTCATCTAACCCTAGGGAACTACAGTACCTTCGGAGGAAATAATTCTTGGAAAATGACGGAAACACCGTAACTTTATTCATCAATAATTGATCCAAAACCCAGGTAGAATGTTTTATTTGATTTATTTTTATCTTGTTATTTATCCTAGTTGAGTTAAAATCAATTCCATAAATAATAATATATTTTTTTTCTTCAATGGATAATTTTATTTACATCTATTTTATTGATCATTAATTATTTCACACTTCATTTGTATAATTCATCAAAAATAGATCTATGATGAAAGTAAACAAATTATATGGGTTGTTACTCAAATTTTATGGTTTATGTAGTTGTACCTCATTTCTACACATGATTATCATGGGAAATTACTTTTCTATGTGGTTCAATGAATACACTTCATTTTATCATTTTTTGTAATAGTTCGATACTTCTGGTACGGTTCATGATTGAGGGTGAGAGTGAGGTGTGGTGATAGAGGATGATCAGAGATGGACAAGGACTAACTAAAGATTCCATTTCATCCTAGTTATGATACATGGATGATAATGTTGGCATGATGGAGGTGTTTTCCAAGAAGTTTAGATCGTAGCGTTCAATGACGACAAGGTACAGATTAACTCAAATCCACAATTCCCATTTCAAATTCAAGTTGTGGTAGCATGGAAGGTGAAAAAGAGAATAACTCAAGGGTTATAGAAAATCCTAGGATTCACAACATGTAATTAAATGATTCACACCTTGTAAGACCCTTTGTGCAGTGCTAGGTTTTCCCCAGAGAGAAAAATATCACACACCGTGTGAAATTTGTCACAATCCATGTGAACTATGATGGTGGATTAGCATTTATCTTAAATGGTATACCAACATGTTCATATTGGTTTAAATGTACATGGCCAAAGTATAGGAGCATATATGTATACTCATATATGGCTAGGAGTACACAGGCATGGAATGGAGTACAATGGGTGGTACATAGGAACAACCATAATTATATGGGAATATAAATATTGCATGGAAAGGGTGTTGGAAGACCTCAACTAGTTGTTAAAACATGCATACACACCATGTATTTGGATATATATCATGAAATGTGAGTAATAACTACATAGGAAGAGTAGTGGTTGGCTAGACATTTCATCTTCCTTGAGTATACACTCTTTACCCCCTTTTGGGTGATTTGAGTAATTTGATTCTTTATTGTCAGACTTGTATTGGTTGACAGTGTTCACATGGACTATCCCCTTGAGGGTTAAGTGGAAAATTACATCCAAAGTAATGGATTATGATCCCCTCAATTGAATTAGTCTCAAATAGAGTGTGTAGTGTCCCACCATGATACCTGAGTGTGATCCTCTATTATTCGTTCGTATACCCTTGGTGGGGTTCATAGAATTGATATGGTCTCCATGAATTGGGTTTTGATCCTCCATATAGTACATTTTTTCATAGGTATTGGAGTATCATTGGAATATGATCCCTTACAAAGTGAGTTGATTTAGATTGGGTTTGTGGTATCCCCTAGTTGTCATGGGTGTGATCCCTTATCTATGTGTTGAGGTTTTGTGAAACCAAGGTGCTTTCATGGTAGGGGAACAATTATCATGAACTCTTATATGAGTGTATTAAATGATTTAATGGCTTGTGAAGTGGTTTCTCCCATAAAAATAATGACCATGAATATTTTAGCAGAATCGTGTCGCTGATAGTTTGGTTGAGACCACTTGGAGGTGCGATGTCCTTCCATAGTATATATACCTTTATTCTATTGAATGATTTATTATTGTTATAATTTTACCATTCTTGATAATTTGTGTTTATTTTTTTCATGGATTCTTACTGAGTATTGTTATACTCACTCATACATGGACTCTTCCCACATGTGTCATGTATTATACAAACAAAAACCTTTTTGATAGTGTCTAATGAGTAGTGGGAGTTGGTGGAGAATAGCTTGTGCAAGAAAATTTTATTTTTATCTACATGATTTCATTCTATTATAGTTCCCAGATTCTAAGTAGGTTTGAATCTGTGATTTATTTTTGACCCTTTGTCACTTTCATTATAATATGTTTATACTCTTATGTGGTATTATAGATGTTGGCATGAATTGGTTTCAGTTGTATTCCATTTTAGCATTTTTTAGGCTTATACATATGTGATATTATACATCTAAATTAGGCTAATTTTACCCATGTTTGTGATATGCCTACATTGTACCAGTCACCATTTCCTTACCAATTGGAGGTGATCATGGGTTAGTAATGGTATTGGCACATTTTTTCAGCTCATGACATAGTGGTATTAGAGGATTCATCTCTACTATAGTACAATATTTTATGATATTAGTTTTCTTTTTGTGAAAATAGTGTAATGTGTTTCAAGTTTATCTTTTAGGCTATGGAACCCATTTTTCATGCATCGACTAACATATCTAAACACTAGGACTCATATCACCTTTCCTTTAACATGGTTCATATAAAAATTTGTTGTAGGGAAATAAATAGTTCGTACAACATATACGAATGGGGTTTGGTTACTATATATTTATTGAGTTACCTTAATAGATATACATTTTTTATCTGGTACATATTTTTTATTTCAAGATACCTCCATAAAAGCATACAACTATGATTCTTCTACATGATCACCAGGATGATCATCCGAGTGATGAGGCTTCAGTATATGGTCTTATACTATAGATAATGCCTTTAGATAGTTTACCGGATACACCACCACCTATTGAGAAATATTTAACACTTGAAGGGTAGGATGAGAATGCGCAAAAGCTACATGAGCTACATGAGTTCAATAGGAAGTGACCTCCTAGGTTCTGGGGAGATCCATACCCCCAGGTCAATGATCACTTCATAGAGGTATTCACTTGAGTTTTCCTCCATAGAGGGATGCCTTTAGATTATATTGAGATCCTCACTCGAAGTATTCATTAGGTATCGCATGGGAGATGGTGGAGTTTTGTGACTCAATTACACAAAGAGATAGATCTACCCTACTCAGACATCAAACATCTCATTGGGTATGAGTTTTATCTATACAAGTTGTGAATAATGTGAATCTAGGAGATTGTGAATCTGTGTCAGAGAAATATGACCTTGCTATAGTGTTTAGAGAGGTTTGTTGATCTCTTGTTATTCTCTACTGATATGTCATAAGATATGAACTTCATGTATCAGACCATGGATTATGTCTTATGAAAATATGTCCATGAATAATTGATATCTCTTTTCATTCTCACATAAGCTGGAGTAAGGGAGTGGGCCTTAGTTCCAGAGAGTTTTTTAGAAGATAGGGATCCATTAGTGGGTGATGTAGTGGGAACCTATGAGTTGGGTCCTTTGTAAAAGGTTTTAGAGATTAGTTATAGAGATCCTAGTGTGGAAAAAACATCATGAGATAATCCCAACATAGATTATCTGTGGTGAATCAGCTCTTTGGATGCTCGAATTTACTAAGGGAGATGTGGTTTTTATCCCGCAATAGTAGGGTAAATATTATATGAGATTTTCCTAACCATTGTATAGATGATCTAGATATGATTAAAGGACCCCTAAATAAGATAAATAGGAAGGATAATATTGTTCAAATTGAAGGATTGTGTGGTATAAATAGAGTTATAACAACATGAGGTGTTTCGGGGTCTGACATATTGTCCTAACCACCTCCTGGTGGTCCACATTAGGCTCAGGGAGTTCATGGTCAGGGATGATTAAATCTGCAAACTATGGAATCCAATAACCCTAAGGCTCCATGGATGATATGGGGTATTACCTATATCTTTTCTACCATATATAGATTAATTATAGAGATAAGTGTGATTCATTCATTTTGTCCACTTCTTTAGTTAGGAACATAGAGTTATGGTTAATCCATTTGCTATAACATTGTTCTAGGTGACTCCTAAAGGTGGTGAATTAGTGATTTAACACTTCTATCAATAGTGTGAAAAGACACTTGGAGATTATAGATTTTTATGGGATCACATTTTATAAAAAAATTTGGTCATATGATGTCATCCTAGGTATGGACTGGTTATCCATAATTCATCCCCAAATTGACTGTTTTAGATGGTGGATGTTCTGTTTTCGTGGTGATGGGTTGATTTTTTACATTGTGGGGGAAAAGGAAACCTTGGTGGATTAGAACATGATCATGAATAGTATATTTCAGCTGATTACACACCATTTTGATAGTATGAATTTTGGATTGGTGGATGTTATCAGATACCAGTTCCATATAGTGGCAAAAGAGTATGAGGAGGTCTTTATTAAAGATGTTCTAGGCTTGAATCCCTAAAAAGAGATAGAATTATTAATTGAATTACACCCATGGAAACCCTAATAGTTTTACTAATATATCATATGGATTCTATAGAGATTCTTGAACTGAGGGTACAATTAGAGGACATGCAGAGAAAGGTATTTGTAAGACCAATTGTTTCCCATGGTCATCCCCTATGTTTTTCAAAAGAGGGAATGCTTGACCATGAGGGTATGTGGGGATTATCGACATTGATCCAGGTGACTGTAAGGAATAAGAACTCACTATTAATGATCGATGATCTCTTTTGTTACTTGATAGGGGAAATATGGTTCTCGAATATTGTCCTAAGATCATGCTTTTACCAACATTCAGTAAGATATATAGATATACTGAAAACATAATATAGATGTTTCGATGGTCACTATGAGTACTTGGTGATTCCCTTCATCATGAGAAACAACCCAAAACTATTCATGGGAATCATGAACCAAATCTCTAATCCATTCTTAGACTAGTTTTTGGTGGTCGTCATTGATGATATACCCGTGTACAAGAATCTGATGAAGAGACCACTAAAAAAATAAGGATGGTCTTGGACTCACTCTAAGAGCACTAGGGTTTTTAGAAATCCCTAAAAGTATCATTATATGATTTTATAGGTCCACTTAATGGTACATGTTATGTCAGAGAAAGGACTAGTAATGGAACTTGAAAATTTTGAGGCAATTCCCTCTTGTGATCCACCTAAGAGTGTTATTGAGGTTTGGACTGTCCTTTAGTTGGAAGGGTCCAATCATGGTTTTTTACCCAATTTATCAAGAGTTGAATCTATAATGAAAACTTTGACCAGAATGGTGTAACCATTCACGTAAAATAAAATGATATTTTAGTATTTTTAGGTGTTGAGGTCGAGGTTAATGAGCACTCCCGTATTTGGATTTCCATAGAAGGGTATCAAGTACGTAGCATTTTCTAATTTCTTTGAGACCAAACATGGTTTTTTCTAATGCAGAGATAGGAAGTGATTCCCCATAGGTCCAAGAATTTTAGAACACATGATCATATCTATTTGACTCATGATCTTGAGAAAGTATTAGTAGTAGTCTTAAACTTAAATATATGGAAAAACTACCTGTTGGGAAGGAATATTATCATCTACTATAGCCACAAGAGTCACAATTATATCTTCTCTCAGAATGATGTTAACAGGAGATAGAAAAGATGGGTAGATTTCCTTAAGACTGTGAAATAGAGACTCTATATATTCTTTATGGAGGAGAATTTGGTGGAATATTATCTCAACGGGAGATCTATTTCTCATTTTTTGGCTGATATATCAAATTATTTATCTGCATTATAGTTATACTTAGTAGACAAGGATAGTGATTCATATCATTAATTGATGTTTTTACCCAACCAATTTTACAATTTTTTAGGCATGATCACCATTGAGGTAAAAAAATTGAGACCTTAAATATTTATATATTCATTGTACATACTATATATAGGTTTTATTAAAGTGGAGAGAACATTATTTTTTTCAGAGGATGGAATATTGTACCAGTGACATTGTGGGAGGAGGTGATGAGGGAGTTTCACACATCCCCTTTAGAAGTACATCCAAGTTTATGAACAATTTTTTAGGACCTCTAACATCAATTTTGGCGGAAAGATATAAATAGTTTTGTTACAATGTTTTTCAATCAATTACTATCATGTCAGCAAGTGATAGATATGAAACATGTTCTAGTTGTTCAAGGTCTAACCCTTTAGGAGGTAGAGTGGAATTGGGATGAGTCATCCATAGAATTAATGATGGGGTTACCATGTATGTCCAAGGTACATGATTCTATCTAGGGGATTGTAGACTGACTCACTATGTTAGCCAACTTCCATGATATTCAATACCACAGTTCAGTTTAGAGATTTGGACAGTTGAATGTGTAGGAGATAGTCCAGTTTAATGGAATTCCCTCAAAAATCATTTTAGACCACGATGTCCACTTAAGATCATGATTATAGAGAGAATTTAAAGAGGCATTTAGACTCAGTTATACTTGAGCATAATGTTTCACCCCAAGACTGATGGCCAGATTAAGTGAACCATTCAGGTCTTCAAGGAAATGTTGGGATCCTAAATTCATAATTTTGGTGATATTTTGGAGGATTAAATACCCTTGGTGGAGTTTTCATAAAACAATATACCATAAAACCATTGGTATGACACCATTCGAGGCCCCGTATGGATAACCAAACAAGTCATAATTTTTTTGACTCATCCAGTTGAGAAAAAATCCATGGTCCCTAAGTTGAAAATATATATGATAGAGAAGGTGAATATCAACTATGAGGTAATGAATACTACAAAGATCTTTTATAAGTCTTATATAGACTGAATATAGAGGCCTATAGTGTTTGAGGATGGATTCCATGTGTTCCTAAGGGTCTCACCTCAACATGGATTATGGATATTTAGTTAGGGAGCAAGATATTTCTCAGATTTATTAGAACTTTCAAGATAATTGGTAGAGTATTTAAGGTGGAATAACGCTTATCTCTACCATAATAGTTAGACTGTTACATGTCATTTTCTACATGATGAATCAAAGGAGGTACGTAAATGACCCACCACATGTTGTCAACTGGGTTGAGTTGGAAATCATGGATCGGGATACCTTTTTTGAGTACCTAGTCAAGATTGATATCAATTAGAGGGAATCCTTCATGTCTGATTGATTTCAATAGTCAATGCCTTGTGGAAGCATGGGAATATTTAAGAGATAACCATGGAGAGGGATACCCAATTGGGAATTAAGTACCTTTATATTTTGATTAGTTTTTCCATTTTTAGGAAAAAACACAAGTTGGGTATAATGAAACAAACATGATTTTTCTATGTATTAAATAAAAATATTATATGGATTATTTTTTAATCCAGGAGCCAAGATGTTGGGATATTCTAAGGAACTATGAGACTGAATTTAATGATTGGAAAAAAATAATAATAGTAATATCACATAGATTAAGTTTTCTTTAAAACGTGGAATAATAATCAGAATGAGGATTGTATCAGAAATCAGAGCATTCTATTCAGTCTAGAGCATGGTTTTTACCCTATGCATGAAATATCCTTGGAGTGCATCTAATTCTCCAATTGGGCTCTATCATTGAAACAACATTAAATAATCTAATTAAATTATTTTATTTTATTTTATTAATTTTTTATAATATGAAATTTCTTATAAAAACGTGGTTATTATGAGATCTCATTAATACCCATTTAATCCAAGAGATTTAGAGGACCATTATAGGATATCTTTCTTTTAGAACAACCACAGATTGGATCGAGATCAAGGATAGTAATGTTATATGTTATCATGGATCTCACCAATAATGAAAACACATGACCATTATTTCTCATTTATTGACCCAAACTCCAAGTTGGAAGTTTTATTTATGTGATTTCAATTCCGTTATTTATAATTGGTGAACTAGAATCAATTCAAAAAATACGAATTGATTCTTGAATCAATGGTTGATTTTATTTAAAATTGATTTATTTTTAATCTATTATTTACCTCTCTGTTGGTCTAATTATTCTTCAACATATCAATGTCAAGAAAAAGACTAAGGGTATTTTATCAAATTTTATTATTTATGGATTTCTCCCCCATCTCAGTGCATAATAATCATAATAAATTCTTTTAGCCCATGGTTCAATCAATACATATTATTCAATCATTACACAAATATTCCTTGGTGTAATTGATTGATTCAATGGTTGTGGTTCATGATCAATTTGTGGTGATAGAGAATGATCATAGGTGGAATGGATCAGAATAAGGATTCCCATTCATCTCAGTTTTGATGCACGATGATGGAGGGTGGTTCGATGGAGGTTTTCCTTACAATATCGAATCCTGAATCCTAGTGACCAGAAATATAAAGCGATGGTTGGACTCAAATTCTTGATACATAGTTGGAATTATTATGGAGGCATCATGGATGGTTACATGGAGATAAACCTATGGGTTATTGAAAATGAAATGTTACACAGATTGTAATCTGAATATTCACACAATGTGGGACCCTCTATGTTGTGCTTAGATTTCCATAAAAAGAAAAATATCTCACACCATGGGACATACTTCGCACACCCTATGATGCATTCAGGCTACTTGGAATATAACATATAGGGTACATTGTAATGGGAATGTTGGGGTACATGTAAATGGAAAGTGTACATTAGAAGATCCATGTACTTGGAGACGACAAGGTGTACAAGATTATGATGAGGTGTACACAAGTTATTACACAAGAATGGATACAAGTACATGATCATATATATATGGAATGGTAAGGGTTATATAATACCTCTGCTTGTCATTGACATATACTTTCACATCATGAATATTAATATTTACATTCCATTAGAGGATGAACCACTTTGGTATACCATGGGTTTTCAAGATGCGATATGTACCCCTAATACATGTCATGTATCCCATTTTATAGTGTTTGTATCCCTTCATTTTTAAATATTGGACTAGTATCAGTTTTGTTTTTTCTATTTATCTTTATCCTCTAGGTTATACTCTGGAATTACATACACAGCTCTAGATTAAGATCCCCTCTGCATGATGAGTCACAGATATAGTTTGTGTTGTCCCTCCTTGGGATCCATGTGTGATCATCTATCATTATTTCGTATACCCTATGTGGGTTTCATCGAATATATGTGAAAAATATGTGTGGGGAGTATAGAATACATATTTATTTCCATTTTAGTAGGATCATGATATCTTTTTAATACGATCCACTATATATAATATTGATCTAGATTGGGTTTGTGGTGTCCCCCATCATTCTTGGGTGTGATCCATTATCTGAGTGTTGTGGTCTTTTGAGTTGAGTGGGTCTTATTTTGTGTTTCCCAAGGATTATTTACTATTGGTTGAGTGTCTTATATGAGAAAATGGAACATGGAGTGAGTTCCCTTGAAATGATAATGTACTAGAGTATTCAAGAAGAATCTTGTTATTTTAAGTTTAGTTGAGACTGCATGGAGGTGTGGCATCCTTCCTAAGAATGTCTTGGATAACTTCTTTGATCACTATATAAATATAATGAGCTAACCATTCTTGATGTGTTTCTAATGTTTTCAGTGTGTCCTAAATGGTATTGATATACTCACACAAACATGGTATTTTATCTCATGTTCCATTTATTATGCATAATATAGCATGTTTGATAGTGTCCAGGGAGGACAGGAAGCTACATGAGCATATCATGAACTATAAAAACTGTGTTGTTTTCTGGGTGGTTATATTTTATTGTAGTGTCCACCTTCTAATAAGGTTGTATTCTCTGATGTTTTTTTTTGTGCTTCTAATTGGCCCCTTTATTTCTTTCACTACCCTCTCATTATATTCTGATTGTGGTATTTTTTATATATGCATACATTGGTTTAATTGTTTTCATACATTTGAACATTATATGGTCTTGGAGTGTGTGTGTTTGTGTGTTTTGGTTGTGTGTGTGTAGGTACATTAAGATAATTCCTCTCATGTGTCTGGTATGTCTACTCAGTTATGGTCACTAGCCCCTAGACAATTAGAGGTGGGGTTAGGGTAGTCGTGGTTCAGGTATTATCAATACAATTCTTCACAGTTTGTTTACATCATTTTATGAGGGTGTAATTATTCCCAGGTGCATATTTTAGATCCCTCGACATCTAGGATGGCCTTCTAGTTGAGTGGTGAGCTGGTTTGGTGATGTGATGATTATATCCTTATCTCTTTATTATAAATGGTAATTTTGGGTAGGTTTCTTAATAAGGGGTTTTCTACTAGAGTAATTCTCTTATTATTTTGGTGTTCCATGAAACAATGGATATTGTGATTATCATTGGGACAAAGAAGGTTAGTCTTGAGTGGGTGACTAATCACCACCATTAATGAAAACTCTTGAGTTACCATGGGATGTTGGAATTTTAATATTGAATTTGGATTATTTTTTTTGAAAATCATTGTTAATTTTTTATCCACATTAGAATAGTATGAGGCGACATGGGAGGTTTTGTTGGATTTGGGGATGAAAATGCGAAAAGGGATCAGTATTTTGCGTTTTTCTCCCACTGCCTGAAATCTAGGTTGTGATCAAACACTTTATCATAGATACAGTTTAGGAATTGTAGAATTATCGACCCATGGTCTATCAAACATTATGGCTAAGTTATTAATGGTTGAAAATCCCATTAATCGTTGATATTTAGACTTCCCTTGCTTGATACCCAATGATGGGGGTTAATTAAATATAATTTAGTGATATGTTGACAGTATGACTGTATATTTTGATTGTTTTTAATCTATAGTTATTTTGAAAAATAAATTTTCTAAGGAAATGAGGAATTTAATAGAAAAATAAATTTTATTGAAATGATACCATAGGTGTTGGTCATAAAATATAATTAGTATTTAGGAAATGTATTTGGAAATAGATTATTTCATAATAATGTCAATAAATATTATTTGGTTTAAAACTAGTTTAATGATTTTTCTGAAAGTTCTATAACCATCTTGGAGAGTTTTTCTTCAAAATTGGATGATTTTAAAATGAATAAATAGAAGTTATTATAAATTTCTTAAAATGTGTAATGTGTTTTGTTTTAGAATCTCTGTAATATGATTTATAATTCCCAAGTGGAATAATAATTTATAAAAAAAAGTGGTGTGTTTATAATTGCTTTGTTTTATTGAAATCTAGTGTGTTTTTAAAAAATTATTGTTTATTACTTATGGAATGTAGTGAATTTTAAATGAAAATGATGATATTTTTGGCATGTTATTTTCCTTCATTTATTGGTTGTTTTATTTTTTTCATTAGTGAGTTGGGACATAATTAATAGGTTTCTGGAATATCAATGAGACGGATTCACGTATCATGATATTTATATTATGCCTCCTAGAAAGGTCGTGATGATATATAGAAAGTCATCTCTTCGGTTGACCATTTTTTTAATCCTCTCCTTTAAAATTGTTTCTTCCCATAGTGTATGGATATTCCAAGGCTTTTAGTAGAGTAGTAGATGTCATTGTTCTATATCAACATATTTTAGTCTGTCTTAGGGAATTATTCGACATTGTGTTTAATCTATTAAATTGTTCCATGACTAAGAACATGGAGGGCCCACTGATATTATGGTCCTTCTTTGGTGGTGAGAATGCGGTGAAGGTTTGTGTCACCTATTTCTCAGTCTGTTAAATTATATCCATTCTCATACCTTGGATATAATGTTTGTTTAAGTGTTTAACCCTAAGAATTTATTCTTAAAAGGATGTAATCCATTGGTTCTTATTGGAGGTCTTCATTTGAGTTGATATTTATATTTGTATGTGAAGATTATTTTGGGACAATTTTTATATGTGATCTAGATTTGTGTGATCATCAATTTTTTGATTTTTACTTAAGCAGGTTAGTGTTCTTGAGATTTTTTTGGTGGCCTTAAATTATTGTATTTTAGGTAATCTTTTGGGATTACTCTTGTGTTAGTGGTGGTTTTTTGGGAAGATCATAAATGACTACTTTGTTTCACTTTTTTTTACTAATTTGGGATAATATCATTATGGTGAAAAATATTCATGAGAATTGTTTGATGGATTATAAGAAAATTAATTGAGTGAATGTTAGGGAAATAGGGATCTTGAGTTGGATACCTGTTAGACTACATTTACTATCAGTTTAAGATTTTATATTAGGATCAAATTGAGGTGATATTCCATCGGTTTGGATATGATTTATCCTTTATTTAGTTTCATGACACAAGGATGAAACCATATTATTCCTTGTTGATTCATGTTCATGATTAGTTGAAATTCCCTTTTTTGGGATGTGTTAGTTTTGTGACCTAGTTTTGTGGTTTTTGGATATCCCATGGAGGGGTTTTCTATATTTTATTGTCTTGGTTAGTAGTCAATGAATTTTTCAATGGATTGTATAATTTTTCCATTTATTTTGATGATTAGGTGATAAATTAATGTTTTTATGATACTCATTTCTCTTGGGTGTGTTTACCGATTGGTACATCATTTTCTAATAATTATAAATGGTGGGGAGACCTATTTTAGGTGTCCATTTTCATAGATATTTTTGATATTTTGTTGTCAATTTGGATATATTTTAGGTTTTATATTGATACATGAGGATTACTTCCGTTATGGTTTTGAATTTTTTGATGTTTGTAGTTTCATTTTCATATGAGCCACTATAATGTTTCATAACTCATCCACATCTCATAATTATGTGTGGAGATTTTCCATACAATAGTTCATTTAATTTGAAAAGGGAATTTTTAGGGATGGAAGAGGTTCTGTGGGGAGAATTGAGACACTCAATGCCATTATTATGAGTTATTTTATATTCTTTAATATTATCTTGAAGTATTTTTTTGTTTTCATGTAGTTTCATTTAACGTTAAAAAATCTAGAATTGCTCTTATATTGCATAATGAGTGAACATAGTTTAAGTGATGATATGTGGTTACCCCTACATTTGGTCAATTCTAGTTTTTTTCTTTCATAGTTAATATACATGGTTAGTGTCTCTTGTTCATAGGGGTACTAGTGAAATCCATGCGCACGGTGAATATAAATAGTGTGAAAATCATGATAGGAGAAATTCAATTTTAATTTAGGGTTTTTTTATGTATCGTGTATGGTTTTTCTGACTACGTTGCCAAACTGTGAAACATTCTCCAGCTTGTGAAGTGTAGTAGGAATTATTGGGGTTCAGTTATACACACCCATAGAGTCAACTGCACAAGATTCATATATTATTTTTAAATATAAATTCTATTATTTCTCCCATTATATTTCATGACCATTGAACTTAAATTTCCATACCACATATTCACAAAAATATTGGGGGATATTGTGTGTTATCTCCCTATCATATGATTCAATTTTGGATTTTAACCTTATAAATTCAATATAATTTTCAAGAGATAATATCCTATTTATCATTCTATTCTTCTCCCTTCTTCCATTCCTACTCAATTTTTCTTCTCTTGGAAATTCTAATCATTATGTAGGACAATTTAAGGGGTTTATTTTGGACTAGTCCACGGTATTCGGTTAGATAGGTAATGTAGAGGTCATTTTGTTAGTCATTTATATATTCCCCATCAAAGGTAATGTGTTGTAATGAGTTTCCTCTTGAAATAATTCTGTATTTTTCTGTAGTTAATTTATATTACATGGAATGAAAAATTGGGTTGTTTTAAAAAAAATTATTTCAAAATTATATGTCTAAATGCCACCCATGATGGGTCAAAACTGTAAGATCCTTTTTTTCAGGTATTTCCCTCTGTTATTTTTTTGGTTGAACCTCTTTTCTTTGGGGGTTTCCTTCTTTTTTTTCAATTGTGGTTGAATATTGTTTGAGGAAATAGATTTTTTTTAGAAAATAACCTAAATTTTGGGTATTTTTTTGATTTAATGGGGTATGGGTATATAAATAAGTGGATTATGAGGTTATATTTGGTTTGGACATATTTAGAGGTGGTTTAGGGTTTTCCTATAGAAGTCAAGACGAAAAAGGTCTACAAGGCACTTTAACATTAGGAATGGTTTACACAATGTGAATATTCTCTTAGGAAGATATCATGAACTGGTTTAGGGAGTGAAAATTTTACACATCATGAAACTGGTTCACATCATAAAATAGTTGGTCAATATTATTTTAACCTGTGGTGGCATGTTTTCTCAAAAATCTCTTAAATCGTGAAATTCACATCATGAGTCTCTGAAGCTCAACTGTTTTAAACCATGATAAGAATATGATTGTATTTCATCTTCTCATTAATTTCTTAATATCTTGAACTCTATATATATTCTATTCAATTTTGGATCAATTCCTTACCTTCCAGATATCTTGATTCACCGTTTAATATATGATGATGCTAAAATTATTATATAAAGGTATTTTCTCGATTATGATGAAATGATTATATAAAGGGTTTTTCCTAGTGATGTTGTAATTATAATAGGGCTTGACCTAGTTATGTGATTATTCCACGCACTTGTGGTTATGGTTCGAATGGTTGTGAAACATGCTTAGATATATTTGGAAATGGTTCTAAAGTAGGGTTGTTGTTGCATCATATTTGATAATTAATTAATACACTTGATTGTCACTTCATTTCATTATCTGATTATCAGACCGGTTTAGTGTATACATGGTGGTTTCGAACAACTGAGTTTTACTCACACACTATTTAGGCTGCCATTTGGTACCTAAGTAGAATAAATGGATGAAGGTTTGTACAAGGGATAAGGACCTTATTGTTGTTTTTTACTTTCTAAATGGGATGGAGATGGGAGACGAGATAGACAAGGGTTCCAGGACTAGGTTCCTTTGAGATTATTTTTTTAAGAAAATTAAATTATCTTTATTAAGTTTTTTTTACATTTATATACATTCCATCATATCATTAAATAAATTAATATAATTATATTATTTTATTTACTTTTACTGTTTGATTTATCTTATTTGATGTATTGTTCTTCAAAAAATTCATCTGATGTTTATTTATTCTACAGTATTATAAACCTATAAATATTGGTATAGTTTTCCAGATATGTTCTCTATACCCCTACTAATAGTTGAAAACCTCAAGTAACAAATATTATTTGGACACATAAGAGAGTGCTGGATTGGGTGATGTTACAAAGTGGTATCAAAGGTCAGGTTTCTATTATGTTGCTTGATTATTTAAGAAATATAGAAAGAATAATTGGATGTGCCCAGACTTGGTAATTATCTTGTGAATAAGAGTATATAATCCAAGTATGGGTTAAATTTGATTTCCTTGGGAAGGGATTGTTGTTATGAAATTTTCTTTTCATGGTTTATATTATTTCAACTTGGATGATTCCACTGGTGTGTTATGTTTTATTGTGATATTTATATTTGTGGACTAATATGTCCTAAAATGGGTATTCATGCATCATGATAGGAACATAGGGATATATATATAGACATTAAATGTTCGTGATTGGTACATGCTTATTGTATGTGATATATTTTAATGTATGAACTGTTAAATGTGAATCTTATTATATTATATAAATGAAATGAATGAACTATTATGTCTTTCTAATTAATTCATTAATCCATGTATAAAGAATCTATTTTCCAGTGGTTCTCTTAATTTTTCACCAGTTTAGGATAACCTATTTTTTTATAGTATTCTAAGGAGTTTGTTTGTATTATAGATAAATTTCATCCTCCTCATCTTCGAATTGAGTGTTAGGATAGTAGCAATCGGTATGCTCCTAACACAGCTCATCTAGAGGTTCCTATAACTCTAGAGGATTATGTGGATGATTAGTTTTGTTGAATATTCTATAAGACCATGTGATTTCTAGAAAGGGAGATCTTTTACACCGTTCCTTCGATAATTGAGATGATGAGATAGTTTCAGGTGAAACATCTACTAAAATTCACTGGGGAAGGAGGCACTAAGTAGCTGATTTTTGGATTGAGTTGTACCAAACATTATTTAAGCACCTTGAGACACCTGTATATTGTAGTTCATTAGGCCAACATTATAATATATGATGACATTTATAGGGAGTGGCATTTTCAAAAAGATAATTCTTATAAGATTTGTTCACAGATGAATGTCTTTATCTTAAGTATATTTACATAAGTGATGAATCATGATCTCATTATAGAAAGTAATTTGAGATAGGTATCGAGTACTGTCTAGGCAATTTCTATTTTTAGAACAAGGATATCTTCTTCTACTGGAAAGAAGTTTCACTAAAATAGCTATCACCAAGGAAATAGTGGGAACAACAACCTGGGTAGCGGGAAACAATC
Source organism: Viscum album (assembly GCA_963277665.1). NCBI lineage: Eukaryota > Viridiplantae > Streptophyta > Magnoliopsida > Santalales > Viscaceae > Viscum > Viscum album. The sequence goes on from OY728141.1 coordinate 667,868,225, forward strand.
TCAAGACCATGTTATGTGATAGTTCTATAAATGTGGAAAGATTTTTCATATGAGGCCATAATTTACCTAAATTTATTCGAGTTCCAATATTACGGTATGTTGGGTCACCTATTATTTTTTTTAAGGGGACATTAGTAGTAGAGTAGTAGAACGGGATAAAAACAGATACCATATTCTTTGAAGGACACATCTACACATCATCAAAATTGTTGTAGGAGTTCAATGGATATTCAGGTAAAGGTCATGGATGTTGTATCCCTTCATAGGATTTTCAGTACCATGTAGAGGGGAAAATGGAGGGGAGTCATAATGGAGATTATGATAGAGGGGAAATTCAGCTTCATGATATGAAATCTACTCCATTTATTTTGGATGCAGGACCTTCAACCATGAGAGGTATGATTCTTGCATCATCTACCATTTTAATATTTTTTATATAAGGTCTTCACATTCCTCTATATATTCTATTTTTTCAAACATTTTTCGATTGGGTGAGGAAATCATGGATATTTTCTTAACTATAAATAGACTACTATGAGTAAGTTCATAGAAAATCACATGTTTGAAGATATTTTTTCTATAAATTTATTGTAACTATTTATTTTTTGAACCATTTGTTCTAGAAATGAAAAGATTTTATTTTATTATTGGAATTTATGGGATAGTTCTACACCATTCTCATATAGACTATCACTTGGGGAGATATACCTTTTTATATGTACAAAGATGAATCTATTTCTACAAGGGTGAGTGGGATATTATGGTTTGTTATGCTAGAGAAATTCAAAATAGATTGGATTGTATCGGGGATCATATAACAGGACTTTCTCAATATGTTGGGGGAATGTAGCAAGATAATTTTCCACCAATGGAAGACCATTTTCAATCTTTATTTCCCAAATAGTTTTACATTATACCCCCAGAGAAGGATATCGAGTCCAAGATCAAGTTATTGTTGGGATCAGAGCTAGTTTTTATTATTCCTTACATGATGAAATAATTAGAGCATTTCCAATTGATTGTTCTATTGTAATATTAAGAATCTAATGGTTTAGTATGTCATAGTATGTCCCCATGGGGTTCTCTAGTTCTTTTCACTAATAAGGTTGTTGGGAGTTTGTGCTTATGTGTGTATTATTAGAGATTCAACTAGATAGTGGTCACGAATCGATATCCCCTTCCTTGCATTAGTGATCTCTTGGATTGGTTGAGAGGTGTTAGGATCTCCTCTAAGGATAATTTATAATTAAGATACCACTAGTTGAGAGTGAGACCATTATACATACCTTGGACTTCCTTTAGGAGATACTATGGATTGTTTGTGTTGGACTCTTCATGTGTTAATCATGTTTTAATGATCACAAATCTTGTTAACACTATTTACCCTATCTCAAATCATGTGTAGAGATGGTTGGTTTCCATATGCTTTAAATAAAATTTCATGAATCATGATTCCTATAAATCAAGTTTGATTATTGTAAACTATATTTAATATCTATTCTATAATGGTTTCTTTTATTAATTAATAATTATAATTCATTCAATGAATATTACTGCTTAAGACTATTTAAAGATGTTTGGCTAAGTTTGAGAAACTGTGAGTCTGCCACCGATACTTGTTTTCTGGAAAAGGAAAAGACACCATGACCAGACACTGTGACCCATACTCTCTAACCAGACACCATGACCCAGACATCGTGACCCATACGCTGTGACCTAAACATCGTGACCCAGACACTATGACCCAAACACCGTGACCCATAAAATGGGACCAAACACCATAACCAGTTTCAGATCTCAGGAAGTCTCTGACAATGGTTCCTTACTACCATCACCAATACATCGTTCAATGTTTGGAGAAGGACCATACAATGTGACCCTAACATCACTTCTATGCAATTAGTTCCAAATCTCAGTGCAATTGTAGCATCACTACTATCTCACCGCTCAAAGGCAAAAAATAAGACACCAATTCGTGGTGACACTATTTCCAAGTGATATCGTTTCCAGAAAATCTGTGACACCATTCTATAATCTATTTTTTCATTTTAAATTAAATTTTTAATGGTCATATTTGAGTCATTTAAAGGAACTAACATAATTGATGTTTCATTGTAGACATGTCAACTAGAAGTATGAGGTACAAGGTTCATAGTACATGCATCCTCTCAGTTCGAACATGTGAACTCTCAATTAAAAGTGGAGATAATCTGGGCTGCATAAATATAGACATAGAAAAAGAAGAGCGAGCATTTTAAAAAACCAAACTGATACATGCAACAAGATACATATGAAGAACAAACAAAGCACTCTCAATTCCAAAAGTCTAGACTACCATAGATCAGATTCAAAGTCATCTTCGTAGTTCCAATTACAAAAATAATGTGATCTAGATCTAACTAGAAACTAGAGCACCAGACTTGTGATACTCTATTTTTCACAAGAAGACTTGATACTTGCATCTGTTTCATCCTAGAATTCCAAAGATGTAGAATAACACTCATAGCACTTATAACCCTTTCTCATCATCTTTTCTCTGTTGTGTATTGTTTTTATCTGTTGAGCAGTGTGTGTGTGTCTGTATTAAAAACACACATTTATCCTATATTAAACTTAAGGATACAAGATAACCTTCCTCTCATAACTTGTTACATCTATTTACTCCCATGAATAAGTGTGGAAGAGGTCCTTGTGTGACCTGGTAGTTTATACCCACGAAGAATAGTGGAAGAGGTCGTGTGCCCTGGATAGTCCTATGAACTGTTGTTTACCCCAATCCATGATGTGGATGAAGTTTATTAATATAAACTACTTGGTGGAAGGTGATCACTATGTGAAGTGGATTAGGTTATGTCTTGAGACTGAGCCACTTGTTTTATTTGTTGTGTCTTTTAATTTAATCTTTCTGTGATTTAGTGTATATTTCATAAAACACAAGAATTTACATTGATAGTTAGTCTTGGATAGATGTTATAACATCTTTTCCTTATTATAATAGCTTCAAAAGTTTTATCAATATCTCACATTGATATTCCTCAAAATTATTCAATCTTTTGAGAAGTTATTCAAACAGCCAAACTATTATAACCGTATTACCTTGATTAACTGTGATGTATTCCTTTTTGTTGGGTAATCTTTGTAAGGGAATTTTTTTACATAAATTTGTATAGATACTCAATTCCCCCCCCCCTCTTCAGTACTCTACTCCAACAACATTTGGTATCAAATTATTTTATTCTTATTAAGACTTTGTCTTTAAATATGTTCAACTGGGATTTTAGATGTACTTTAAAGATCTATAAATTTCTGTTAATTCTAAATTTTTTATCTCTTTAAAAGTATTTCATAATTATAGATAATAGAATTCAAGGTTTTGTAACAAACGTATGCCCATTCATTAATGGAACTAATTATACCCAATGGAAAACAAAAATGAAAATTGATTTTGAAAGTATGGGTTTTGAAATTTGGTCTTCAATTATAAATGAATATTAGATTCATTCTATAGATAGAATTACTTGCGATAACCCAACCAAGACTTCATACAATAATAATTTCAAATCCAAAAATTCATTATAATTAACTTTAGGATATGATAAATTTAATTGAATGTCTTCATGTAAAACTTCCCATGAAATTTGGGATGCTCTGTCTGCTTCACATGAAGGAACATATTATGTGAAAGAAATGAGATTTAATACTTATAATATTAAATATGATAACTTTAAAATGATTCCTTATGAGCCTATTTCTGAAATATATCTCAGGTTCAATGAAATTTCCAACATAATGATTTCTCATGGAAGATAAGTTACTGCCAAAGAACAAATCATGAGGATTCTAAGATTCATACATGGTAGATGGAGAGGAACCTCTGTATCTATTAGAGAGTCATGCAACAACAGAAAATTACAAGTAAAATGACTCATTGGGAAACTAAGTATATAAGAAAAAGAGATGAATTTCAACAAGGAAGAAGAGGATGAACCCAAAAAAAATTGTGCCTTTTAAGACCACTACCTATAAACACAAATAAAAGAAGAAACTTAATGTTTCTGTAGAATGTTCTAGCGGTGAAAAATATTCACCTGACAGTGATGAGGTGATGGCTCAATTAGCCAGAATATTTAAGAAATTTTAAAAAAGAAAGAAAATTTTCAGAAATCCAAACTTTAGAGGAAGATATGATCAAAAGGGATCTGAAAGAAAAGATGGAAAATAATGACAATTCTGATGAGATAGTTTGTTATGAATGTAAGAGAAATGGACATGTAAAGGAAGACTGTCCCAAGATCAAATATAAAAAATATATGAGGACAATTTTAAGAAGTATAAAAATTCCATGAAATAAATATAGAGTTATTTTGAAGACAGTACAAGTGACTCAGAGTATTCACATGATGAACAGGATAACAAATCCAATATGTGTTTCATGACAAACACATTTGAGGTAACTGTGGAATATCTTGTGAAAAATTCCTATTACTCTGGATATGAAACTGATTCTAAAAATATGTTTAAAGAATAAATGTTTGAGTATTTAAATATGCTTAAAAATATATATAATGAACTAAAAGATAAATAAAAGTCTTTAAATAAATAGTATTCTCTTACCTCAACTTTTAAATCTGAATAATTTGTAGAAATAGAGAAAAATGTTCAATTACTCAAATAAAATAATGAATTAAACCTATCTAATGAGCCACTAAAAAGGATCTTGAAATGTTTACTATTGATAAATATACCTTGGAACAAATTCAAGGTAAACAGATTTCCCCTAATACACTACTAGTATTGACTTTCAACATGGTAAAAGAAGTTTTGGAAAAACTAATTTTGTTTTTAAATCAAGAACATAATTCTTTACTCCTTGTTCAACAAAACATTCTTCTATTTCAAATTATGATACACTCTATACTGTTTCAAGTTTTTATGGACCAAATAGAGTTTATTTCTAAAATACTTTACACAATTCTTATTAGAAACCTATGAGAAAGATGTGGGTTTCTAATGCACTTGTAAGATCCCGGTTTTGGAGAGGTATGTTTTTGGTATGTTTTGGTTTAATCCCATGTTTCAGGTTTCAAGGGATGTCTTCTGAAAAGTATGAGAGGCCTTGGGGGTGTTTCAGGGGCTTGGGGCATGCAAGAAAGGAAAAATGGGCCAGACAAGCCAGGGCGCATGGCTTGTGCACGGCCAGGGAAAACCATGAAGCCTACCCATTTAAACCGTGCAACCCTCTTCCAATGAACAGTAGCATGCACATGGTTTTTCAAACCATGCGGCTAAACCGTGCTACCTCTTAATGTTGGGAAAAATTACAAGTTTTCCACTCCGGGATTTTAAACCCCAACTCAGGATTTTCCTCCATTCATACCCTCTCAACCCTAGTGACGAACTTGGCCGATCCAAGCTTCCCAAGTGTGGTTCTACTTCGATTCTTGGCCGTTTAGAGTGTCGTTGTTTTCGGATCGAAGCCCCGGGTAATGCTAATCCCATCCTTGCTTCTTCTTTTGGTTAAAGGTTTGTATCTTCTCTACCTCTTGTTCTGAAGCCCTAAAACCCTATCTTTTGGGTGAGTTCTAGGTTGAAGCTCTAAACGCTAGTTGGGTTGAGGTCTAAGGACTCTATTGAGGGTGCGTTCAACCGCGGTTTTGAGGTAGGTGGTCTACAAGTGATATCCCATAGTTATTTGGATATTTGTTCATGTTTAGTTGTGTTCTTATTTTCCCTTGGTTATGTTTTGAATAACCTTGGAATGTTTGGTAATAATGGTGTGTGAAATGGAAAATGGGAACCCTCACGATCCATGTGGGATGTGTTGGGATTGACTTGACCTAATTTAGGGTCATCCATGGGATGCGTCGGCGTTCCCGGACTTAGGGATTGTTATTAAACAAGTGACCTTGTTGTAATACATGCTAGAGCCCTTGATGAATATTTTGGCATGATTGGTTGAACTTGGAATAGAAGTTAGGTGATTCACCTAGACTTGGAAATAACCTAAATATTATTTGGAATGGGTTGAATGGTTGGTTCATGGGAATGATGAACAGGTTAAATGGGTTAATGTGTAAACTAATTAAAGACCATAATGGGATGAATTATGGGTCTAGTGTTGAATTCTTAGTGAGATAGGAATAACACATGGGAATTGGGTGAATGGTTAAATGATGTGAAATGGTAATGTGTTAAGGGGTTAAGGAATGATGTAAATTCCTGTGTGGTTTTTTGTGAATGGTTTGTCCAAGGGGAAATGGTATGGATGGTAGATGGTTTCTTATATATAAGCATGTGCACATGGCTTGGTAGAGTGGGGTATGACTTGAGGATCTACGCCCACGGGTCAGGCAAAGACTGATGCTCTAAACTCCACCCTAAATGCATGGGTTAGGAATGAGAACTGATGATCTGTTCTCCTAACGGTTGTATCCACCTAGACTGAGGCTTCGAGGTGAGAATATGGTTGTTAGGAGGTATCCACCCAGACAGAGGCTTTGTGGTGAGAATATGGTTTCTATGAGGGAGTTAGTCCTAGTGAGATAGGATAACGATGTGTTTACCCTCATTCATGTGATTGTTGGCCTTAGACCCATGTGACCTAATGTATGTAATCAACCCTTTGGGAATGTGATGAAATGGTAAGTGATGGTAAATGGTGTGAAATGAATGGTAATGGATGTGGAAATGGCTTTGACTCTGAACTAGTTAATGAAACTTCAAATAATTACTTGGAAATTATCATTTATATTCCTTTTTCATGCACTACATGTTTATACTGGATATTTTGTAGACACTGTTGGTGGTGGGCTACTGAGTTGTACTCACACCTTGCTCGAGCCACTGTTGGGTACCCGAGAAGACTTCATGTTTGCAGGTCAGGAGAAGGGAAATGGTCCTTTCTAGATAGTTGAGTGGACATGGGTATCACTTGCTAGAGGATACGGACTTGGAGTTGAGACCATTTTTGGGATTTTGGACATTGTCCTTATTTTGGGCTTTTGTTCACTTTTGCACTTATAGTGTGACATGGAATATTTTATTGTTGGAAATGGTTTTTATAAATGTTCCTTGTTTAGTGATTTTTTTCCACTATTGGTTTATTTCTGTTGTGGATTACTCTGATAAAAAGGGGGTATAGTCTCCCCACTTGACCACATAGACCCCCGCTGCTAGTTGGCAGCCTTTGGAATATGGGGAGGCGCGCTTAAGGTCATGTACCCACCCGGCTCGGAGCACCGGTTTAGTGGCTTCCGGGTCGAGGATGTTACAAAGTGGTATCATAGGAGGTCTTTCTTCTCCTTCTCTAGGGTATTTTTGTCTGGGATAGGTTTCCAAGGGTTAAGATGTGTCGGGCCTTGGTAATGAGCTCGTGCTTGGGAGTAGCTAACCCATGTACGGGGAAAAACCCAAGTCACCCTGGGTGTGAAATGTTGTTCTTGGTTGTGTGTTGTTATAGTTGAAGATATTTCACCGTTGGGTGATGCACATGTGGTTTTATGTGACTATTTTATGATATTTGGCTCATGGCCTTAACAGCATGAGGATTTGCATTCATGCATCATTGTAGACACCTAGGGAGATAGGTGGCATGCATCGTGTTAGGCACATGCATAGGATGGGTGTGTGAGGCAGGAAGGTAGGGTGCATTATGAATTTCATAAAACCATGAAATAATGAGAATAATGAAATAAAAAACGTGGGTAAAATATGTTTAATGAAACATAAGGGTTTGAAACGAAGTGGAAAATGTTTTGTAAAATGTTGTGTGAGTTTGGTGGTAGTGCTTGGGTTTTTACCCCATGTGGACCATGGCCCATGGCAAGGATGGTCGGGGTAGTGAATTTGAGGTGCTAATGTTGTTAAATTAGCATATGAAAATGGGTTGTTGTAGCTAGTAAAGATATTTTTGAGGAATTTGTGAAAGTTTTATGATATGCGTGCTAAATCTCGTGTTTGGCAATGTAGAGAGATGCCACCACGACGTCGATTTCCAGTTGGGAAATGAGAGGATGTTGCTGAGAACACTCCTCTAGTAGAAGAGCACGAAAATGTGTTGATTAATGAAGGTAGAGAAGACCAGTTCCGAGAGAACTTGGCTCGCCTTATGAAGATGATGGATCGGGACCCAGGGCGGGTTGCACCGAGTATGTTTGAGCTGACCAGGGAGTTCCTGCTGCAGCACCCTCTAACCTTCACCGGAGACGGTGGGCTAGAGGTAGCGGAGTTCTAGTTAGAGTCTGTCTAGACGATACTAGATCATATGGAGACCCTTGTTGAAAAGCGAGTAAAGCTGGTCATTTACATGTGGCGGTGCCAAGTAAGGCGTTGGTGGGACATTCAGGCTCAGACCGAGCAGGCTGAGGGGATGTCGTGGAATGTTTTCCAAGAGAAGTTTCTGGAGCATTTTTACCTAGAGACATTGAGGAAGGAGCGGGCAGCCGAGTTTATGAGCCTAACTCAGGGATCTCTATCAGTGATGGACTATTCTAGTCGCTTCACTAATTTGAGACGCTTCGTCCCAGTGTTAGCCAGGGATGAGGTAGGGATAGCAAGGCATTTCTAGGATAGGTTGAGACATGAGATCAGGTCTCAAGTAAATATCTTCTGCTTGAAAAAGTTTGTAGAGGTAATGGATCAAGCACTCATATCTTAAGGGTACCTAAAGGGAGATTCGAGTGGTGGGCTTGTCGTGTCAACTGGGAGGATAAGTGGGGAATCTTCCAAAGGTTGGAAGCATCATTTAGAATGTTTCCAGCAAGGTGGTCAGAATAGAGGGTTAGCCTCTCAGTGTAGGAACCAAGTGTTTTGTTATCAGTGCGGTAGGCTGTGGCATATGCATGGCTAGTTTCCTCGACCTCCAGTTGAGTGTCGTTCATGTGGTAGGATGGGGCATGTGCAGAGGTTATACAGGACCCCTCGGCAGATGGATGAGCATAATGATGAAAATTAGGTACCGGGTATGGGAAGGGGATCAGTTTCCCTGTATCAGGAAGGCTGTTGGAGATCCACGGGACATACTGGCAGAAGCGGTGGACGTAGAACTCCAGTTCAAGATCACTCATGCCAGAAGGGCAGTTCAGCACAGGGAGTTCAGGCTGGAGCCCAAGGTAGAAGGGAAAGTCAGCTTCAGGCAGTTTAGTTTGCACCTGATGATGGCGAGGTCAGACCATCAACTGTTCGAGGTACGATCCTTGTAGCTTCTACGTTTTCTAGTGCGTTGTTTGACACAGGTTCCATACAATCTTTTTTTTCTTCTTAACATGTGGTAATGATGGGTTTACCTATGGAGGGGGTGTGTGGAGTTATGTCAATTGACACCCCGTTGGGAGTGCGGGTTGAGGATATCAAGCAGTGCAAGGGATGTGCCTTGGAAGTTGGTGGGTATCATTTTCTGTGGGACTTGTTCATTCTCGAGATTTCAGGGTTTGACCTAATCTTGGGAATGGATTGGTTGGTGTTGTATCGGGTGCATATAGAATGTTATCATCACAGAGTATCATTAAGGTTGCTTTATGGTGACATTTATGTCCACCGTGGTGAATGAGATATTCGAGCAGGGCGTGTGGGGCCGTTTTGTCAACAGATGAGTGGACTCACAGCTCAAGTGGAATTTCTCGTGCTTGATAATGATGAGGGAGGGGAACAATCTAATTTTTCTCCTGTTGTGGATCGGTTTCAGGATGTGTTTCCTGAGAATTTCTCAGGGTTACCCCCCAAGAGGGATGTTGAGTTCACGATCGAGTTGCTACAGGGAGCAGAGCCGGTTTCTATTCCGCCATACCAAATGGCACCGGCAGAACTCTAGGAACTAAAGGTTCAACTTGAGGAGTTGGTGCGTAAGGGGTTTATCCGTCCTAGTATGTCTCCTTGGGGATCTCTTGTTCTTTTTTCAAAGAATTCTGATGGGTCATTGAGGTTGTGTGTTGACTATTGGAAGTTGAATCAGATGACGGTGAAAAATTGGTACCCTCTTCCTAGAATTGATGACCTGTCTGATCAGTTGAGGGGTGCATCGGTGATTTCTAAGATTGATCTGAGGTGGGGTTATCACCATTTGAGGGTGAGGTCTTCTGACGTACTTCGGAAAGCTTTCTGAAGTCGGTACGGGTCATTTGAGTTTGTGGTAATGCCTTTCAGCTTAACCAATGCACTGGCAGTGTTTATGGCTTTGATGAACCGAATATTTCATCCCTGTCTAGATCGTTTTGTGGTTGTCTTTGTTGATGATATCATAGTGTACTCAAAAACTCATGACGATCATGCCCAACATCTTGATATCGTCTTGGGTACAATAAGAGAGAATCGGCTATACACCAAGCTATCAAAGTGTCAATTTTGGATAGGTGAGGTGCATTTTCTGGGTCACATCATCTCGGAGGTAGGTGTGACAGTGGATCTAGAGAGAGTGCAGGCAGTTGTATCTTGGGAGCAGCCAAGATTGTTTCTGATGTTCGGAGTTTTCTGGGTTTGGTCGGGTATTACCGAAGGTTCATTCAGGATTTCTCTCACTTGGAAGCACCACTCTCGGGCTTGAGCAAGAAATGAATCATGTTCAAGTGGTCTAAGGATTTTGAGAACGCCTTCCAAGAGTTGAAGAAGTGGTTGATGACCGCACCTATCTTGATCTTACCTGAGCCGGGTAAAAATTACATCGTGTTTTGTGATGCGTCCGGGATCGGACATGGGGCTCTGTTGATGCAAGATGAGAGGGTTGTGGCTTATGGGTCGAGGTAGTTGAGACACCATGAGTAGAACTATCCCACTCATGATCTTTAGTTGGCTGTAGTAGTGTATGCCTTGAAGTGCTTGAGGCACTATCTGTTGGGAGAACAGTTTACCATGTTTACTGATCATAAGAGTTTAAAGTACATCTTCTCACAACGGGATCTGAATTTTCGGCAGCAAAGAGGGGTTGAATACCTCCAGTATTTTTAATTTCATTTGGTGTATATGCCAGGAAAGGGAAATAGTGTTGCTGATGCTCTGAGAAGGAAGGTTCAGAATCAGGTGGTTCAGGAGTCCAGCACCGAGTGGAAGGTGATGGATTTGTTTGCAGAGATGCACCTGGAGGTGTAGGAGGAGAGTGGTCAGGTCACTCTTGATTCATTAACGATGGAGTCGATGCTTTGGAGTTTAGTTAATGAAGGTCAGATTGATGATACTGAGTTTTTGAACGTGAAGGAAAAGCTTAAAGGTGGGGACTACCTTCTATCTTGGCCGTTGGCATGGACGGTGTTGTTTGTGTTCGTGATCGTGTGGTTGTGCCAAAGTGTGTGCGGGAAGAGTTGATGCGTGAGTTCCATGCATCAAAGTGGTAATTTCATCCTGGTTTTACCAAGATGTACCGTGATCTCTGAAGGTAGTTTTGGTGGCCTAGAATGAAGAAGGAAGTTGCGGGCTTTGTGGCATGGTGCCTTACCTGTCAGCAGGTGAAGGCCGAGCATCAACGCCCAGGGGATTTGTTGCATCCATTGCCCATTCCGGAATGGAAGTGGGATGATGTAACAATAGATTTTGTCATGGGTCTTTCAAGGATGCTGCGAAAGAATGATGCAATCTGGGTGGTTGTAGATCGGTTAACGAAGGTGACTCATTTCTTACCGATTCAAGAGACCTTTACAGTCGACCAGTTGGGTGAGCTGTATGTTCAAGAGATAATGTTGTTGCATGGTGTTCCATGAACCATAGTTTCATACTGAGATCCACATTTCGCATCATGTTTCTGTAAAGGGTTGCAGAAGGCGCTTGGTATGTAGGTGTTTTTTAGTATGGCTTTCCACCCACAGACGAACGAGAAGTCGGAGCGTACGATCCTAGTGTTGGAAGGCATGTTAAGAGCTTGTGTCTTGGACTTTGGAGGTTCTTGAGAGAGGCACCTATCATTATTTGAGTTTTCCCACAACAATAGTTTTCATGCTACGATTCATATGGCACTATTTGAGGCACTCTACGGGAGGCCATGTAGATCTCCATTGTGTTGGCTAGAGTCCGGTGAATCTGAGTTGTTGGGGCCAAGTCTCGTGCAGGAGACTTCAGAGAGAGTTAATTTGATTAGGAAGCAGATGGCTATGGGTCAGTGTAGACAAAATTCATATGCAGATCAGAGGTGTAGGCCTCTTGAGTTTGCGGTGGGTGATAAAGTGTGCCTTTGGGTGTTTCCAAAGTTGGGTCACCATTGGATTCAAAAGCAGGGTAAGTTGGCACCCAGGTATGTGGGACCTTTTGAGATTGTGGAAAGGATCGGACTAGTGGCTTACCGATTGGCCCTTCCACAACGGTATGGTGGGATGCATGATGTATTTCATGTGTCACATCTTCGACGGTATCACCCTGACCCATCTCACGTGGTTGAGGTGGAAGATGTAGAGCATGAGGCTAATGCATCCTTTGAGGAGCATCTGGTTCGTGTGGTGGATCGTAGTGAAAAGATCTTGCGAGGCAAGGTTGTTCCATTAGTGCGAGTACTATGGCATCATGGGAATGTTCATGAAGAAACTTGGGAGCGGTAATCGGATATGCGGGCTCAGTGGCCAAAACTCTTCTCTTCGGTGGATCAATGAGGCTTGGAAACTCGGCTCGAGGAAAATCCGTTATAAGGTGGGGAGGTTATAAGATCCTGTTTTTTGGAAAGGTATGTTTTTGTTATGTTTTGGTTGAATCCCTTGTTTCATGTCTCAAGGGATATCTTCTGAAAAGTATGAGAGGCCTTGGGGGTGTTTCAGGGGCTCGGGGCACGGAAGAAAGGAAAAATGGGCAAGACAGGATAGGGCACATGACCTGCGCACGACCAGGGAAAACCGTGCGGCCTGCCCAGGTAAACTGTGCAACCCTCTTCCTCCGAAAAGTATCAAGTTCATGGTTTTCGCATGGTTTTTCAAACCGTGCGGCTAAACCGTGCGGCCTCTTAAAGTTGGGAAAAATTACAAGTTTTCCACTCCGGGCTTTTAAACCCCAACTCGGAATTTTCTTCCATTCATCCCTTCTCAACCCTAGTGATGAACTTGGCCGACCCAAGCTTCCCAAGGGTGGTTCTCCTTTGATTCTTGGCCATTGAGAGCACCGTTGGTTGTGGATCGAAGCTCCGGGTAAGTCTAATCCCATCCTTGCTTATTCTTTTGGTTTAGGGTTTGTATATTCTCTCCCTTTTGTTCTGAATCCCTAAAACCCTATCTTTTGGGTGATTTCTAGGTTGAAGCTCCAAAGGCTATTCGGATTGAGGTCTAAGGACTCAATTGAGGGTGAGTTCAACCGTGGTTTCAAGTTAGGTGGTCTACAAGTGATATCCCATAGTTATTTGGGTATTTGTGCATGTTTAGTTGTGTTCTTGTTTTCCCTTGGTTATGTTTTGAATGACCTTGGCATGTTGGGTAATAATGGTGTGTGAAATGGAAAATGGGAACCTTCACAATCCCCGTGGGATGTGTTGGGATTGACTTCACCTAATTTAGGTCCATCCATGGGATGCGACGGTGTTCCCGGACTTAGGGATTATTATTAAACAAGTGACCTTGTTTTAATACATGGTAGAGCCCTTGATGAATATGTTGGCATTATTGGTTGAACTTGGAATAGAATTTAGGTGATGCACCTAGACTTGGTAATAACCTAATGTTTATTTGGATTTGGTTGAATGTTTTTTTCATGGGAATGATGAACAAGTTAAATGGGTTAATGTGTAAACTGATTAAAGACCATAATGGGATGTATTATGTGTCTAGTGTTGAATGGTTAGTGAGATAGGCATAACACATGTGAATTGGGTGAATGGTTAAATGATGTGAAATGGTAATGTGTTAAGGGGTTAAGGAATGATGTGAATTCCTGTGTGGTTTGTTGTGAATGGTTTGTCCAAGGGTAAATGGTATCGATGGTTGATGGTTTCTTATATATATAATCATTTTCACATGGCTTGGTAGAGTGGGGTATGACTTGAGGATCTATGCCCATGGGTCGGGAAAAGATTGATGCTCTAAACTCCACCCTAAATGCACTGGTTAGGAATGAGGACTGATGATCTATTCTCTTAACGGTTGCATCCACCCGGAATGAGTCTTCGAGGGGAGAATATGGTTGCTATGAGGTATCCACCCAGACTGAGGCTGCGAGGTGAGAATATGGTTTCTATGAGGGAGTTATTCCTAGTTAGATAGGATAATGATGTGTTTACCCTCTTGCATGTGATTTTTTTCCTTAGACCCATGTGACCTAATGTATGTGATTAACCCTTGGGAATGTGATGAAATGGTAAGTGATGGTAAATTGTGTGAAATGAATGGTAATGGAAATGGAAATGGATTTGACTCTGAACTAGTTAATGGAACCTTAAATAATTACTTGGAAATTATCATTAATATTCCTTTTGAATTCACTACCTTTTTAGACTGGATATTTTGTAGACACCGTTGGTGGTGGCCTACTGAGTTGTACTCACACCCTGCTCGGGCCGCCGTTGGGTACCCGAGTAGACTTCATGTTTTAAAGTCAAGAGAAGGGCAAGGGTCCTTGATAGATAGTTGAGTGGACATGGGTAGCACTTGGTGGAGGATCTGGACTTGGATTCAGGACAATTTTGGGGAATTTGACCGTTGTACTTATTTTAGGATTTTGTTCACTTTTGCACTTGTAGTATGACATGGAATATTTTATTGATGGAAATGGTTGTTATACATGTTCCTTGTTTATTGATTTTTATTTCCACTATTGGTTTATTTATATTGTGGCTTACTCTGATAAAAAGGGGGTATAGTCTCCCCACTTGACCACATAGACCCCCGCTACTAGACGGCAGCCTTTGGCGTACGGGGAGGCATGCTTAAGGTCATGTAACCACCCAGCTCAGAGCACCGGTTTAGTGTCTTTCGGTTCAGGGATGTTACAGCTCTAGTTACTAATATTACTGGACCCAAACAAGTATGGGTACCAAAGTCTATCTTTATGTGACTACTTTATAAGAAAATTGTTTGAAGAGATCTTGTTAAAGCATATGGTACTTGGACAGTTTTTGTCCAAGACACATGATAGGAGACTATTCATGTTTCAAGAACCTAATAATGATTGATGGTGGACAAGTCACCTTTGGTGACAATGCCAAAGGAAAAAATCATTCACCTTGTCCGAATTGGTAACTCTAACTCAGTTTTAATTTCAAAAGTACTTTTTGTTGATGGAATGAAATATAATCCTATAAGTATTTCCAAACTATGTGATGATTGATTTCATGTTAAATTTTAAAATGATGCTTGTAATGTTTTTAATTATAAAAATGAATTAGTACTTTCTGCATTAAAAAATGAAAATATATATTCTGTTAACTTAGATTCTCTAGTATCTCAAAATGATTCATGTTTAAGTGTATTTCCCAAAGAATATTGGCTTTGGAATAGAAGACTTTGACACTACAATATTCACTCTCTTAGAAATATAACTAGAAAAATTTTAGTCAAAGATCAACCCAAACTATAGTTTCCAAATGATAATGTGTGTAATCCTTTTCAAAAGGGAAAGAAACACAAAATTTCCTTCAAACAAAAGAAATAAGTTTCTACATCTCAATATCTCGGGTTGGTTCACATGGATTTGATTGGACAATATAGATATTCTAGTTTAAATGGGAAGCACTATGTTTATGTTATTGTATATTACTTTTCTAGATATGCTTGGACCTTCTTATTAACTCACAAAAGTGAAGACTGCTCTTATTTTACCAAATATGCTAAAATTATAGAAAATTTTATTGGACATAGAATTAAATCTTTAAGAAGTTAGCATTGACATGAGTTTTAAAATCACTAGTTTGAATCATTTTGCACAAAAATGTCTATATTCATAATTTCTCTTCCCCTAGAACACCTCATAAAAATGGAGTTGTAGAAAGAAGAAATAGGACCCTGCCAGAAATTGCTAGAACCATGATTAGTGAATATGACTTACCTATTTACTTTTGAACTGAATTTGAAAATACATAATGTTATATTATTAATAGATTATTTATTACTCCTATTCTTAAAAGAACTTTATATGAATTTTGGAATAATAGAAACCCCAAATTAAGCTACTTCAATGACTTTGGTTCCTAAGTTTATATCCTTAATAATAAGGAAAATCTTGAAAAGTTTGCATCCAATAGTGACGAAGGAATATTTCTAGGATACTAAATTTCTAGTAGTTCCTATAGAGTGTTTAACAAAAGAACTAAATGTTTGGAAAAATCATTCAATGTCATGTTTGATGAGATAGATCCACATAATCCTAAGACCTCTTAAGAGAATCTTGAGGATGATACGTAAAATCTCGATATCAATGATAAACCCTCCAACTATTTTGTAAATGAATATTTAAAAACATATAGCTCGAGAAATTCTCATAATTCAAGTCATAAAAAACCTGTACCTATTGAGGAACCTAAAATAACTATCCCCACTTTTTCTAGAGTTATTAGAACCCTTAATAACCATCTTTTAGATGCTATTGTAGGAGATCTAGATAAAGGAACAAAAACTAGAGCTTCTCTTAGAAATCAGGTTAAACAAAAAGTATTCTTGTCACAACTTCATCCTAAAAAAATTAATGATGCTATCAATGACGAATTTTGGGAAATGTATATTCCAGAACAACTTAATCAGTTTGAAAGGAAAAACTTTTGGAAACTTGTTGACAGACCCAAAAGACATATTTACCATAGGCAGTAAGTGGGTGTTTAGAAATAATGTAGATGAAGAAAGTAACGTAGTTAGAAACAAGTATAGATTGGTTGCATAAGGCTATAGTCAAGAAGAAGGAATTGACTATAAGTATACCTTTTCACCTATTTTAATACTTGAATCCCTCATAATCTTTCTTTATTATGTTGCACATCTGAATTTCAAAAAATATCAAATGGATTTCAAGAGTGAATTCCTAAATGGGTATATAGTTGAGGATGTCTTTGTTGAACAACCCCCTGGTTTCACAAATCCAAACGTTCCAAAACATTTTTTAAAATTATCAAAATCATTGTATGGTTTAAAAAAAGATCCAAGAGATTGGAATGATAGATTAAATACTATTCTTATTTCCAAAGGATTTAAAAAAGGTATTGTTTATCCTACCCTTTTTATAAAACTAATTTCCAATGATGTTTTAGTAGCCTAAATTTATATAGAAGATTTTATTTTCAGATCTTCAAAAAATTATTTATGTATTGAGTTTTATAAAATGATGCAAATTTAATTTTAAATGAGGTTAAAGGGTGAACTAAAATTCTTTCTTGGATTTCAAATCTTTCAAAATACAGATGGTATTATTTTAAATCAAAGAAAATATAATAAAGATCTTCTAAAAAGTTTTGGATTGGATAGAAATAAAAGTAATGAAACTATAATGAGTACTACTTCTAAGTTGGATCTTGATGAAGATAGAAAATATGTTGATCAAAGAACTTAGAGAGGAATGATTGGAAGCTTACTCTACTTAACTACTAAATGATGTGATATTATGTTTTTTGTATGTTTGGGCACTCGTTTTCAAGAAAACCTTAAATAACATCATTTAAATGTTGTTAAAAAGATTTCCAAATACCTCAAACATACACCCAATTTGAGACTATTCTACCATAGAGGGAAATCATTAGAGTTGGTTAGGTATTCTGATGCTGATTTTGGTGATTGTAAGTAAGATAAAAAAAACCTCTGAAACGTGTCACACTTTAGGAAAGTCTCTAGTATCATGGTGTAGTAAGAAACACAACTCTGTTGCATTATCTACTTATGAAGCTGGATACATAGCTGCTGGTAGATGTTGTGCACAGATTTTGTGGATGAAACACAAATTGATGGATTATAAATATCAATTCCGGCATGTACCTATAAATTGTGATAATAAAAGTGTTATTAAAATTTCAAAAAATCCTATTTCACATTCGTGGACGAAACTTATTGATGTAAGACATCACTTTTTGAGAGACTATTTACAAAAAGGGGATATTACATTGGAATTCATTAGAACTAAATGTCATCTCGATGATATATTCACCAAACCATTAAATTCTGAAAGGATATATTACATCATACATGAATTAGGAATGAAATGTCTCAAGTAAAAATGTACTGCTTTCAAAAACATAACATTTCACAGCTTACTATTTCACTGTTTACTATTTCATAGCTTACTTTTACACAACATACTATTTCATAGTTTATGGTTCCATGATTTATGATTACACAAGTTACTATCTTAGAATTACTATCCCACTCTCATAGTTCAATAGGTTATTGTCTTGATGTTAATGTTTCATGTTTACTATCTCACAGTTACTGTCTCTTGATTACTATCTTTCACTTACTATTTCAAATGATATGGTCACACTGTTGGGAGACACACCATAAAGGTGACACTGTGAAAATATTTTCTGGTATCACCATGACAATCAATTCTAGTCTCATCATGACAATCTGTTCTGGTGTCATCATAATGACAATTTTTCATTTTATTTATATATTATTTCCCATATCGCTGTGTTGATTACTTTATTTTTATTATCCCACACTTTTGAATTTGTGACTATTGAAATCCCTAAATTATAAAATCCAAATATCTTTCACTCTTCTCGTCACTCAAACTCACTTCTCTCAAAACATAAACCCTTTTCTCAAATCGTAAGACCTCTTTCAGCCCTTCATATATATCTCTCTCTAAAACCCTCATTTAATGCCCTGGATGAAGTTTCCATCTTCATCGACTCTAAAGAAGCATAGTTCTCAATGAAATTAAAAAGTGCACCGAAGGTAGCGCTCGAAGGACTACTGAACCCGAATCTTGTGGATAGAGTAGTAGTACCCAAAATAAAAATATGTCCTAAGTGGTTGCATTCAAGTAAGTATTTAGTTTTGAATGTACTGGAAGAGCTGGGATGGATGAACTAGTTCAAAAAAGAGACAAGGATGATTTATCCAAAACATTTTTATCATTTTTATCATTTTGTTCAGTTTTCATTCAAGGATGAAGATGGTTTTGTTGTAAGAATCTGGATCAGTGGCCAAAGATGTACTTTTTCCTTTAGGTTATGTGTTTCCTTCATTGGAATACCTCATGAAATAATTTTTGAGGAATATTAGAGAGTACCACCTCCTCCTAGTGATATTTTTGTCTTAGTAGAGGCCTAAGGATATTTGACTGGAAATAAAAAATAAAAGAAGAGAAATTGATGCATAGTTGGATGGTGAATCAAGGTTGTTGTTTAAGTTTATCTAGAATATGATTTGTCTAAGGAAATGAAATTTTTCTACCATAAAGTATCTATATGTATTCTTTATACATATTGTGAAAAATTGACAGAAGATCAATCTGTGTATGTATGTTAAAATTCAAATGTGTTAATTGATTAAGAAAACTATAAAGTATACATCTTTGTTCTATTTAATGTTGATCTATGTAATGTTGTATGTTAGAGGAATGGTTGGAATGAATGAAGAAGTCATCAAAGAACATGATTTCTATATCTACAAAGTTACAATCAAAAGGATTAAAATAATATAGAATACTTGGAAAAAGTCTTGGGTGATGGATAATGAAAGGATATATGAATATTTTAATATGGTTGAGTATATTTCATGACCTAAGAACATTTCTAATCCTGGTTTAGAACCTAATGAAGTTTTTCATTATTCTGATAAAGAAGAATAGGTAGATGTTTCACTGATGGAAGGAACTGTCTTGGGTAAGTAAGATAGTGGTCTACCTATTCCACAAAATATAGTTGATAAGTAGGCACTTTTTACTGAATGAAGTGTTGATCTAGAGGAAGAACCAGCTTCTGAAAAAGAATAGGTTGTTAGTGTAAAAGAAAATGTTGTACCTGAGGAGCATGTAGAAGAATAACTTTTTATTGAGAAAGAGGCTATGGTTGAGGAATGCTTAGAGGAACATGCTAATTCGGAACATATCCTATCTTCTAAGGAAATAATGGAACAAGCTTTATAGGTGGCTTGAAAATAAATGGATGAGGCTATCAGAGATGAAATTTTAGAAACAGATCAAGCAACTAAATCTCTTAGTCCTATTAATGATTCACTTGTTGAGGGGGAGAAGCACCCCATTCTAGAAAGTGTTGAAGTTACTAATCCTATTGATCAAAGCACTATAGATACCTAGTATAAGTTACCTAACTACATTGATGTGGATAATGGCCAAGATACCGTAGTTAAAGGCATAGAATTTTCTGTTGTGATTCAATTGAAACTGGATTCTTCTTTAGAAGTAATATATGTTAAGGAACCACAACTGGAAATGAACCCTTTACCAATGGTTCAAAACTGTTGGTAAAGGCTGGATAACCATTGGTATAATATATACCAAAAGTTATCCAAACTGTTGCGAAGTAAGCCATAGGGAAAAACATATGCCAACAGTTTCATTAAAACTATTTATATATGTTAGGAAATCTAAATTATACCAACGGTTATGTCAAACCATCGGTAAACATACTATTCCAATGGTTTGAAACTGTTGGAATATAGTTTTTTAAGGATTTTTACCAATGGTTTACACAAACCATTTGTATATCTAAACATTTCACCTATATCCCAACGGTTTCTATACCATTGGGAAAGTGTTTTTACCAACGATACTCTTAGAATTGTTGGTATAAAGCACATTCGTAGCCCTATTCCAATGGTTGTAAACTGTTGGCATAGGCTTTGCTGTGCAATTCAGGCAGCAGCCTGCTGCTCTATGATTTCCATTAGCATGCTGCCCTTTCTGCATTTCCAGCTTCCCCAACTCCAATTATGTGAAATAAACAACTATAACACATACATATACATAGTTAATTCATATAGATTTAACACATAATGCACCCTGTAACTATACACATAATGAATTAAAACATAATTCATAAGGTAATTATAAACATACATAATTGATTTAGAATTCAATTCATAATTGAGATGACAATTACATGTTAAATCCGGAATTCAATTCATAATTGAATACTGAATTGAATACATACATAATTTACTTATCAATTATGAATAAAATACATAAAAACTGAATACATAATTATATGTGTTATATAGAATTAAGAATACATACAAAATTCCATTTTGTATAACACAAACATGATTGAATTCGGAAATTAGAAGCTAATAACCACAAAATGAAGAAATGGATAAATGAATTCAACCAAATACAAATATAATGCCCTATGGTTTGGGGTGGGTGTCTTTGAACTTAGTGATGATGATAATGGTTGTGTATCATGAGCTTGTGTGACTTAGGGAATTTAGTTTTCATTGGCTTATTAAATGTCATGTGCTTTAGAATAGGGGTAGGAGTTCCTCACATGATAAGTGGATTGTGTGAGGCTAGACCATGGATCCTCATTCTAAAGGATCAACACAATCCAAATCCATTTGGTCGGTTTTCCGTATGCCATTTTTTTTACTTAAAAGGGTGTCCATTTTAAATAAAATAAGGATAGTTCAAGAGATACTGGTAACACCATGCCTCAGATTGAGGTGGGGTTGACTCCTACACGTCACATATGACACATGGATCCTTTTCCTAAAGTATCAATAGAATCTGAATGTGTTTTGTCAGTTTTTCGTATGGAAATTTTTGTTCTCAATTAAATTGTTGTCCATTTGAAATAAAGGTGAGACACTTTGAGTGGTACTGGACACATCGTGGTTTGGATTGAGACGGGGTTGACTCGTACACGTCACAAATGACCCATGGATTTTTGTTATAAATTATTAACACTATATGAATACATTTGTTCGGTTTTCCATATGCCAGTTGTTTTTACTTAAAATGATGTCCATTTTAAACAAAATAGAGAAACATAGAGTGATTCTATCCACACTATGCCCCAGATTAAACCAGGGTTGACTGTTACATGTCACAAATGACTCATGGATTGTTGTCCTGAAGTATCAATACAATCTGAAAGCGTTTGGTCATTTTTCCGTATGCAAGTAGTTGTTTTAACTTAAAATCCTGTCCATTTCAAATAAAAGTGAGACAGTTTGAGTGGTACCAGCCACAACATGCCATGAATTGAGGAAGGGTTGACTCTTACACATCAAAAATGACCCATGGATTGTTTTCCTAAAGTATCAACAGAATCTGAATGTGATTGGTCAGTTTTCCATATACCAGTTGTTGTTTTCACTTAAAATGATGTCCATTTCAAAAAAAAAGTGAGACAATTTGATTGGTACCGGCCACACCGTTCCTCAGATTGAGGTGGGGTTGACTTTTACACTTTATCAATGACCCATGTATCCTTTTACTAAAGTATCATCACAATCCGAATACGTTTGGTTGGTTTTCCGTATGACAGTTGTTTTTACTTAAAAGGGTGACCGTTTTAAACAAAACAAAGACACTTAGAGTGATACCGGCCACACCATGCCTCGGATTGAGGCGGGGTTGACTCATACACATCACATATGACCCATGGATCATTTTCCAAAAGTATCAACACAATCCAAATCTATTTGGTTGGTTTTCCGTATGCCAGTTGTTGTTTTCACTTAAAATGTTGTCCATTTCAAATGAAAGTGAAACACTTTGAGTGGTACCAGCTACACCATGCCTTGGATTAAGGCAGGGTTTACTTATACACATCAAAAATGACCAATGGATACTTGTTCTAAAGTATCAACCCAACCTGACTAATTTTGGTCAGTTTCCCATATGTCAGTTGTTTTAACTTAAGTGATGTCCATTTTAAACAAAAGATTGACATTTCGAGTGATATCGTCCACACCATTCCTTGGATTGAGGCGGGGTTTACTCGTATACATTAAATATTACCCATGGATCCTTGTTCTAAATTATCAACACAATCCGAATATTTTTGGTCGGTTTTCTATATGCCAGTTGTTTTTACTTAAAAGAGTGCCCATTTTAAACAAAAGAAAGACACTTCGAGTGATACCAGCCACATCGTGCCTTGTATTGAGGAGAGGTTGACTCTTACACGTCACAAATGAACCATGGATTGTTTTCCTAAAGTATCAATAGAATCTAAATGTGTTTGGTCAGTTTTCCGTATCCTAGTTGTTGTTTTCACCTAAAATGTTGTCCATTTCAAATAAAAATGAGACACTTTGAGTGGTAATGTTCACACCATTCCTTAGATTGAGATGGGATTGACTCATACACATCAAAAATGAACTTTGTATCCTTGTTATAATGTATCAACACAATCCAAATATGTTTGGTCGGTTTTCTGTATACCAGTTGTTTTTACATAAAAGGGTGTCCATTTTAAACAAAAGAAAAAAAATTCAACTGATAGCGGCTACACTGTGCCTCAGATTGAGGTGAGGTTGACTCTTACACGTCACATATGACCCTTGGATTGTTGTCCTCAATTTTAAACACAATAATAATGTGTTTGATCAGTTTTCCATATGATAGTTGTTGTTTTTACTTAAAATGTTGTCCATTTCAAATAAATGGGACACTTTGAGTGGTACCGACCACGCCGTGCCTCGGATTGAGGCGGGGTTGACTCATACACATCACAAATGACCCATGGATCATTTTTCTAAAGTATCAACATAATTAGAATAAGTTTGGCTAGTTTTCCATATGTCTTTTGTTTTTAATTAAAACAGTGTCCATTTTAAACAAAACACAGACACTTTGAGTGATACCAGCCACACCATGCCTCATATTGAGGCGGGGTTGACTTGTACACGTCCTATATGAACCATGGATAATTTTCATAAAGTATAAATACAATCATAAAGCGTTTGGTTGGTTTCCCATATGAAATTTGTTGTTTTCACTTAAAATCCTTTCCATTTCAAATAAAAGTGAGACATTTTGAGTAGTACTGGCCACACCGTGCCTCGGATTGAGGCGCAGTTGACTCATACATGTCACAATGACCCATGGATTATTTTCCTAAAGTATCAACCTAATCCTAATGATTTTGGGCAGTTTTCCATATGCTAGTTGTTGTTTTCACTTAAAATGTTGTCCATTTCAAATAAAAGTGAGACACTTTTAGTTGTATCGGCCACACCATGCCTCAGATTGAGGCGGGGATGAATCGTACACATCAAAAATGACCCATGGATCCTTTTTCTAAAGTATCAGTACAATCCAAAGCTCCCAAATGCTCTTAACGGTGGATCTCCTTTGATCCATGGGCATTTTGAGTATCGTCAAGTGCGGATTGAAGATCCGGGTGAGATTAATCCCCTCCTCGCTTCCCCTATTCTATTAGGGTTTTCACTCTTCTATCATATTATTACGAAGCTCTAAAACCATCTTTCCTGTTGGGATATAGGGTAAATCTTGAAGAGAGCTTAGTTTTGGATCTGAGACGCTGAATTAAGAGTGTTATTGTCTCTAAAATCAAGGTTGGTGGTCCTTAGCCTTTCGTGAATTGTCGTGATGTCTTATATATTACAAATCACCACTCAGAAAATGATGGGGTGTTGGGTCGGGGGTTGTCTAGGGTCTAGGGAGGTGGGTGGGGGGCTGTTCAGGGGGCTGCCCGGGTTCCTGGTAGGAGGGTGGGGGCAGTACAGTGTCTAGGGAGGAGGGGGGTTGTCCAGGGTCCAGGAAGGTGGGGGGTTGTCCAGGGAGTTCCCAAACACAAAAACTCTGTAAACATCCTCAAGATACATGTGCATAAAAAAACAGACACATAAAAATAGCCTTGCATTAAAAAAATAGACACATAAAAATAGCCTAGTTTGCCTAATCCGCTACATACACCTGCATAAAAAACACATATAAAAAGAGCACAAAAAATAGACACACTATATAACACACTGTATAACACACTGCATAATACACTGAATACACCTCATTGCATAAACCAGCATAAAAACAGCATAAAAACATATAGTAACATACTTCAAACACCACAAAAAACACATTCAATAGCACAAAAACACATATTTCCAGAGAGAGGGGAGGGGGGTTTTCCGGGGTCCATGGAGGATGGTGGGGGTGTTTTCCGGGGTCCAGGGAGAAGGGAGGGGGGATATCCAGAGTCCATGAAAGAGGGGGTTATTCGGGGTCCATGGAGGAGGGTGGGGGGCTGTCCGGAGGGCTGTCCGGGGGGGATGTCTAGGGTCTAGGGAGGAGGGGGGGCTGTCCGGGGAGCTTCTTGAGAGGATGTTCGGGGGCTCTCTAGGGGCATCCTAGCGTCTAGGGAGGAGGGGGGTGTC
This sequence comes from Viscum album, assembly GCA_963277665.1. Classification (NCBI taxonomy): domain Eukaryota; kingdom Viridiplantae; phylum Streptophyta; class Magnoliopsida; order Santalales; family Viscaceae; genus Viscum; species Viscum album. Next base: position 667,893,403 of record OY728141.1, read on the forward strand.
CGGGGGGCTATCTGGGGTCCAGGGAGGAGGGTGGGGGGCTGTCTGAGGGGTTGTCCGAGGGCTGTCTGGGGGGGGGGTTGTCCGAGGTCTAGGGAGGAGGGTGGGGGCTATCTAGGGGGTTGTCCTAGGTTCATGGGATGGTATTTAAATACATTCTATGAAAATTCTATCAAGGTTGCAAAAATAATTTCTTTATATAAACTTCTAATAAGACCACCAATTTTCTAAATTCCACTAAAAATTTACAATTTCACTAAAATAGGTGGATTTCACAACATCCAAGATTTTTAAAAATAAAACATTCATAATATTTAAATATTAATTTAAATAATTTAGAATCTCATTTCCTATCCATCATTAAATTTAAGGTTTCATTTATGAATAAAAATATTATGGAACCACCTATGTTTTTATCAATGTTAAAATCAACACCCACAACTGGACAACCCATGAAAAGAGGGTGGGGCTATCTAGGAGGTGGGAAGGCTATCCACGGGGGTATTGGGGCTGTCTAGGGGGTACAGGTTGTCTAGGGGTGGGGGGTATTCAGGGGGTGGGGGCTGTCTAGGGGAGGTGTGAATCAGTCACAAAAAATCATCAGGTCATGTTTTATTATTTATAGATAAAAAAATAAATATATTGTGACCTACCAAATCACAAATATATCCAGGCACAACAAATCCATAAACATCAAAGGTTAGTATCATCAGTAAAAAATGTAATGGATCAATATGTCCTTCATCAACAACACTGTCATCACCATAATCATCACCCTCACCCATGTCCTCATTATCATCCCCATCATCGTCCCCTCCCTCCTCCTCGCCCTTGTACTTAGCCTCGACCTCCTCATCGCCCTACTCCTCCGCCTTGACCTCCTCCTCACCCTCCTCCTTCGCCTCGGCCTCCTCCTCGGCCTCCTCCTCTCCATCATCTCGACCATTACTAGAACTAACACTAGGTGTATCATATATAGAATTCATCGATGACATATATTCATCATAGGAAGTGCTGGCCTCTGGTGAAATTTTTGGACGTAAAATTTCCATCAGTTTCCTAAATGAAGTATTTTCCCTAGAAAACTATTCTACAATCTCTGTGGCCCTTTTTTCATCATATTCGGATAGTTCCTTGTCCAACTACAACTCGGTGGAACTAAAAAAACTACCTGAGGAGGGAAAATACCTCGTTGTAACTATACTCTTCCCAGGTCGACAGCGTACTCTACTAGGGTGCTCATCTCCCAACACCTGATGTAAGTGATCGTCTGGCCTAAAATTTTCAAGTTTCTAGGCATCAAGGGCCTCTAAAGTAACCAGTTACAAATATAAATAGATTATTAAGTTACAAAATAGAGATTAAAATTTTAAATCTAAAAAGTAAAATTTACAATCTGTAGCTGAGTCAGTTCATTAACCACACTTCCATCTTTATTATTTCTACTCGAGAAAAGTAGTTTTTCTCATGGCACATGTCCTTCTATATTAAATTTATGCCTCTACAAGGACATTGAATATAGGAAAACATAATTGAAAGTAGCATACCAAAAAAATAGTAATTTCATAACTAAAATTATATAACAACTTTAGCAATTGAATAAATTATGGAGGAAGTAATAGAAAGTGAAAGTCGTAAAGAAAGATTATAACCTGTCATACCTGATGTTTCTCATGATCAGGCATCATAGTATATCCCAATGTGTGGACATATTTCTTAGAATATATGTTTCTTTCTTCCAAATGCATCTTAAATATAATTAAATAATTATTATTAACGAAAATCATGAAAATTTTCATTTAAATACCTCGAATTTGATAAATATAGTAAATTGGCTAGCCATCCAATGTGTAATCATCTCTCAGTACTGTTCTAATGGAAAATCATCCATGATAGAGACCGCCTCTAACTTTTTTCCCACTCTAGCATGTCAGCCAATGTACAACTCATGCTTATAACTTCCCCAAAGCTCGCCGAAATCCTTTATACATGTTATCCATGAACCCTCACCATCGGGAAAATTAAACCAAAGTTGACACGAAAATATTAATTCATATAAATAAAATATATATATATTTCATTATATACAGTAGATTTTTTTACCCATATCTCTGCCCAAGATTTATCCTTGACTTCATTTGGAAGTTTTTCCAATGAGATCAGGCTGACAAGAATGATGTTGGAGTATTTGGCAAGCATTTCAAAAAAACTCCAGCATTGTTGCCCAGATTTTTCAATCTTCTGACTATCTTCATTATAGTCCACCATCAACTGTGTGTGGTGGTTCCACACCACACGCAAGCATGTATGCCCCTTCCCTCACCTCTTATTAGTGGATGTATCTGTTATGAAAGAAAAATTAATATTTCATCAATACATGTTATAATTAAAATAAATAATGGTGTAACAATTTTTTAGGGTTGTATAAGTATACTTGCAGTAGTCTAATCAATGTGCACTGCTGGATCCGTAGAAACTGAAGGAAAACCTTTTACAGATGGTGTGGGTCATAATGTATGCTCCATAGGGATAGACTCTGGAAGAGCAGGAGTCAAAGAAGATGGAATATAAAATCCCGGAGAGAAAGAAGCCGAAGTAAATGAATATGATAGGGATGGATGGCCAAATGTTGTATGGGGAGTGGGAATCATCATCGGATATGGTACAAATGGGTGAGGAGGCTCATATGTAAAGGGTGGTGAAAACATGGGAGGAATAAATATCATGTGTCCCTAATGACACACTAGGATCATAATGTGGGATGGATGGTATGTCAGTGAGAGGGGCATGGTCTAATCGGGTACGCCGACCATATCATCTAGATCCTGTACCACCCCCCCATACGAACACCTAGTGTACTGGGACCACTACGAGGTTGCTCATCAAATAATTGTCGCCTAATAGATGGATCCGGAAAAAAAAATTAAAAAAATTAGTCACATGACATTATATATTATTTAAATAAATATATTTCAAATAAAATACTCACTACAGGCTCTAGTGGTGGAATTCCCAACTCATTCATGAGACGATTGTTGTCCATAATCTTTTTTCATCACCTCTCTTCAATTGGTTTCATTTCCAGCATTTGAAAACAAATATAGAAGTAAATTGAAAAGGATATCTAATGTGTAACCCAAAAAATAAAATAAAGGAGATGGTATAGCGGGATTCATGCATAATTTAACTAACCATTGTTTTATGTGAGCTTGAAAAAATATAAAATTATGACAATAAATCCTACAAGATGTAATAATAAAATTTAATTAATAGTAGGATGATATTTTACTATGTGTCATCAGTCAATTAAAATCATGGAACATTGATTCTACCAGATTCATAGGTGGTAAAGCAGTTGTCAAAATTAAGGAAAATTTTAATTTCTTTAGCTCAGGTAGATGATGCAGGTTTCAATAAATGTTTTGCAGAATAATACAAACCATCATGTTCATTACCTAGTAAAATGTTAAAGAGAGGTCATAGAGTCATACAGATTATATGAAAATCACATTTGAAGCTTTGAAATGTTCTCCATGTTAGAAATGTTGGTTTCGTAGTTTTAAAAACAGTTCAATTCCAAATTAGAAAATTCAATAAAAATAAAAATTTCGTCCAATAAACATTAAAAATTCACATAACGATGAAGTTGGATACAACATATTTGTAATCAATAATTAATCAATTTGAATAGTACCAACCTTAATAACCCAACTCGAGGAAACCCAAAAGAATTGAGAACATGGATGGATGATTCTATATATTTTCCACCACAACATCAGGTTCAAAATCAACTTTGACAATTGAGCTATTAGATTCATCAAAATAAATAAATGGATTAGTGCCAATGGCAGTAGGGAAAGTGTCAGTTCCATCATCACCATCATCAAAAATATATCTTGGAATTACATATACTATGACACCAAATTCAATTCAAAGTCAGTCATTGACATAAAAAACATGTTTAGCCATTGATGCCAATATATATGTTTCTTCGGTAGCAAAATTGCGAGTCATATTAATTACATGAAATCCACAATCATCAATAAATGTTCCATGTATCGTCATCGAAACAAACCAATGTAATTTCATCATCCTAGCTCTTCTATGAGAGTAATAATCAAATATAATTATTTTTCCAACGACTCCATAATAACCCACATTTTCAAATCGTGGTATAATATCGGATGCACTAGCATAACAATCTGTTGTGGTAGTAACCATAACACTATCATGTTGTGTTCTCATGTTCTTTTCTCGTTCAGTGATAATAAATTTGTACCCTTTGATGACAATTGATTTACAATCAGGAACCATGGTATTAAGACCAAAATCCAAAGATCTTATTTCCTCAGAGATAGAGTCAGCAAACAAACTCAATACCTACAATATAAAGGAATATTAAACTTCATTAAATATTGTTTTAATTATTTTAAATAGTAATATTTTTACCTTCAATTTTAACTAAGCAGAAAACTCTTTGCTATGAAAATCTCCCTCCTTCTGAAAGATAAAGAATGATGATTTCTATTTATCATTGTTTTATGTTCCCTATAGATAAAAAATATGAATAGTTTAATAGATATATATGTAAGATATACATATTCAATTTAGTTACCTGATGTAGTCATTGAAAAAATCACAGTTGAACAAAACTATGTGATGTGCCATCTCCCGCTCTTCAAGGCTTAATGTATTCAATGTATATGATCCAATAATTCATCATGTTTGAAGAAGTGATGGAAAAGTTGGTTTAATTTTCTCATACTGTTCTTCTTCATTTCTCATTGGTCTGTTAATTCTTATAGTAATATCAAACAAATACATTGTGCAGAAATCCATATATTCTTGAGCCAAGTAACCATTCACGATAGAACCTTCGGTATGATTCCTGTTTCAGAAATAAGACTTTAATGTTTACATATTTATTTCAGTTGGATACATCCAACAAAAAGAAATTGTTCCTCCAAGAATTATTTTAGTGGGAATATGGACTGTAAGATATAGTATGCATGTGAAAAATTATGGAGGAAATATTTTCTCCAACTCACTCAAAATTAATGGGGCATCTGTCAATATTTTTTGCAAGAAATACTTGGACAAATTATTAGCAAAAAGATCTCTAAACAAATGGGACCACCAAATAACATCCACACTTAAATTATTGGAAAAAAGATAATAGATTTCTATTGGAATCAACTCATACAGAAGAACATGATAATCACGAGTCATAAAATATTTTAGCTTCAACTCTCTTATGTTGACCCGTTTAGATATGCTTCTTGAATAGCCATCAGGAACCATAATATTCATTAATACTTCCAGAAATTGTTTTTTTTCTTAGGTGACATCACATAAGAAGAACATGGAACTTGCCATTTATTTTCACTAATACGCATAGGATGCAATTCTGGTCTGATGCTCCAATCCACCAAGTCACACCGAGACTGTAAATGATATTTTGTCTTTCCCTTAACATTAAGAATTATCCAAAGCAACATTTCACATATATTCTTTTCAATGTAAATTACGTCTAAGAAATGACATAAAAAATTGGTTTACCAATAGAGAAAATCAAAAAGATACTTCTCTTCCTCCAATTGTAACAGGTTTCAGTGGAAACAATATTTCTCTTTCTAGATTTAATTTGACCCTTCCCGAATGAAAAATTGAAATCTTTCAATTCATTAAGCACATTAGTTCCTGACATACACTGAGGTGGATCAGCAGACTTTATAGTATTATCAAACCATCGATGATTATTTCTATATGGATGGTCCATTGGCAAGAATCATTGATTTCCCATAAAAAGCAAACTAAAATGATGTTTCAGTCTTTTCGATCGTTTATTCTTTATAATAATAGGACATGACAGTTTTCCCTTCGTGCTCCATCCAGACATCATTTCATATACCAGAAAATCATTGATCATCTACATAAGCACAACACGTATCTGAAATATGTCTTTTGAATATGCACCATATGTGTGCACACGCACATCCCAAAGATGTTTCCACACTTCTATTAAAGGATTCATGTATAAGTCAATATCAATTTCTGGATCTGAAGAGCCAGATATGAGTATACTCATGAAAGTGAATGGTTTTTTCATACACAAACATGGGGGAAGATTATAGATGTGTATAAAAACTGGCCATGTGTTTTGCAAAGTAAGCATCTTCCCAAACGGATTAAAACCATCACATGAAAGACACAACCTCGCATTATGCATGTTAGCAGAAAAATCATGATATCGAGCATCAAATCTCTGTCATGAAAATCCATCGGCATGGTGAACCAACACATCATTAGTCTTCTTTCTCTCAGTATCATGCCATCTAATTTTTATTGATATATCATCAGAAATAAAGATATTCTGGAGTCTGAGGATCAATGGAAAGTGCCAAATTACTTATTGTGGCACACCGGATGGTGTTCTATCTGATTTTGACTAACAGAATGATGTGCCACATTTTATGAAATCATTTCATTTAGTGGTTTCATCTCAGAATAAACTACAATCTTTTTGCCAAGCTTGAATTTTGTTTCTTGGAAATCTGAGTTCCTCAACTTACTTCCATGCCATATAGTGGTTTGATGGAATATATGCATCATATGGAAGTAAATCCTTTATGAAGGTAAGAATGTAATTGATTGTTGTATTAGAAATACCATACATAGTTTTTCTGTGAAACAATTGGATTAAAAATTCCAGCTTTTTTATTTTATCACATTATCGATATACTGGACTCGTGGCAACATCATTCAATTTTTACACCCTGAAAACATCATCATTTTCATTAGACGCATCATGTGTGCTCATATCAAAGTCTTCTTAAGTCGGAATCCTTTATTTTTCATCATGATGAATAAATGGAAACTGGTCATATAACCAATTATCCACTCCATTCCTCTCATTTGGTTCATCAGAAATTCGAGATTTCATTTTCTCTCGATTATAATACCACACACAATATTTTTATTGAAAACCATATTGGTTATGTGGTAGCGGACTTCTTCATGGCTCAACCAAGGTCTACCAACCCAATTAGAACATGAGCAGTGTATGCGACCACTATCTGAAGCATTATGAAATGAAAATGAAAAAGATCTCCAAATTGTTTTGAAAATATCTTCAGATCTGATTGGTTTCATACATCCTACTTCTATCCCATTCTGTAAAAAAAATTTATCATAATTCATTCATCAAAATCAATTCAATAATATTGAAGTATCATCGAAAATATATTTATCTAAAAAAGATATGTTCACTTTATATGAAACTGTAATTGACACACTAATCTATTTGAGAATAATAATATAAAGACAACAAAATACTATATTCATAACAAAATATCTTTGAAGAACTATACATGAGTGTAAAAGATCTTGTACACTTGTGGAGGAGAATTATTCAGGAGTTTACCAAATATTACATTGAAGATATTTTATATTTTAGTAGATAATATGAGTGATCACATACATTAACCAAGGGGGAGGGGGTGTCCAGGGGGTGTGGGGTGTCCAGGGGTTGGTGGGGATATCTATGGGAGGTCAGAGGTGTCCATGGGGTGGGGGCAATCTAGGGGGTCGGGGTGTCAGGTGGGCGGGCTGTCCAAAGGGATGGTCGGGCTGTCAAAGGGGTTGGGGGTGTCCAGGTGGGCGGGCTGTCCATGGGGGGTTGTCAGGCTGTCCAGGGGATAGGGGGTGTCTAGGGGGAGTGGGCGGGGCTATGCAGGGGGTGAGCGGGGTGTTCAAGGGGTGGGCGGGGGCTTGTCTAGTGGGGTACGGGGTGCCCAGGAGGTGGGCGGTCTATCCATGGGGGTGGAGAAGCACTCTAAGGGGGTACGGGGTGTCCAAGGGGGGTGGGAGGCTATCTAGGGGGTAGCGAGGCTGTCCAGTGAGGTAGGGGTGTCAATGGGGTGGGGGCTTTTTAGGGGTGGGGGCGTCTGAGGGGATGGGGTGTCCGAGGGTGGTGGGTGGGTCTCCAGGGTGGTGGGCAGGCTATCCACGGGGGTGGGGGATATATTTGGGGGGTATAGGCTATCCAAGGGGGTGGGCGGGTTGTCCACGGGGGTGGTGAGGTTGTCCAGGGGGATCAACGGTGTCTAGGGGGTGGGGGGGCTGCCCAGGGGCGGGGGTTGTCCAGAGGGTACGAGGTGTCCAGGGTGTGGGCGGGTTGTCTAGGGGGGTGGCGGGGGCGGCAGGGCTGTCCAGGGGGGTACGGGTTGTCTAATGTGTGGGCGGGCTATCCACAGGGGGTGGTTGGGCTGTCCCCGGGGGTGGCGAGGCTGTCTAGTGGTGTCGGGTGTCTAGGGAGTGGGAGGATTTATAGGGTATGTGGGGTGTCTGGGGGGGGATGGGGGGTGACCAGGGGGTGGTGGGGCAGGTGTCCAGGGGGTGGGCGGGCTGTCCATGGGGGTGGAGGCTGTCCACGGGGGGAGGGGTGTCCAGGGGGTGGTCAGGGCTGTCTAGGGGGGGTACGAAGTGGGGGGGTTGGGCTTTCCACCAGGGTGGAAGGGCTGTCCAGGGGGCACGGGGGTGTCCACGGGGGTGGGCAGGCTGTCCACGGGGGGGGGGGGGGGGGGGGGCTGTCCAGGTGGTACAGGGTGTCCATGCGGGGGGGGGGGGGGGGGGGTGGACGGGCTGTCCACGGGGGTGGTGGGGTTGTCTAGGGGGGTCGGGGGGTCCAGGGGTGGCGGGGGGCTTTCCATGGGGTATGAGGTGTCCAAGGGGTGGGCGGGCTATCCAAGGTGGTGGTGGGGCTATCCAGGGGGTACAGGGCAGGTGGGTGGGCTATCTAGGGATGGAGGGGCTATTCAGGGGGGTACAGTGTGTCGAGGGGGGTGGGTGGGCTGTCCATGGGGAGTGGGCGGGCTGTCAACGGGGGCGGTAGGGCTATCCACATGGGTGGAAGGGCTCTCCAGGGGGTGGGGGTGTCCAGGGGGTGGGCGGGCTATCCAAGGGGGTGGTGGATGTCCTAGGGGGTGAGGGCTGTCCTAGGGGTGGGGGTGTCCACCCCAAAACTAGGGTTGTAAAATCCAATCTTTATCCAATTGTAGCATGATTTCAAGCCTATTATAGATGAACGAGAAGAATGTTGTTGTGAACCATGAATATCATACTTATAAATCACAACATACCCAATTGTAAACACATCACCAAATATCATATGTGGATCAGTTTTTATGAGCCATGTTTCGATGGGACACTACTCATAGGAGAATGAGCCTTGTTATATCATTAGGTGATATGGATTTGTATGAATGTAAAATTTGTATGAGATTAATATGGATAGTGGATAAGAACCTTAGTGAGATTTCTTTGCCAGGATCACTTCTTCTTGGAAGGATAAGAGTGAGTGTTGGTGTGGAACTTTAAGAAAAGTCTTAACGTGTGAAAGAAACTATACATTGGTTATATTTTATTCCTATTTTTTTGTATAGTATCGGAGTGGACAACCCACCCACCCTCTCGGGATATCCCACACCCTCCCACAGACACCACTACAGCCCCCCTACCCCCTGCACCCCCCCACCCGGATAGCCCCCACACCCCACCTGGACCCCCCCCCCCACCACCACCACCACCACCACCTGAACATCCCACCCCCTCCTCCATAAACAACCAATACCTCCCTCCCCCACCAGGATAACCCACCCCACCACCATCCCTAGACAACCCCCACCTGGATAGCCCACACCCCACCCCCTGGACACACCCCCCCCCCCCCCCCCTTGGATAGGCCATACCCCCATCCCCCTGGATATCCCCCCCACCCAGGATAGCCACCCCCCTCCCCAAACAGCCCACACCCCCTACCCAGAACCCCCCCACATAGACCACCCCACACACCCCCTCCCCTGCACCCCCCCCCCCCTATCTGGACAGCCCACTCCCACCCCCCACATGGACAGACCACCCCCCCCCACTGGACAGCCCACCACCTGGACCACCCCACACCCCCACCCCCCCCTCCCCTACTTGGACACCCCACCTTGACCCCCTTGATATCCCACACCTCTCCTTGGGTTAGCCCATACCCCCTCCCCCACACCCCTATAGCCCCTCTACCCCCTGCACCCCTACCCCCTAGACAACCCACCCACCACCTGGAAAACCACCCACCACCTGGATAACCACCACACTTGGACAGTCCCCCTTAAACTCTTGCAGCCCCTTGGGGTATTTTTATTTAAAATAATTTTATTCATTAAGAAATCCAAACTATAAAGAATTATCCATTTCACTAAAAAAAACATAAAACCGCACTAAACATAAAACACAAAACCCCACTAAACAAAAACATAAAACAACCATAAAAAAACCATTAACACACTAAACAAAAAACATAAAACAAACCCTTCACCCCTTGCACTATACAGACCCCACTAAACATACCCTTTACCATGTATGAAGTGTAGAACAAAAAAAAAACCTAAAATAAACCAAAGGGTTCAGTACTCCAACAGCTATAACTCTAATTTATCCAAAATCAAAACATCAAACATAAAACCAAAAGAGGGAGAACACTAAAACTAAGGTATGTCTTACTAATTTGATGTGTAGAAATAAAAATTTGTTTGACTGAAGAAGATCTTCACTTGGGAGGTGTTTCGTGGCCGAGAAGACTTTGGGAGGAGGTCTGGATTAGGTCTGCAATCCGGCTGACTGGGAGCTGGGGGCGCTGAGTATTTGGGGTAAAACTTTCCCAACAGTTTTTAAAAACTGTCGGGAATGATTCTCTTTACCAACGGTTTTGATAAATGTTGGTATAGCTTAGATAAAACAATTATTTACCAACAGTTTGAACAAATTGTTGGAAAATGTAGCTTCTTTTACACTATCAACGGTTTCTTCAAACTGTTGATATATTACCTTTGGGAAAACACCAGATTCCAGTAGTGAACCTAAACCTTTTTTAGTTCTTGTTCCAAAACCTTCTCTATAAACTTCTACTTCTATGAGTCACAGTGATTTAAAATCCTTTGGAACTACTCTATTAGATGGATTTTAAAATATCATGAACACGAATCCTTCTCCTATGACAAATCTTAGTGAAAGAGATGCGACTTTGCTGTTAGAGAAAATCATATGGCCCAATTCAACCAAAAAACATCATGAAATAAAAGAGGTTTGAATTGAAAACAATTAATTGAGTGATAAGGTGATGCCTCTCTGAGCTATGGTTGAAGATATGAAAATAGTGTTGCAATCAGGATAAGCCCTTATTTCTCATTTTGTTGAGGATGTTAGAGGTCCGATTCCACATAAATTTTCCTCTCTAATTCAACCTAATTTGAATTTAATATTTGAAAAAGTGGCTGAGTGAAACATCCAGATATTCAATGAGATGTGTGAGATTGTTTTTGGTTTCAAAAAACTAAATAATGAGTACAAGGGATGTCTATTGAAAGTTATCAATTAGCTTAAGTACCTCACTTCATCTGTTACCGCCTCTAATGCATCTGGATAGTCATCTCAAACCCTTTCACAGTGATCTGATCTATACTGTTGTTAAGGAGGAACTTGAATCATTTTTAAGTGTCTTTGAATAGGAGAGTTTATCTACAGTTGTCAATAATAGTGACAGAGACCTTGATTTGGTGATGATTCATTCAAATATTATAAATGATGCTCAGGAAGAAATTACTAAAAAAGAAGATTTCTACTTTATTTGGATTTTCTCTAAGCTTGACATGACCAATCATTTCAAATATCTTATTGGGAATTTGAAAATTCCTCCTATCACTGAAGCTTTCGAGGTTCAAGTCAAAAAGTTGAAATATTTCACTCCTCTATTGGACAAGCTCATGGATAAAAATGATGATTTCAATAAATCCATGCACTATAGTGGTGAGATCATTACTGATGCAATTCAGTTGTTGAAGCATTATCTTCATGTGAAAAGCACTGCCAATGGAGCTCCTGCAGTAGCACCTTTTTTATCAGGTTTAATTACCTCATCATCCACTGGCTTTGATTCTTCCTCGATGTCTATGTATCAAGCTCTGAGCTAGATCATACCTATTATCATTGACCAAAACTTGCCTCAGTATTCAATGAAACCCACTTTGTCACCTTATGTTCGTTTTGAAGGGATACCTCTTCCTTCTCTAACAGTGGTCTCACTCCCTTATTCAACCTCTACTTCTTCTCTTGTGGCTCCTTTTATGCTGCTACAAAGGTAAAATCGAAGACAAATAGTGGAGAAGAAAAGTGAAAACTATATCTTGATAGGGATGTTTTGTAACTTTTCCTACTACTCGTAATGACACATATCTTTCCATCCAATGTAATCTGCACTATTTTTTTTCTATTATTTTATTTTATTTCCTTCTTTTCTCTTTTTCCTATACTCTTTTTGATAATCCTAGAAGGGGGATATTGTTGGACTCCTCTTGTGTTTATCAGGTTTTAATGATCACAACTATTGTTAACCCTATTTACACTATCTCTAATCATGTGTAGAGATGGTTGGTTTCCCTATGCTTTAAATAAACATTAACAAATCCTGATTCCTATAAATCATGTTTGATTATTGTATGTTATATTTAGTTTTTGTTCTATAAAGATTTACTCTATGAATGATTAAGTCTAACTCATTCTGTGAATATTACTGCTTAAAATTGTTTATAGATATTTTGATAAGTCTGAGAAACCATGATTCTACCACTGGTTCTGGTTTTCTGGTAAAGGACCAGACACCATTACCAGACACCGTGACCCAAACTCCGTGACTAGACACTATGACCCAGACATCATGACCATACATCGTGACCCAGACATCGTGACCAAAACACCATGACCCAGACACCATGACCAGATACTGTAATCAGTTTGAGATCTCATGAAGTCTCTGGCACCGGTTCCTTGCTTCCATCACCAAGACATTGTTCAATGTTTGGAAAAGGACCATACACTATGATCCTAACACCGCATATGTGCTACCGGTTCCTGATCTCAATGCAATTATAGGATCAAAAATGTATGACCACTCAAAGGCAAATAAGAAGACACAATTTCATGGTGACACAGTTTCCAAGTGACACTATTTCAAGACAAACTGTGACACCATTATTTAATCTATTTTTCCATTTTCAATTTAATTTCTAATGGTCAAATTTGAGTCATTTAAAGTAACTGACACAATTAATGTTTTTTTTAGACATGTCACCTGATAGTATGGGGTACGAGGTGCATAATACATGCATCATGTTAGTTCCAACATTTTCACTCTCATTTAAAAAGGATGATAAGTCGGGCTACATAAATACAGACATATATGAAGAAGAGTGATCATTTTGAAAAAGAGAACTGATACATGAAACAAGATACAACTGTAGAACACGTGAAGCACTCTCAAATAAAAAATCCTAGACATCTATAGATCAGATCCAAAAACATCTTCGTAGTACCAAATCCATGAATAACACAATCTAGATATAACTAGAAACCAGATCACCAGACTTGGGATACTCTATTTTTCACAAGAAGAATCAATACCTACATCTGCTTCATCCTAGAAGCCCAGAGTGACATAGAATAACACTCAGAGAACTTCTAACCCTTTCTCATTATATTTTTTCTATTGTGTACAGCATTCAGCTTTCGAGAAGTGTGTCTGTGTCTGTATTAAAAATACACATTGTATCCTATATTAAACTGAAGGATACAAGATATCCTTCCTCTCATCACTTCTAAAATCTGTTTACTCCCACATATAAGTGTGGAAGAGGTTCTTGTGTGACTTCGTAGTTTATACCCACAAAGAAAAGTGGAAGAGGTTGTGTGACCTAGACTGCCATGTGCACTATTGTTTACCCCGATCCATGGTGTGGATCAAGTTTATTAATATAAACTACTTTGTGGCAGGTGATCACCAAGTGGAGTGGATTAGGACTCAGCTTTAGAATGAACCACTTATTTTATCTCCTATGTGTTTTAATTTAGTATTTCTCTACATTACTATATATTTCATAAAACACTAGATTTTAATTTGATATTTAGTATTTTATAGAAGTTAAAATTTCTTTTACACATTATAATAGCTTCAAAAGTTGTATCATTAGCTCACATTGATATTTCTGATAATTAATAAATCTTCTGAGAATTTATTCAAACAGTCAAACTAAGGGTATTACCTTAATTTACTTGGTTGTATTTTTTTTATTGGGGATTATTTATAAGTAAAATTTTTATCAAAAATATGTATATATGCTCAATTCACCCACCCCCCTGAGTACTCTACTCTGACAAATATCTTGAGTCTGTATTGATGTTTTTTTTGTTTTATGAATACACCATAAGTATTCAGGGACTTGAATACTCTGATCTTTCATCCATTACTAGATCAATTTATAGTGATTTTTGTCGATGATATCATAGTGTACACTCAATTAGTGGACGATCATGCACAACATTATTGAATAATCTTGAGTACATTAAGAGAAAATCATCTTTACACTAATCTAACAAAATGATTTTTTGGATTGATAAATTGTACTTCATGGGTCATGTTAACATAGAGGTTGGAGTTTATGTAGACAGAAAAAAATATGAAGCCATGGTATCTTATGATTGTCACAAGAATTTCTTTAAGATACATATTTTTCTAGATTTAGTATGTTATTATTGGTGTTTTATCTTAGTAGTTTTCTATCTAGAAGCACCTAGGTGTATTGTAACAAAGAATAGGTTGATATTTGTTTGTTCAGATGCATGTGAGAGATTTGTTTTAGTATCTTAAGGGAATTATATCCTCAAAACTAATCCCCATCATACCTGTTTTGGGTAAGAAATTTTCCATATACTATTATTTGTTTGGAGTTGGACTCAAAACATTTCTGATGCATGAGGGTTGAGTTGATACTTATGGATCCATGAAGTTGATTCTACATGAGTGGAGTTATACTACTCATGATCTTGATAAAGATATAGTTGTACATGGCCTTAGATCCTGGATAAAATATCTTATGGTTGAGAGGTTTTTGGGGTACATGAACAAAAACATCCTCATGTACATGTACTCTCAATGGAACATAAACCATTGTTAAATGATATTTGGTGAGTATATATAGTCATTTGACATCTTGTTTTATTATAAAATGGAAATGGGAATTATCATTTTAAATTCCATGGGACTGAATATTCCGATATATTAGGTGTGGGAGTCTTGTGATGAGTGGTGGATTATGTATCTCTTTACAGGCATGCATATAGATGTTCATGTGTCCCAAGGATGAGTACTTGTAACTTAGATATTTGTTATACCCATTATTCATTTCCAAATCAATATATAGATGTTATATGGTCCAGAGGTATTAGATTAGTGAGAATATTTATATGGTTCATAGAAACCATCAGCAATGTCTCTTGGTAGCAGTAATGGTATTTTATACTATAGTCGAGTATGGGTTCCTATTGGCATATGTGAGGATATTATGAGATATTTTCATGCTTCTATATGGGTGGAAGACCCATGTCTGACAAATATGTATCGTGATATCCATAAATAGAACTTGGGACAAGTAATGAAGAAGGAGGTAGAGGGATTTGGGGGGGATGGTTCACTGGTCAGTAGTTGGAATCTGATCATCAGAGGCCTGGTGGGTTGTTATAGCCTCTCCCCATTCCGAAATGGAAATGTGATGATGTCACTATTTTTTTTTCAAAGGATTATCTAGGAAACCTTGCAATAATGATGAAGTTTGTGTGATTGTAGATCGACATTTGAAGGTAGAACATTTTTTCCGATTTTATAGACCTTCACTATCGATATTCTTGGTAGTTTTTATGTGAGTGATATATTTTGGTTTCATAGTGTTCCCAGGAGTATCACTTATGATAGAGATACACATTTAACATCTTGATTTTCATAGGGTCTTCATAAGTATCTAGGATGTCACGTTCTTCAGAGCATATCCTATCATCTATAAACTGATGACCTATTTGAGTGGATTCTTAATATTGTGGAGGATATGTTATGAGCCTTTGTTTAGTGTTCTGTTGGTTATTGGGAATGGAATTTGGGACACATTGAATTTTCCTCTAATAAATTCTTCCAAGAATTGATCCAAATGGAACCCTTTGAGTCCTTTTTTTTAATTATGTCTACTTCATCTTGTTGTTGGTTAGAGGATTTTTAGTCAGTGGTTATTGGACCTAGTCTTAGGAAGTATATTTATGAGAAGGTTCGGTTTATTATGTGTTGGTTGGTGAATTTTTATAGTAAAAAAATATTATGATGACCCTCAAAGATGACATATTAATTTTGAGGTGATTCGTCTTGTTTTCTATTAGGATTCTCCTACGTTTAGGAAATATTGTATCTAGAAATTTTGAAAGCTAGTGCATAGGTTTTTTGGGATGTTTGAGATGTTGGAAAGGGTTTCTAGTTGTGTACTGATTGGAAATTCCATAGCACTGTAGTTATATTAAAAATGGTTTTCAAATATCATAGCTTTGGAGATTTCATCAAGTCCATATTCAAGTTTTGGACATTGATGACATTGATCTAAGTGTAGATGTGTATTTCAAGGATAATCCAATATAGATTTAATAATATCGTAAGAAGTATATTTGATAAAAAACAACACCTTTAGTTTGAGTGTAATGTCACCATGGTAATGTTAAATAAGATACATGGGGTAGGGAATCATATATGAAATCACATGATAAAACATGTTTTACAATACACCATAGTGATTATCAAAGAAGCTCAGGGTCAATCTATTATATGGTGGGGAGGTTTCAAGATCTCATATTTTTCCAACTATTTCCCTCAATGAATTTTAGGTTGAAGCTCTTATCATTCTGGTTCTAATTATTCTTTAATCCTTGGTGATTGAGTCTCATTTAGGAGTAGAGATATTTTTATTGCGAGAATGACCTAAAGTTCATGTTTTTTTAATTAATAGAGAATGGGTAATGGTGTTGACTATGGATGAGGTTTATCCATGGTTTGGAAGGATTTTGAGTTGGTTGGTACTTTCCCTATAGAAGCTATGCTGGAATATATTTACTAGACACTTTTACATCGTGAATGGTTTATACGACGTTAATGTGTTATTCAGATGATCCCATGAATAGGTTTATCGAATGAAACTATTATATATCATGAAACTAGTTCATGTCATGATATGGTAGATCAGAGTTATTTTTACCCGAAGCAATACATTTTTCATTGTATCTCTTAAATTGATATATTAACATCATGAAAGGGTTTCACATCATGAATCTCTTGGGCTCAATGGTTCTAAACCATGTTGTAAATATGATTTTATTTCATCCATCGTGAAGCACTCTCTATTAAACCCTTGGCTGAATCAAGATGGTTTTGGATCCATTCATTCGATTATTTACACCTTCATCATGCATTTAATCACTGGTGTTGCTGAAATTCTTATATAAAAGGATTTTCCTAGTTTTTATAAAATTATAGAATAAAGGGATTTTCCTAGTGATACTGAAATTCTAAGGATTGACCTAATTATGTGATTATTCAATAGACTTATGGTTATGGTTGGCATGTTTATTTTATATAATGATTAATATTCTAGCATGGTACTGAAGTACTTTGATTATTACGTCAAAATAATTATTAGTTCATACACCTGATGACTTATTTATTGCATGAACTTATTATCAGACTAGTTTTTCAGGAACAGTGGTGATGAATTCCTGATTTTTACTCACACCATATATAGGCTATCATTTGGTACCTGATAATATTACATGGTTGTAGGTTTGGATAAGGAAAATGGAACTTGTATTTGATTTTTTTCTTTCTAGAAGGGTTGTATCTTGGAGATGGGAATGAATTAGCTTCATGACTGGGATCTCTTGAGATTATTTATTTATTAATATAATTTTTTTCTATATTAATTTAGTTTTAAATTTAGATAAATTCAAGTCTATTATTACATTATCATATTATTATTATTGGATTGTTCAGTTAACTTTTATTTTATCGTTTATGAACTCCGATTTTTTTTCACTACTATTTCCCATTACACTAATACATGTTCATTTATGATGTATTCTAGCTCTATAACAGGTGTATATTCTCCAAAATATATTCTATACACCCCCACATCTATTCGGAAGACACTTTTACATGGGGAATCATGATTTAGGTCTAGTAACCAACCTAATTTGGCCTTGTGAGAGAGTACCAGATCAGGGGACATTACAAAAACTATTTTTGAATGGATTCCATTCTAGGATAGACTTGCCTCTTGCCAAGTGTATGTGAAAATTATTTATTCCCCAAATAAAATGAATTTATGTATTCATAGGGGGTAGTTAACCATAACTTATTTGAAAAATGGAATCTTAACCTATTAAAATGATTTTTATTAAAAATTAATTTGTGGGACCATATTTATCTACATTGAAACTTATTAGTATCATAGTGTTCTAAATAGATTTCAAAGGGGTTCATGGAACATTCCTATTTCAAAGAATATTTTTATGATGGGTTTCAAATTTAAATTTAGTGGATTGGTATTATAAAAAAATTCAAAGGCCCTTTTGGAAATTTGATAAAAGCGTATTGATTTGAAATTTTGATTACCCTCATTGTTAATCCACTTTGATTATATTTTGTTTTTTATGAATTGGGTCCATGTGGGAGATGTTTATTATTTATTATTATGCATATCTATTAAACAGTATTTTCCAAGTGAGGGTGTTAGATGAAATATTATGTTTATTTCATATTATTTAAATGATAAATTATATAATTTTTTTGTTACTTGCCTCTATTTTTGACATGTCATGGGAGTAAAATGAGACAAAGTATAGGTATGGGTATGTGAAACCCCCAGTGTGGGTTATTTTATTATTTAGGGTCATTTATCATGGTAGATGTGCACTCCAAAGATGGATTATATATTTTAATTTGTTTAAGGAACTCATGTTGTGGATTTTAAAGTTGGGTTAGTTCAACAAGTCTATCATGAATCTGATTGGTTCATAGTTCCAATATAGGGTTCCATGTTTCCAGTATAGATCATATTAAATGAGTCCAATTATTTTTTCCATAATGATTAGATTCATTTCATTTTTATTTATAGGATCCTCACACATATTACTTATTTGTAAAACAGATCTTGAATTGGTTGTGTGGAGCCATTTTTTGGATGTCATTTGTTTCATCAGATTCCATTGATATATTTGGTGAATATTATATTTATTCCTTATTTTGATCAATTTTTTATTTTATTTTAAAAATTATTTGTAATATTTTTTAATGTGTAGTTTCCTTTAGAATTAAAATATTTGTTTTTAAAAGGTATTTAAGAAATGTTTTAGTTTAATTTGAAGAAATTATTGAATTTAATTATGAACATAAATATGAATTTGTGGGATTTAATATATGTAAAAGGACAAGCCCTAATTTATAAATTTGGTTATAACTATGGTTTTATGAGATATGAGATTTATTTGATTTTAAAAAGTTTAGCATGAGATATATAAAGAAAACAATAAATGATTATATTTTTTCCATGTTTCATGCACTTGTGAAAACTTATTTTATAATGAATGTTCAAAATAGAACCTATGGATGGTAATATAAAATTATCTATAATTAATTTTTCTGAAATCGTACTAGGAATGTTTTTCCCATACCTTTCATATGACAGAAGTGTATTTAAAAATATGTATCCCTTATATTTTATATCACGTTCCATGTATTTTATTCCATTCCTTGATATTTGTTTGTTCTTTGAGTATATGATTCTTTATTTGGTGAGAAACTATGGGAAATGTCAGGGTTTCGTTGGATTGTTTTGGGTTTCATTTTAATTTTGGGATATTGTATCAATCGATTTAACCTAGTTTATTTTATTTCCATATTCTTATACTTTATTTTTATTTGGTTGATCTTTTAAATATGTTATATTTGGATGGTTATATTTTATTACATGTATGGTTGGATTATTATTTGGTATATTCTTATTTGGATTTCATGGATTTCCAACATCTATATGTGTCAAGATAGACTCTTGGTAATTTCCATTGTTTGTTAAAATTATTATATGAGGGTATAAATCCTTCCCAAGTGATTATTTATAATTCCCAAGAACATGTATCCAGCCCATAAAGATCAAGGATTCCCTTCATGGTGAGTGGAAAGCCAGTTCGAGTGACATCCTGGCTCCTCCTAGGTCATTTCATTACATATCGTATAACTGCCAAGGTTTCTTGTTAAGGTAATATATGTTAGAGTCACTCAATTTTTATTTGGGTATTTTATGGAAGGATTGTGATTTGGTATTCCATTCGATCTATGGAATTTATTCACATGAATGTTCTTGATCACTACCTTCTATGAAAATGATTTAGTTTACATAGGACTTTGGGACATCATATTTGAATTGGAATTTCATTTTAATTATCATGAATAATATATTGATCATAATCTTGTTATATGAGTATCCTTAGGGGCTATTTTGATTTTGGTAAGAAGAAAAGGGATTGAAGGTGTGTTTTATTATTAAACTACTTGATAAAATACACATTGACCAAACACTTTATCTTAGAGACATTTTAGGAATTATTTATTGACCGATCTATTTTACAATTTTTTTTCTAATACAAGAAAACTTGTTCATCTAATTTGGCATTGATATTTATAGTAACCTTGAGTTATACCTAATGATAGTTTTCAATTCATATCATTTTTTTGATGTGATAGTGATGGTATTAGTTATTTCATCTATTTTTCTTATGTTGATATTATTAAAACTAATTTTTTTATATAAAAGGTAAATTCATTAAAAAATAATATTTGTTTGAAATGGGACCTTAGATCTTGGTTATAAAATTTAATTGTTTTTTATGTAATTTTTTTTAAAACTGTTATTTTGATGTTCGGGTTGATGCCTCTTTTATTATTGAATGTATAAATTCTGTGTTGAGGGAAACCCATTTCATAGGTCGTGGGCCTAAGAGGCACTAGGGCCAAAGATACATGGTCCTAAATTCCCAACAACTGACCCTTAAGTCCCTTTAAACAAGGTCGATGTCCCATGGTGCTATAACATTCTAGGATTTTCACACAAAAATATTACATATAAATATATGAATATTCAATACATTTCACAAATAAACACCCAATGACCATTTAATTTTAGCATATATTGAGTCTAGATACACAATCTTCTTATTTCATGAAAGATATTTAAAATCTCAAAAAATATACTCCCCCATAGTACACTTTAATGAAATAACCTAATTTAGACATTTCATTATGACCTAGTGAAAGAAAACATAATAAATGGGTGAGGTTAGATGATTAGTAAGGGTAAAAAATGGAGATAACAACTTATTATGATCATAAGGTTTTTATAACATAAAAATAGAATATGAAAACCATACCTCTTATACCATAGATCATAAACATGAATCATTGCATAAATATTTGATGTTCGTAAGAAATAAATAATAAGGTAATTAAAGTACATAAGCCATGAAAGTATAAAATTATCATAGGATATAGATTTTTGGAATACATATAAGCATAAAAACCTTATATCATGGATACCCACCACGACATTAAAAACATGTTAGGCTTGGGCTAACCACCCCTCTACCTACTTCAATATGGGGATGAACTCTCATGTGCCATCTTTTTTAGGATTGGGATAAGCTCTTTTTCACCCTCTTTTTTGAGCATGGAATATCTTCTCATGTACCATATGAGATTATAGAAAATTAACAATTAACTAATCCATTTGAGGGAAATAGTGGCCCCAAATATCACATAATCCATAAATTTTTGTGCCATAATATCATAAAATATTCACAATAGAATAACCCATATAATTTAAATGGGTGTCATTAAAATTTCTTCATAACATAACCCATGTAAAAAAACAACAGGTTTCATAAATATATTTTAATCATAAATATAAACCATACAAATAAAGAATAAGGAAGTAATCATTGGATCATATCCCTATTAAAGATTATGTAACATTAAAGGATGTCATCTTATATAGAAAATTATTTTAAAATAATACATGGAATATTTCATGGGGAAAATAACATTTTCAATTTGAAAATAATTTATTCAAATATAAAAATTATCCAAATATTAATGAAAAAATTTAATTTAAATTTAACTTGGAAACATTAAAATTAATCATTTAATTTTTTAATTTTCATAATCAGGGATAATATAGTTCACATCGTACACATTAAAATGAATATTCCTTTAACATTTTCATTAAAAAGTAAATAAAGCCTTATTCAGAAATTAAAAATAAAATAATTTTAAAAACAATTTTTTAAAGTAAAACATGGAAAAAATGTATTCCAAAAATAATTGGAGAATAATGACAAATTTATTTAAATCATGTTTAGAAAACATGGACATCGATGAAAAATGTTTTTTGAATGAAGAGAGAAATAAGTATAGTTTTTACATAAATTTTTTTTTAATCATGAGTAAATAAAGAGAAGAAATTGAACGAAAAAATGTAAAAATAATAAGTAACCATAGGAGAATAAAATTCATGACTTTATTGGGAGTTCAATTATAATATTCTATCATTGTAGCCATATTCATAAATAATCCTAATAAATAATGAGAATGTAAAACAAAACCCTTACCACATTGGTAACCTTTAAATCATTATAACCCTGGTATAAATATCCTTATATGGAAATCTAAATACCAATATATTTTATAATAGTAATTATAAAATAAATTAATTTTCAATATATACACCACACACACAAAAAGTGGTGAATATGGAATGTGTCACAATGAAATACAAGATAAATAAAAATACTTTACCACTTTGGAATGTTTTGAATCTTAAACCCCATTATTGAATAACATAAAATTAATCATTAAATATATTTAAAGTAATTTAATTCCTAATATAACATTTAAAATTATAGTTATGTACGCCATAAAAAAGAAACAAGTGGTGAATATGGAATTTGTATCCTAGAAATGAAATAGAGATCAGGAATCGCTTACCTTAAGTATTGAATTCTTTAATACATTTTAAAAACAATTGTATAATAATTAAATGGTTGTTAAAAATATATCCTTGAAATATAAATTTATATATAAAAACATATATTATTTACTTATGACCTTTTATTACCCATTTATTAATAATTCCTCGTTAAAATCACATTATGGGTAGTAACTACTTTGTATTTCATGTATGTTTTGGTTTTGGAATTTTCAAAACAATTACATTGATAGTGGTTACATAATATATATAATTATAAACATGATATAAATATTATATATATATATTTTATATGTTTTTACTATAATACATTAATGTTAGAGATATAAAATTATTGTCATTGTTCATGGATACATTAGGTCGTACGTATGCATGAACATAGTTTAAATTTTTTCAAAGGATGGAATAAAAGAAATGTAAATGTATATAAACATTATAGACTCATTATTATGGAATATATATCACATGTTTTCATTATATGTATCCTTTTTACCTTTCAATTAAAGCGTATGTGGAAAACAAATTGCATCGCTTCCCTTGGTGTTAGTCTGCCGTACACATGAGTAATGTTATCGTATTCCCATGGATTGGAAAGTAAGAAGGTATATAAGATATTATAATTCCAAAATAATATTAATTTAATTAACATATTATATAAAAATTTAATACATTATTATCTTATGTCTTGATAGGTGTTGATGGAAAAAAATTACATTGGTTTGTGATATGGCAGTCTGTCGGACACATGATCTATGGGTATTGCATCCCAAATGATGGAAGGGGAGTTATATATTGTTCAATAAATTAACATAATAACATATGATTATATCCTAGATATTTTTTTAACATAATTTTTTAATAATATTCTAAGGATTTACAAGAAGAAATAAAGTGGGAACGCATGGTAAAGGATTATATCTCCTCTTCAGTGAACCCCTTAATGTTTACACCTAAAAACATCTTAAAAGAGTTTAGTATCAAAAATAAGGGCTACAGTATGTGCAGAGTGACTTAAGAAATTTATTTTTTAAGTTATTCTTTGATAAATGTTTTTTTTAAGTGTGTATAAGAGATTAAGGGGGTTCCCTTTTATAAGTGGGTGAAAGGGAACACTTGAAATATTTGAAAAGAAAAAGGCCTACCCATGTTTTAAACATGAAAAAAGGAACAAAAATGGATAATTGTTGAACCTTATAATATATAAGGGAAAATTATTTCTATAAAATTGGGTTTTAAGATGTTTATTGGTCATTTTACGCCTTATATATTTATTTTATCCTCTAGTCAACAAGTTTTATTGTTAACCTTGATAATTAATTTTTACTAATTTTACTTTTAATTTATACCAATAATTAAGTTGAACATATTATATAATTTTAAATATTAATATGAAAAATATTAAATAAAACATTACAAATTCCATTATTGATGTGGAAATTTTAAATTTTAATATAAAATCTCAGAGGCGATGAAGAAGAGGGATTCTGAAAAAAAAAATGTTTAAAAGTATAGAATGTTTTAAAACCAAAATTATTTATGAAATTGATTCAAATGACCTAAATATAATTAATAAACATATAATTGAACTATTTTTACTTTAAAAAACATCTTCATATAAAATCGATCATGTAAAGGCTATAAAATAGTATGCAGTTTTTAATAACAAATAGTATTTTTTTACTATTAATCAAAAAAATTATCTTTGCAGAAAGTGATCAAAAAAATGAAAAGATAATATTAATATTTAGATTAAAATAATTAAGATTATTTTTTAAATTAAATTATCTATAAATAAAAAATATATATTTTTTGGTCACATAAGTAATTAATTTTTTTAAAAAATAGTAATTTCAAAACGTATAAAGGAGATACTAAAAAATAAGTTATTTTTTATCAATATGATTTATTTATATTAAAACATTATAATTAATATTTATAATTTTTTCCTATTAATTATAGTATGTTTAATGTCTAGGATATATTGGAAATGTTTAGTTAACAATATTAACAGTATATAGTAATTTGTTAAAACATAGTGTTTCATGTAACAAAATTTATCGAAGAAATTAAATTTAGTTGAAAAAATATGTCATAAAAACTCAGTTTATTAAATTACATCGCTCTTAAAACGAATATCCCCATTTAAATTCAAAACTAAGATAAAAAAAGGATACTTTTATAACATCTCATCCTCAAGTTCATACATAGCTTCATCAAATTGGTGGTTTTTCTACTAAACATTAACTACATGAGTGTTTTTGTTTCATATAACTTACTCTATATGATCCAGAATCACTAAGGGGTGTTCTTCAAATTAAATATCATTTTACATTGGTATGACCATTGAGTTTATTAAATGTAAATGATTAGGTATGTACATTATCACGATAGTTACAAAGAACACATCGTGGACCTAAGACTGGTTTGGTGGGAGAACTAATTGATATGATACCATCCTCAAAATTATATATATATATCCTTTAAAACATCTAGAAAAGTCCATTTATCGTGCTAAGAAAAGCATTGTTAATCTCGCCAAAAATGAAGGGGGTACTTTTAATCAGTGCAAAAAATGCTAATAAAGACCCCTTTTAACAACCCTAAAAAGCACTAATAAAAGGGGTCTTTTATTGGTGCTACAAATCACAGATAAAAGGGTCTGTTATTAAATCTTTTTTAAAAGAACTGATTAAAGTTTAAAAAATCTATAAAAAAATATTTTTTTTGCAGATTGGTGGGGGGGTTTAATATCGCTTGACCCCCTCCCCCATTAAATAGTGCTTTGAAGCACCCTCTCCCTCTCCTACCTCCCAAGAACACTAAATCCCCCCCCCCACCCAACCCTTTAACCGTGCTAGCACACCCCTTTAACAACGCTAGCACAACCCTTCACCACCATGCGTGCCCCTACCTCCCCAAGAATCTGAACTCGATACCTCCCATTGTGTGCCAGGACCCTTTACAACTCCTCTATATTTGTTTGTCATCGATTGAAGGATATATCTATATATATATATATATAGTTATATTTATTCATATGTTAATATATATTTATATTAAAATATATATTTAGTAATATTAATATATATATATATATATATGTTAATTTATTTGTATATATACAGGTATATTTTAATTTATGTATTTATATAGTTATATATTTATATATCTATATATTTATTCATATTTTAAAATATATTTTTACCTATCTACTAATATATATTTACTTATATTTTTATCCTTATATTTATTTTTATATTAATATATATCTATTTTTAATAAAAGCACAAACTAATATACACACACACACATTATATAAGTATATAAATATTCATATATTTTTATTTTAAATACATTGGATATTAATATTTTATTTAGATAAGACAAATATATTGTGAAAATTATTTTATATGTAAATGAATTTAATTATTTATTTATAAAATTAAATTTTTTATGTTTGAATATATAAAAAAATGTGTATATATTGTTATATATTTGATTATAAAGAGTAGAACATTATAAAAATTGATAAAATTTCAAATTTAAAATATCCATATGAATGTAATCCCTCATAATAAATTCATTCTCTATTGAAAAACAAAAAATATCCCCCTTAAAGGAGGCTTATATTCCATTTAATGTTAAAGAAAATTGGGTATTCAGACTAAAAACTCAGTTTTAGAGGCCTTCTTGGCCATTTTTTGGCCCGAACAAATAGTGACTAGAGTTATCTCAATTCATAATGGTGTAGAGGTTATCGCAAACTTTGATTAGATATGTTGTAGAGCTCTAACAGACACACAAATCAAAATTTATTGTCGTTTTATGTTTGAGTTACGTTTTCAACTTATTTTAGATCTTTTATTAATATTTATATTTTTTGGGTCTTTAAATTGTTATTAATTTACAATTACTCGATGATAATTACAAAATTATTAATTAATAGTATTTTTTAAAATATTTTTTAAGCAATTTTCACTACATATCTTATATATTAAGTGAAAATTTCTATTTATACTTATATAAAACATTTTTAATATATATATATATAATCAAAATAAATATACTTATATAGTTATATATGAATATATTATTTTTTGTAAAATAATTTTTTAAGATATACCCATTATCAACGCTAGTAAGAAAGCACTAATAACGCTCAGCCCCACCCTATCAGCACTACTAAAAAAGAACTGATAAAGGGGGCCCTTTAACAGTGCTAAAACCCACTGATATAGGGGTAACTTTATCAGCGCTGAAGAAATATATGATAAAGGGGACTTTTAACAACACTTATTTTAGCACTTTTAAAAGTACCCATTATCATATATCTTTTTAGCACAGATAAAATTACCCCTTTATGAGTGTTTTTTTATTATTGTTAAAGGGTAGAACTGTGAAAACCCATTTTGTTGGTAGTTCTTGGTTTGATGAAGAATTTAAATGGTACTGATATAACTATATAATAGTTTCCCTTATTTCCTAATCTAATTACCATAATCCATGTAAGAATTCATAAAAACTCTTTCTCACCAACTTCTAATTCTATATCGTGTCGGTGATTGTCTAGATAACTTTTCTGCCTACATTTTCCTTTTTTTATGGGTTGGTGAATGTGTCTAACATTCTCTACCATTTCATTAGATAGGTGAGGTCCTAATATATTTATTTCTTTAACTTCATCCTATAACATTGGTGTTTCATAATTCTTTCCATTTAGGTATTCCTAAGGATCTATTTGAATGCTCGAGAAAAACATACTATTTTATCAAAATACAACCAGAGGAAGGTGTTGATCTTATCCACATTTGAAATACATATAATAAGATCGCAACATATCCTCAAGGGTCATAATTTTCCTTTAAGACTAAATATATTACTAATGGTGATATATAGTTTTGAAACAAAAATCTATTTCATGTGGCCACTAAATACTTCACTAGAGCATTGATGCAAACTTTGAATCCTGATATTATATAATGTAATGTGGTACTACATGAAACCTTAACACAACCTAAATGTATATCTTAGAAATCTAATCCAGATGGAAATTTTATCTAATATTAATGAATTATGATGAATTTGTATGGTTATCGACTACAAACCATATATAATTATTCCCTTTATATATTTGGGGGATTCACAAGAAAAAATCCATGGTGAGAATTTTCCATTTCCATTTATATTAGATAATGGTTATAGTGTCCACTTATACTTTTTCCTGTTATTCTTAACTTAATGACATACCATGCATCGAGATAATATTCTGCAATATCTGCCTTTGTTTTTTCAACTTAAAATACTCTTCCATATAGGCTAGTGGTAGGCGATAAACCCTTTTCACCCTTTGATTGTGGTTTCAAGCCCTGTGACCTTGACAGATGAGATAGGTTTTACTTATCATGCGGGTTATATTTTTCCAAAACTAAATTGTTATAATAATTATAACGTCCTCAAATTACAATAACACATAATTACCTCAACATCAAAGATATGATAAACCCTAAATTTTATCAATACCATTAATCTTATGTCCACAAAAATTTAAATCCATTCCTCCTCTAAATAACATTTCACTAAAACATATACATAACCAAAGGGTTGTCTTTCCATAATTGTTTATTAGTGTATCCTTATTATTGATAAACACATATCATATAAAAACTCAAAATGGATTCTCATACATTGAACATATGAACAATATTAAACTCACAAATCCATTATGGTATCCATAACTCTTGTTTTAATCTTACATGGAGACATGTATGATTCCAAAATATAATTCACCATGTATTCCTTAAATAATCTATTATATTTGAAACCCCATTTCCATTATAATTTGTAGTTTATCCTTAAACTGATGGAATACCCAATGGTATTTCATAATTCTAAAATCCATGTAGAGTTAGATAATCAATGCCCATAATCATATAAAAGTTCACTAAATGATGAAAAATAATATTTTCATAGGGCTCATTCATAGAAACTACAATAAAAATATCAAATTTTGGATTAGAGGATAAGTGTGACCTACTAATCTTAATTCACATCATATATATTGATTGTGTAATATTTCATTTCTTTCTTTTGTTTAAATATATTTTTGTATCTTATTATTCTCATTATCCCTTGGATTAGCACATTTATTCCCATAATACCTGAATTTATTTCATCTATAGAACAGATGTGTGGATGGTATATTCTATGGATAATTATATTTGTTCACATCATTATCTAACATCTACTTATCAATTCCTCATCCATTAAAACGATTTCCTTCCATTACACACTTAAAATAATTAGTATCCCCATTAAGATAATTGAATCCATGTTTCCTTCCACAATTTGAGAACAAATGAAAGATTATATTTTTCTTTTCATTGTTTAAATATTTTAAATTGAATTAAATATTTATTTATTATCAAACCCATGAGAATGATGATTAACTCCAATATACATTTCCACCAAGGAAGCACATCGAATAGTTTCATCATAGATACTAATGTCCCTTACAGATAACTCCCTTTGTAGACTTTGTTTTAATTCAGAGAATAATCGTTATTCCTTAATTTTAGGTTGGATGATATTAATAGATGCATTCTTTACAAGTCTTGTTAAATTTTCCACATAGATACGAATATTATAAACATCCTTATTCTTTAGATCAAGTAATTTCATCCCCATTTTCATGAAAAGAATAAAATGTAATCACTTTTTGAAAAATAATATCTTAAATGCATCCCAATCCATGGATTTTATTTCTTCATGTTTCCTCATATTCATGATTAGATTAAAAAATTGGTTTTCTTCTCCATCCAAATGATAGACATACAGAATTTATTTTTTATTCACTAAATATTGAATAAGGTAAAATATATTTTCATTGGTACTAATCCATTTCCCGATAACTCGTGGATCAGTAGAACTGCTAAAAAAGGTTGGAATTTTCACATGATTGACTCAATAGAATGTTCTTCCATTATTTTTTCATTTAGATGTTCAAAATGATTCATATAATGTTTTTTAGGACTAAAAATGATATTTTCGATTCATAATACCATAAAATTTCATTCCTCGATAGGAAAATCATTCCATTTTCAATTGAATTTAATATTAACATGAATACTTTGGGTACCATCCATTGACTAAAAATAAAAACAAATACTCTGAAAAATAATAATCATTGTGGGAAAACAAAATAATCATAAAAAATATTATTTAGATGTCTAAATAATGAAAAAATCCTTTCAATCTATGACATATTATCCTTAACATAGGCCATACATTGTCATTATTCAAATCCTTCATGATGGTTCACAAAGAGTTTTTGAATTTCCCAAGCATATCCGCTTGGACTACCAAACTAGTTGCGCATCAAGGCCCATTGGTTTAAAATAGGTAATGATCGATTCTAGCTCAATGCATGATTTTTTGAGTTATCAACTCTAGGTAAAACTATTCTAGAACCAGATCCTCTTCTACTATCGAGAAAAGGATGTAATTTATTGGAAACCACTCAATATATCCTTCAAAAAAAAATTGAGGACACTTTATTATACTATGATTGTTCCTTATGGTTCCCAATAATGTTTTCTAATCTTAGTTTCTAATGGTTTTCTACATCTAGTTTTGGATACTAACTATAATAGCTCAGGGTTTTAATAATTATATATTATGAATTAATATATGAATATTCAATACATTTCACAAATTCAAGAATGCGGACTATAAATGTTAATTTTGTTTAGAGAATAGATACAAAATATTAATATTTCGTGAAATATCTTCACGTATCCAAAATATATCTTCCCAAATAGTATAATTTATAAAAATACACTATTTAATACATTTATTCATAACCTGTGGAAAGAAAACATAAGGAAGACTGATATGAAAAGCTCGGTAATGGTAAAAAGGGAGATATCAACATAATATTAGAATAAGGATATGAGAATATGAAAATAACATATAAAAACCATTCCCTACATATCATATATCATAAACATGAGTCACGTAATAAATCATGGAAATTCATTATCCATGAATCATAAGGGAGTCAAAGTATATAATACATGAAATAATGAAATTGTCACAAGACATAGATGTGTGGAATGCACAGAAGCACAGAAAACCTTATCTCCATGATACTCGCCAAGACATTCATAACACATTAGGATTTAGATAACCACCTGTATACATGCTTCAACCTTCATATAACCTCCTATGTATTCTTTTTTTAAACATGGGATAACCTCATATAAAAACACTTTTTTAGGATTAGGATAACATCCCATGTACCCTCTATTCCCATAGAACATCAATCATTACCCAATAAATTAGAGGGTGATATATTCTATAACCATCACATAATCCATAAATTTTTCATGCCATAAGAACAAAAATTCTTATTGTAGAAAAACCCATAGTAATTAAATGGTTCTTTGATCATAGTATTTTCATTGGTCATAGTCTATCAAAATTATTAAAATAATCCTAATACATCCTACTGGCTGACCAGGGCCATATCTCAAGGGAAAAGGGTATGGGAGTCTCACTATCCCAACACTAATGTATTTTTTCATTATTTAAAAAACATCTATAAATAATTTTTTCGATTAAATATTATTAAAATAGGGGAAACAAAAGTTAACATAATAGTGGGTGAAAGGGGTTGGACCTTGGGCTATACACACATATTCTTTATCATTCTCTAGTTATCATATGAAAATGTATTCAAGGTCATTATTACAGTGATCTAATCTATATAATTTTTTTCTGATCATACACAAGTGAAACCTCTCCTGATACATCTATTTTCACCTCCACTATAGTGAATTGGCAATGAACACACACAATCGAGGAATAAAATATCTCAATACCCAACTCCATCATATTTTGTTCATCCCCCAATCCGAAATGCTCCACTAGTATGAAATATGAACAGAAAGAGGTAAGGAGAGAGTATTTGGTTAATTTGAGGATGCGGCAGCTCATCGGAGAGAGCAGATGAATATCATTAATTTGCTTCTCCCTGATTTTTCTATTTCCACATGGATTTTTTTCAAATTATTAAAAATAACATGGTACCATTGTGATCTACCATGTCGTCTTATCCCTTAGGATAATTATCCAAGATTTGGAGTATTAAGACATCACGTTACAATAAGGGGTTGAATAAGAAGACAAAGAAACATGGGGGAAGATAATAACATAGTACAATTAAAAAATAAGTGGAATTAATATTAATATGATGAAACAAAATAAAGTGTAGGAATCGAAACCAAATCAGTGGAGGATGAATTTTTATACATGTAGAGGGTGAGATATATTTATAGAGAAGGTGAGGCATAAGCCTATTCCTCACCATCATTGTTGAGGTGATAAATTTGACTTTAGATAGATGGATTTTGTGTGTCATTATGGACCATAGAGATTAATTCTGCTGATCTGAATTCTTTATATTCCTACCCCCACATTTAGATTTGTTTCATCATTTCATGGTGTCAGTTTCAGATACTATCAGTTGGTCCTAGGCTTTGATAAATTTTTGCCTCAATGTTGGGCATATGTCTTTAGAAATCACTATAGTTAAAGGTACTTAGTATTTATAAATACATATAGATCTATAATTATAAAATTATAAGAGATAAATATACTTATTATATATACATTATATTATATATGTGTATATGTATATAGTTATATATATATATATATATTATTTTTTATTTTTTATTTTTTTTTGTTTCGTTTCTTAGTTTATTTTGATTCAATGGTGGGGGGAATTCTTCCTCTCTGAAAGTGGCGCACTCTAACTTCTTCACAGTAGAGGGTGGTGGCTATCCCATTTAGACCTAGTGGTGTTGAATCAACAGATCTTGTTCAAGTTTCTAAAAAATAATAGCATTAGAGAACTATTTTCTTTAATTGGATAGAGTGTATTTGGGGTAGTGGATTAGATATGTAGTGATGGTTCAGTTCAGCGGCCTCCTCAATAATAGATACTTGTAGGTTTTGGCCACCAACATCCTCGATCGAATTGGGTTCTATATTAATCGATGGTTGATAGTGTGTTCTTGTAGATCTATAAGATGAGTTTTAGTCTCTATAAATGGTCATGGGTTGGATTCATCTAGATATTTATATATTCTATTTTTCATAAGGATGTTGTATGGTTTGATTTAGATTTTTGTGAAGGGATCGGTATCCTTCAAAATATGGTTTTTTGATACTTTAAAAAGGCTGATAGTGAGAATAGACCATGGTCATCTAATTGATTAATGACATTGTCACTATGGTGACCATGGAGAAGAATTGTGGTAAAGTTCTAATATGGTAAGAAGGGTGGTCATGAAGGTGGCTCATGGTCTGTGTACTAACCGTGAGTGGAGTCTCTACAGGTTGGTGTCATGTTCAGTATACTAATCACGAGTGTTGGTATGATGTAGGTAGTTGTGGATGTCCCGGTAAGTTATGCATTGTTCATATGTTGAATTTACATGACTTTTGATATTTTTCATCCTACATTCAAAAAAATAATTTCATTTAAAATAAGTATTATTATTTTACAAATTTAAAAGGATAAATCAATTAATCACTTCAAATTAAAATTAAAATTATTTCCAATTCATATTTTTTACAAAATTTATTTACAAATATTTTTCAAATTCCATAATTCGCAATTATCAATAATCAATCATAATTTTAATTTAATCCATTTAAAAAATTAATTCCTTAAAAACCATTTTGTTTCCATTTTTAAATAAAAATAAAACTGCATGTATTTAGAAAAATAATTCGAGGAAATGAATATATCCCTAAAATTTAGTAATTAATTCATTTAATCATTTAAGATCAAAATTATTAATGATCACATAAATACTAGTTTTACTCGATGTTTGAAATGAATAGGTGGAATCTTCAATGAATAAGAGATAAAAATATGGAATATTGTGGCTCCCTTCACTCCACAACACTAAAATTATTTCACTCCAAAAAAATTTATCAATGAATCTTAATTTATTCAAAAATTAATATAAATAAATAAAAATCATCATGGATAAATTTAAAGTTAACATTCATAGTTTAAAAAAATGAAAGATTCTTCCAATGTTATAAATATTATCCCTCAAATGTAAAATAAACCACCTACTTAATTTAATTTAATTATTGTTTTAGTTTAGGAGTGCATCAAATTATATTTATGTGGAATCAAAATTTTAACAAGAAGAGCATCCATTTTTTCAATTTTCTTTAGTTTCCTCAAAAAAAATATTTATTTCCCACAAATAGAAACAACATAATTGAATTTCTTATAATTCTATTTCCATTATTTCTATGGATTCAATATTCACCTCACCTAAATGTACTCATTTTTATAAATTACACTTATTTGAAATTATTTTTCATAACAATAATTGTGTACCAAGAACTATTGAAAGTAACTTATTAAAATGGATTTATTTAATAACATAAACACACCCAATTACCTTTCCATAGAGATATATTATAGGTTCCTAATTGCCCAATTTTATTTTAGGTTCAAAGGACACATATCATTTTCATTTAAGTTGGCTCTTTAAGGTGTTTTGTCTTGCAGAGTTCAAGTTACCTTAAATCAAGTTCAACATAAAATTGAATTAATGTTATGAAATTGATTCTATACAAATATTTTCACCCAAACTCCATCTATTAATTCTAAGGCCAGATTACCATAAACTATTGATCAGATCATTCAAAAATCACATAAAAATATTTAGTTCTCATACCAATGGTGTATACCATTTCAAGAATGGTATTTCCACACTAAGAAATAAACAAACTATGTTCATGAAATAGATGGAAAATTAAAACAAAAAACTATAAAAACATCCATGTATATAAATATTAAACCACATTTTTGTATATTATAGAAAAATAAAATCCTGAAATAAACTATGTAAAATTTTCACATTTTTTAGAATTTCTTTTCATTGTTTTTTAGTGTTTTTATTGAATTTTTGATATAAAATAAATTTAAAATAGAAAAAATTAATTTACAATATTTACAAAAAAAATTATATATAATTATTTTTTGATGTTTTTGTATGTTTTTTATTTATATAAAGACCTATGGAAAATGGTGATCAATATATATATATATATATATTAACTAAAATCAAACATAATACTAATATAAAAAGGTTCGAGTTCCTCCCCAACACATATTCAATAAAATGTCTATTTATGTTGTTGAAAACTATAAAAAAAAATACATTGCATAAATAGTGGGAAATGATTGATACAACAGATAATTATTATTATGTAGGTTTGAGGTATACTCTCCCCTAGGTGTTTTATATTGAAATTGTAGCAAGAATCCTATGTTTTTCACATAGGTAAAACTATAGTAAAATAGTGAAACAAATTAAAAATTTTATTTAATAAGAAAGTATGAAATTGGAAGGAAAATGTGTTTTGTGATCAACCCCCCAAGAGAATATGTAGTTATAATTTCCATAGTTGGATAGTCTATTGATAACCCCAATCCATAGGGGGGTTGGGCTTTTATGGTAAGAATCAAAACCTAGTTTTCTACCCAAATCTCATTAGAACTTCTTCTTGGTGGTCCCCTTGGGTAGAGTAATGTGTGTACACCCCCTCAGTAGTGTGTTGTATCTCATAAAGTGGGGGTAGAACAATGAGGTATGGGGTTTCCTTAGGTACTGTCATACTAGTAGTGCCTGCTTTTCTATTTAGTGGAAGATACAATAATACTTATTCATTTTATTTATAAAATGGGTGTTTGATAGAGAATTTAAATTTAAAAGGATAAAAATATTGTAAACTCAAATTAAAATTTCTCCCTTTAGAAATAGATTACTTGATTTTTATCTCTTTATGAGTTACAAACATTGGGAATAATTACAATTTTTTTGTTCATTCCTCCAGTTGATGTTCATGGTAATGTTGAGGGAGTAGTGTCTTCACCATAGGTATCAAATTATCTTCTTCAAGAAGTTCACCAATGCAATCATTATTAAATTCTTAAAAAGTATATTCAGACAATTTATCAATTTATTCTTTATCGAGATCCTATTTCCCAATTTCCAAGATAGATTCTGTATCAATTACCAGTAGCTTCAGTATATCTTAAACGGGTAATGTGAAACATCATTTTTCATCATTATCCAGGATATGCATCAATTGGGTTGAATATCAGAAATTATAATTGGGGATATTAATATAAAATGTATCTTGTACAAAATTATAATGAAATGAATTAAGATAAGGGGAAAATCTCTCATTGGTTTCAGTATGTTGATCATTTTAATAGTGAAATGACTCTTTAAAGATGTATTGATTGGATGGTATTAATATAGGTCTTTCTAGATTCTCATCAAAATTGAAATCCTCAACTAATTAATTTTTTGAATCCTCTTGGGCCTGCAAAAATTCATCTATTTTTGTGATTTTATTAATAATATGATAGAGATGAAAAAAACTGGTTT
Source organism: Viscum album (assembly GCA_963277665.1). Taxonomy (NCBI): domain Eukaryota; kingdom Viridiplantae; phylum Streptophyta; class Magnoliopsida; order Santalales; family Viscaceae; genus Viscum; species Viscum album. The sequence continues at coordinate 667,929,887 of OY728141.1, forward strand.
ATAATAAAATCTAAAAAAATAATTTTTTAATGAGAGTATCCCTTTGGTGTTTCATCTTTTTATTTCCTTTCCTCATATACTAGCTCATGGTAGATGTGTTTAAGGGTGACCAAGGTAATATAATCTGATTCCAAAAAATATCCCTTTTTCTTGGATGACTTCTTTGGATAATAATAAGGGATCTAACTATTCAACATCTTATTTCTTCCTTTTCTCAATGAGGTATTGAAGGTAAGTTATTGTTTTAGCTTTAATACCTTTTAGTTCTTCAATCACATCTCTATGTTCCTCCAGTTCTTGGTTCATCTGAATGTTCTCTAATAATGATGAGTAGCTCTGAATTTCCAATAGTGTAATTTATTTTTCAATTTTATTTTTTGGGGGCGTGTGGTGTTGATAGTTGTTAGATTAATTCATGTAGTATATTCCATCCTTCAAACCAATGGTGTATTCTAAAGGCTTTTGTCATTTTTTCTATTGAATCTTTATCTCCATGGATGTGTGTGGGAATGTACACAGGGAATATGGATGATAATACATTAAAGAATGATCTAATTGAAATTTTTATCACAAGTAGAGAAACAGTGAATGTAGAAAAAAAATAAAAACAAAAAAGTAAAGAATTTTTTTTTACACATATGTTAACGATAGTATAAACATCACCTTTATCCCTAGAAATAGATCAAAGTGGATCACATGATTGTCATAGTTCTCGGTCAAATAGAATTTCTGAAATACTTCCAATGTAGCTTAGTGTCTAAGGACTTTATTATCTCAAGGAGAAAGGATATGGGAGTCTCATTATCCTAGAACATATATTTTTTTAATTTAAAAAAATCATACATTAATTGTTTGTTTTGTTTTTTATTAAACAATATTAAAACAGGGGAAACAAAACCCAACACAATAATGGGTGAAATATGGTTGTCCCATGGTTGATGGTAAATATTCATTTTCAATCTCTTGTTCTCATCAGAAAATGGTTTCAATATTTTTCATTTGTTTCTACCAACTAGCAAAATTGTGTTTCTTAACATATATAAGAGAAATATCCCCTCATACGTCCAATTATACCTCCTCTATAGTAATGGGTTGATGAACACACTCAATCGAGCAATTAATTTTCTCAAAACACAGCTCCATTGTATGATGTTGATCCACCAACCCATAGTGTGCACTATAAACCAAGATATTTATGGAGATAAGATTTGATAAAATTTATGATATAGCAACTCATTAAATAGAAAATATAAAAATCATCAAGAGGAATCCCCCCATTTTTTCTACAAAAATTAAGTATGAATTCTGATTATTACTAACAAAATTATGTGATCTCCCGAGGGTCTTATCCCTTAGGTTAGTTCCCCATGATTTTGAGATTTAAGAGAACACATTATAGTGATGGGGTTGAAGAAGAACACAATGAAACATGGTGGGAAGTGAACAATGTAGTAAAATTAACAAAAAAAGTAAAAATAATAATAATATTCTCAATGAAAATAAATTAGAGAATATGAAAAGAAACCTAAAAGGTTGAGGATAAATGTTTCTACTATGAGAGGGTGAGAGATATTTATAGAGAAACTGAGGTAGCATATTTTTCCTCATAGTCAATGTTGAGGTGAGAGCTTTGACTTTAGTTGGATGGATATCGTGTGTCATAGCGAACCATCCAGATTAATTATGTTGACATGTATTCTTCCCATGATTGTGAACATGTTTAATTTATTCTATTAGTTTTTTTTTGTGGATGTTTCACATGCTGGATATTGGGATTTTTCTTGGACAACTTTTTTACTTCTACACTGGGCCAGATTCTTGAGGCGTCACTGTAAACAATTATAATTATTATTTTAAAATACATATAGATAAATAATTATACACTTATAATAGTAAATATACTTATTATATATACATTATATTATATATTTATACATTTATATAGTTATTTTTGTATATATATAAATATTGTTTATTATATTTCTGACTTTTATTTATTGTTTTATTTCTATCTGATAGTAGGGGAAATACATATTCCTTTCTAAAAGAGGCATGATCCATCTTCATAAAAATATAAAATAGAAGTCATCGAAAACAGATCATGTGGTTTGAGATCTCTAAATATAGTTTGATCTTCCATAAAATTGTGGCATAAGCATTATATTTGTAACACCCCCAAGCTTCCACATTATGTTTCCCTTTGAATAATGAAATAGTTTTTATTTTATGCTACTTTGAGATTTTAACACACCGCGACCAATCAAACTAACTGTTATGAATAGTAATACTCAGTTTTTGAAATTTTGTAAATTTTATTTTTCAAAATGGACTTCATTTTTGAATTATTAATATAGAAATTATCTTAGGGTGAATTTTTTTAATTTTTTTGAAAACATTCAATTTTTGATGAATAGTGAAAAACAATGCGTTATTGGTTAAAACCAACTTTTTATTTAAACAATTATTTATTTTTTTAAAATTTATTTTAGGAAAAAATAGATACATAATACCTATATAATTTCAATGTAATTAATTGGAGTCATTTTATAATAAGTTTAGAAATATAAAAAGTTTATTGAACTTTTTACCGTCTTTTACCCACCTTCTAGGAGCATTTGAAAATTTGCATAAAACATAATTTTATCACTTCTGTGAGTTGAATTTCCAAAATCCGAGAGACACGGTTAATATTAGTAAGTAAAACGTGGTTCAATAAGATGAAAATAATTTTTGGTGAATAGTAACTTTTGAATTTGTTTACCACGGTTAAAAGTAAATAGGGTAATTAAGGGTAAAAATGATATCATAATTACACTAACATTTGTCCTAATTCTCTTGGATATGTATAATTCAACCAAAAACAACCTTATAAATAAAATATGATCCTCTCTGGTCCACTTGAATTAGATTAGGACATTTATAATTATTTTATTTAAAGAAGAGTTAAAAGAGTTAAATTCAAAGTTTAGTAACTAAATATTTTTTAATATAGGGTTATACATATGGTAAATTTGACTATAAATATTCATTATAAAGATAAGAAGATTTAATACATAATGGTATTTTTATTTATAATTTTTAGTCAATAAATAATTTCATATATTTATGACACAATGATGATGCAGTAATTTCCTTATTAATGAAATATTAAAATAATTGATATTATAAATATCTAAATAAATTTAATTTGAGAATTTTGATGAATTAAAGTAATTTTTTAGGTTAATAATACATGTTAGGTATTATTAAATAATTTTTTTTGAAGTAATCATGTTGTTATGGTTTTCACAAAAACCAAATACTAAATAGTGTCAAAAAAGACATAATTGTGTTTTTAAAACAAATACTATATTATTAATTGATATAATGTTCCTAAATATATAAGGTTATGCCAAAAGGAATTATAAAAGGTTATATATATTAATAATCAACCACTTTGGGTTCTCTTGTCTTGTTATAGTAATTTTATTAACCATATAATATAAAAATACAAAGAGAAATGATAAATGTCAAACTATTTAACTAAGAGTTAAATCTAAAAGATATGGTTAATATGGTGACCTAAACCAATCTAAAACCTATTGGTTGTGATGTTTTCGACCCATCCCGACTTTATCCTCTAAATAATTTATTTTGGAGCCATTAAAAACCGAAAATGACTTTATTATAAAATAATATTTCAATATTTTCCTAATGTGACCCTCACCTCTCTTATAAAAGGGTACTTCCCCGTATCTTAATTTCACACCTAAAAATCCATTTGGATCGTCAAACACCATCCCTAATATCCTCCCAACATTACTAACTTCATCTTAGAGGCATCCCTTTGTTAAGAAATCCAACCAATGGAGCCCTTTTGATCAAATCAAAAGGAAGAACCTGAAGAAGAGGTAAATATTTAATCACCTCTTTCAAGTTCTTTTCCTCTTCCACTTCCTATTTATTTGTTTTTTCATTAAAAATAATAAGTATTGTATCTTATATATATGTTGATGTTATTATAAAAATGGTACAACCATATTAATTATTCTATCCAACATATGAATGACAAAGTCACCATACGTGCGTACATATGGTTTACTGTCTCCATGTAATGGTGTAGTTTGTTATTCAAACACATCATTATTTGGATGGGTATAATAATTAGTATAATTGATTTAAATAATAAATATAAAATTTTATTTATTCTATATATATGATATACCATACAATTACATATTATTTCACCACTAATATAATGATATTGTCGCTTGTGCGTACGTACGGATTATCGTCCCCACGAACACGATGAGATTCATTCCTCATCGTAATAATTCAAGAATAATTTTCATTTTATGATTAAAAATAATGTTTAATAACATAATATCATTATGTATATTAATAAACTACATCCTATCAACCTCAAATATGGCTTACGTAGCTGAGCCTATAAAGGAAAACAGATCAGTTAACACTCGAAATAATGATATTACTAAAATATTATTAACAAAGCAATATTAGAGGATCATATATGATATCATATTTATAATTATAGTTTTTTTATAATTTAATAACAATTATTTAACTATTATATAGGAGTTTAATGTACCCTTAACCAAGGAAAAGTACAAGGTTAGGTTTAATTCCTCAATTTCATTATTATTCGGGATTGTTTATAGGTATGGTTTCACTTGGACATATTTATTAACCAGGTCCATGTTTCGTAAAAGAGTTTTCAAAGGGATTATTTTGAGGGAATATTTTATTAAAAAATCATTTCAAATGTTTTAAATGTTTATTCATCCAAATCATTCTCATTAATGTCCATGTTTTCAAAATTGTTTTTTAAGGATTTATTTATATGGACATGAATGTTTTCATTATGTTAATTCCATTAAAAAGTTTCAAAGTGGTATGGGAAAATTTGATTAAAAAATGTCTTAAAATTTATTCCTTTCTAAATTATGTGTCTTTTAAATGTTTTCATGAAAAAGGGATATTTCTCTCAAAGAGTTTTACAAATAAGTTTCATCTATGTCAATATAATTTGAAGGATTTTAAAATTGTTTGAAGTTTATTTATTATCATACAAATCATCCATATTGTGTTGAATGTTATGTGATATGTTTGACATTGAATGTGTTATTTTTCTACCATTCATGGTTTATATATAAAGTATTTACATTTCGTATTCTATTTTTAATACAAATTTTTATGTTATGTTTGATCCTTTTCATATGAGGAATGCATTGGACATAGTAAGTGACGGGTGGATGCTGCTATAGATCCTTGACACATTGGTAGGTCTCATGAGACAAACTAGTGTCTTGGAACAAGGCCTTGACCAAATATTATTTGTATCCTTGGCACAAGGCCTTGACTTTGTGGTTATGAAGTTTGGAATTATGCATTCCATCGTTATAAAAGTGGCTATTGATATTGCATGTGATTATTTGAATAGAAGAATATCCATGTGAATAAGTAAATGGAATTATTTGATTTTATCTTTAGCATATTATGTTGATGTTTAAGTTTAAAAATCTTTTGTTTCAGTTTTATACATTTCTTTAAATGTTTATGATTATTTATGAAAGTCTCCACTATATTTTTATCCTTATTGAGCATCTAAGCTCACCCCTTTCTATGTTTTATCTTTCCCCGGATGTGAAGAAGTATTTTATGGTTGACCTGCAGGGATAGGCTAAGGATAGAAGTGTGTGTAAAAGGGGAAAAATTTGATGTTTTTATTTCATGATGTAATGTAAAACATATGAATGTATCTAGTACTTCCAAGGCTATAAAACTAATCGGTCTTTCGGGACAAGATTCCTTGTATCATGCCAATGTTATGTAATAATGCACCGACTCTGGGTAACTGGGGTCGGTGCTTTACATTATTCATCAATTTCCCAATGTGGATTCCTGTTGGATGGCCAAAGATTCAATTTTAGATTAGTTATGAGGGCTCTTCAATAGATATTACTTTTCTATTTAATCTTTGTTCTACTTGGGTTCTATATTCACCAGTGGTCGATAATGGGTTGTTGGAGATCTTTGAGATGAGGCTTGGTCTCCAAAATTGATTTTGGGATGGTTTCCACAAGATATATTTTGATTTTCTTCTTCATAGAGTGGTGGTGTGGTTCGATTTATATATTATAGCAGATATTCGGTTCAATAAATATATGATTTGGGATTTTTTATTGTGGATAACTATGAGAAGAGCTCATGGTCGGTTGACTGGTGAAGGCCAAAATCACAGTGGTGACCACGGAGAATAATTGTGTTAAGGTGATGATGTGGTAGGCAGGGTTTCCATGGAGGTGGATTACAGTAAGCGTGTTAACCTTTATTAGAGTTTTAGTCGACCGGTCACATGGTTAGTATACTAACAAAGAGTGGTGGTTTCTGGTAGGTAGTTGTGCATGGTGCATTTATCTTTGCATGCTCAATGTGATGTCCATGCACGACCTTTTTCATTTTTCAACTTGTACACCGAAAATAGTTTTATTAAGATGTAGTATTTTTTTAATAAATATTAAATTATTAAAAAATTAATCTCCTCAAAATAAAATTACAGTTATTTCTAATTCCGATTTTAAAGGTTATTGATTTATAAAAATATTTTCACATTTAAAAATTATCGATTATCGATAATCAGTCTTAATTTTAATTTAATCAACATAATACATCAATTATAGGATAACCATTTGTTTTCCATTTTTAAATTAAAATAAAATTTCATGGATTTATCAAATTAATTCCAAGAAATGAATATATAACTAAAAATTATAAATTAAACAATTTAATCATTAAAGATATAAATTATTAAATTTCATAAAAGACAATAGTTTTAAAAGATTTTTAAACAAAAAGAAGGTGTATTTTCAATTACTAAAAGATAAAAATATGTAATTTTACAACTCACATCATTTTTATAAACATTTCATCAAAACATAACCCACAAAAAATAGGTATCATAAACATCTTATCATCGTCAATATAAATGTTCAGATAAAAATTAAGGACGGTATCAAAATTTAATATCCCTAGTAAAGATCAAGTGACATCAATTTATGTCAAATTATTGGGAAAATTATTTTGAACTATCACTTGGAACATTTTTTAAGGAAAATAACCTTCCCATTTTGAAAACTGATATTTAAAATATAAAAATTTCCTAAATATAAAACAATTTTTTTTTATTAAAAAATAAAATTGGAAACTTATAAAGTAATAATTAAATCCTGGAACTTTTATGATGGAGGAAAATATCGTTTATGCAGTACATGTTAAAGAGATTTCCCTATCCACATTTGTAGTAAAAATTTAAAATATCCTTGTCCGAAAAATGAAAAACAAATTATGTTTAATTTTTTTAAAAAAAATAAAATCATGGGTTAAAAATTATTTAAATAATCAATAATGAATAGTTAAGACTTTATTTAATTATTTTATGGAGAAAATGGACATGGAATAAAATTTTTTTCGATTGAAGAGAGAAATAAATTTAATTTTTCCTTAAAATAGTTATTTAGAATCATGAGTGTATAAATAGTGTAATGTGAAAGAAAAACATTTAACTTCAATAAATAACCATATTAAAGAACATTAATAATTTTAATGAGAGTTAGATAAAAATATCTCATCATTGGAAGCATAATAAAAAACAACCCAATCAAACAATGAAATTGTAACGTCTAACCATTAACTCTTTGGTAACCTATGAATAATAATAATCATGAAAGAGAGAAACTTATATTGAAATTTAAAACCAAATAAATTTTATAATAATAATCATAAAATAAATTCATGTTTAGAATATATGCCACTTAAGAGAAAAAAGTTGTAAATATGACATGTGTCTCACAAAAAGAAAATTGAGATGGAAATCCATTACCAATTCAACATTTTTGGATTGATAAGCCCTCTTAAATAATAAAAAATATATTGGAATATATAAAAAGAATTATATTAATTATATAATAATTTCAAATGATAATGATATAAACCAAACAAAAGAATCATGTGGTGAATATGGCATATTCTCCCAAAAATGAATGATGTAATGTCCCGACCGCAGTTTCCCAGAGTCCGTGCATTATTACATAACATTGGCATGATCAAAAGAAATATCAAGTCTCGAAATACCGATTAGTTTAGTAGCCTTGTAAACACTAGATACATTCATAAAATTTACATTACATCATAAAATGAAAACTACAACAACATAGTATCCATAGTTCACACTCATATCCCCTGATACTATCCCTGCAGGTCATTCATAAAATACTTCTTCACATCCTGGGGAAAATAAAACATAGAAATGGGTGAGCTCAGATGCCCAGTAAGGATAACAATATAGCGGAAACTATCATAAATAAGAATAAACATTTAAGGCAATGTATAACTAAAACAAAAGCCTTTTAAACTTAAAATTCAGTATAATATGGCAGAAATAAAAATAAATAATGACATTTACTTATTCACATGGATATTCTACTAATCGAATAATCACATGCAATATCAATAACCACTTTCATAATAATGGAATGCATAATGCCAGAATATCATAACCACGGAGCCAAGGCCTCGTGCCAAGACTACAAATAAGATTTTGTCAAGGCCTCGTTCCAAGACACCAGTTTGTCTCATTATACCTACTGATACATCGAGGAGCTATAACGGGCTCCACCCGTCACTTATTAAGTCCAATGAATTCCTCATATGAACAGGTTTAAACATAACATAAAAATTCGTATTAAAACTAGCATACGAAATGTCAATACTTTCTCCATAAACCATGAATGGTATAAAAATAACACATCCATATTCAAACATATAAAAAATCCTTAAATACAATATGCAAGTTTTGTATCATAATAAATCAACTTCAAATAAACATAAAATCCATCAAAGGATGTTGACATAGATGAAAAACTATTTGAGAGAAATATCTATTTTTTGAAATCATTTAAAAGTCACATAATTATAAAAGAAAACATTTACTTTAAAAATATTCTTATAAGCTTGTAATGGAAGCTTTGACGATTTTATAATGGTGGAAAATAGTCGCACCCACCGTATAAGTTAAAAAGACATTCTTACCTTAATTTTGTCGAAAAGGTTAAAAAGGACCTTGTTTGGAAAATGATGAAAAGATTCCTTTATAAAATTCTTATAAAAAGTCAAACAATGGTATAAATGAATTTAACCCATATTCTGTAAAATATTAAGAATGTTTTGAAATACATTTTTAAGAAACATGAATGTGGATGATAAAGAGGTCCTAGTAGATAATTACGTATAAACAACCTCGGATAATGAAGAGATTGTGAAATAAACCCTTACCTTGTACTTTTCCTAGGTTGAGGGTAGGTTAAAATCATGTATAATGGTGAAATAATTGTTATTAAATTATACAAGAGTCATATACATTAATATTATATCATATATGATCTTTTAACATTTCTTTGTTAGTAATATTTTTCTATTATCATTGTTTCGGGTGTTAACTGATTCATTTTCCTTTAAATGATTTGTTAGGTAAGTCATGTTTGTTATGGATAGGTTGTATCTTATTCATGTCCAAAATGATATTAAGTCTTTAAAATTTATTTTTAACCATAAAATGAAAATTATTCTTGAATGGATACGATGGGGAATGATTCTCATCGTGTTCGTGGAGACGGTAGTCTGTACGTACGCACGAGCGACAATATCATTCTTTTGATATTAAAATAATATATATTTGGGTGGTATATAATATATACAGAATCATTATCATGTTATATTTATTATTTACATGAATTAGATATCATTATTATACCCATCCAAATAATAATGTATTGAATAACAATTACACCACGACGTGGAGACGGTAAGCCATACGTACGCACGTATGGTGACATGTCATTAAAGGGATGGATAGAATACTGAATATTGTTGTACCATATTTATAATAACATCACAGTATATAGTAGATACTAGATTTATTATTTTATAATTGAAATAACAAAGAAAAAAGAAGTTGAAGAAGAAAGGAACTTGAAAGAGGGTGGTGAAAACATTACCTCTTCTTCGGGTTCTTCTTTTTTATTTGATCAAAATGGCTCCTTAGGTTGGATTTCTGATCAAACTAAGGACTATAGGATTGAGTGAGGGAAGTTTAGAGAATATTTGGGTAGGGTTTGGCTGAGCCAAAAGGCTTTGAAGTTGTGAATTAGAGAAAAGGGGGAGTGCCCTTTTATAAGAGGGGTGAGGGGCACCTTAGGAAAAGCTAGAAATATTATTTTATAATAAATTCATATTCAGTTTCTAATGGATAAAAAGTTGATTATTTAAAGGTTATGGTGGGGATGAATCTAAAACTACCCAACCAATAGGTTTTAGGCAGGTTTGGGTCACTATATTAACCTTATCTTTTAGTTTTAACTCTTAGTTAATTAGTTTCACATTTACCTTGTCTCTTTGTATTTTTATATTATTTGGTTAATAAACTTATTATAAACTTTTAATATACCCCCCAAGTGGTCCATTAATGATACACCTATCATTATATAATTCTTTTGGACGAACTGTAGATTTTTAGGAATATAATATCCATTAATAAGATAATATTTGTTTTAAAAACTCTTTTATGTCAATTTTGACACTGTTGGGTATTTTGTTTTTGATAAATTTATAACAGCATTATTACTTATAATAAATTTCATATAACCACTCTTAATATGTCATATTGGCCTATAAATTTAATTTAATTCATAAAAAGTTTCAAATTACATTAATTTGGGTATTTATAATATCAATTATCTTAATATTTCATTAATTAGGTAATTACTACATCACCATTGTGTCATAAATAAATTATATTATTTAATGTATAAAAAATATAAATAAAATAAAATTATGTAGGAAATATTTTTAGATTTAAAATGAATATTTGTAATTGAATTTATCTTATGTATAACCCTATATTAAGAATGTTTTAGTTATTAAACGTTGATTTTAACTCTTTTAACTCTTCTTTGAATTAAATAATAATAAATGTCCTAATCTAATCCAAGTGGACCTAAATGATAATATTTTATTCCTAAGGTTTTTTTTGGTCGAGATACACTTGTCCAATAGAATTAGGACATGTGTTAGGGTAATATTAATATCATTTTTACCCTTAATTACCCTATTTACTTTTAACCGTGGTAAATAAAAGTAAAAAGTTACTAATCACCAAAAATTATTATAATCTTATTGAACCACATTTTACTCCGTGATATTAACCGTGTCTCTCATATTTTTGATATTCCACTCACAGAAGCATTAAAATTAAGTTTTATGTGAATTTACAAATTCTCTTAGGAGGTGGGTAAAAGACGATGAAAAGTTCAATAAAATGTTTATATATCTAAATTTTTTCTAAACTAACTCCAATGAATTACATTGAACTTATATAAAAATTATGTATCCATTTTGACCTTAATTTAATTTAAATAAAATAAATAATTATTTAAATAAAAATTCTTTTTTAAACTATAACTCAGTGTTTTTTCACTATTCATCAAAAATTGAAAGTTTTCAGAAAAATACCAAAAATTCACCCTAGGCTAATTTAGATATTCTGAATCCAAATATGAAGTCCATTTTTAAAGATAAAATTTATAAAATTTTAAAAATTTGGTATTACTATTTATAACAGCTAGTTTGATTGGTTGTGGTGTGTGTTAGAACTCGAAGTTGTGTACAACACACGCTACTGTATTATTCAAAGAGAAGCCTACCATGGAAGCTTGGGGTGTTACATTCTCCCCTACTTAAAATAATTTCATCCTCTAAATTTCTAGAATTCTACTGTATGAAGAGAATCAGGTGATTCTTCATCATAAGTTCCTCGGGTTCCCATGTTGCCCCTTCAATTTTATGGTTTCTCCATAGAACTTTTACCAGACGAGTCATCCGGTTTCTCAGCACTTGTTCTCTTGTATCAAGAATCCTGACTGGCTCTTCACAATAAGACAGATCGGGTTCAAGTTCTAATTCCTCATACGTGAGTACATGCATTGGGTCAGGCATGTATTTTCTCAACAGTGATACATGGAACACATCGTGAACTTTGGAGAGACTTTGCGGCATTGACAAATGGTAAGCTACAGCCCCAATTTGTTCTATAATTTCGAAAGGTTCGATGTACCTGGGAATCAATTTACCCTTCTAACTGAAACATATAACTCCCTTCCATGGAGATACCTTCAAGAAAACATGATCTCCTACCTGAAATTCCAAATCCTTCCGTCGGTTTTCGGCATAGCTCTTCTGCCTACTTTGAACTGCTTTGATGTGGTTTTGGATTACCTTCACCTTTTCCATTGTTTCCTCCACCAGTTATTGGACTACAAGTTTTCTTTTACCAACTTCGACCCAAGAGGTTGGTGTGCGACATCTCTTTTCGTATAACAATTCATATGGTGCCATCTGAATACTTGAATTGAAGCTATTGTTATAGGAAAATTCTACCAGAGGTAAATATTGATCCCACATACCCTAAAAGTCAAGTGAGCATGATCTCAACATATCTTCTAAGGTTTGAATAGTCTATTCTGATTGTCCATCTGTTTGAGGGTGGTAAGCACTGCTCAAATGAAGTTCAGTATCCATGGCCTTCTGAAGGATCTTCCAGAATATTGAAATAAAACACGGATCACAATCGGAAACAATAGATAGGGGTACTCCATGAAGTCTCACAACTTCATTAATATATAGTATGTCTAGACGTTCAAGTGGTAAATATTCCCTTATAGCAAGAAAATGTGCTGACTTGGTAAGATTATCAAAAATGACCCATATTGCATTGTTCCTTCTAGGAGTCTTTGGTAGTCCCATGAAAAAGTCCATCGTGATATTATCCCATTTCCACTCAGGTATGGGAAGAGGTTTCATGACTCATACAGGTTGTTGCCTTCCAACTTTGACTTGTTGACAAACCATACATCTTGACACAAAATCAGCAATCTCCCTCTTTATGTTGCCCCACCAAAAATGTTCCTTCAAATATCTATACATTTTGGTGGTCCCAGGGTGTATAGAGAAATTGGAACTATGATCATCATCCAACAATTCTCTTTTTAGATCAAGTATATCGGGAACACAAAGTCTCTTCCCAAATTTCAAAATTCTATCTTTATACACAAAGTCACTCAATCTCCCATAATTCACCGCTTTAATCTTCTTTTTAAATTCTTCGTCATCGGTCTGAGAACTCTTAATCCTTTCTAATAAATATGGTTTAGAAACCATTTGAAAAAGTATCAATGTTTCCCCTTCCATGGTGATTCCCATATCCATCTTTACTAGATCCATGAAAATAGGATCCCTTTCAATTCTCATCTTGTTCAAAACTCCATGATCCTTTCTGCTCAAAGAATCGTCCACCTTATTTTCCTTCCCCAGGTGGTAGTTTATCATGCAATCATAATCCTTGAGTAGTTCAAGCCATCTCTTTTTCCTCATGTTGAGTTCTTTATGTGAGAAAATATACTTCAAACTCTTGTGATCGGTATATATATCACATTTTTCACCATAGAGATAATATCTCCATATCTTCAAATCTAATATTACAGTATCTAACTCAAGATCATGAGTAGGATAGTTTTTCTCACGAATTTTTTGCTGTCGTGATGCATATGCAATAACCCTATCATTCTGCATAAGGACACAACCAAGTCCTTTCTTCGATGCATCACTATAAATAACGAACCCATCATTCCCTGATGGTAGTGTCAATATAAGAGCATTGACTAATATTCTCTTCAGTTCTTCAAAACATTCTTCACACTCTTTTGTCCAAACAAATTTAACCCCTTTACGAGTGAGCTTTGTTAATGGGTTAGCCAATCAGGCAAAATTCAGGACGAAATGTCAATAATAACATGCTAAACCTATAAAACTACGTACCTCGGTTATACTCGTTGGTGCTGACCATTCTTGGATTGCTCTTATCTTAGCCGAATCAATAGAGATTCCATCCTTAGAGACAATATGGCCAAGAAAAGAAATCTCTTGAAGCTAGAATTCACACTTTCTAAACTTCCCATATAATTCATGTCTTCTTAGAGTCTTTAGGATAATGTGCAGGTGATTTTCATGATCTTAGTATCCTTTGAAGTATACCAAGATATCATTAATAAATACCACTACAAAATCATCGAGATATTACTTGAAAACTCTGTTCATTAGATCCATGAAAGCAGAGGGTGCAATAGGTAGCCCAAAAGGCATTACTGTAAACTTGTAATACTCATACCTAGTTCAAAATGTTGTCTTTGAAATGTCTTCCTTCTCCACACACAACTAATGATATCCAGATCGAAGGTCAATCTTTGAAAAGTATTGAGCTCCATACAGTTGTTCAAATAAATCATCAATGCGAGGTAGGTGATATGTAACTTCCTGACCCCAGTTACCCAGAGTCGGTGCATTATTACATAACATTGGCATGATCACATGAAATATCAAGTCTCGAAAGAACGATTAGTTTAGTAGTCTTGGAAACACTAGATATATTCACAAGTATTATATTACATCATAAAGTAAAAAAACTACAACAACGTCTTCTCTTTATATCCCCTCATATTATCCCTGCAGGTCATTCATAAATTACTTCTTCACATGCTGGAAAAAATAAAACATTGAAAGGGGTGAGTTCAGATGCTCTGTAAGGATAAAAATATAGCGGAAACTTTCATAAATAAACATAAACATTTAAGGCAATGTATAAATAAAACAAAATCCTTTTTAAACATGAACTTCAGCATAATATAGTAGAAATATAATTAAATAGTGTCATTTACTTATTCAAATGGATATTCTACTAGTCGAATAATCACATGAAATATCAATAAACACTTTCATAATAATGGAATGCATAATGCTAGACTATCATAACCACGTAGCCAAGGCCTCGTGCCAAGACTAAAAATAATATTTTTCAAGGCCTCATGCCAAGACACTAGCTTGTCTCATGAGACCTACTGATGCATCGAGGAGCTATAGCGGGCTCCACTCGTCACTTATTAAGTCCAATGCATTCCTTATATAAACAGGTTTAAACATAACATAAACATTCGTTTTAAAACTAGCATATGAAATGTCAATACTTTCTCCATAAACCATGAATGGTATAAAAATAACACATCCACAGTCAAACCTATCACAAATCCTTCAATACAATTTGAAAGCTTTGTATCATAAAAAATCAACTTCAAATAAAATTAAAATCCATTAATGGATGTAGAAATAGATGAAATCAAAACTATTTGAGAGAAATTTCCCTTTTTTGAAATCATTTAAAAGTCACATAATTATAAAATAAAACATTTACTTTTAAAAATATTCTTATAAGATTTTAAGGGAAGATTCGATGATTTTATAATGGCAGAAAATAGTTGCACCCACCGTATAAGTTAAAAAGACATTCTTACCTTATTTTTGTCGAAAAAGTTAAAAAGGACCTTGTTTGGAAAACGATGGAAATATTCCTTTATAAACATAATATAAAAAGTCAACAAGGGTATAAATGACTTTAAGCCCTATTCTGTAAAATAGTAAGAATATTTTGAAATACATTTTTGAAAAACATGGATTTGGATGATAAAGAGGTCCCAGTAGATAATTACGTATAAACAACCTTGGATAATGAAGAGATTGAGAAATAAACTCTTACCTTGAAATTTTACTTGGTTGAGGGTATATTAACATCCTTTATAATGGTGAAAAAATTGTTATTAAATTATAAAAGAATCATATACATTAATATGATATCATATATGATCTTTTAATATTGCTTTGTTAGTAATATTTTTGTATTATCGTTGTTTCGGGTGTTAACTGATTCGTTTTCCTTTATATACTTTGTTACGTAAGCCATGTTCGTTATGGATAGGTTATATCTTATTCATATACATAATGATATTAAGTCTTTAAACATTATTTTTAACCCTCAAATGAAAATTATTCTTTAATGGATATGATGGGGAATGAATCGCATCGCGTTCGTGGAGACGGTAGTCCGTACGTACGCACGAGCGACGATATCATTCTTTTGATATTAAAATAATATATAATTGGGTGGTATATCATATATAAAAAATCATTATCATGTTATATTTATTATTTACATGAATTAAAAATCATTATTATACCCATATAAATAATAATGTATTGAATAACAATTACACCACGACGTGGAGACGGTAATCTGTACGTACGTACGTATGGTGACATGTCATTAAAGGGATGGATAGAATACTGAATATGGTTGTAACATATTTATAATAAAATCACAGTATATAGTAGATACTGGAGTTATTATTTTAGAATTTAAATAACAAAGAAAGAAGAAGTTGAAGAAGAAAAGAACTTGAAAGAGGGTGGTGAAAACATTACCTCTTCTTCGGGTTCTTCCTTTTGATTTGATCAAAAGGGCTCCTTAGTTGGATTTATGATCAAACTAAGGCCTCTATGTTGGAGTGAGGGAAGTTTAGAGAATATTTGGGTAGGTTTTGGCCGATCCAAAAGGATTTGAAGTAGTGAATTAGAGAGAAGGGGGAGTGCCCATTTATAAGAGGGGTGAGGGGCACCTTAGGAAAAACTTGAAATATTATTTTATAATAAATTAATATTCGGTTTCTAATGGCTCCAATGTAGATTATTTAAAGGTTATGGTGGGGATGAGTCGTAAACCACCCAAACAATAGGTTTTTTACAGGTTTTGGTCACTATATTAACCTTATCTTTTAGTTTTAACTCTTAGTTAATTAGTTTCACATTTACCATGTCTCTTTGTATTTTTATATTATATAGTTAATAAACATACTATAAACTTCCAATAGACCCCCAAGTGGTCCATTAATTATGAACCTATTAGGATATAAGTCTTTTGGCCGAACATTAGATTTTTAGAAATAGAATATCAATTAATAATATAATATTTGTTTTAAAAACTCTTTTATGTCAATTTTGTCACTATTGGGTATTTTGTTTTTGATAAATTCATAACAGAATTATTACTTCAAAAAAATTAATATAACCAATATTAATATGTCATATTAGCCTAGAAACTTAATTTAATTCATAAAAAATTTCAAATTACATTTATTTGGGTATTTATAATATCAATTAACTTAATATTTATTTAATTAGGTAATTACTGTATCACCATTGTGTCATTAATAAATTAAATTATTAAATATCTAAAAATTATAAATAAAATACCATTATGTAGGAAATGTATTTATCATTCAAATTAATATTTATAATCGAATTTATCTTATGTATAACCCTATATTAAAAATGTTTTAGTTATTAAAATTTTATTTTAACCTTTTTAACTCTTCTTTGAATTAAATAATAATAAATGTCCTAATCTAATCCAAGTGGACCTAAATGATAATATTTTATTCCTAAGGTTGTTTTTGGTCGAGATACACTTGTCCAAAAGAATTTGTACATGTGTTATGGTAATATTAATATAATTTTTTCCCTTAATTACCCTATTTACTTTTAATCGTGGTAAATAAAACTAAAAAGGTACTATTCAGCAAAAAATATTTTCATCTTATTGAACCACATTTTACTCTTTGATGTTAACCATGTCTCTCAGATTTTGGAAATTCCACTCACAGAAGCGGTAAAAAAAATTTTTATGTGAATTTGCAAATTCTCTTAGGAGGTGGGTAAAAGACGGTGAAAAGTTCAATAAAATTTTTATATATCTAAAATTATTCTAAACTAACTCCAATGAATTACATTAATCTTATATTGGTATTATGTATCTATTTTGACCATAATTAAATTTAAATAAAATAAATAATTATTTAAATAAAAGTTCGTTTTTAAACTATAACTCAGGGTTTTTCACTATTCATAAAAAATTTAATGTTTTCATAAAAATAACAAAAATTTACCCTAGGCTAATTTCGATATTCCTAATCCAAATATGAAGTCCATTTTGAATGATAAAATTTATAAATTTTCAAAAATTGGGTATTACTATTCATAACGGATAGTTTTATTGGTTGTGGTGTGTGTTAGAACTCGAAGTTGCGTACAACACACGCTACTATATTATTCAAAGAGAAGCGTACCGTGGAAGCTTAGGGTGTTACATTCTCCCCTCCTTCAAATAATTTCACCCTCAAAATTTCTAGAATTCTACCATATGAAAGGACTTGGGTGATTCTTCATCATAAGATCCTCGGGTTCCCATGTTGCCTCTTCCATTATATGGTTTCTTCATAGAACTTTTTCCAGATGAGTCGTCTAGTTTCTCAGCACTTGTTCTCTTGTATCAAGAATCCTGACAGTCTCTTCGCAATAAGACAGATCGGGTTCCAGTTCTAATTCCACATAGGTGAGTACATGCGTTGGGTCAGGCATGTATTTTTTCAATAGTGATACGTGGAACACATCGTGAACTTTGGAGAGACTTGGCGGCATTACCAAACGGTAAGCTACAGCCCCAATTCATTCTAGAATTTCGAAAGGACTGATGTACCTTGGACTCAATTTACCCTTCTTACCGAAATGTATAACTCCATTCCATGGAGATACCTTCAAGAAAACATAATCTCCTACCTGAAATTCCAAATCCTTCCTTCGGTTGTCAGCATAGCTCTTCTGCCTACATTTAGCTGATTTGATGTGGTTTTGGATTACCTTCACCTTTTCCATCATTTCCTCCACCAGTTTTGGGCCTACGAGTTTTCTTTCACCAATGTCATACCAACAGTTTGGTGTGTGACATCTCTTTCCATATAACGCTTCATATGTTGCCATCCGAATACTTGAATAGAAGCTATTGTTATAGTAAAATTATATCAGAGGTGAATATGTATCCCACATACCCTGAAAGTCAAGTGAGAATTATCTCAACATGTCTTCTAATGTTTAAATAGTCCGTTCTGATTTTCTATCTGTTTGAGGGTTGTAGGCAGTGCAAAAACGAAGTTCAGTATCCAAGGCCTTCTGAAGACTCTTCCAGAATATTGAAGTAAAACGGGGATCATGATTAGAAACAATCGATAGAGTAACTCCATGAAGTCTCATAACTCCATTAATATATAGTCTTGTTAGACGTTCAAGTGGTAAATCTTCCCTTATAGCAAGAAAATGTGCTGACTTGGTAAGATGATCAACAATGACCCATATTGCATCATTCCTTCTAAGAGTCTTTGGTAGTCCCATGACAAAGTCCATCGTGATATTATCCCATTTCCACTCAGGTATGGGAAGAGGTTGCATGACTTCTCCAGGCTGTTGCCTTCCAACTTTCACTTGTTGACAAACCATACATCTTGACACAAAATCAGCAATCTCCCTCTTCATGTTGTCCCACCAAAAATGTTCCTTCAAATCTCTATACATTTTGGTGCTCCCAGGTTGTATAGATAAATTGGAACTATGAGCATCATCCAACAATTCTATTTTTAGATTAAGTATATCAGGAACACAAAGTCTCTTCCCAAATTTCAAAATTCCATCTTCATACAGAAAGTCGCTCGATCCCCCATCATTCAACGCTTTAATCTCCTTTTGAAATTCTTCATCATCGGTATGATAAATCTTAATCCTTTAAAGTAAAGATGGTTTGATAACCATTTGAAAATGTATCGATGTTTTACCTTTAGGGTGATTCCCGTATCTATCTTTACTAGATCCATGAAAATTGGATCCCTTTCAATTCTCATCTTGTTCAAAACTCCATGATCCTTTCTGCTCAAAGCATCTGCCACCTTATTTGCCTTCCTCGGGTGGTAGTGTATTGTGAAATCATAATCCTTGGGTTTTTCAAAACATCTTCTTTTCCTCATGTTGATTTCTTTCTGTGAGAAAATATACTTCAAACTCTTGTGATCGGTATATATCTCACATTTTTCACCATAGAGATAATGTCTCCGTATCTTCAAATCAAAGATTACAGCAGATAACTCCAGATCATGAGTAGGATAGTTTTTCTCATTTATTTGTAGTTTTCATGATGCATAGGGAATAACCCTATCATTCTGCATAAGGACACAACCAAGTCCTTTCTTCGATGTATCACTATAAATAACGAACCCATCATTCCCCGATGGCAGTGTCAATATAAGATCATTGACTAATCTTATCTTAAGTTCTTGAAAACATTCTTCACACTCTTTTTTTCAAACAAATTTAACCCCTTTATGTGTGATATTTGTTAATGGGTTAGCCAATCGGGCAAAATTCTGTACAAAACATCGATAATAACCTGCTAAACCAATAAAACTACGTACCTCGGTTATACTCGTTGGTGCGGGCCATTCTTGGATTTCTCTTATCTAAGCAGGATCAACAGAGACTCCATCCTTAGTGACAATATGGACAAGAAAGGAAATCTCTTGAAGCCAGAATTCACACTTGCTAAACTTCCCATATAATTCATGTCTTCTCAGAGTCTTCAGGATAATGTGCAGGTGATTTTCATGATCTTCGTATCTTTTTGAGTATACCAAGATATCACCAATAAATACCACTACAAAATCATCGATATATTCCTTGAAAACTCTATTCAATAGATCCATGAAAACAGAGGGTGCATTAGTCAGCCCAAAAGGCATTACTGTAAACTCATAATGCCAGTACCTGGTTCGAAATGCTGTCTTCGGAATGTCTTCCTTCTTCAGACACAACTGATGATATCCATATCGAAGGTCAATCTTTGAAAATTATTGAGCTTCAGGCAGTTGGTCAAAGAAATCATCAATGTGAGGTAGGGGATACTTGTTCTTTATTGTTATAGCATTGGTTTCCCTGTAGTCGATATATAACCTCATAGATCCATCTTTCTTTTTTACAAAAAGAACAGTGTATCCCCATAGAGAAACACTAGTGAAAATAAATCCCTTATTACTCAATTCCTCTAGTTGTTTCTTTAGTTCAACTAACTCCACAATGGCCATTCTATAAGGGGTCTTCGATATAATCCTTGATCCAGGAATTAAATAAATGGAAAACTCAACTTCTCGTTCGAGAGGATGTCCAAGTAAATCTTCCGGAAACACATCTACATATTCCTTCAAAATAGGTACATCCTATATTTGAACATTATTTTCCTCACCCATAGTTATTTCATCCTCTTCCTCCTTGATAATTGAATTTAGTTGAGCTATTGGGGGTGGATCTAGATAAGAATTTGGTGGTGATGATTTTTCTCTAAAGATAAGGTGTTCCTTATCATCATCATCAAAAATCGTAACCTCCTTCTTCTTACCATAAAAAATTGCATCATAGTCTGAAATCCAATCCATACTGAGGATTATATCAAACTCAATAATAGGTATGACAATGAGATCAGCGGAAAAAGAAAATTTATGTGCTCTAATGGGGACTGATTGACAAAACATTGTTGCAATGATACTTCCCTTAAGAGTTTTAACTGACAACTCCCTTGTTAAATCAAATTGGAAATATCTAATTTTCTTAGAAAACTGGGAATATCTGAAACAATGTGATGATCCAGAATCAAATAAATCCTTTGCTAAACTTGATGAAAACATTAAATTACCTACCACCACGTCTTTTGGATCTTCTACCTTAGTAGTAGTGATAGCATAAGCTTGGCCTTGAACCCTTGGCCTTTTCTAAGGTAAGTTCCCCTGACACTCATGACATTCATTTTCATAATGTCCCATATCTCTACAATTATAGCATTCCACATTGATAGAAACTCTCCTTCCCTTGAAATCATGAGCTTGGTGGCTTTTTTCACCACACTTTTAACAGACTCCCATTCCCTTCAAGAAAGTACTGGGGTGTTTCTTCCCACATTTACTGAAGGATGTATAATCAACTTTTCCCTTTTTCCCTTTATTTCCATTTCTAGAGTGGTAAGCAAATCTCTTCTTCTATTGCTTTGCCTTAATGTCATAAGACTTAGAGAATTACTTTTCTGTCTTGATAGCACATGAGATAATATCTTCATACAAAAAGAAATATTGTGAGACTAATGCTCAACAGAGAAAAGGTTTTAACCCATCAAAGAAATGATCAATCATACTTCACGAGTTACTTATATAATCTGTAGCATCCCTTGACAACCTTGTAAAGTTAGCCTCATACTTTGCGACATTCTAATCCTCCTTTTGCCTCAGGCTCAGAAATTTACTTTCCATGTCTTCTTGATGGTCACGGGGAAAGTATTTTTCTAATAACAACTCTTTCAACACTCTCCATTCCATATTTGATACTTCATCATCTTCCTTCATGTTTTGAATCAATGACCACCACTGATCATCATCTCCAGTGAGGCGGTAAACTGCTATGATAACTTTTTCCCTTTCACTACTCCCCAAGTCATAGAATATTTTCTTTATGGAATTTATCCATTGCTCAGCTACTAAGGTAGTTGTACTACCATTGAATGTTGGTGGTTGTTTCCTCATGAGGTGATCTAACATTTATCCTCCACGCTGTGGATCAGGGTGCTCCATATGGGTAAGGTTATTATTCATAACCTGAGTGAGTTGTCCTAGTATGGTGATCAGATAATCAGCACCAGTTGCATCACAAGCTCCACTATAATTATCTTGAGCAGGAGGGAAATCCTTACATAGAGTGTGTGCATTGATATAGTTTCCATTTCTTCCACTAGGTGCCATTTCTAAACAATGGAATACACTAGATTAGTTTCTTAATCACAATACATAAATATTACTAGTAAAACACTTAACATAAATTTAATAGTTTAAGTATATAATATATAATCATAAAAAATTATTTGAGGATGTATATACTCATATAACCTTCATAATGGTTTTAAAGAAAATGATAATTATCCTAAGCATATCCCCCAGGAGTGTCGTAACCAAGAGTGAAGCAAGGCCTGTTGTCATGCACTAGTCCTCGTTCAAGTCTAGCTCAAAGTGGTGTTTTCGGGTTTTACCCCTAGGTACATCTTTTCCAGAGATTCCTCTACCTGCTTGTATCCAGACAGGGATGTATTGCTCAGAAAACTCACAAAATCTCTAAAATACCAAAATTCTAGGAATTTCTTCTATACTAATCCTCAAAGTCCATCTTAGGTCTATGTGCTCTAATCAGAGTTTATCTAAATCTAGCTTCCAAGGTTTGTACTAAAATTCCTTTGATACCAATTCTAACGCCCCAACCCTAGTTACCCAGATTCGGTGCATTATTACATAACATTAGCATGATCACAAGAAAGATCAAGTCTTGAAAGACTGATTAGTTTAGTAGTCTTGGAAACACTAGATATATTTATAAGTCTTACATTACATCATAAAGTAAAAAAAAAACTACAAAAACATCTTGTATTCATTTCCCCTCATACTATCCCTGTAGGTAATTCATAAATTACTTCTACACATCTTGGGAAAAATAAAACATTGAAAGGGGTGAGCTCAGATGCTCAGTAAGGATAACAATATAGCTGAAACTTTCATAAATAAACATAAACATTTAAGGCAATGTATAACTAAAACAAAAGCCTTTTAAAATTGAACTTCAGCATAATATGGAAGAAATAAAATGAAATAATGTCATTTAGTTATTCACATTGATATTCTACTAGTCGAATAATCACATGAAATATCAATAACCACTTTCATAATGATGGAATGCATAATGCCAGACTATCATAACCACGTAGCCAAGGACTCGTTCTAAGACTACAAATAATATTTTTTCAAGGCCTCGTGACAAGATACTAGTTTGTCTCATGAGACCTACCAATGCATCGAGGAGCTATAGAGGGCTCCACCCATCACTTATTAAGTCCAATGCATTCCTCATATTAACAGGTTTAAACATAACATAAAAATTCGTATTAAAAATAGCACATGAAATGTAAATACTTTCTCCAAAAACCATGAATGGTATAAAAATAACACATCCACAGTAAAACATATCACAAAACCTTCAATACAATACAGACGTTTTTTATCATAATAAATCAACTTCAAATAAACATAAAAGCCATCAAAGGATGTTGACATAGTTGAAATCAAAACTATTTGAGAGAAATTTCACTTTTTTGAAATCATTTAAAAGTCACATAATTATAAAAGAAAACATTTACATTTAAAAATAATCTTATAAGCTTGTAAGTGAAGCTTCAACAATTTTATAACGGTGGAAAGTAGTTTCAACTTCCGTATAAGTTAAAAAGACATTCTTACCTTATTTTTGTCGAAAAGGTTAAAAAGGAGTTTGTTTGGAAAATGACGGAAAGATTCCTTTATAAACATCTTATAAAAAGTAAAAAAGGGTATAAATGACTTTAACCCATATTCTGTAAAATATTAAGAATTTTTTGAAATACATTATTAAGATACATGGATATGGATGATGAGGAGGTCCCAGTAGATAATTACGTATAAACAACCTCGGATAATGAAGAGATTGTGAAATAAACCCTTACCTTGTACTTTTCCATGGTTGAGGGTACGTTAAACTCCTATATAATGGTGGAATAATTGTTATTAAATTATTCAATAATCAGATACATTAATATCATATCATATATGTTTTTTTAACATTGCTTTGTTATTAATATTATTGTATTATCGTTGTTTCGGGTTTTAACTGATTCCTTTTCCTTTATATGCCTTATTACGTAAGCCATTTTTTGTTATGGATAGGTTGTATCTTATTAATATCCAGAATGATATTAGGTCTTTAAGCATTACTTTTATCCATTAAATTAAAATTATGCTTGAATGGATACGATGGGGAATGAATCTCATCGCGTTCGTGGAGACGGTAGTCCGTATGTATGCACGAGCAACAATATCATTCTTTTGATATTAAAATAATATATAATTGGGTGGTATATCATATATACAGAATCATTGTCATGTTATATTTATTATTTACATGAATTACACATCATTATTAAACCGATCCAAATAATAATGTATTGAATAACAATTACACCACGACATGGAGACGACAAGCCGTACGTACGCACGTATTGTGACATTCCATTCAAGGGATGGATAGAATACTGAATATGGTTGTACCATATTTATAATAACATCACAGTATATTGGATATACTAGTGTTATTATTTTATAATTGAAATAACAATGAAAGAAGAAGTTGAAGAAGAAAGGAACTTGAAAGAGGGTGGTGAAAACATTACCTCTTCTTCGGGTTCTTCCTTTTGATTTGATCAAAAGGGATCCTTAGGTTGGATTTCTGATAAAAATAAGGCATCTAGGTTAGATTTAGGGAATTTTAGAGAATATTTTGGAAGGTTTTGTCTGATCCAAAATGCTTTGAAGTTGTGAATTAGAGAGAAGGCGGAGTTCCCTTTTATAAGAGGGGTGATGGGCACCTTAGGAAATGCTAGAAATATTAATTTATAATAAATTCATATTAATTTTCTAAGGGATCAAAAGTAGATTATTTAAATTTGATGGTGGTTATGAGTCCAGAACTACCCAACTAATAGGTTTTATATAGGTTTGGGTCACTATATTAACCTTATCTTTTAGTTTCAACTCTTAGATAATTAGTTTTACATTTACCATGTCTCTTTGTATTTTTATATTATATGGTTAATAAACATACTATAAACTTCTATTATACCCCCAAGTGGTCCATTAATGATACACCTATCATGATATAAGTATTTTGGCCGAAAATTAGATTTTTATGAATATAATATCAATTAATAATATAATATTTGTTTTAAAAACTCTTTTATGTGAATTTTGACACTATTGGGTATTTTGTTTTTTATAAATTTATAACAACATTATTACTTCGAATAAAATTAATATAACCAATTTTAATATATAATATTATCCTATAAAATTAATTTAATTTATAAAAAGTTAAAAATTACATTTATTTTGGTATTTATAATATCAATTATCTTAGTATTTCATTAATTAGGTAATTACTACATCACCATTGGGTCATAAATAAATTATATTATTTAATATCTAAAAATTATAAAAAAAATACCATTGTGTTGGAAATCTTTTTATATTTCATATGAATATTTATAATTTAATTTATCTTATGTATAACCCTATATTAAAAATGTTTTAGTTATTAAACTTTGATTTTAACTCTTTTAACTCTTACTTGAATTAAATAATAATAAATGTCCTAATCTAGTCCAAGTGGACCTAAATGGTAATATTTTATTGCTAAGGTTGTTTTGGGTCAAGATACACTTGTCCAATAGAATTACGACATGTGTTAGGGTAATATTAATATCATTTTTTCCCTTAATTACCCTATTTACTTTTAACCAAGGAAAATAAAAGTAAAAAGTTACTATTCACCAAAAATTATTTTCATCTTATTGAACCACATTTTACTCCTTGATATTAACCATGTTTCTCGGATTTTCGAAATTCCGCTCACAAAATCGGTAAAATTAAGTTTTATGTGAATTTGCAAATTCTCCTTGGAGGTGGGTAAAAGACGGTGAAAAGTTCAAAAACAATTTATATATCTAAAATTATTCTAAATTAACTCCAATTAATTACATTGAACTTATATAGGTATTATGTATCTATTTTGACCTTAATTAAATTTAAATTAAATAAATAATTATTTAAATAAAAATTTGTTTTTAAACTATAACTCAGTGTTTTTTCACTATTCATCAAAAATTGAAAGTTTTCAGAAAAATAAAAAAAAAATCACCCTACGATAATTTCGATATTCCAAATCCAAAAATGAAGTCCATTTTGAATGATAAAATTTATTAAATTTTAAAAAGTGGGTATTACTATTCCTAACGGCTAGTTTGATTGGTTGTGGTGTATGTTAGAAATCGAAGTTGTGTACAACACACGCTACTGTATTATTCAAAGAGAATCTTACTGTGGAAGCTTTGGGTGTTACAAGATACTTGTTATTTATTGTTATAGAATTTATTTCCCTGTAGTCGATACATAAACTCATAGATCCATCTTTCTTCTTAACAAAAAGAACATGGGCTCCCCCTGGAGAAACATTAGGGTGAATAAATCCCTTATTACTCAATTCCTCTAGTTGTTTCTTTAGTTCAAATAACTCCACAGTGTCTATTCTATAAGGGGTCTTCGATATAGGCCTTGATCTAGGTATTAAATCGATGGAAAACTCAACTTATCATTCTAGAGGATGTCCAGGTAAATCTTTCAGAAACACATCTACATATTCTTTCACAATAGGTACATCCTCTATTTGAACATTCTTTTCCTCACCCATTGTTATTTCATACTCTTCCTCCCTGATAATTGAATTTAGTTAAGCTATTGGGGGTGGATCTAGATAAGGATTAGGTGGTGATGATTCTTCTCTAAAGATAAAGTGTTCCTTATCATCATCACCAAAAATCGTAACCTCTTTCTTCTTACAATAAATCTTCACATCATGGTCTGAAAGACAATCCATACCGAGGATTATATCAAACTCAATAATAGGTATGACAATGAGATCAGCAGATAAAGAACATTTATGAGCTCTAATGGGGACTGATTCACAAAACTTTATTGCAGTGATACTTCCCTTAGGAGTTTTAACTGACAACTCTCTTGTTAAATCAAATTGGAAATATCTAATTTTCTTAGAAAACTGGTAATATATCAAATAATGTGATGATCCAGAATCAAATAAATCATTATCTAAACTTGAGGAAACAGTTAAATTACCTGCCACCACGTCTTTCGGAACTTCTACCTCAGCAGTAGTGATAGCATAAGCTTGGCCTTGGTCCTTTGGCCTTTTCTGAGATAAGTTCCCCTGACACTTAGGACATTCATTTGCATAATGTCCCATCTCTTTACAATTATATCATTTCACGTTGACAACAACTCTCTTTCCCTTGCAATCATGAGCTTAGTGGCCTTTTCAACACACTTGTAACAGACTCTCATTCCCTTCAAGCAAGTACCGGGGTGTTTCTTCCCAAATTTACTGTAGGATGGATAATCAACTTTTCCCTTGTTCCCTTTATTTCCATTTCTAGAGTATTCATAAGATCTCTTCTTCTCTTGCTTTTCCTTAAAGTCGTAAGACTTAGCGAATTATTTTTCTATCTTGATAGAACATGAGATAATATCATCGTACGACGAGAAATATTGTGAGACTAATGCTCGATGGAGAAATGGTTTTAACCCATCAAAGAAACGATAAATCTTACTTCTTGGGTTACGTATATAATTTTTTGCATGCCTCGCTAACCTTGTAAAGTTAGCCTCATACTTTGCGACATTCTCATTCTCCTTTTTCCTAAGACTCAGAAATTGCTTTTCTATATCTGCTCGATGGTCACGAGGAAAGTACTTTTCTAAGAAAAGCTCTTTGAACTCCCTCCATTCCATATTTGATACTTCATCATCTTCCTTCGTGTTTTGTATCAATGACCACTATTGATCAGCATCTCCAGTGAGGTGATAAGACAACTTTTTCCCTTTCACTACTCCCCAAAGCCTGAAATATTATCTCTAGGGAACTTATCCATTGCTCAACAACTAATGGATTTGTACTCCCATTGAATGTTGGTGGTTTCTACCTCATGAAGAAATCTAACATTAATCCTCCATGATCTGGATCAGGGTGCTCTATACGGGTAAGGTTATTATTCATAACCTGAGTGAGTTTTCCCAGTATGATGATTAGATTATCAGCACCAGTTGCATCACCAGCTCCACTATAATTATCTTGAGCAAGAGGGCAGTCCCTACATTGAGTGAGTGCATTTATACAGTTTCAATTCCTTCCACTAGGCGCCATTTCTAAACAATGTCATAAACTAGATCAATTGATGAATCAAAATACATAATTCCATACTTGTAAAACACATAACATAAATTAAACTATTTATGGATATAATCCATAATCATAAAAAATATGTTTTCTTTGAGAAAGTATGTACTCATAAAACCTTCATAATGGTTTGTAATGAAAATGAGAATTTTCCTAAGTATATCCACCGGGAGTGTCGTAACCTAGAGTGCAGCAAGGCCCGTTGTCGTGCACCAGTTCCCATTCAATTCTATGTCAAAGAATTGTTTTTGGGTTTTACCCCTAGGTACATATGTGCCATATCCGCCTCTACTTGCTTGTATCCAGACAGGGATGTATTGCTCGGAAAACTCATGAAATCTCTTCAATACCAAAATTATAGGAAGTTCTTCTATACTAATCCTCAAAGTCTATCTTAGGGGTATGTGCTATAATAAAATTTTATCTAAATATAGGTTCCAAAGTTTTTAATAAACTTCCTATGATACCAACTGTAATGCCCTGACCCCAGTTTCCTAGAGTCGGTGCATTATTACATAACATGGGCATGATCACAAGAAAGATCATGTCTCGAAAGACCGATTAGTTTAGTAGCCTTGGGAACACTAGATACATTCATAAAGTTTACATTACATCATAAAATTAAAACTACAACAACATAGTCTTCATAGTACACACTCATGTCCCCTCATACTATCCCTGTAGGTCATTCATAAAATACTTCTTCACATCCTGGGAAAAATAAAACATAGAAAGGGGTGAGATCAGATGCCCAGTAAGGATAACAATACAGCAGAAACTTTCATAAACAATCATAAACATTTAGGGAAATGTATAACTAAAACAGAAGCCTTTTAAACTTGAACATCAGCATAATATGGCAGAAATAAAATGAAATAATTCCATTTACTTATTAACATGGATATTCTACTAATCGAATAATCACATGCAATATCAATAACCACTTTCATAATGATGGAATGCATAATGCCAGACTATCATAACCACGTAGCCAAGACCTCGTTCCAAGACTACAAATAAGATTTTGTCAAGGCCTCGTGCCAAGACACTAGTTTGTCCCATGAGACCTACTGATGCATCGAGGAGCTATAGTGGGCTCCACCTGTCACTTATTAAGTCCAATTCATTCCTCATATGAACATGTTTAAACATAACATAAACATTCGTATTAAAACTAGCATACGAAATGTCAATACTTTCACCATAAACCATGAATGGCATAAAAATAACACATCCATAGTCAAACATATCACAAAACCTTCAATAAAATATGTATTTTTTGTATCATAATAAATCAACTTCAAATAAACTTAAAATCCATCAAAGGATGTTGACATAGATGAAATCAAAACTATTTGAGAGAAATATCTCTTTTTTGAAGTCATTTAAAAGTCACATAATTATAAAATAAAAAATTTACTTTAAAAATATTCATAAAATCTTTTAAGGGAAGCTTTGACAATTTTATAAGGGCAGAAAATAGACACACCCTCCGTATAAGTAAAAAATACATTCTTACCTTATTTTTGTTGAAAAGGTTAAAAAGGACCTTGTTTGGAAAATGACGGAAAGATTCCTTTATAAACTTCTTATAAAAAGTCAAACAATGGTATAAATTACTTTAACCCATACAATGTAAAATAGTAAGAATTTTGTTAAATAAATTTTTAAGAAACATGGATGTGAATGATAAAGAGGTCCCAGTAGATAATTACGTATAAACAACCTCGGATAATGAAGAGATTGTGAAATAAACCCTTACCTTGTACTTTTCCTTGGTTAAGGGTCGGTTAACCTCCTATATAATGATAAAATAATTGTTACTAAATTATACAAGAATCATATACATTAATATGATATCATATATGATCTTTTTTACATTGCTTTGTCAGTAATATTTTTTTATTATCGTTGTTTCGGGTGTTAACTAATTCGTTTTACTTTATATGCTTTGTTAAGTAAGCCATGTTTGTTATGGATAGGTTTTATCTTATTCATATCCATAATTATATTAATTCTTTAAACATTATTTTTAACCATCAAATGAAAATTATTCTTGAATGGATACGATGGGGAATGAATCTCATCACGTTCGTGGAGATGGTAGTCCGTACGTACGCACAAGCGACAATATCATTCTTTTGATATTAAAATAATATATAATTGGGTGTTATATAATATATTCAGAATTATTATTATGTTATATTTATTATTTAAATGAATTACACATCATTATTATACCCATCCAAATAATAATTTATTGAATAACAATTACACCATGACGTGGAGACGGTAAGCCATACGTACGCACGTAAGGTGAAATGTCATTCAAGGGATGGATAGAATACTGAATATGGTTGTACCATATTTATAATAACATCATAGTATATAGTATATTCTGGAGTTATTATTTTATAATTGAAATAACAAAGAAACAAGAAGTTGAAGAAGAAAGGAACTTGAAAGAGGGTGTTGAAAACATTACCTCTTCTTCGGGTTCTTCCTTTTGATTTGATCAAAAGGGCTCTTTAGGTTGGCTTTCTGATCAAAATAAGGCATCTAGGTTGTAGTGAGGAAAGTTTAGAGGATATTTGGGTAGGTTTTGGATGATCCAAAAGGCATTGATGTTGTGAATTAGAGAGAAGGATTAGTGCCCTTTTATAAGAGGGGTGAGGGGCACCTTAGGAAAAACTAGAAATATTTTTTTATAATAAATTCATATTCGGATTATAATGGCTCAAAAGTGGATTATTTAAAGTTTATGGTGTATATGAGTCGAGAACCACCCAACCAATAGGTTTTAGATAGTTTTGGGTCACTATATTAACCTTATCTTTTAGTTTTAACTCTCAATTAATTAGTTTCACATTTATCATGTCTCTTTGTATTTTTATATTATATGGTTAATAAACTTACTATAAACTTCCAATAGACCTCCAAGTGGTACATTAATGATACACCTATCATAATATAAGTCGTTTGTCCGAACCTTATATTTTTAGGAATATAATGTCAAATAATAATATAATATTTGTTTTAAAAACTCTTTTATGTCAATTTTGACACTATTGGGTATTTTGTTTTTGATAAATTCATAACAGCATTATTACTTAGAAAACATTTCATATAACTAATCTTAATATGTCATATTATCCTTGAAAATTAATGTAATTCATAAAAAGTTTCAAATTACATTTATTTGGGTATTTATAGTATCAATTATCTTAATATTTCATTAATTAGGTAATTACTGCATCACCATTGTGTCATAAATAAATTAAATAATTTAATAAATAAAAATTATAAATAAAATAAAATTATGTAGGAAATATTTTTATATTTCCAATTAATATTTATAATCGAATTTATCTTATGTATAACTCTATATTTAAATTTTTTAGTTATTAAAATTTGATTTTAACTCTTTTAACTCTTCTTTGAATTAAATAATAATAAATGTCCTAATATAATCCATGTGGACCTAAATGATAATATTGTATTCCTAAGGTTGTTTTTGGTCGAGATACACTTTTCCAATAGAATTAGGACATGTGTTAGGGTAATATTAATATCATTTTTACCCTTAATTACCCTATTTACTTTTAACCGTGGTAAATAAAAATAAAACGTTACTATTTACCAAAAAATATATTCATCTTATTGAACCACATTTACTCCTTGATATTAACTGTGTCTCTTTGATTTTCGAAATTCCACTCACAGAAGTGGTAAAATTATGTTTTATGTGAATTTTCAAATTCTCTTAGGAGGTGGGTAAAAGACGGTGAAAAGTTCAATAAAATTTTTATATATCTAAAATTATTCTAAAATAACTCCAATGAATTACATTGAAATTATATAGGTATTATGTATATATTTTGACATTAATTAAATTTAAATAAAATAAATAATTATTTAAATAAAAATTCTTTTTTAAACAATAACTCAGTGTTTTTTCACTATTCATCAAAAATTGAAAGTTTTCAGAAAAATACCAAAAATTCACCCTAGGATAATTTCGATATTCTGAATCCAAATATGAAGTCCATTTTGAAATATAAAATTTATAAGATTTGAAAAATTAGTTATTATTATTCATAACAGCTCGTTTGATTGGTTGTGGTGTGTGTTAGAACTCGAAGTTGCGTACAACACACACTACTGTATTATTCAAAGAGAAGCGTATCGTGGAAGCTTGGGGTGTTACAAATGAGAGATATGAAATCCTTTACCTTAATTATTGAATTCTATCATATAAATTTGAACCTATTTTATAATAAATATATGCTTATTATAAATCTATTCAAGAATAATAATTTTATATATCATTCCATGTATATTTTAATTATGACCATTTATTACTCACTTATGATCAATAACTTTGTTAAAATCATGTTTTGGGTAGTAACTGCATAATATTCCATGTTTATTTTCTAATAGTAATTTAGATCATTTTTCATTTATCATGATTAAATAATATCAACAATTTAAACATGTGTATAAATGTAATATATATTCATTGTATATGTACTAATAGTAATCCATTGAAGTTAGATACAGAAAATGAATTACACTGTTAATGGAGAGGGTCAGTCGTATATATGCATGAACGTTGTTTCCATTTTCTTAAAGGATGCAAAGAAAGGAAGTTAAATAATAAATCACCTTTATAGAGTAATTATGAAAACAAATATATCACATATATTTATTTAATTTATCCATTATTTCCTTTCATATAAAGTGTAAGTGATAATCGAATCACATCGCTTAATGAGGTGGTAGTCCTCCATACGCACGAGAAATGTTATCATTTTCTTAAGAAATGACACTTAATAAGGTATATAAGATATTGTAATTAAATAATAATAATAATAATATATGGAATATATTATTAAAACATAAAATCCATCATTATACCCATCCTTCATTGGTGGTTATGAAAGACAAATTATATCAGTTTGTGAGGAGGTAGTAATCTATACATACGATCGACTATTTTATTTCTAACTTGATGTAAGAGGAGATATATGTAGTTCATTCCAATAATATATTATTATATTTTAGATACTAATTTTTTTATATCATCATTTTTTAATAATATTTTAATAATTTTTAGGAAGAAATAAAATGAAAGCACATGGTAAAAGACTATACCTCTTCTTTAGAGAACCCCTTTAGTTTTTCTAATAAAGAAATATTAGGAGGTTTTACTAATAAAAATATGTCCTATACGATGTGGGGAGGTAACTTAGTAATTTAATTTTTTAATTTTTTTCTAAACCAAATTGTTTTCTAAGTGTTTTTATAGAGGATAGAGGCTTCCCTTTTATAAGTGGGGGAAAGGACACACATGGATTTTTTGGAAAGAAAATGTTGTAACCACATTTTAAACCAGAAAAGGATAAAAAGGATCACTATCTAAGAATATTTATAAAAATGTCTAATTATGGGTATAAAATATAATTTTAGAATTTTATAGATCATTTTACCCATTATATTCTTTTTAACCCCTAGTAAACCTGTTTTAACCCTAATCACAATAACTAATTTTTACTGGTTTTAATTTTCATTTTGATCAAAAAGTAAGACAAAATTATAATAATAATTATTATTATTATTATTCCAAATAATAAATACTTTTTACAAAATAAATTTATTAAATTTGAAGAAAAATAATTTATAATTCTAACCACTGACGTGACGAAAAAATAGTTTTCCAAAATGAAAAAATTCAAAAGTATAGATTTTTTTATTATGAAAATTTAATATAAAATTTCTTATAATTTACTAAATTGGATTAATAAATATATAATTTAAATAATTTTACTTTTAAAATGTAATAAAAAATTATATTGTAAATAAATAAACGAAAATGTAATTTTTAATAAAAATCAATATTTTTTACTATTCATCAAAAAATTATCTTTTCAAAAAAATATCAAAAATTGACTCAAAGATAATTTTTAAATTTAGATTTAAAAAATGAAGTTTATTTTTTCTAATATATTTCCAAATAGTGCAACAAATAACATTTATTATTATTATTATTTTAAAATGTAGTACAAAACATTTTTTTGGAAAATGGTATTTTTGAAACATTTAAAGAATTTACTAAAAAATAAACTATTTTTTATAAATATGTTTCCCTATATAAAACAATAATAATTGATTTTTAAAATGTTTTTATTATTATTCCTATATCTATGATTTAAGGACAACTTATAATTCTTATTTTTATATAATAATATTAATAGTATATTGTAGTTCGTTAAAACTCAATGTTAAGTGTACCACAAGCTGTTGAAGGAATTAAATTTATTCAAAAAAATTCAAACAAATTGGGTCATTATAGGCTCGTAGTCCAAAAAATAACCCAAATGTTCAGGTCTAATGGACCCAAAACCACAATCCTGGATTGACTTGAAGGCCCATACCCACATGGCCCTATGCCCATTATCGACCACCACACTAGAAATTAGCTCACTTAAACCACTATCTCCCATGATTGACTCACCTTCACATAGTTTTCATTGCCTACAACTCACTATTTACATATTATAATTATACTATTGTCACCCCCACATTACCCTACATATACCAATGTTGGCATGTGTGTATGTATTTCAAGAGTGATCAATTTAAAAATGAACCTAGATATGTCTCTTTGAACTATTTCAAAGTAGTGAAGTGATTTATTCTAGAATACAAATTATATGAATTTAAATTCACGAGGGTAGTTGGGATTTTTAATCAAAGTGTGATTTTTTAAAAGTATTGTATGTTTTTAAAATTTAATCTGTTTTTAAATAATCATTTTTTCCTCCTTTATTGTATTTAGATTATTTTAAAATAAATTAAAGATATTTTTGTAATTTTTTCTCTCTCTACTAGTTAGTGGTTTTCAATTTTTTCCTTAATGTGTTGGGATTGGTTTATTTGTTTTGGGTAACCTAAATGGGTTGGATTCATGATTGATGATATCTATATTAAACCTCATAGAGAAGTATGGATGAAATGTAGAAGTTTATCTCTTAGGATAAAACTTTTAGTATAATTCTATCATTTCTCTTTTGTGGTTCTTACAGAATTTGAAACTGTTGGGGATATGGATAGATTTTTAGACTTCATTGTTCAATATTTTCATATTTTGATACATCCTGGATAATTATTCCAGCTAATTTTATATTATTCACATTGCTCTAAAACCATGTTGTTTGAGAAGACACAATTTTTTTAGTCTTCTATGGAGGTGATTGAGTAATGAATATTTTTTTCTCATTTCTTATTTCTTTATAGGATTTCCCTTATCATACATCACCTTTTTTCCTTCTAGTGTGTATCCTTTTGAATTTTAATCTTGGTGGTTCTAATATATTTTATCTTGTAGTAGGTTGTTATTTGAGTAATTTTATATTGTTTCATGACAAGATGATGCGGGTTGAAATTATTATCATTTTACATATTTTGGTGTTGATCAGTCTTGAGATTATTACCCAAAAACTTAGGGAGGTTTGGTTATTGATGTACCCTTCATTTTTTGTATTTGTGGGTGAATTTTTAGATTTATATTTTCTAAGAATTTTTTTTCATATTATCCAAAAAAAATATTAGTTTTTTTGTAATATATTTTGGATGCTATATTTTTGGTGAAATATAAACACATGGTTTTATTGATAGAGAATATGGAAATACCTTAATGTTGTTTCATTACCAAAGGTTATAATTGTGTTATTTATTATTGGGTAATCTTCTTGATTAGTTATTTTTTCTTATTGTTTTGGTACGTGTCAGTTTATTGGTTCTTTTGGGGTATTTTGGTTTTCTGTTAGTAGGTTTTTATCTCTTGTCGTGTTTGAGAAGGTGATCAATATAGTTGTTTTTTTGTGTGGAATTTTTATATTTCCTTTGATGATTACTGAAAATCTTCTTTTATATTGATATAAATTTTTATTTGGTGGTATTAGTAGTTGTTCCACAATTTATGAATAATTATAAATAGCAGGGAGACCTATATTTTTGGTCTCTATTATCTTACCTATCTGTGTTGTATGGTATTTTATAGGGTTACGTTTGAGGATTTTCATTGATACTGGAGGCTTTTTTCCACTAATTAAATTATTTCATTGATGAGTGGCATTTGGTTTTCATATATGGCTCTCTTGTTTTACCCAAACTTCCCACATCTTCTCATTGGTTTGGATTTTTTCTCTTTGATAGTAATTCTAAATTAACTAAGGTTTTTCTTAGGGAATGAAGTGTGTTTTGTGAGATTTTTGACACCCACATGTAACTATTCTGAGTTATTATATTATTTTATATGTCTTGGATCTATATTATTTTTTCAGGAATTTTAATTTAAAATTATAAAATATATAATTTTTTCCAATTGAATGGTTATTATGCATAATATAAGGGAAACGATTTGGTTACCCTTACATAGGGGTAAATCTTGTAAAATTTATGTTATTTCATAGTTTTATTACATGGGAAGTTCATGGTTTAGTCCCATCAATGTGATATCATTTAAAAACCTCACAATTCATTGGTGTGTAGTGGTACTCACTCCTGACTGGTGTATGGTTAGTATAAAATAGGACACAATAATGAAGGGGGATATATGGATTTAACATAGTATGTTTTCATAGTTGAAACATGGTTTCTCTAACCATTTGTACAAATGATGTTAGTGCATAATTATTTTCTTGTGTGAGGTGCACGGTTGGTGATATATTTTCTAGACCATGTGTGCCAACAATGAGAGTATCCCCATTTAACTTGAAACTAAAATTAATTGTTTTCCTCTATTAGACTTTAATTCCTTTACCCTCAATTTTACATCTCTCTCATTCATTTTTGGATCTCATCCTTCTCAATCTCAGGTGGTATTAAATAGTTCATGCCCTCTTTCTCATTATCCCCTTCTCTTTATTCCCCTTAATTTTTCTAATTATTGAAACCCTAATTTCATTATGAGATTATTTAAGGGTATCGGTTAGGTCTAACCAAGGGGATTGGATTTGATAGAGAATGTATTGGTCTTTTTCTTTCTTAGTTTTGAATTCACTATTCATACTCATTAGTTTGAAAAATTTTCACCTTAAATAGGTAGTTTCTTTAGTTTGACACCTATATATTACATTTCATAAGATTCTTGGTGTCTTAAAATGTTTTCTTTTTAAAATTATATGTATATTTTTCTCCCATTAGTAGTTAAAAATGAAATTTTAATGGTTTTAAGGGATCGAATGGTCTTATTGTAGGCCAAGTGTTTGTGAAAATTACAAAGTGGATCTATTAAATATGTTTAGATATTATAAAGGGGTGTTTAACATCAAATTATTTTAAAAAATAGAATCTCAATATTTTAAAAGATATGATTATTAATAATTGATTTTTAACCCATAGTTCACCACTTTGAGTCATATTAGTCTCCTAGAATTCTAAAGAGATTTCAATGGGGTTCCTAAAACCAATTGATTTCAAATAATTTTTTACCTAATGTTTTTAAATATGAATTCATTAATTTGAAATTCTAGGTGTGTATTCAAAGGACAATTTAGATAACTTCTAAAAAATTATTGATTTCAAATTGTGATTACCATCATTATTGAATACATTTATATTATGTTTGATTGATATTTTAGTCATATAGGAGATTTAGAACATTTATTCTTATGTATATATGTTAAAGATTAAATTTCCTATAAGGTTATTGGAATAAATATTATGTTTATTTCTTTTCCTCTAAATGAAAATTTTTTGGATTTTTTTTACTCTCCCCTATTTTTTGACATGTAATGCGAGTCTTAGGTGATTAAATAGAGGTTTGGGAAAGCGCATACCCAAATGTAGATTATTTTATTTCATAGGGGGGGCATTACTCATAATATATAATTACTCTCAAGATGTATTATATGTTCCCATCGATTATAGGTTCTCTGATAATCTATTTTAATGGCATATTATATTTTTTGGATAACCACTATATTGATAGGTTTATGAGATCAACCTAGGGTTCTGTGTCTCAAGTTCAGATTGTGTTATGTGAGTCTTAAGACATTAAAAATGATGTTAATAACCCTTTTAGGAATATTTAAGGGATACTAATAAATATTAATTATATGTATCTATATCTCACATTCTAATTTGGTTATGTGGCACTATATTTTTGTCGTTAGATGTTTTATTTATTCTATTGGTGTACATAGTTCCTAATATATTTATTCCCTTTTTATCAATGTTTTATTTTAATTTAAAATTGATTTATAATTTGTTTGGAATGTGTGGGTTTTTTTGAAAATAAGAACGATTAGTTTTAAAAATGAATTTTTGGAAGCTTTTGGAAAAGTGGAAGAAACCATTGGTTAGATATAAAAATATAAAGGCCTTATTTTTTGTTGGAAATTGAATTTTAATGGAAAAACCTGATTTACTGATTTGGTTAGAACTATGGTTTTAGATCAAATGATCCATTTTATATTTTTAAAAATATTTTCTATGTATTTATAAAGAGAAATATAGAGGATCAAATTTGTTTCCATTTACTTACTCTTGTAAAATACTGTATTATAATGTATATTAAAACTAAAAAATATGGAAGGAAATTTATAGAATCATTAGTAAAGTACTACTGGGCATGGTTTTCTTACACCAGATAGATAAATTTGTGCACGTGTTCTTATTAATCCCTTATTTTTTCTCTTAAGAGACCAATATTTTGTTTTTCTCGGTGTTTTTTATTTGGAGTAGGGGTGAAAGATTAAAAATATGGTGAGTGATTATGGGTCATGTGGAGTGTTTGTTGGAGATTTTTGAGTTTAATTTTATTTTTGGGATGTTTTATTGGTCATATTAGCCATTTGTTTAATAGATTTTTTATTATATGGATGGATTTTTATTTTATTATTCCATGTTTGGATAATTTATTTTTTATTATGTGATTATTTAGTTTATTGGACATCCAACGTCTCGATGGGTCATGTAAGATTCATGGAAGTTTCATTTTTTGTTTATGTGATAATATGATGGTGAATGTATTCTTATGTGAATATTTCTGATTACTATTAAATTGTTTCTGGTCCATGGATATTGGGGATACCCTCAAGACTAGCGGTGAGCCAGGTCAGGTGACATGTCAAGTCATCTCGGTATGGTTTATTACATTCTATCTTTATCTCTCACTTATTATTAGTATGTTGTTTTCATATATGTTTAAATATTATAATGTAAATTTAATTTTTATATTTACCTAATTGGGGATAGATAACTTATAATGTGTAATTATAAATTCATAGGGGTTTAACGGGTAAAATAGTGAGTCCAATATACACATATGATGTGTCTGTGTGAAAACCTATGGTTTTATAAATGGAATCTGTAAAATGAAATATGAGAAAAAAATTAGCATATTTATTGATTGTGTGAAAAAGAAAATGTTTTACAAGTGTATTTAAAATAATGTGTTAAGAATAAAATTTCTCGAGGCAATTTTCCAATGAATGTGAGTTTATTTTTTTGAAAACATTGATATTTTTTTCTCACACTATGAGTTCTTATGTTTTATTTTTACTATGAAATGAGGATTCATTTATAATATTAAGCGTTATTTATGTTTTTTGGGGTGGTAAAAAAATAAATATGTGGATATTTTTTAAACTAAGAAGATATTTTTTGTTTTTTATGTTCCTTAGAGACATTTGATATATAAATTTGGTAGATTATCAGTTGAATAGAGTGAAGTGAAAATATTTATTGAATAGTGGTGTGGGTTTTTTTTATAAAAACATTAATCATGTGTTTCATATTACTTTTGGTGTTTGGATTTTTTGGAGAACATGTTCCAGCTGGCCCTAAGTAAGTTTGGGATTTTTTGAAGAGTTAAGACGGTTTTGAGAAGTTTTTAGGGAATACGAATAAATCTCATCATAATAGTCATAGATTAAAGCAAGAGTTATCTTCTCTAGGAGATGATCCATGTAAAAAATTTCAAAACATATGTTCTAAAATATATTATTCATTTTATCATTTATATGAATTTAATAAAAAATTTCTTGATGATTATTTCTCCATGAATGAGGTGATTGTACTATGAATAGTAAAATGATGTTAAAATGTGATGGTGATATGAAAACTATAATTTACAAGACCTTTGGTGTGTGTTTTGTGGTTTGGCTATAAAAAAACATTTTAAATATGAGGAGTGTATGTCATAATTCCATTATGGTACACTATAATTCCCCTGAAGGGAACGTCTGTTTTATTTTTAGTTAAAAGTGACCACTAGTTAACTACAACTAGTATATCGTAAATGATATGAATATCTTTATATTAATGGTATGTACACATTTTTAGTTGGTTTTATGTTTTATATTTTTATGTTTAAGGTGGATTCATTCATTCTAGAAAATTTATCTTTCTTTTATGTCATAAAGGTTCTATGTTAGAAAATATTAATTGAAATGACTAAGAAAGAAGTGGGAGAAGTTGGAATTTTATATGGCTATTAAATTTTAAATATCAGTGTCGAATTTTTTTTACTAATTAACAAATGATTTGTTTTTTGTGTGGATAAGATGTGTATCATGAATAAAAGAGAAAATTTTATATATTCACCATCATATATTCTTATAGTAGTAATCCTCAAATAGTGATTATCGAAGGGTTTCATTAAACAAGATAAACTACTATATTTATATAATTTTTTAAAAGTTTGTTATAATTGTTTGATTAGTATGGATTCGTATATACATTAAGATCTCATAATTGAAGAAGATGGATGTTGTTGGTTTTTCTAGAATATTTGTTTTGTTAATATTAGAGTGGTATTGATCATAGTGTAGAAAAATAGGTGACATTATCTTGAAAATGGGTTTATAGATTCATTGTGATGATAAAAGATCGTTAATTTTATATATATTTAAGATTTATTAGTTTTTTATAATATCACATCATACCTATTAGGATAAATATATACTCACATGGATTTAAGTATATGACCATATCATTATAATCTAATTGGTGATTCTATAAGATCATATGAAAATAGATGATATTGTGCCTTGCTAAGGATATATAGACTCATTTTTAATGGTAAACCATTTAAATCAACATTTTATTTCTGTTTGTGTGATTTTTAAAATAAAATACCTGATCTAAATTTATTAATATTATAAAATTTAGTTTCAATGATGAATTTTATAAGATATGTTTTTTACATTAGTCAAAACTAATGATCATGGTTAATTTGTAAATAATCATAAAATATTCTCATTCACTACTTCTCCCCATCAACCATCAATGAATAATTTTTTCCAACCTCACTAAAATTATTGGTGGTTTTGTTTATATAAATTTTTCATAACCTCAACAAACTGAATATTGAAACCTATCTATGAAATGTTATGTCTCTAGTATTCATGATGAGATTTTAATGATTTATTTTAATTAGATCCTTTACTTAGGGAGTACTTCTGTGAAATTTGATGAAATATTTTTAGTGTGTGTGTCTATTACCCTAATTTTTTCTTCTCTATTTGTTTTAATTCATGCACATGACCATAGAAATTAAATTAAATAACAAAATATTTATTTTTAATAATTCTCTAATACCATTTATGTTAATATTTTTAGTGAATTTTGAAAAAAAAATTACCTCAAAAAACTAATTTATTTTTAAACTAATGGATATTTTACCTCTATATAATCTACTAATTATACTTCAACATCTCCCATAAACTATTCATCGAAGATAATATTCTATAAATTTCATACTTTTATAAAATTCAAAGATTATTGAAATGGAAAATAATGAAATAGGTGAAATCAGATACTAAATAAAGGTAAATATAAGTGATATAAATCAAAGATCATAAGTTATCATATAAAGAGAAAATAAGAATAATTAAGAATATATAATAAAGTTATAACAAAGAATAATTGATTATAAATCATGGAATAATGTAAGAATACATCATGAAAATTACACATATCATATAAGCATGGAATGTCTTAGAATTATGGAACATCCATCGGAATATAAATCATAACATAGTGAGTAATAAATCATAACCTATATCCCTTAGTCAATCATGATTCACTCATCAATTTCCATTAGTGGATAAAGATTCATCAATATATTTATCATGGTCGATCATGAATCACAACTTGTTTCCTACTTTGGATCAATCATCAATACATGTTTTAATATTATCTCAAGAGACGTAAAGATTCACCTAATGCATTGGATATCTATATGGGTCTTATACATCAGTTAAAGATTAACAATTCACATTTTTACCATGATAAAATAACTAAACATCACATCATTAAAATCCATGAGTACGAATGTTCTTCATTAAACATTCAAATGAATATATTTCACTTTTTATAGCAGATAGAATCCATGGATTGAATATAGGTTTCATTAAAAACATCATAAATAACCCAAGAAAATAAACTAGGTTTTATATTTTTTCAAAAGGATTTAAATATGTAAATAATATATTATTCAATATATAATCCTAGCATAGTAAAATCACTGAAACTAAATGGGTATCCAAATACATCATTTAACATTCTAGGTAAATATCCTAAAATAAAGAAAATAATGAATATGGTATTTAAAAAATATAGATAATAGGCACACTGTTAAGTTGATAATTTCCCCAATCAATTAACTTACATATATCTAGATGAACACCTTTCAATCAAAGTATTAAAATAATAGGGTATTCAATGAGAAAATGCATTGGAATAAAAATTAATGTGATACACTAAAGATGATTAACCAACACAACGACATTTATGGATCATTTATCTAATATAGAAGGAAAATATATAATAAATCAATATATAAAATGTGAATTTTAATATATGAAAATAATCCCCTTGCTTACATAAGATATGTCAAAGGATAATGACTTAGACGTAAAACATAGTTTTGATGTTTTTATCAAATCACATTGGAAATAGTATATATCTTTGATCTTTTGAAATAATTTCAAAAGATATAATTTTTAAATCATAGAGAAAAAAAAAATATTTCAGAAGAAAAATATTATAGATAATGTTTCAAATAAAACGAAAATGGATGTGTAATTATGTATTCCTAGGGAAAATGTTCAAATATATAATTTTCTTCATAGACGTAAAAGCATGTTTTTATGGGTCACTTTCAAAAGTTATTTTCAAAATGCTGAATTAAAAACCATGTAAAAATAGCATTGAAAAATAAATTTCAAAAAATTATTCCTTTAAATTTAATAAATTGAATCAATATAAATGTGGAGTAGAAGATAAAATATTTTATTTTGAAAGGTTAAAAATTATTTTGAAATGAATTATTCAAATACTCATATTATAAAAATATTATTATATTTTATATTAGAGAAGGGGTAAATAGAATAATGATAATCAAAAAAATTAGTCCATTTTATATTTCTTAAAAATATTATAGAACATTGACGTAAAGGAAAATATAGACAAGGAAGAAAAGTTTCATTGGTGAGAATGGGAGTTATTTTTACCAATGTAATTCATTCATTTTAAAAAAAAATTACTCAATAGAGTGGTTTCTGATGATGATAGGTAATGTCACCTAAGGTGAAAAGGAAATACTCTACAAAATTTAGGAATGGATAGATGAAATAAAACATGAATGTTGTATTAATATAAAAAATGCCATGACCCAATTAATTGGAATTAGATTATATAGAACCATTATAAAATTAGAAACATTCGAATAAAATCCCCATGAAGGTATAAATATAAAATGAAACATTAAATACCATAAATAATAAAAAAAATCATGATCTAAAATATTAGGGTTAGTAATTTAACCTTACATTATAAAA
Source organism: Viscum album (assembly GCA_963277665.1). Lineage (NCBI taxonomy): Eukaryota > Viridiplantae > Streptophyta > Magnoliopsida > Santalales > Viscaceae > Viscum > Viscum album. The sequence continues at coordinate 667,974,523 of OY728141.1, forward strand.
TAGGGTGCATAACATAAACATGTCTCATGTAATTTAAATTTGGGACAATTAACCCCTTAAAACTTGAAGAGATTTTAAATAAAAACCTATTCTAAGAGAGAGATTTAAATTTTACATAAATAACCCTCAGTAAGTGGTATTTCATGATATAATATAAAAATTAAACATCATGTACAACATATTGAAAAATTAGAATCATAATAGAAAACATGTCGCAAAGATATAAATTTGGGATTAAAATTCCTTACTAGGGCCCTGATGCATTCTGAAATTTAACCAAATATAAAGAATAATAAAAATAAGTTTATTAAATAAATAACAAAGAACCATATTTATAATGATAATGATTTATTATCCTCATTTTTTATAATTTTCTCTACTTGTATATATCTTTTTTGCTTTTACCAATTTTTAATATATAGAGTAAGTAATCGTTATCATTTCCGGTTAGTTTTGTTGGGGAGGTGTTAATATTCATTATTCTTAAAATTTTAATTATTAAAACATAGTTAAGGTCTCTATAATGGATTAATTATAAAGATTTATGTATTTTTATCTTCCGTTCATGATTTTTTCACTCTTTATCCATGAATGTAAAATCGAAATTTAGTATATTTTAGTGATTTTTAACCAAAAAATGGTGTTTTCTTAATATCTGAGTTAAATAAAAAATAAAACATTGAGAAAAAAATTATTATTTATATATTTATATCATATTAAACCATTTAATAATTTTCTATAGCAATTCATGATATAAATTGATAGTATTATCTGAGTATGTGGTTAAACCTACCCTAACAGGAGCATGTCATGATCAATTAGTTATTATGAGATGGTATAGTTGAAATATAATTATACCAGTAGAATAATGATCTATTTTAGTTTTTAATTATTTTTTATTTCAGAATAATTGTTAATTTTATATTAATTTATGGATACTAAACATTTACAAAGTTTGAATAAATGTTTTTTCTTTATTAGTTATCTTTTTTAATATGATTAATGTTATAATGATTGTTAATCAGTCATATAATTAATAGGTAATTAAATATTTATTAAATGTAAATAATTAAAATAATGACTGTAATATTTATACTTTGAACCCATTCTTAGAACCATCCATGAGAGATAGTAATGAAAAATTGAGCACACTATTCTATGGAGGTGGTAGTTGACACATATACATGGATGATACTTATCTTTCCTTAGAACGACCCTTGGGATTAATACTTCTTTACCATATTAGGATATTAATATATATATATATATATGTGTGTGTGTGTGTGTGTGTGTGTGTGTGTGCGTGTCTGTATCATAACTATATATCAAATTATCTTTTTAAAGGTTCTATGTTAAGTGGTTAAGTATGAGAAAAATGTTACTTCGTGAAGGTAGTAGTCTGTACATACACATAATTTATGATTTTTATTTTTCTAAATGGAAATAGGGAAGGTTATAATTTACTATTCCATCATTATAATAAGATATTTTTATAATAATTTTAATTATATTATTGTATAAGTATTTTATTGAAATATTAAGAATAATCGAGTGCATAACAGAAGTTGAAATGTGATAGAGATGTTATGAACTTATACCTTACTTCTCAAATTATCTCCTTTATGATATAATTAAATCATTTAATTTATGGTCATTAGAGATTAACATAACCCATTTAAGGCATTTATAAAATTTTAGGATATTTTTGTTTATTTTTTTGGCTGAAATATTTAGGTTTTAGTGATAGGGGATGTTAGGAGAGGAGAACCCCTTTTGAAGTTAAAAGGGATGAAATTTTTTTAAATACCTAAAAAATTAAATAATGGTAAGTAAAATTCTAGGAAATTTTCTCAAAAAATCATAAATAATGTATAATGGAAGTGATAAGGTTCAGATATGATTTAATCACCTATTACCACTATAATAACCTATGTTTTGTGGATTAGAAACTTTAGCATAAATTTGAATTTTGATTCCATATTACTGTAATGAGTAAAATGGAAATTTTCCTTTTCATATGCCCTAAAATAATTTTTATGAAAAAAATATTTGTACTATAATATATTTTTTACAATAAGATAGTAGTTTTGTGGAATTTCAAACCCTTGTAATTTCTATGGAATAAATAATATTTAGTATATAATTAATTAAATATTAATTTATTCACACAAATTCGTTAAACTGTATATTTATAATAGAGCATATGATTATGATTAGGTATCCACCATTGATTCCATAATGAGAGTTTTTTTAAAATTTTAAACATAAAACCAGGTTGGGTACTAGGTCCACGTTCATGACACTTTTTTCTTTTTCTTTCTTTTTCTACCTTTTTTGTCATTTCTTTTTTTTCTCCTTTTCACCCTTGGTTTCTCAAATACACCCACTATTAGATATATTTTCCATGATTAAGGTATGGTAGGGATAGGTAGATAGAGATATATTGGGAAATATATATAAATATGGATAGAATAATATAGGTTCCTCAATGGAGCTCAAGAGAAACTAGATTGGCATAAGGCAACTGTGGATCGCATAAACAGGCAATGCTTTAGCGGATTCTAACCAAATATAGGGTTTTTTATTTTTTTTCCTTATATCCCCATATATTTATAAATTTTAGTTGTAGATCCCTATTAAAAAAACTAAGGACCACTTTAGTGTCAATTTCTAGCTTTTGAGGAGAAATGGTGTTTTTGCCAATTTGAGGGGTTTCCTACACAGAAATCTCGATCACACAGTGTGTAGTTAGAGAACACACTCCATGCATTATCCTCATTTTATGAAGATGATATATTGAGAGTAAATTCTATTTATTGGGTATAAAAACCATGTAATGTTTCATTTCAATGTAACCAATTACCTTTCCATATATCCTTTGTAGTGGAACCTAGCCGTTTTAAGTACACAGTTGTACATCGAGTGGGTTGCATGCCATGTAGAAGTAAATAACTAGGAAGAGTAAATATCCTGAACATATGAGGTACATGGGAAGATACTCTATATATGTAACAATTCATTCACATGTTATACATTTTGATAACATGGTTTTTTATACTATTTTTATCTAGTTTACATGCCTAGGTGGAGCTTTGGGGGTACACACCATGCACTCACATACACAAGTCATTTAATCCTACCTTTATAACTTTTTATGGTTATCCTATTTTACTTCCATAAGTTTTATTTAGACACATGACTCCCCAATTATGATTATATTTCATCTTAGGTCATGATAGTAAAACCCTTGAGGTTCTCCGATGACTATTAGTAAGCGTTTCAGTATTTTTCTAAATTTATAAGGTCACCCTTTGATAATAAAATAAATCTTTCCCCAGAGAGTGAGAACCCTTATCTATCTATTTCCATGACTCATATCAACATACTTTTACTCAAATAATTTTCCTTTTAGGATAAGGGGACCACATATGTTTTTTCCTCTAGGATCCCGTGTAGGGTACCTATGTCTTGCTGATATTTCTAAGTGTCCCTTGTGGGAATCATTATCTTACATGATGACCTAGGGAATCCCAAGTAGGATCCCTCTTACTATTTCCCATTCCTATGATCTCATGTATCATTAATCTACTCATGTTTGACTAAGAAAATCTTGTGTAGTATTCTTATGTATACTTATTTCATTCGAGGATCCCATTTAGGATGCCTCTAATAGCTTACTATTTCTATAGTTTGCTAGATAGATGCATTCACTTATGTATATACTTCAAGAGAAAAAAATTAGGATGAATATATATTGTTTTTACCTTTGGGACGTAGTGGTTTTTTTGGTTTTGACTGAATCTATGATAGTAAGTTGGGTTTTGGAAGATATGGTAGCAGGTGTCACCTTATAGAAAATACAAAAAATTGTAATACCTTGAGGTTGAGGTAGTAGTGGAATGTATTGGAGTTCATCCACCTTGAATATTTTATATATACATTATCATGATTACATTTTATTCATATATGATTGCTATAGGTGCTTCTTGGTATTCACCTAATAAGCCTAATGCGATGAGACATCCTTTATTTTAATGCCCAGACGTATTTCCTAGGATCCAGCTTCTGTAACTTTTTATTGATTTTTTTTTAGGAAATCCCAAACATAAATCCTAGAATATATCTAATCTGTCTATTAATTTAATAGGATTCCTAGACATACTTCTATGGATCTTTCTGGTTATTCCTTGAATGATACTTCAATTACCATGTACAAATTATATGGAAATAAAGTTAGGCTAAAGTGTTCCATATATGTATTTAGTGGTACTTGTATTTCTATATTGGACTTACTTAAACTGACTAATAAGGATAATGGATTATGTACCTTGGGAGATACATGGTTTCCTTACAAATAATTACATGGATGGGATCAGATGCTACATGTAATATATTATCCCATGGGTGATACTTGGATTCCTGGTATTGTATTCCATGAGTGGGCTCATAGGATAAATAAAAGTAAAATTTGAATATTTGAAATTAGTGTAAATTGTGTTCCTTGATTATAAATTATATATTCTTATGTATTATATGATTATCACCCTGAGTGATTCCTAATATACTCCTTAGGGTCTAGGTGGATGCACAATTACAACATTGTACCCTACGCCTTGAGGGATACATGGATTCCAGATATTGAATTACTTTGACGGTCTCATAGGGCTAGTGATATTACAGTATTCATTGAGAGATACTTGGATTTATAATACATAATTACTTGTATGGGATCATAGTGTATATGGAATTATATAATCTTTGATTGATACATGGATTCTCAGGTTATAATTCCTTAGAAGGAATCATATGGAAAATGATTTATTTTTACTAAATTATATTTATATATAGTTTCCTTGGTTATTTACCTTGGGTCTCAGTTTTATTTTATATAAGTAAAATTTTTGTATCCATATGATGTATTTTTTCTACGTGTAATACTTCGTTATAGTGATTGGAGGTGTGTGTAGGTGAACCTAGGGATAAAAAATGTATCCCCCTATAGTGGCGTACCTTTCTCAAAGGTATTTTTGATGCTGTCCAAAGTATATATTTTTATATTTAGATTATGGACCAAAGTATATAATTAAATAATAATGTCTTGAGTGGTATTACATTCATATCAATGCCTTCTTTCAAAGATGTCTAATTGACAGGGATTATAGAGTGAAGTATAAGCCAAATTTAGTTTATGTTATTTATCACCTTACTCATATATGTATATATATATATTTATATGTATTTATATTTATTGAAATGTGTATATATATATATATATATATAAATTGTAAAATCCTAGTCTTTAATAAATAAGCACTATGTTCAATAACATACAAGATACGCTACATCGAACATAATCAAATAACTGAATTGTATTATTTAAATATTACCATTATAACCTAGCTGTTGGAATGGTGATAATGAATAGTATTAAATTAATAATGAAAATATGGTTTAAACATGTTTATATAATGATTCATTGGTTAACAAATTTATTAAAATTGAAATAAAAACCAATTGAATATAAAGGATGTGTTTTTCTCAAAAACCATTTAAATGAGAATAATTGTGTTTGTAAAATCTTATCAAATTATTGTATTTTTTTAATGAAATGTTTATTTAATATATTCAATTTAATGTTTAAAATTTTTCTTATGTGTTTTATAGACATTATATAAGAACAAATTCAATTTTGCAGATAAAAAAAGTATTTTTCAAAAAAAATATAGTTTTAAAGTCTCTTAATGGAGAAAATTTCTTAAATCTAGTTTTTGTCACATTTAAATGTTATATTTTAAAAACCAAACTTATTATTTGGATTTGGGACATCAAAATTTACTTTGGTGGAAATTTTGGTAATTTTTTAATAAAATTCATTTTTTAAGGAATAGTGAAAATACTACATTTTAATTCAAAACTGCTTTTTCATCTAATTTTTTTACATATTAATTTTATCCTTTTAATTGGTTTTAAAGTGTAAATGGATTATTTTTTTAAATTTAATACATTTTTTGTCATTTTATGTATTTTCGTTTTGAAATTAGATATAAACAAATGTCAATCTTTTGATGGTTTTTACTTTTAAAACATTATTTTCTCGTTTTCACAATGAGAATTAAATTTAAATTAATTTATACCAATTATTTGTTTTGAATTTTTAAAAATGGGTTCCATATTTGTAATTAAAAGTTCCAAATTATGTAAATAGGTCCCTTTTATTTTTGAGCATTATGAATAGTAACTTCAGAAATTATTTTTATTTACCATGGTTAAATGGTAAATCGGGTAAATAAAGAAAAAAAATAATATTAAAATAATATAAAACTGCCCTAAAAATGTCCTTATCCTATTGGATGACATATTTATAGACAATAAAACCCCTAGGAAAAAATTTATCCTTTTTAATCCACTTGGGTGTGATTATGACACTTATAACATTTCATTTAAAGTAGAGGAAAATATGTTATAAACATGAATCTTCTTACTAAAAAATTTAATATAGGATTATATAAATGATATCTTCAACGAAAAATATTAATTTTAAATCTAAAAATATTTCCTAAATCATGGTATTTTATTTATAATTCTTAGACATTAAATAATTTAATTTAATAATGACACAATGAGGATCCATTGATTGCCTTATTAATGAAGGAATCAAATAAATGATATTATAAATATTAAAATAAATATTAGTTGACATATTTTATGGAATAAAATAATTTTAGGGATTGCTATGAAATGTTAGGATTGATTAAATGTATTTTGTTTTTTGAAAACAATCAAGTTGTTGTGAATTTTTAAAAAAATCAAGTATGAATAGTGTCAAAATGGAAATAATTCATAACATAAAAAATAAAATAGTTTATTAAATATTATAAAATTTATATAGATCTAGTATTAGACAAAATAGTTATGATTAGTCCAAATATTTCATTAATGACACTTATTTTAGCTTTTTACATGATATGGTAATTACATTAACACACAAAGTGTAAATAACATGTTTTCGTGGAAAGATTAAAAAAGGTAAATAAGGTTTAAACGTAAAAGATAAGTATTTAAAAATATTAAAAACTTGTTTAATTTTACTTTCATAATTATTTTATGACCCTAAATCATATTATATTTGAAATAAATGAGTTATTGACCATTATAAAACTAAAATAAATTTGTAATAATTTAATTTTTCAAGACATTCCTAAAGTTCCTGGCATCTCTCCTATAAAAGGGAACTTTTAATTCTCTTTTCTTCATAATTAAAAATCCATTTATTTTTTCCAATATCTATCCAAAAATCTTCCTAGAATCCCTCCCTACATTCTTAAATCCTAATTTTAGGTGTAACACCCTTCTTTTAGGTGTTAAGGTGTTTTCAAATGCGATCAACAGAAGTAGAGGTATGATTTTCTTTAAGTGTTTCTATTTTATTTGTTTGTCCACTTACTTCAAATATACTCCAACCATGATTATATAATAACTCCATTATTATTAATATAATTATATGTTATTATGTAAATTTAATCACCTAAATCCATCACCACATCCATTAATTGGGAAGGGAATTAATCGTTCATGCATACATGTGAACTATCGCATCCATGAACCGATCTAAGTTGTTTTCCAAAACCGTCTCTCATGAATATTTATAATAATTGAATTAGAGTTCATATATTATATTAATGAAATATTAATCATTATAAAATAATAATATATCCATTTTATTCATACCTACATGTGCATAAAAATGATAACATCTTTCGTGTGTACGTTTGAACTATCACCAATACGAAGTGGTGTGACTCATTTTGATTCATTATATAATTTATATTATATATATAAGTATATATAAATGATTATTATTATGCTAATAATTTCATGATAATTCTGGAATGAGAAAATGATAATTAATTTATTTCCATAATGATAAATAAAAAATGGAACTGTTACTCGTGCGTACGTACGACCTACCATCTCCATGATTATAACATTAATCATTTTTCATAAACTTATTTAATGGTTTGATTTTAAAATTATTATTAAGGAATAAAAGTGATGAATATTTCATGACTAATATTCTAGAAGTGATGGAATTATCACCACATGGAAAAATTACATCATACCATGTTCATTTTTTACTCAAGTACTAAATATCGACAAAACGCCCGACATTAACTCAAAGAAATAACTAATTTATATAACATGGTAATAAGTGATATAAATGGGAACATAAAAACCTTAAAAATTTTATAAATAAATTATAAATTAAATTATGTTTATAATTCTTGAAGAAAAATAATAAATGAGATAATTTGGACTCATGGTAAGGGAAATATTAACTCAATCTCCATTCATAGAGTTAAATGTCTATGTCGTTTGTTTTTTCTTTCCAAAAATATATGTGAATGACCACTAACTATTTTAAATTTAATATCCACGTATATTGGGTGTATTTATATTTGTCACAAATAATTATATCATTCATTTATCCTTAATCTAATGATATGATTTTTGTAAGGGACTTCATCTCAATCACGATTCATTGAGGCATATCATGATATTATGCATCTTTATTATCAAATAAGGTGTAAATACAACCCTTTATACATGTTATACCATGAATTATTATATTGTCATGATATTTAAAGTTTTGTTTAATTATATTCCTTAATTATTTGTATTCAAGTGTTTCTCATGTGGTAAAGGGATCTTTAACTAAAACATCATTTTAAATTTTTTAAAGATTTATTTTTAAAAAACCTTTTATTTCATGTCCATGTTTTCAAAATGGTTTATTTATATGGACATTAATGTTTTAAAATGGTGATTTATTTCAAAAGTTTCAAAGTGGTATGGGACATTTTCATTCAAAATCCTATTTATTAAATGTTTTAAATGATTTTAGAAAGGGGTGAATATTTTAATATCTAAAAATGATTTATTATGATTGAAAATGAAATTTTATGAATGAAATGTTGATAATTGCAATATCTTATATGTCATGGTTATATAATGGTACATGGACATTTGATAAGTGGTTACGATAATAACTAAATATGGATGGTTATGTGATAAAGTAAATCCAAGTGGTTTCGTGATAAACCAAGGACGGGTGGTTACGTTATAACCTCCAATGCATTGTGTATGGAAGTCAGCCATATGACTACTCCATTTAGTGATATGTGTGTAAGTCGACCATATGGTTATTTCATTTAAGTATGTGTATTTCCCAAGTAACCATTATATGTTATATGTTATTTTCTATAGGTTTATGGTAATCTTTTGGTTAAAAAAAGGTTAGTCAATGAGGTTATATTCAGTGAATAGTATTTACTACTTAATAAAGTTGAAAAGTATTACTTTATGATAATGTATTCACGGTTTTCATGTTTTTTCAATTATAAATATTTTCCTTCTTAGTGTATCTATTAAGGATATTTCTATGCTCATACAATGTTTTGAAATGTTTTTAATTAGTTTTAAAGGAAAACAGAGTCAATGTTGGGATCATTGAAAATTTATGATTTAACTTGAAAGGAAACCGCATTTATTTTTAAAGGTTTTTTTATAAAGAAATAAATATTTTTGGAGGTTTCCACTTTTTTTATAAGGTTATTTTATGTATGAGTTATGGAATAATTCTCTGAAAATCTAAACATGAAATGATCCTCAATGTGAATTCTTGACTTATCTCAAGATTAAGTAATATATAAGGCCAGGTTCTTATAGTTGGAATCATAGGATGGTTTAGTCAAATTTGGATATTAGGGTGTTTTATTAAGAGTTAGGGATATCATCATGGGTTTATAATTTTATGTTTGATCATAATTTTGATGTATTACAAACATATTTCTAAGATCTATGGTGTGAAATATTAAGGTGATTAATGGTATTTTTGGAGGAATTCACCTTTGAGATAAATTTCCGGTTATTAGTTTTTGGGACGCAAAATGCAAGGTACAAAATAACCTTTGAGGATTAAAAAATTTTATGGTTACTTTTGAGTTTTTTTGGAATATTAGAATAATTATACTATTTTAGAAAGAGGACAACCCATAGGATGAGTGATAACCCATCGCGTTCGGTAAGGCTGTAGGGATCGAACCAACAACTGAAGGGTAATAATGGTGTATATCCAACCACTGGCCTACATAAATTAGATGGTTAGTATGAATTATTATTTTTAGTTAAATGATATTATGGATTAATAATAAGGTTATTTGGGAGACATATATTTTATCAGATAGACAAAAATGGGAATAGAAAATTATTTTGGGATTAAGTGATAAATGTAATTTTGGAAGATGTTCACTATTTTGGAAACATTACACGATTAAGGTAAATAGAATACTATGGAATTTTTTTGTGGAATAAAGGTTCAATTATTTTTTGAGAAATAGTTGATTTAATTATGGACTTAAGGAGATTTGGGTAATTTATGGAAGTGATTAATCTATCTTGGAGAAAATATGATTAGGTTAATTACTTTTTGGTATGATACTTTAAAAGTGATCAATTTTATTTGGAGATACATGATAAAATTTATCTTGGAAGATAATATTATCAAATCCTTCTAATTTTTGGGTTTTAATTTTAGTTTTTATTATTTTGAAGAATTATAAGGATAATTATTTAACAAATGGTCTTTTTTGACATGTGGATATTACTATTGAATTTTGGAAATTTAAATATAGTTTTTCTTCATATATTAGTTTATTATTTTTGGGTAATTATCTGATTTTATCTGAACCTTTTTGGTTTTGGTTATTATTTAGAGAAATGATGAATAGATAATCAATATTTTGTGTATAATATTATTATCTATAAGATGATTATAATGTTTAATGTATGACAAAGTCATGTTGAATACTCATAGTTTGGAGAAAAGATAAGTTTGTGGTAGAAATTTATTAAAGGATGAAACTCTACATGAAAAGTAATTATTTTTCCTTTGATTATTCTTCAAGGCCGTAATTAAATTCCCCAACTTTATGAAAAGTATATTAAAAGAAAAAAATTTCTCGTTTAATTTTCCTACTGTGAAATCAATGATCGTTTAACCCATCATAAGTTTGTGTTTTTATGATTGTTAACTGTATTCTGATCATGTTTTATATCACTCTTCATCAGAATAAGATGACTAGTTTTTCTTCCATATCCATGTTTTCCGATATGTAATCATATTATGTGTTATCTCAAGTGACCTTTGTACTTATCTTTCATTTAAAGGGGTAATTTTATTAACTCTTCTTCTGATGTGGGATTGAATTAATGGTATTTTGAAAATCTATACCCTAGTTACCATCTCAAAATTAAAATTACGAGGATGAAATATATTAAATGGGGGAGTATGTAATAATTTGACTTTTAAGAAAGAAACACTATGTTCAATAGCATAAACGATACCCTTCGTCGAGCTAAAAAAACAACAAAATAGTATAATTTAGATGTTCCCATTATAACCTAGCTGTTATAATTAAGAGAATGAATAGTATTAACTAAATTATAAAAATATGGCCTACACATGTTTATATAATGATTTATTGGTTACCAAATTTATTAGAAATTGAAATAATAACCAAATTAATATAAAGGATGTGTTTTTATGAAAACCTATTTAAATGAGAATAATTGTGTTAATAGAGTCATATCAATATTTTTGGATTTTATTAACAAAATATCTATGTAATATATTCAATGTAATTTTTAAAATGAACTGAATATGTTTTATAGACATTATATGAGGACAAATTTAATTTTTCGGATAAAATGAGTATTTTTCTAATAATATAGTTTTACTAGATTTTGATGGAGAATATTTTTTAAATCTAGTTTTTGTCACTTTTTAAAGTTCTATATTAAAAAATAAACTTATTATTTAGAAGTGGGACATAAAAATTTACTTTGGATGAATTTTTTTTAATTTTCTGATAAAATTCATTTTTTAATGAATAGTGAAAAAATAATGCAATTTAATTCAAAACTACTTTTTCATCTTATTTTTTTATATAGTTATATTGTCATATTAATTGTTTTTAATTTTTAATTATATTATGTTTTTATCATTTAATCCCATTTTTTTATTGGAAGTATTTTCCCTTTGAAATTAGATATAAACCCATGTCAATCTTTTGATTACTTTTACTTTTCAAACCTCGTTTTATCGTTTTTGACAACAAGAATTAATTTTAAATTATTTTATCTTAATTATTTGTTTTTAACTTGGAAAAATTTGATTCCATATTTGGATTTATAATATCAAAATTATGTAAATAGGCCCCTTTTATTTTTTGGACATGATAAATAGTAACTTAAATAATTATTTTTATTTTTCATGGTAAAATGGTAAATCAGGTAAATAAGGATAAAAATAATATTATATTAATATAAAACTACCCTAAAATATGTTTTGAAACTATTTTATGACATATGGGTGACCGAAACAACTCTTTTTAGGAAACATTGTCCTTTGGAAGCCACTTCGGTGTGATTATGACACTTATAACTTTTAATTTAAAGTATTGGAAAATATGTTATAAACATGAATATTATTACTAAACCAATTTGAATATGGGTTGACATATATAATTTATTTTAAAATAAATATTAATTATAAATCTAAAAATATTTTCTAGATAATTTAATTTTATATATAATTTTTATACATTAAATAATTAAATTTAATAATGGCACAATCATGATGTAGTGATTGCCTTATTAATGAAGGAATAAAATAAATGATATTATAAATATTAAAATAAATATTATTTGAAATATTTTATTCCATACATGAATTTTATGGATGACTATGACATTTTACTATTGAGTTAATTTATTTTTTCTAAGTAATCATGTTGTTAGGAATTTTTCAAAAATTCAAGAATTAATAGTATGAAAATTGATATAAGTCAAAACATAAAATATAAATTTTTTATTGGATGTTATAATTTTTTTTAAAATACTGTATTCAAATAAATGGTTATTATAATTCCTCATATGTCATAAATGAAACTTTTTTGGATTTTTACATGTTATGATAATTACATTAACACACAGTGCAAATAACATGTTATCATTGTATGATTTAAAATGGTAAATAAGGGTTAAAATAAAAATATAAGGATTAAAAAATATTCAAAACTGGTATAATTTTAATTTTATAATGTGTATACAACCCAATTTAATCTTATATTTGAAATAAATGATTTTGTAACTATTATAAAAGGAAAATAAATTTATAATAAATTAATATTTCAAGACTTTCTTAAATTGCCCCTCATCTCTCCAATAAAAGGGAACTTATCCTATTCCTTTATTCACACATCCAAAGCCTTTTAGTTCATAAAAACACTATTCAAACATCTTCCTCTAATACCTCTCTACATTATTACATCCTTATTTTAGGCGTAACACCCTTTTTATAGGTGTTAAGGTGTTCTTCAACGGCGATCAACTGAAGAAGAGGTATCATTTTCTTTAAGTGTTTCTATTTTATTTCTTCCTCCACTTCCATCAAATCTACTTCAACCATTATTAGATAATATATATAAAATCCTTAATATACATAGATTTTATTATGTCAATATCATCACTTAAATCTATCTTCACTTCCATTAAATTGTAAGGGAATTAATCATTTTTGCGTACGTGTGAACTATCACCACCCCGAACAGATCTAATTCATTTTCAATACCCATCTCACATGATTGGTTATAAAAATTTAATTAATGTTAATATTTAATATTATTTACATTGGGAATTATAAATTAATAATATATCAATTACCTTCTTACTTCCATGTTCATAAAAATAATAATGTCGTTCGTGCGTACGTGTAATCGATACCCTCCACGAAGCGAAGTGACTCATTTTGATTCATTATAAAAATTATATGATATATATAATTGTATTTAAATAATTATTATGATGTTAATAATATCATTATCATTCTGGAAATATAAAATTATAATTACATTATTTCTATAATGATTAATAAAAAAATTGAAACGTAACACATGTGTACGTACAGCCTACCCTCTCCATGATTATATCGATGCTCATTTTTTATAAACATAAATAATGTATTGATTTAAAAATGTATTATTAATTTATATAATTGATGAGTATTTCTTGATTATGATTCTGGAAATGATTGACTGGTCACCACATGGAAAAATTACATCATACAATGTTCATTTTTTACTCAAGTAACGAATATCGACAAAACGTCTGACATGAACACAAAGAATTAAATAATTTATATAACATGGTAATAAGTGATATAAAAGAAAATAAAAAAAAAGAAAATTATTCTAAATCAAGTGGAATTTAACCTATGTTTACTATTCAGTATGATAGAAAATTTTTGAGACAAATGGGACTCAAGGTAGAAGAAATAATAACTCAATCTTAATTCACTAAGTTAAATATCCATGTAATTGGTTTTGTTTTTACAATAATATGTGTGAATGACCTTTGATTGATTTACAATGAATATCCACTTATATTTGGTGTATTGATATTTTTCACACATAATTATTTCATTTATTTTTACATAATCTAATGATACGATCTTTTTAAGGGACTTCATTTTAATCTCTTTTAATCGAGGCATATCATGATTTATGAACCTTTATTATCCTATAAGGTGTAAATGAAACCCTTTTGACATGTTATATCATGAATTATTATATTCTCATGATATTTAATGTTTTCTTTAACTATATTCCTTAACGATTTGTATTCAATTGTTTCTCATGTCGTAAGGGACACTTTATCTAAAACATAATTTTAAACGTTTTAACAATTTATTGTTCTAAATCATTATATTTAATGTCCTCATTTTAAAAATGGTTTATTTATATAGACATTAATTTTTTAAATGTTTAATTTATTTCAAAATCTTAAAACTGGTATGGGAAAAGTTTATTCAAAATAATTGTTATTAAATATTTTAAAATGGTTTTGGAAGTGTGTTGAATAATTAAAGATATATAATTGATTTATTATGATTTAAAATGAAATTTTATGAGTGAAATGTTGATAATTTCAATATATTATGTGTTATAATTATATAATGGAACTTGGACATTTTATGGGTGGTTACATGATAAGATAAAGATGGTTGGTGACACGATAAACTAAAGATAAGTGATTTTGTGATAAACCAAGGAAGGATGGTTACGTTATAACCTCAAATTCATTGGTTATAGAAGTCGGATGTATGGATATTTTATTTAGTGATATGTGTGGAATTTTACCCTATGGTTATTCTATTTAAGTATTTTTATATGCCAATTTAACTTTATATGTTATATGTTTCATTTTTTTGGGTTTATGGTAATCTTTTGAATAAAAAAAGTGTTATAAATGAGATTATATTAAATGAAGAGTATTTAATACTTCATAAAGGTGAAAAGTATTACTTCCTGATAAAGTATGCATTGTTTTCTTGCTTTTTCAAGACTAATGGTTTTCCTTCATTGTGTATCCCTTACTAATCTTTTTATTCTCATCCCATATTTTAATATGTTTTTTACATGTTTTGAAGGAGAATAAATTCAAGGAAGGGATTAGGGAAAATTTATGATTTAACATGAAATGAAACCACATTTATTTTTATAATTTTTTATTTTATGAAAGAAATGGATATTTTTGAAGGTGTCCACTTTTTATTTATATGGTATTTTTATATATGAGTTATGGCCTAATTCTCTGAAACTATAAACCTTAAAAGATCCACAATGTGAATAATTGACTTATCTCATGATTATGTAATGTTTAAGGTAGGGTCCTCACATACATATATATATATATAAACATTAGGGAATTATGTTCAGATATATTCTAGCTTGGGCTAACGCATGTATGGTGGATCCAGATCATGGACCCAAGGACTGTATATGTGTTATTTTCATTCATATTATCTAATATTTCTTATTATTTCACATTATGTATATATTAGGATGAAAATATTTCATGATCATACACTTATGAAAATAGATCATAGGTTCATCGTTGGGGTGGATTACTAATATTATTTCTTATCCTCATATATGTTCCTCTATGTGTGTGTAGACCTTATGTCTACTTTTCAAGTTAAGAATATATTTTATAATGGATAAGGATGAGGCCCAGTGTTTCTTGATCGAGAAAATATTCCTCTCTAGATTATTTTGAATAGGATAGAGAATCTTGACAATGTCTTCAAGATCGGGTATTTGTTCTATCACGAAGTTAGTAAGATAGCACTGTAATTTTTTTTCATTTTCTTTCATTAACTCTTTTGTATGTGATCTTCCTAGTGGGTGATCGGTGTTTTATATATGACATGGTTGTCTAGGATTTTAAATAATTTCATTACTTATGACAACATACATATATTTTAGTTTACTTAATGATTCTACAATATATTTATTTAATTATTTGGATGATATCTAGTAATATTTATTTTTTGTTTAATCTGATGGAAGGGAATAGTCACTCCTTATACACACTTTATGCTCATGATATTAGTTAACATCCTCTGTAATATGAAGAGTGTAACAACCCTGACCCCAATATCCCAAAGTCAATGATTATTTTATTAAAATGGCATAGATACATGAGATAACATCCCCAAGTATCAATCAATTTAATAATATTTAAGAACTAGTTATACTCATGGTTCTCTTATTACATTAGTAATTAAACATAGTATATAACAAAAGAAAAATAACTACTACTTTAACACATATTCATTGATTTTGTCTTCATAAATTGGGGAAAGAAAACAAATAAAGGTGTGATGTCAAATTCTCAATAAGGGTTACATACAGTAAAATGATTAATAATTAATAATTGAATCATAATAAATAATGAATAATCAAAATGGTATGGTAAAAAATTGAAAAACACATTTTATTTAGTCAATAAATTTATAATAAAAAAATATCCATATATTTTGTTATAGTGAAAATATCATGGATAAGAATGACTGAAAGATTAATGAAGAAAATGATTAATTAATGATTATAATGTATATAGAACATGAACCACTATATTTAATACCTTTAACATTATAGTTTAAGTCTGTGGGTAGAAACAGGACTGATTCTTCTTAGAAATAAACATGAAGGTTTTGTCAACAACTATTTTGTCTCGTTTGACTTTTCTATTCTTTGAGTGGATATATAATGTTGGGCCCCACCCATAACTTCAAGGACAAATGATTCTCTATACATATATTTAATTCATGAACAATATTCCTTATCAAAATATCTATATTGTGTAGAGGATACAAATTTATCAATATTTCTACCATTAAAAAAAATTCAAAGTAAAAAGTTTATGTAAAAATGGTATACGTCATAGAAAATAATCATATCCATGGTACAAGAAATATGGATATTTAAGCGAAATATAATTTCAAATGAAAAAATATCTAAAATTGGCAGTAGATGCACCACATAAAAATGATTATGTGCACATTACATATATAATACTCGATGAAACGGAAATAGAGGTGACGTACCTTACCTTATGTCTGAAATAATTCTACACTTGTACTAAATATCATCAAAAAGAAAATTATATTCATTAATTAAAGAATAAAAGATATCTTAAGAAAATAATGTAAAACAAAATAGAAATGAGGATTTTACCTCTTGAATGTAATCTCTTTGGGAACCTCCATAAGACACATGGATTTGGTATTTTGTTTGAACATCAGGTATTGGTCATTGATAAGAGGATTCATAAGGTAATTGTAAATAATTTAGAAAAGCTTATAGTTTTATAATGTGCGAGGGGTATAGTTGGTGATAGATGATTTTATAGTGGGAGGATAGGGGTGTTTTTTGTTATTTTATTCATTTGATTATTATTTTATCTCAAGACGATATATAGTGTTGACTATTGTGAGTAATCATAATAACTAGAGCCAGTAAGTTTTAGATAATGGATACTTATGAAATCCATGACGAAACCATGGCTCAAAAATCACTAATTTACTTATAATTGTTAATATTATAAATTATCATGTTTCTCCATTCACCGGAAATTTATCTTTTTTTGAAAAATACACAAAAAACCCTAAACATTTTCCAATGTGTATATTTCTAAAATTGACTCAATTTTATCGAAAAATTCTATATATGATCAATTTAATTTTTATTTAAAATCATCATTTATTCATAAAATACCAATTTTAGTAGTATAACTATTTTAAAGTCACATTGAAGAATTAATTTTTTTCTCATAAAATTATGTAATAATTATAAGACAAAAAAATTTAATTTTTAAATTTATTTTATGAAAATATTTTTTTTAAATCATTATATAAATTATAAAATTTTAAATAAACATTTACATTTCTTAAAAATACCAACACAAAATTTTTCATTTTAAAAACATTTATTTTCTTTTTCCATGAAAACAATATGTTATACTTTCATTTATGGGATACCTAAATTTAATTTATACTTTTATAGGTGAGTTATTATTCTAATAGAGACATTTCTATTCATAACAGTCACATTACAATTCCAACGGTCATGCTAATATTAAATAGTATATCACAGTTCATTTGAGCTTAGTGTTTCATGAAACATAATATATCTAATAAATTGAATTCATTTAAGAAAATACATAACATAGTGCCTTGGGGTGTTATATTCTTCCCTACATATAAAATTTCACCCTTAAACTTTTTCATGAATAGTGCCTTTTAAACAGATTAGGGTAGTCCTTCTTCATAACATCATCATGTTCCCATGTTGGTTCTTCCATTTTATGGTTTCTCCAAAGAACTTCTACCATTCGACTCTTTTAATTTCTCAAAACTTTATCTCAAGTGTCATTAATATGGATATGATGTTCACATTAATACAAATTGGGTTCCTGTGCAATTTAATTGTAGGTGATTATATATGTTGGGTCTGGCATATACTTTTTTAACCATAATATGTGGAACACATCATGAAATTTTGAGATACATATTGGTATTGTTAATAATTAAGTTACAGATCCAATTCATAATATAATTTTTAATGTTATATTGTACATGGGGATCATTTTCCCTTTCTTATTAAACCTTATTTAACCCTTCCATGGAGATACTGTAAGAAATACATTATCTCCCACTTGAAATTCCAAATCCGTTCTTAGGTTTTTAGTATAACTATTTACCCTAATTTAAGATTCTTTATTATGATCCTGAACAACCTTTACCTTCGTCATTGTTTCTTTAATAATCTCTAGGACAATAAGATTCCTTACACCAAGTTCATCTCAACAAGTTGAAGTATGAAATCTCTTTCCATATAATTCTTTATACGGTGTCATTAGAATACTTGAATGGAGACTATTATTGTAGGAAAAATCTACCAATGAAAAATATTAATCCCACATACTAGAAAATTTAAGTGACCATGATCTCAAAATGACTTATAATGATTGAATAGTCCTTTCAGAATGTCCATCAATTTGAGGGTGATATGCATTTTTAGATGAACCTCAGTTTCTAAATCCTTTTGAAGAATCTTCTAGAATTTTTACAAAAAATAAGGATCTCGATCAGACACAATCAATAAAGGTGCACCATGAAGTCTTAAAAATTAATTAATATAGAGTCTTTATAGGTGATCAAGAGTTAAATCTTCTATTATATCATGAAAATGTATCGATTTCTTAAGGTGATCAACAATAACTCATATAATATCATTCATTATAGAGTTCTCTGGTAATCTAGTGATGAAGTCCATAGTACTATCATCCCACTTCCACATACAAATACATATAGGTTTCATGACTCCTCTAGGATGTTATCTCTTAGCCTTTACTTTTTTATGAACTTGATATCTTGACACATATTCAGCAAGTTCCCACTTCATATTATCCTTCAAAAAATGTTCCTTCATATCTGTAAACATCTTGGTACTCCCATGGTGTATAGATAAATTTAAGTTATCAGAATCCTCTAATAGTTTCATTTTTATCTCTGGTATTGATAGAACCCATAACTACTTTATAAATTTCAAAATTACATCCCTATACATGAAGTATTCTAATATTCCATCCTTAATAGAATTAATTTTATTTTAAAAATTCTCATCATGAGATTGAGTGCATTTTATACTTTACAAAAAATATGGTTTTTCAATAATTTGAAAAGGAAGTGATGTTTCCTCTTCCATAAAAATTGCCATATCTATATTTAATATATCCTTGAGTATAATATCCTTCATAATACCAATTTGGGATATAATTCCATGTTCTTTAATTCTTAATTAATCTCCTTCCTTATTTTTTTTACTAGGTGGTAGTGTATTTAAAAATAAAAATCATTGAGTAACTCGATGCATCATATTTTCCTAGTGTTGAGTTATTTCTGAGTAAATACTTATTTAAAAAACTTATGATCATTTTATATCACAAATATTTTCCCATAGAGATATTATCTCAATATCTTCAAAGTAAAGAGTATGATTGCTAACTTAGGATCATGTGTTCAAAAAATTTGTTCATTAATATTCAACTGCCTTGATATATATGAAATAACATTATCATTATTTTCATAAGGAAACAACCTAGTCTTTTATTTGATCCATCAATGTATATCTCAAACCCATCATTTCCTGATGGTTGAGTCAAAATATGATCATTGACTAAAGTTATCTTCAATTCATAAAACATTCTACACATTCTTTTGTCTATTAGAACATAACCCCTTTATCTGTGATCTTGCTAAACATGTTAGCCAATTAGGAAATATTCAAAATTAACCATTTATAGAAACAAACTAAACCAATAAAATTAAATACCAGGGTTCTGTTTTTTGTTGTTTTCGATTCATGGACTACCATTATCTTCACAAGATCCACTAAGATTCCAACTTTAGAGACAATATGGGCAAGAAAAAAAATTTATTCAATCCAGAATTCACACTTTATATATTTACCATATATCTCTTTCCTTCTTAGATTATCAAGAATAATTTTAATGTTATTTTTATGGAGTTCATATTTTTTTGGATATAGTAGAATATTATCAATTAATACGACAACAAAATTATCAAGATATTCATTTAAATTTTTTTCATAATATCTATAAATAATAAGGGTGTATTAGTCAATCCAAATACAATTACTTTAAACTCATAATGTCCATGCCTCATCTAAATAAGCGATCTTTGTAATTTCTTCCTTCTTTACTCACAATTGATGATATCCAGAACGCATGTCAATATTCAGAAAATATTTAGATATGTGATGTCAATCAAATAAATCATCAATTCTAGGAAGTCGATACATGTTATTTTCTATAATTATATTGATTTATATATAATCAACTCCCAACCTCATGGATCCATCTTTATTAATAAAAAATAGAATAGGGGCTCCTAATGGGGAAACCCTGGGGAAAATAAATCCCTTATGACTCAAATCATCTAGTTGTTTCTTCAGATCCACTAATTCTTTAAAGTCTATTATATCAGGAGTATTTCATATTGTCTTTTCCTTATGGATTTAAATAATATAAAACTCAACTTTATGCTCAAGGGGTGTCTCGATAATTCATTAGAAAATAAATCAATGAATTCATGTACAATATGTAAATTCAAAATTTTAAGTTTACATTCTTCATTTCTCGATGTTGTTTTCTCTTCCTCCCCAAAATTTCATTCAGTAGAGCTACTGTGGGTGGATATAGATAATATTTAGATGATTAAGAGTCTTACATAAAGATAAATAATTATACATCTTCCTCGCAAATGTTAATTTCATTCTTCTTGAGATACTTTTTGTCATCATATTTTGAAAACCAATCGATACTGAGGATTATATCAAATTCAACTATAAGTATGATGATAAGGTTAGAAAATAATGAATTTGTATACGCCATAATAGGGACTTCCTGATATATCTTTATTGCAATGAGACTTCCCATAAGAGTTTTGACTAAAGAATACTTATTAAATCAAAAGGTAAATATAAATTTATTGGAAAACTGGTAAATGTAAAAGAGTAAGATGATCCTAAATCAAATAATTCATAGGCTAAATTTTAATATAATATTAATATAACTGTTATTGCATCATTAAGCATTTATAACTCTACTATAGTGATTCCATAGGATTACCATTTCCCCTTTTCCTCTTATATGGTAGATTCCCATGTCGCTCATGATGTTGATTTGAATAATTCCCTATTTATTTAAAGTTAAATCATTGAAAATCATTGATTTTTACCTTCCCTTTTCATTTATTATATTGATCACCCTTTTTTCACACTTATAACATACTCTGAAGCCTATCAAGAATTTCCATGGATTTTTCTTTCCAAAAAAAGTGTATAATGGGAATTACATTGATCCCTTATTATTCTTTGATGGTTTACATTTTTCATGGTTATCAAAATAAAACTTCGTATCATGATTTACCTTGAATATACAGGATCTCAAAAATACATTCTACATTTTTATAGAACATAATATTATTTCATTATATGAAAATAATACTTGAGAATCCAGTTCCATTTGAAGACTTGTCTTAATACCTTCAAAGAAATGATCAATCTTATTTTTTAGAATCATGTATGTAATCTATATCATACTAAGCTAGTCTTTTAAAGGTATCCTAAAACTTTGAAACACTCCCTTATTCATTTTTCTTTAAAATAAAAAATTTTATCCTCATTTCGCTTCATTACTCATGAGGGAAATATTTTTCGAATAAAGTTTCATTAAATGATTTCCATTCAAATTGTTATAATTTATCTTCCTTCTTAGTATTTTGGATCAATGACAACCATTGATCAGCATATCCCTTGAGACAATATATTACTAGTACTGACTTTTATTTTTCATTGCATCCCAAAACTAGAAATATCTTTTCAAGGGACATGATCTATTACTCATATACCACTATATTTTTAGTCCCACTATATGATGGGGTCTTCTACCACATGAAAAGATCCATCATATATGAAGTATGGTTATTCTTCATGACATGATTAATCTTTCCTATTATGGCCATGATTTGTTTCCCCAACACCAACTATGTTGACTAGATTAATTGGTAAATCCCTTCATTTTCTATGGATATTGATTCAATTTCTTCTATTAGGATACATAACTAAATAATAGCACACTATGAGTTATATCATCATGAGTATTAGGCCAAATAAAATACTATAAGAAAATATTAGAATTCTCATGTTTATTTAAAATCTATTTCCTAATATTTCTACTAAACCTAATCTGGTACCAACTGTAACAAAATTGACCCCAAAATCCCTGAGAAGTTGGTTCTTTTATTACAATGGTATAGTTACAAGATATCACAACACTAAATATTGACAAATTTAGTAGTATTGAAGAAATGGATACATACATGGTTCCCTTATTACATTGGTAATTATACAAAGTACATAACAATGGAAAATAGACCAATTCTTTAACACTTATTCAAATACTTTATCTTTATAACTCGGGGATTGAAATAAAATTAAAGGGTGAGATTAAATTCTTAGTAAAGGATAAATATAGTAGAAACCTGACTCGATAATATGTAAACAGTCTTCAACAAGGAATAATAAAAATGGAAATGTAAATTACTGAAAATCACATTCCATTTAATCAATAAACAGAGAAGAAAAATGATTCCATATATATATTCATAAATACAATCTCATAGATATTAATGAATGAAATATTAATTAAGTAAATTCATTATTTTTGGACACCATGCATATGGAACATGAACCTCTCCCTTCAATACCTTTCACAAGAATGTTTTATCTCTGTGGGTAGAAACCCGTCTAGTTCTTCTTAGAAACAAACATGAAGGATTTTTTGTAAACTATTTTTTTCATGAGAGAAATCAATATATCAAGGGGATATATAAGTTATAGACCCAAATGACACCGAAATTCCAAATAATTCTACATACAATGATTTAATTCAGGAATAATATACCTTATTAAAATCATTGCATTGAGTAGAGTATATGGATTTATCAATATTTCCCAAGTTAAAAAACATTCAAAGTATAAATAGTATAAAAAATGGTTTAAAAAATATAAAATAATCATATCCGTGAAATAATAAATATGGACATTTAAGTGAAAAATAATTTTAATTAAAAATATTTCTCAAATGGGTAGTAGATACACCATATAATAATGATTAAGTGTATAATACAAAGAAAGTATCAATGAAATGAAAATTCAGATAGTATCCCTTACCTTATATTTGAAAAAATATTGAACTTGTACTTAATTTTCTTGATAATAAAATTAGATTCATTAATTAATAAATAAATTACTGATTAAACATATACTTGATTTATTATAATTTTATTAAGTTCATTTATGGCCATTCTGAAGAGTTACAATGTTTAAGTTTTTGTTTATAGAGAATGTGTTTCATAGTTTAATGGTCGATGCCCTTATGTGAACTTATTGGAGTTCTTTCCAAATTGAAGAAAATATTCAGAAGTGGGATGGAATGATATAAATATAATTCCATGATTTTAAGTGGTCCTCATATATCATTTTGTTATATGTTATGAGGATGACCTAATAGATAAAATGTTAATGAAAAATAATTAGTTTATTTTAGCAGTTTTATAGCCATCAAGAACTTGTATCATTTTATTTAATATTATGTTTATATACTCATTACCGAAAATTAAATATGTTTTAAAAAAATTATAATCTTTTATAACCATAAAAATGTCTTACGAAAATAATTGATGGTGGTAATAAAAAATAAAAACTCATCATCCATAAAGGCGGTGAATCAGCACATCACAGATGATTTATTCATTTTTAGAATAAATGGAGAAGAGAATAGAATTGATGATGGATATTCCATTGAAATAATAAAATAAAAAATATATATCTTACAATTGTTATCATGTTTATTTAGATATGGGATTTTAGGAGAGAATAATAAAATAAAATAAAATTACAGAGAAAGAAGGATTATTTTAACAACTAAATATCGTCTCATTGAGAATCTATTTAAGAAACTTGGATTTGGTATTTTGGTAAGAACAATAGGTCATGGACTTGGGTAATAGGCTTGGGAAGGTAATTTGGATTAATTTATACAATATTCAAGGCTTACAGGTTGTGAGGATAAGAGGTGTTAAGGGGTGGAATTTATAGTCCGAGGAGAGGGGTGTTTGTTAAATATTTTATTCATTTGTTTATTATTTTGGCTCAAGACAAAAAATATAACGAATTTATGTGAATAATTATAGTAAATATAGAATTTTATTTTGATATAATGGATACTTATTTCAACCATGAATCAACTATGACTCAAAAATTCATTCATTTATTTTAATGTTAGATACCGTAAATTAATGCATTTCACTATTTACCAAAAATTCAACTATTTTAGAAAAATACCAAAAATATATCCTAATAATATGTAATAGCCTGGGGTTTTGGGGTCCATTACTTGGTGAAAATATGATGTTTGAGGTGTTCTGGGTGGTCTGGATAGCCATCCCATCTTCTTGGTGAAGCTTAAGACTCCTAGTGGTCGCCTAGGCCTACCGGTAGCCTCGGCTAGGTAACCTCGGCCTACCGGTCGCCTCAGCCTACCGGTCGCCTCGGCCTACTGGTCGCCTCAGCCTACCACTAGCCTTGACCTACCCGTAGCCTCGGCCTACCGGTAGCTTGGACTACCGGTAGACCTAGCCTACCGGTGACCTTGGGGTACTGGTAGCTCTCACCTACCGGTAGCTCTCACCTACCAGTATCTATCGCCTATCGGTAGCTCTCGCCTACCTCCATGGGTTTTTCCAGTAGCGCCTCCTTTTTGCACGAATTGGTTTTTAAACCGTGTTTTGACCCCTTTAAGCTTTTTTAAAGCCCATTAATGAGGAATAATTAAATGACTGGTGAGGTAATCTCCTTAACTAAAAAACCATGCATTGGTCATGCCTTTAACCGCATTTTCAGAAACGCCTATAGGGCATCCTGTGAGGAGTCCTTCCTTGGTTAAGGAGGTGTGCATCAGTTTTAACCGCCTCGAAGGGTGGGTACCTTTTAAGTTGGATGTGTGGGGTGGTCTAGCCACGTGGTCAACCCATGATCCCGCTTCTTCCACAGTTTCAAGTTTTTATCTCTATATCTTAATCATATCGGGAATGCTGTATCTCAGCCTTTATAACCTAAAGGCTTTTCTTCTCACTAGTTTTCTCTTTTTCTCACCTTGTTCTCAGAGTACCCTTCCTCCCGACGAGTTGTACCCCCGTTGTGAAGTTTTCCTTGATCAGGTTCTGTGGAATTCCTGCTACTTCTGATTTCCAATTTCCACGCGAGGATGTAACTTCGATCCTTGATCAATCAGTTAGGAATCTTACCTTTGTCTCTACTCCTTATTTATCATGCGGGGTGGGTGCTATATGGTTCCCACTAGGCAGTTAATCAATTCTGTAATGAAGATAATAACCGATTAAAGAATGGGGATGAGGAAGTTTGTTAATGTTGTTACATCATTTTGTATCCATGTTTTCCCTATGATGTTGTTATGAATTTAATGGGCTTAGGACTACTAAAAATCACGGTTGTTGGGGGCCTTTGTTTGTGCACCTATGCTATGCTCTGTTTTATTCTTTGTCGGGTGTTTGGGAATCATGTATGAATTGGTTAAACAGTTAAACTCGGCTATTGAATATGAATACCCATAACCTTGTGTGATCACCCTAGTTGAACTAAATAATATAAATGAATGAATTATGAACATTGGGATGGATCAGTTATGGATGGATGAACAGTGGGGCTGTGAATGGTTTGGTTGGAATGGCATGAGTTGTTGTGTGGCTGTGGTGGTTTTTGGCAACAGGGTTATAGGTTGGGTTGTGAACATGAATTATTAGAAAGTTAATAACGAACTGGGTGGAATGGTAATGAATTAATGTGGGATAAACAATTGTTTTTTGGGTTTTTCTTTGGTTCCAGTACATTGAGGGATCTCACTAATCCCTTTATTGTTGTGACTTCACAAGAGAACCGGGTGTGAGTGCTTAAATTACCCAATGTTTTTCCTTCCTGCTTTATTATTGTTTTATCTATATTTGTGCTTGTTAGTTGCCCAGTAGTGAAGGGATTAACTCATACTGAACTGTTATGAAATGATAACATGAATAGGGAAACTGGGAACTGTTTGTTTTGTGCCTGTTTTCTGAGGCAGCAGTGCCTACGCACCTGCTTGTATCTGTTTGAGGAGCCATAGTTTGGGTTATGTGTCGATATATATATGTAACTGTATATTTTTTGTTTAGGCCCACCCTACCTGTGTTGGGAACTTAGTGTCGGACACCCCATTTTATGGGGAAGGGTGTTTCCCCCTAGTTACTCTCCTTCTTGCTCCCTCTTCCCTCGGCTGTGATGGCTGGAGGCGACCTTACACCCAAGACTCTTCGGGTAGGTTTCGATTGGTGTGTTGTTAGCCAAGGACTCTTCGGGAAGGTTGTTTTCCAAAGAATCTTCGGGATGAGGCCTAGGTGTTTTCGGGCAGGGGTTTTGGTTACAGTTTGTTTTCCCAGGTGTCATCGGGATGTGGCCCAGGTGTGTGTGGGCAGGGATGTGTGGTTGTGAGGCCCAGGTGTGTACGGGAAGGGATATGGATTGTTATGAGGCCTAGTTGTGTGCGGGAAGAGATGATAATGGTTGTGAGGCCCAGGTGTGTGCGGGCAGGGATGTGGATGGTTGTGAGGCCTAGGTTTGGGTGGGTAGGAAGAGTGTGGTAGTGTCAGGACGTTTTCCGTTAGGGATGAGCAGCTATCTATTGGGGGAAATGGTGGTGTGGGGTACCCAAATGTTTTGTTCTTTATTATTACATTACTTCTTGTGTTATTTGTTGAGTGTGGCCAGTGAGGTGGGATGGATAGATTCCATGATAGATGTTGGTTATTCTGCTTCTCATGGGACTTTAGGACGTCTCCCCACTTGTGCACGAGAGCTATAGGTTTTCCTACTGATTATACATTGTATGCTCACCCTACGTTTACTTTCAGGTTTCCAGGAGGACTTTGGAGGCCGTGTGGGACCATACTAGTCTGGATATTAGAGTCGATTTTGGGCGTTGTTGGTTTTTGCTTAGCCTTTTTCCTTCTTGTTTGGTTTTGTACTTTGGAGTTCTTATACTTTGTTCAGTTTTATTATTAAATCGTGCATGTAGTTTGGTTTTCTTATGAGTTTTCTATACATGGTGGTGTTTAGTGTTGACTCATTATTTCTCCCAATCCTGGTTAACTAAAAGGGTTAATGCCTCCCATATTGTGAAAATGTTATACCCTTGGTGCTAGTCGCCACTCTAGGGCCTACTAGTGGCGGGACTCGGGGGTCATTATCTCATCTTCGACTTGAGGAAGGAAGGGCGGGGACCTTTTCCGCCCCTTACATCGTCTTTCTGAAGGTGGTTTGTGACATAATATTTGGCCATTTATATTTCATAAATGTTTTTAATTTTATGGAAATAATTTTATATATATTAGATATTTAATTTTTAATTAAAGTCATCATTTATTCGAAAAATAGATATTTTCATATTATAACCAATTTTATGACACGTTGAAAAATTAATTACATTATCATAAAATAATATTATAATTGAAATAAAAAATATTAATTTATGAATATATTATACAAAAATAATTATTCTTTAAATCATTATATTATTTAAAAATTGTAAAAAAACATTTATGTTTCTCTAAAAATACAAACACTTAATTTATCATTTATAAAATATTTATTTACTTATTCCATTATTTAATTATATCATAATTTAATTTATGAGATTCTTAAATTTTATTTATAATATCATAGTTTATTTTTTTTCTAATGGCCACATAACTATTCTTAACATTTATAATATTATTCCAGCGGTCATATTAATATTTAATATTGAAATCACTCTTCATTTGAGCTTTGTGTTTCTTTCAACATAACATATCAAATAAATTGAACTTATTTAAGAAGATACATAACATAAAATATTACTGTGTTATAGAGATTCATTCTTGTGGCCTTATGGTAAACTTGATCGAAGAACTGGTTTAGTGGCATCTGGGTTGAGAGGTTACAACATAGTATTAGAGCTCTTCTTTTCCTATTATATTACTATTTGGGATATGTAAGGTTGGATTATTGTGAATTTGATCGAATTTGTAATATATATTGGACTACTGTGTTGATAAAACTTTCTCCCATTTTATTTCTACACTACCAAGGATTTTTTATTTCATTTCTTAATATGTGATGTTATAGTTTTATATTACTTTCATATTGAGTTAAACACATTTTATGAGGATTTTATGATTTATTGTGTATTTATGGATCTCAACTTTTTATCATAAGGTTGTTTATGTATTTCTAGATCTTGGCCATTGGTAAGGTGATAATTATTTATTTTTAATCTTTTTCAGAAAATCCAAGTGGTATCTCATGAATTTTTGGCATATAGGATTCACATTTTATAAGAATACTATGTGGGATTGTTACAGATAATAGAGGCCAATTGTTTAATGTTTCAATAGCAACATAAATTGTTTTTCCCATATAGAATATTGGTTTAATTCTAATAAATTGATTTTAATTTCATATATATTACCTTATAGTGGAAGGTTATGTGGATCTATAGTGAAACATTTGATGTGTCAGTAACAACCTTTGTTGTGTTTGACCCCTTTTTGGGTTTTTTAGTTAGGTTCATTTATTTAATGTTTTTGTAATAACCTGTGTAGTGTTTTCCTACATATCTTGGAATGAAATTATACTTAACTGAATAGTGATAGTGATCTAAGGCAAAGATCCTTTAGATGATTTCATGTGCTTACTATATCCCTTTTAGGTCAACCCAAATAGTTGATCCATTCATTTTAAATGATCCAACTGGGTTGATTTTCATGATGTCAACTGATAGCTAAACGATCAGAGTAAAGTGGACCAAAAAGGGGTACTATCTTATATGAATTTCTCATGAGGATTACTTCTTCATCAATTTATTCAAATAATTATACTCTATGGGTTAGTACCTTATGAGGATTCTTGGAGTCGATCAAGTCCTAGGTAGATCGACGATTGATATTTGTTTCCCTTATAGGTTGATTATTTATGTATCCCCTTAGAGATGGTTGATAGGTGTGTTAGAATCCTTGTGATGAGATGGGTGAATGGATGAGGCCACGTGTGATATGACCATGGTGATAGGATTGAATTTTTGGCTAAGTGGAAAAACATAATGACCGAATTATGAGACTTGATCGGTGGTCTAGGTGGCATATCTTTAGGCCATTAATTTTAAGTCATACCCTTGAAGGTCGACATTTATTTTGATTGAGGGAAAACTGTTAGTGAGGTTGCCTTGAGTTTATGTATTCCTTTTTAAGAAATAATCTTGGTTGTATGCTCATTCTTAGACTGGTGCATGATAGGTACTCGAGTTCTATGATATTGGTAGGTTGAGGAATTTGATTTTTGAGAAATCACATAGAGTGATCTCATATTGAGACTGGACTATAATGGTATTATTGTTCATTTTCATTGACCTATTAACAATTACTTGTGTGTTTGACACTTAAATTTCTGAAAAATTATGCCAGGTGATGGTAGGTCTTTGAACTAAATAGTTCCACAAGATAGGTTCTTGTTTTTTAATAGATGTTCCAAGGGAGGTTCTAGATAAATGTAATATATTTTTTGTGTATAATGGTTAGGTTTTACTTGTATTTGATGACGTTTAGGATCATGATTTTCATGTGATAGGAAACATTTACACAACAGAAACTATTTAAATTGTAAATCGATGAATGGTTGTGTGCAACAAAAGGACCAATAGTTTAATAGAAATTTTGTGGCCATAGTATCCATTAGTTGTGATAAAATGATAAATTTCCCTTTATTATAGAGGGGATATCGATAATGAACAATGGATCCATGAGTTTGTTGACCAATGGTTGGAACTAGATATTCATTTTTGGAAGACATGGTGTTAGGACTTAGATAGTGGTATGTATATCATGTTTCTATGTGATCATGGGCCAGTGATAGTTATACATTCCTATCTATGGATTACTAGTTCACACCTTGTTTAGATATGATCACTCCCTATATCTTGAAATCATCTTTTTACCCTAAGAGAGTTTCAGATATAAAATTATCTTATTCTATTTTAAATATATTTTCTAGTTTAATGAAGAAAACCTATTGAGGTTACACTCAAAAAGAAAGTTAAGGTAATCCATTAGTTGGGGAGTGAACTATTGGCCATTTTATGGTAGTGATCCTCATAATGAGTTATATTTTGTTTATATGGAAAACCTTTTTTAGGTTGAGGGAACAATTGATGCTTTGATGTGTTTGTTCTTTCACTCATGTATGATTGTATTTGGCCACACAAGTACTTGTGTCTGGTGATGGGTATAGTTTGGGCCTTGAGCATGGAATTTAATTACTAGTAAAAAACAAGGGTACAACTATGGTGTGGAGTACTAGATTAATTATAATTAAATTTTTTCCTTTTAAAAGAGAGATATAGATATTGAGAGAATGACCATTGGAAGGTCAAGACAATAGCGTTTTATAAATGATATGGTAGAGAGAATGATAAATATTTGAATACCACATCCTCTCAGGGAAAATAAGTTTTATGGTGGGAAGTTTTTAATGAACCCTATTTTTCTATACATGGAATTTGATCAGAAATTTGAATTTTTTCTTTCAGATGCTTGTAATGGGTAAAATGGTCTTTTTTCTTAGAATATGACCTAAAACAATTTTTAAGACCACTATAATGCTCCTAAAATAGGGTTTTTATCATGGGATAAGTGTTTTGGAATTCTTAAATATTATATTATATGCTGAATAATTAATATTTTTTTATTTAAATATTAATTTATTCACACTTGATCATTTGGTCATATCATTAGAATAGATCATTTATTTGAGATTCTATCTCCACCATTGAGTCTAAAATGGTGGGTTTTTTCTAGGAGATTTATAAACTCATGTCGAGTGTCAGACCAAGGCTCGTGCCCCCATTTATTTTTCTTTTTTCCTTTACTTTCATTTTATTCCTTTCTTATTTTCTTTTTTATTATCTTATTTTTTCAAATGGGTTCTTATGTATGCCCCTTGTGGGCTTCCTTTACCCTGACTAAGGTGGGATAGGGAGATAGATTTAGATAAATATGGAGTGAGGAGGAGAGGTGTCATCATAGACCTTGGGAGGAGTCGAATCCTCATGAGGCAGTTGTAGATCTTGGAAACAGGCGAAGATTCAGCAGATTATGACCTAAAGTAGGATTATTTTTATATTTTTTCATAAATCCCCATATATTTACTGATTTCTAGTTTTAGAGACCCATTATTACTACTTAATTCCCTAATACGGTCAATCTATAGCATTTGATTAGAAAATGGAATTTCTGGCCAATTTGAGGGGTTTCCCATTCTAAAATCCTCATCACATGAAGTGTAATTCTGGAACACATGTTGTACATTATTCCCATTTCGGGAAGATGATAGTTTATGAGTGAAAACCTTGTATAGTGTATACAAATCATTTACTAGTTCATGGAAATGTATCCAATTACCAATACAAATATTTCATGTTGGGGAACTTGGACACATGAAGTACATGGATAGACCCTGGGTGGGATATACTCTAAATATAAGTACACAACTAGGAAGAATACATGGTAAGATAATGTGGGGTACACAGGTGGAACCCCATTTAGGGTACACACCATGTACATGTCATACATGCTTTGTACATGGGATTTACATTCCATATCCAGCTAGATTACCTACCCAGGTGAAACATTGAGGGTGCACCCCATCCACTCAGATACACAAAACATTTACACCACCCTTGCCACCATTATTAGGTTTTATTTCATTTTTCATCATATTTGGAATTGAAAAAATAAGTATTCCATTTTTAGTTTCATTCTATATAGAATGTGATGGTGAAACCCATGAGGTGGTTTGAGGATTCATAGGAGACCTATTTTAATTTTTCTAAATAGTGAGGTTCTTCCTCCCATAATGGAATCTAGATATATCCTATGAGTGAGACCCTTGATCTAAGGTGGTCCATGTGACATCTCTCTAGACATGTAATCAATGAATTTTTCTTTTGGTTCAAGTGGTTTTCCTATCTTTTGACTTAGAGAATTTTGTGTAGGATGACTCTAAATTAATTCTATTTTTAAGGGTACCCTATGGGACACCTTCACATATATTTTGACCAAGGGAATCCCATAAAGGATCCCTCTACCAGTTTATCATTTTTAGCGTCCAACATAAGATTATTGTTCTTACGTTCGACCTATAGGATCGTATGTAGGATGTGTATTCTTACTTACTTCTCATGGGGGTCCTATGTAGGCATCCTCTGGTAGCTTACATTTTTTGGTTCCCTAAAGTTATGTGATTGCTTATGTATAGACTTTGAGGATCCCATGTCAAATGCCTCTATATTTTATTGAACTGATGGAGCCAGTGAGTGACCTCGCGTCAAGCTGACCCTGAGCTAGTACATTGGGTTTTGGTAGAGATCATTGTGAGTGTCACCTTAGAGTCCATAATGATCATTTAATCCCATGTGTATGAGGTAGTAGTGGTGGGTTAAGTCATTCTTCCACCCCAAAACATTTAATTATCCATTCACTTGATTACTATTGATTCAGATATTCTTTTCAGATATTCTAACTGGTATTTGGCCGATGATCCTAACATGATGTGATATTCTTGATTGGGATTCCTAGACATATTTCATGGGATCCACATTTTGTGCCCTTTTATTGAAAATTTTATCAAGGATTTCCAATATGCACTTCCTAGGATCAGTCTATTGTGCCTATTCATTTATTGGGATTCCCATGAATACTTACTATGATTTATATGGTTATGACTTTAGTGATACATTGATTCTGACATAGAAATTCATTTGAAATAATATTGGGATAGATCGATTCATATATTCCTTTTGTGATACTTAGATTCCCGCATAAGAATTAATTTTATGAACTAATAGAGAAAATGTATTATATACCTTGAGAGAACCATATTTTCTTTACATGGAATTTCATGGATATTCATAGAGCTTAAATGAATTATATTATTTCATGGGTGATATTCAGGATCCTGATATGGGATTTCATGGATAGGATCATAAGAAAAATGAAATTAAGTTATGCCTATTATAAATTACTAGTTCTGGCATAAAATTCATATTTTTTCAGATATTCTAGGGTCTTATATGACAATATCCTCGAGCGAAACCTAAGATACTCCTCAGGATCGATTTGGATGCACCATTACTATATTGAACACTATACCATATGTAATCCTCAGATGCCTGATATAGAATTACTCGGATGGGCACATAGGGATAATGAGATTACATTATTCCTTGAGAGATACATGGTTTACTGATATGTAATATATTGGATGGAATTATAGGCTAGATGATTTAATATACTCCTTGATTGATAGTTTCCTTCCCATGTAGTAATTCCATGGATGGAATGATAAGGAAAATTAATTATCTATACTTAATTAACTTTATACATCGATGTTGTATTTGTGTACCTGGGGTCTCTATTTATTTTTATAAAGTAGAAGTTTTATATCCATAAAATTCCCCATTTGTACCTACAATCCTTCATTATAGTGTTTGGAGGAAAGTATGGGTGAACCTATGGTTTGGAAATGTATCCCCTTATGGTGACATAGCTTGCTCAGAGACATTTACGGTGGTGGAAAAAGAAGGAATTCATTGGTTAGGATTATTGACCCTAGGATTAACTTAAATATAAATGGATTTGGTGTCAAAAAATCTATCTCATTACATTCATTCCAGGATGTCCAATCATTCGGGATTATGAACCAAAGTATCAGCTACGTTTGGTTTATATTATTTTTATCCTTACCCATATATGTATATATATATATATATGTATATATATTTATTATAACACAAAAACACACACGCACACACACAAACAGATATATATATATATATATGAGGAAACATTATTCAGAAACATTCCATATTTGGCAGAATCCAGTATGGTTGATCAGGATCACAGACCCAAGGATTAGTTATGGATTATTCTCATTCATAATATCTGATATCTTTATAATTTCATGTTTTTTCTTTTATTGTATTAATATATTTCATGGGAATGCACTTATGAAAGAATATTATAGTTGCATCATTGGGTAGGAATAGTATGATTATTCCCACCACTATACATAAACCTCAGTG
Organism: Viscum album; assembly: GCA_963277665.1. Lineage (NCBI taxonomy): Eukaryota > Viridiplantae > Streptophyta > Magnoliopsida > Santalales > Viscaceae > Viscum > Viscum album. The sequence continues at coordinate 668,009,794 of OY728141.1, forward strand.
TGTTTGAAGACTTAATGTTTTATTTTAAGGTTGAGCATAGATTTCATGGTGGATATTGATGAGTCATAGGGTTTCATGATCAAGAATAGATTCTTTTGTGGATTATATTAACCGGTATAAAGAATCTTGGATGTCACTTAGAGTCTAGTTATGTGGTATGCCTCAGAGTTAGTAGGGTTGAACTTGTAATTTTATGGTAGTTTCCTTTATGTGCACTTATGTGTGTGATCGGCCTACTAGGAGATTAGTTTTTTATGTATTACATGGATTTTTGGAATTTTATATAATTTTATTAATTATTATATTATGTTTTGGTTTTAGTTTATTTAAAACTTATTCACTCTGTTTATTTATTACTTTGGGTGATATCTTGTTATTTCTATTATTTTTTACTCTGATATGATGTGAATAGTCTCTCCACAGACACATGTTAGTCCCTCTCTATAAGTCGGAAGCCTCTAGCATATAGAGAAGCATGCTTCAGACCTTATGTTGAACTTTCTCATAGCATAAGTTTAGGGGAATCTAAAATGGGATGTTACACCCACACATATTTTAAACATATTTTCAACACATTTTCATTAGATTTTTTAGTTTTACAAATTTAGATTTTGCAATGGTAAATATTTTTTACCTAATGCAACTTATCCTTAATGTGAAAAAATTAAAATATTCCTTATTACATAATTTTTTCCTAATTATTCCAATTTTTAAATCCATTTTATTTTATTCTATTTCTATAATTCATGAAAACAAATTTTGAAATATAAAATGTATAATATATTAAGATTATTCTTTTAGAGAAATATCACCATTTTTAGAAAATGTTACTTCTAAGTTTTTAAACGAAATTAAATATTTTTAAATTTATAATTTCACTTATAAAATTAATATTTGTTTAAAATAATCATTCTTTTAAATTTTTAAACTGTACTTATAGACTAGTAATTCTATTAAGGGAGCTGTATATTTGAAAACTGTATATTGTAATATTCACCTTAAAATAAATCTTTCTAGAAAAAAAAAATCCATAGGATAATTTTGTAATGTTGAATCTAAAAAAAGAATTTATTTTTTCCAAATTAAATATCTAAAATTTAAAATTTATCTTTTAAATGAAATTAATATATATATATATATATATAGAAAAAATGATTTTATTAAAACAATGGCCTTTTTAATGTTTTTTTAATATTATTTTATATAGATTGATAAATAATATATTATTTTGTAAATCTAAATATTATCTATTATAAATTTTTTTTAACAACATCCAATTTAATTTACAAATTTAAATACAAATCCCTTTTTAAATGGTTTCTCAAAATGAATCCTTTATAAATTATTAATAAAAGTGAATAAAAATATATAATAATTTTAATTGATTATTTTCCTTTAATATATTAATCATTAAATTATTCATGTAATTTTAATATGTCATGGTTTTTTTGGTTTGTTGTTGTGTTATATTGGTGTTTATTGTGACAAAAGCTAATGAATATAGTCAATTAAATTGGTCTAAAATCTATGATCATTAAATTATACCCCATTAAATTCAATTATTGCTCATAATTTAAATTATTTCTCACCAATGAATGTAGGTGAAGGTAATCTTAACAAATCCATCATTTGGGATATAACTTCTAATATAACATCTACATTACTCTCTTAGGCTATACCAAGTTATTTATCATTACATAAACAATATTAATCATTCATAAAATCATGTACCCTACTATATATATACCCTATTCATGTTCTGTTTGTTAAATACCACTCCAAAAAAACAATTTAAATTTCCAATACATTAAATAATATATAAAGAATATATTTATTCTAAAATGAGCTATTATCTTCAACCACTAGTTTATAAAGACACAGACTAATATATATGTTGGAGTTTGTGACCTAGAACTAACTAATCTGTACTTTATTCATTAAAAATACCTTATCACATCTTGATTGTTCATCTGTGTGACAATTCATGTGATAATGTCTGAAGGATAGTTGTTGCATTAATGGGTCATAGTGGATCCCTACCATGATAAGAACCCAGAAGTTCCATAACATTGTTCTTGAATATATGTTCTATGCCCGAATGATGTTATTTGAGGTACACAAATAATATAGTCCATTAGGGGTAAGGAATCATAAAACATTGAGGCACATTCTCATGGTTTGTTCCCTTGGTAATATCTGGGAGGATATTATGAGAACGAGACATGACAGCCAGAAATCCATATTTCATTGTGTCATTAGATGTTCCTATCTAAAGACGTGTGTATTGGTCCTAAGACTTTAAAATTACTATTAATATGTATTAAAACTTGTTCACTTAGATGTATTGATGAAAACTATGACGACACACTGTTCGCGGTGAGGTGGGATATGGTGGGTGCATCATGAGTAATACTGAATTAATAGATAATGAGAGAAAAGATTTTTCCCTTATGTTCAATAATGGAAGTAGATATCTCTGGCCCTTTGATGGAATTGATATTTCCTTAATAAATCCATGGCCATGGTATGCAATGGGTGGGTTCAATTCTGGAAATTCAAAGAAAGAATAATCGAGCACATGGGTTGATGGCACTAACATGAAACCCTATTGATTTGATATATCGAGACAAAGGGATTACATTACATTGTAATAATTCGTATGAGGTGACACATAATTTTGGCATTAACTTATTTCTCTATTGGTGCCTTGGCATGTTGTTATATGCCAACCTTGTACTTTAGGTAGGCTTCACCTACTTCCACTGAGAGAGAGGCTTAGAGGTTAACACACTAAGTGTTTCTGAGTATCTCAGTTAAATATTAATTTAAAAAGTTGAATAATGATTATTATTGATTGTGGTTTAATAATTATTCACTGAGGCCTGATCTAATTTATTTCCACACTAGTTATTTAAGAGAATATATTGTGGGTGAAATAATATATTTATTAGTGGGTAATGCAGTGATATTAATTTGAGAAATAAATATCCATTATTCAAGGTCTAATAAATGTGGTGGAGGAAATAAACAAATGGAAAAACAAAATTACACGATGTGTATATTAATATACATGTTGTGTAGTTTTACTGGGATTTTTGAGAAAAAATATTATTTAATTAATTAAATAATATTAGGTGTAATTCGATGGTCGCATGTCAAGTAATAATAATAGTCAACTGTTATTATTAGACATGGGGTCTTACTAAGAATTTAATGAAATGAATTAATACTTTAAGGTAATTAAATAAATTTATTATTCTAAGTAATTAAAGTCCCAATTATATAATTCTCATTATAATAGACTTTTTTAGGGTTTGTGCACAATGGATCTAGAGAAAGCTATCAAGCCAAGATAGAATTTATTTTCTTCCAAGAAAGCTCTCAAACTAAAATAGATAGATCTTCCTCCACCGGATCAAGGCAATCGAAGGAGGAAATCACAAGTAAAGTCTCTTCAGCGCTAGCACCCATAGATCCCTTCAGCGACATCTAGAGATAATGGAGAATGTGTGGATCACCACTAGAGTAATTCAGTTCTTGGATTCTACAATACAACGATGGATCACATCAATTCATGACTGGAAATATCAAAAGATAGATAATTCCATCTAGGTAATTCTTTCCATTTAATTAAATTAATTATAACCAACATATGATGATCCACTCTAATGTTTCGGGAATCCATTCCTATCTTTCATTCTTCGTTCTATTCTGAAGATATTTCATTTTATTATCATGACAGATCTCTAATTGATTGTTGTTAATGGAAAAATTAAAGTTGGGTACACCCACCAACGTGCTTCTACTGTGCCTAGAACCTATAAGTGGTATTAGAGTGGTCATATTATTGATTATAATTATTTTGTTTTTTGTTTATGATTTAAAATTTTAAAAATTTAGTTGTTCCAATTCATGTTAATCATTCTACAAATCTAAATCTCTAGATCTATTCCTCCCCTCTCATTTCTCGTTCACCTTACAGAAACAATTTTTCTTTTAATTTTTGATTAAAATAAAAGAGAGGATCTCATCAGGAGGTTCCAAACGTTCTTGTTCATACAACACCAGAACACATGGAATTTATTTGGTAGTACATGTCATGTATTCTAGGATAAATGCATCAGACTGGTCCACCAAACTAGATCGTGTCAATTTATCATATCTAAGTATTTAAGACTCTGTGTGTTGACCAGGAACAGGTGGCACACGGTTTCCAGATTACACGTTGTGTAGCCCATTGAGCACAACATGTAGTCCCTTTGGGTTTGGGTAGGACTATGTACCACATATACAGCTTTCAGGGATGGAAACTGTGTAACATGGATACTACACGATGTGTGTCCCACTGAACACGGTGTGTACTCTTAAGATTTCTGAAGTACATCTACACGCCTTGACCTTGGGCATATACTTCAGATGGAAATTGAACAAAAGTATATATTGTTTAGTCAGAACTACATGTCATGTACTCATCCCAATTATGTAGATTTATTAAAATTTATTATTATATTATACAAACCCTTTAGATGTGTACCATAGTGTAGGTGTAATGCTATGGTACAACACATGATAGGTGTTATATATATATATTTGTGTGTGTTTTTAATATAACATATTTATAATGCCCATTTCTACTCATTGTGTAGTAGTTAATGGGAATTCACTGGGTTTCATCCAAGGTACGAGTTACGTAAAAATATATTTTTAAATGAATTTATTTGATTAATATTTTGATGGATGAGAATCTCAATGAAATTCATAAAAAAGTTTAAGATAAAAGGATTGATTAATTAAAGATAATTAATTGATTTGAGAATGATTTATCTTAAACAAAAAAGATTAAATAATTAAATTCTAGTTTTATATATTCCTAAATATTTTTGCATGTATAGATGTTCATGAGCTAGATCAAGACCTTTTTATGTGAATGGTTTATTTTAATTTATTTATTTAAATTAAAGTTTTTGGCATGTGAGCCTTCTCCTCATTAATATGTAGGGTCTATGTTCCCAAGGTTTCTTTTATATAAAACCTCATTCTACCCCTCACCTATGAGTGATATAAAATAATATATAATGTATGGATATCCCAAGATAGTGGAGGAGGCTCGTGTTAGGAGCCAAGGTGAAACCAATCCAAGGAGATACAAAGGTGAACAGGTGGAAAGCTGTAAACATGAACCCAAAAGGTTCAAGGTGTTTCTTCCCTAAGTATTGGATTAGTTTTCCAACCACTAGATTACTTAACCAATAGAACAATCTCATGATCATACCATTTTTTTATTTCTTTCAGTTTCATGTTTTATTTATTGTGGGTGTGTTGTCACAATCACACAATTATTTAATTAAACAAGCATGCAATATGGAACTAAAATAAGACCGGACTCTTCATAAAAATTATCTTAAACATGGTTAATCACTTAAGTATATCCCACTTAATATTAACAAGCATGTAAGAAAGATAATAAAATTTCAATTTACATATAAGGTTAAATTTCCTCAAAGAAATATTATGTCGGTATAGCCTGCCATAATCTTTGATAGAATCGAACCATAGTTCAAAGTGATTTACCAACCCTAGTTCAGGTGATTTCAATTATTGGGGAATTATAATTCGATGTTTTGGGTTGTCTTGACTTGGTTAACATCGAGGGTTGACTGCTAGGGCAGGACTTGGTGTGACCAAGAGGCAAAGGTTGAGGAAATCCAAAATAAAAGGATTTCAGGATTGGGGAGTCCACTCAATGGATCAAAGATCTGTCAATTAATGTATTTGGAATTTGAAATTTCTACCTAAAACCCTTAAATATGCTTGAAAACACTATTTGGGGTAATGAGAGGGGAAATATGGATCATTTCACAAGAATATTCAGGAAATAGAATATTTTTATGTCAATAGTGAGGGCTATTGGATTTTGATAAAATATTGGGAGAATAAAAAGTTTTAATTTATTTATTTGTCTTAGTTTTATCATGACAAAGTACTAAATCTTTTATCATCTTAATTTTTATAAATGGAATGAAAAATGACTTCAAACATATAATTGAGAACCATACTATGGAAGTAAAACATTCTTACCGGCACCAATTTCCAGGAATGGAAAAGGCATTTAGGCGTCATCCTTCGCCACAAGAGGAAATTTAATGTGCTAGAAGATCTTGTTACATTTGTGCTTGGAAAAGAGGCCAGTGATGAGGAAATATCTCTCTATATGAAATATATGGATTATTCCATAGATGTCCAATGTTTCATCTTATCGTATATGTCTAATTAGCTCTTGAAACAACATGAAAACATGGACGCATATAGCCTCATGTCTCTCCATAAGGATCTCTATCTAGAGAAGGCGAGAAATGAAAAATGGAAGATCTTAAAATCTTTTTTTATAACTAATATTGGATATTTTTTTCCAGTTGGGCCTCATGTATTCAAGCTTATTAGCTACATTGAACGCCTAAACATCTTAGGGATTAATTTCCTAGATGAGTTGTGTACAGATATCATCCTATCATCACTACCAAAGACCTTTTCTAGATTTATTGTCAATTACAACATGAGAAAAAATGAGAACAGTCTATTGGAACTTCTGACCTTAATTCACTAGGTAGATAAGGATATGGGGCAGGAAAAACATTCAGTCCTTATGGTGAATAAGAAAAGGAAGGGCAAGGAAAAGGGTTCAAGGATTCATAAATGGTCTGAATCCCCTGAGCACCGTCCCACCATTAAGGGGAAGATCCATAGGAAGGTCAAGGAATGGGAGGCTGTATGTTTTTCATGTGGCAAGCAAGGCCAATGGAAGAGGAACTTCACACAGAAGCGCGAGGATGCTAAAGTTGTGTTCATTATTGAGTATAATCTTTCCATTTCTAGGCATTGGGTATTAGATATAGCTTGTGGGGATAACATCTGCATTCAAATGTAGGAACCAAGTATATTTTGAAAGATTTCTAGAGGAGAGGTGTGTCTTTGAGATTCCAATAGCACGAGGGTAGTTTCACTGTCCATTTTTTATTACCATCTCTCATTTCCAACTAGAATTATTTGGGTTTTACGTAACTTTTATAATGTTCCTTGTATTACCAAGAACGTAATTTTTTTATCTTTTTTGGATATGGATGGAATTATTTTCATGTTCAGAAATAAGGTTTCTATCTTTTTTAATAACAATGTATGTTATGTTTTGGAGCATTTAAATAAAGGTTTTTATGTATTAAATTATGAAAAACTAGTTTTGTCAATTGATAAAAAACAAACTTAGATGAATCTTACATCCCCTAGTTGTGGCATCACCATCTCAGTCATGTAAATGAGAAGATCTTGAAAATTCTCTTCTAATATGGTTATATAGATTCTACTGAGATAATACCAATTTATAGGTGTCACACTTGTTTATAAGGTAAAATGACCAGGCCACCTTTTGGTCGATAGGGTGAAAGGGCCACAGAGATTCTAGGATTAGTGCACACGGATGTGTGTGTACCATTTCCAGTAGAATCTAGAGGTGGATATTCTTACTTCATTAATTTTACTAATGATTTTGGTAGATATGGATATGTCTACTTAATGAGGTATAAGTCAGATTCCTTAGACAAATTTAAGGAATTCAAGAATGAAGTAGAGAATCAACATAATAAGAAGGTAAAGAAACATCAATTAGATCAAGGTGGACAATATTTGAACCAAAAGTTCATAGATCTTTTATAGGAATCTAGGATTCTATCTCAGCTCACTTCTCCTTATACACCATAGTGGAATGGTGTTAGTGAAATTAGGAACTACACCTTGTTGGGCATGGTGAGGTTGATGATGAGTCATGCAGATCTTCAATTATCCTTTTGGGGAAATGCATTACAAACTGCAGTATACACATTAAACCGAGTACCAACTAAGGTGGAAAATGGAATTCCCTATGAGATATAGAATGGAAAGAACCCCATTTTTTCGCACACATGTATATAGGGATGTGAGGCATTTGTTAAGGCCTTCTAAGGCAACAAACTAGCACCCTAGGGAACGAAGTGTATCTTTATAAGATATCCCAAGGAAACAAAATGATATTACCTATATAACCCTTCAGACAATAATGTCAGTGTCACCAGACAAGCCATCTTTCTTGAGAGGGATCACATCCTCTAAAAGGATAGTGGGAGCAATATTGACTTCAAAAACGTTGATGCTCAATATACACAAGAGTTGGTATAAGAAAAAATTCCATAGTTCCATGTAGAAGAGGTTCCAGAATCACAAGTACTACGTAGGAGCTCAAGATAGGTAAGGGAACCAGAGAGATTTGGTTTCCTGGTCCCTGATGATGGTGAATCATTATTGTTGGACAATGATGAACCTCTCTCTTATAAGGAAGCAGTATAAAGCTCACATAATGCCAGATGTATAGAAGCTATGAATTCTAAGATGGATTCCATGTATCAACCCCAAGTCTAGGTTCTGGTCGATGAGATAGTTGATATAAATCTTATTGGATGAAAATGGGCATTCAAGAGAAAGCTGGACATGGAAGGCCATGTTATCACCTATAAAACAAGTCTAGGAGATAAATGATTCAGAAAGCGTCAAGTAATTGACTATGATGAAACCTTATCTCTACTTACCATGTTTAAATCCACAAGAATCATACATTCTATAGTATCTTACCATGACTATGAGATTTGGAAAATGGATGTCTAAACAAGATTCCTTGATGGGATCCTTCATGAATATGTCTGTATGACACAACTAGAAGGGATTGTGACACCAAGTGAAGCCAAACAGGTTTTCAAGTTGTATAAATCCATTTATGGATTAAATAAAGCATCTATGTCATAGAACATTTGATTTTATAAAGAGATTTAATAATTTGGATTCATTAATAATGAATGTGATCCATGTGTTTATAAGAGGTTTAATGGTAATGTGGTCATTGCCACAGTAGTATATGTTGATGACATATTTCTTATTTAAAACAATGTACTAGTCTTACAGTCAGTTAAATACTAGTTGAACAAGGGTTTCTCCCTGAAGGACTTGGGTGAAGCAACCTACATTATAGGGATCAAGATCATTCATGATTGATCCAAGAGGCTGCTTGGACTATATCATGGTACATACATTGACCAGATACTAAAGATATTTTATATGGAACAATCCAAGAGGGGATTGGTTACAGTGTCACATGGCCTAAATCTTTCTAAAAAAATGTGTCCTCAGACATAATAGGATAAATATAGAATGAGTAATATTCTATACATTTCAGCTATAGGATCAATCATATATGCTAGGTTACGTACCAAGCTTGATGTTACCTATGCACTAGGCATGGTAGGAAGATATCAAGCAGATCCATGAGAATAGAATTGGACTTCTATTAAGACTATCCTTAAGTATTTGAGAAGAACTAAGCATATGTTCCTATTGTATGGAGGATAAGAGGAGCTTTTTATTAGAGGGTATGTTGATGCTAGTTTTCAGACAGATCAGAATGATCTAAAGTCGTAATCCATATATATTTTCTATCTCAATGGAGGAGCTGTGAGCTGGAAGAGTTCAAAGAAAAAAGGTTTTCACCGATTCTATAGTGGATTCAAAATATATAGTGGCTTCTGATGAAGCCAAGGAATCCATACGGATTTGTAAATTTTTCAAGGATATTGTCGTGGTTTCTAGTAGTAAAGATCCTATCACATTGTATTGTGATAATACTATAGTGGTGGCTCTTGAAAATGAACCAAGGTCACATAAAAAGACAAATCGAATTCTCTAAAATTATCACCTCTTGAGGTATTTCTATAAAAGGGGAGAAGTTGCAGTGAGTAGAGTATCTATAGAAGAAAATGTGGTAAACCCCATGACTAAAGGCCTATCTCAGCAGAAGCATTAATATCATGTGAGAGATAGCTGGTTAAAGATTGTTAGCAATTGTCTCTAGTCCAGGTGGGAGTATTTTGGAGTTTATGGCATAGAACCAACTACTTTTCACTTTATTCATTAATAAATACCTTATCACATCTTGATTGTTCTTTTTCATGACAATTAATGTGACAATTTTCTAAGGATAACTATTTCATTAAAGGGTCATAGTGTATCATTGCTATGATGAGAACATGGAAGTGCCATAACACTGTTCTTGAATAATAATTCTATAGATGGATGATGTTATTTGAGGGACAAAAATAACACATGACATTAGGGGTGAGGACTCATAAAACTTATAGGCACCTTCTCATGGTGTGCGCCCTTGGTAATATCCATGAGGATATTTTGAGAACGAGACCCGCCAGCAGGAAATCAACATTTCATAGTGTCATTGGATTTTCCTCTCTGCGGATGTGTGTAATGGTCCATAGACATTAAGATTATTATTAATGGGTATTAAAAGTTTCACACTTAGTTGTATTGATAAAAACTGTGATGAAACACTATTCACAGTGAGGTAGGATAAGTTGGGTGCATCACGAGTAATACTGCATTAATAGATGATGCGAGAAAGGATGTGTCCCTTATGTTCACTAACTTAAGTATATATCTTAGTCCCTTTGATGGAATTGATATAGCCTAAATAAATCCATGGCCATGGTAAGTAATGGGTGGGTTTAATTCCGAAAAGTCAACGAATGAATAATTGAACACATGGGTTGATGGCAGTAACATGAAACCCGCTTGATTCAAGATATTGAGACAAAGGGATTACATTACATGGTAAGTGTTCGTAGGAGGTAACACGTCATTACATCATTAGCCTCTTTCTCTATGGGTTCCTTCACATGTTTCTAGATACTAACATTGTACATCAGGCAGGCTTTGCCTAACGCCACTGGGAAAGAGGCCGAGAGGGTCACACACTAAGTGTGTCCGTGTATCTCAGTTAAATATTAATTTAAAAAGTTGAATAATGATTATTCCTGATTGTGGTTTAATAATTATTCAAGGATGTCTGGTCGCATTTATTTCAACACTATTTATTCAAGAGAATATATTGTGGGTGAAATAATATATTAATTAGCAAGTAATGCAGTGATATTTGTTTGAGAAATAAATAGCCATTATTCATGGTCTAAAAATGAGGGGTATGAAATAAATAAAATGGAAAAATAAAATTACACTCAATGTATATTAATATACATGTTGTTTTGTTTTTCTAGGTATTTTTGAGAAATAATATTATTTATTTAATTAAATAATATTAGGTGTAATTCGCTGGGCACATGTCAAGTAATAATAATAGTCAATTGTTATTTTTAGACATGGGGTCTTACTAAGAATTAAATTAAATTAATAAATTCTTTTAGGTAATTAATTAATTTTATTATTCTATGTAATTAAAATCCAAATTATATAATTCTCATTACCCTATACATTTTTGGGAGTTGTGAACACTGGATCTAGAGAATGATCTCAATCCAAGAGAGAATTTCTTTTCATCCAAGAACTCTCTCAAGCTATGAGAGAGAGATCATCCTTCATCGGATCAAGGCGATCAAAGGAAGACATCACAAGCGAAGGCACTTCCGCACTAGCACTCAGAGATCCCTTCAGCAATGTACAGAGATATTTGGACAATGTGTGGATCCCTACTAGAATAATCCTATACATGGATTCTATGAGGCAATAATAGATCACATCAGATCGTGACCGAAAACATCAACGGAGAGAGAATTCCATCAAGATAATTTCTACCTTTTAATTATATTAATTATAACCAACATATGATGATCCTCTCTATGGTTTTGGGACTCCCTTCCTTTATTTCGTTCTTTGTTCTATTCCTAAGATCTGGTGTTTTGTTATCGTGAAGGATCTCTGATTGATTGTTGTTAATGGAAAAATTAATGTTGGGTATACCCATCAACACACTTCCGCTCTGCCCGGAACCTGCAATATATATATATATATATATAATGATCCCAAAAATGGGATAAACTTCAATATAAATTTCATGGATTAATTTTTCAATAAATTAATAATCTGTTACAATGATAACCATGCTATCTAACTCACTTTCCTCAAAATCAATCAACCCTTGTCTACCACTACATCAAGCATATATTAAACCTAGGAGTTATTCATGCCCACTCCAAATACTTTTTTAATTTTATTAATAAACAACTATAAAGTTAGAAGGAACCCTAACAATACTTGAATTCATAATAAATCAAACTAATCATAAAGAGGAACAAGACTACATCATTCCAAATGCCTACAAATACAAAACAATCCCACAAAATTAAAATTTTAATTTCAAAAACCTAACACATGTCTTTTCATTGATCTTTGTGTTGCCCCGATCCTCAATCCTAACATACATGTCACCATAATCATACTCAACCCATAGTGCTTGCAATGTCATGTCGGAAGCCTGTTACTCTCACTGCACAGCACCACTAAAACCATCATGATCAAAAACTAAAAAGCATTCCACCGAAGACCACCATCGATGTCATGGTCATCCTAATCATACTAGAGCATGCTATAAAAAAGGTTATCAACCAATAGAAAAATGATAAAAAACCCATAATCATATTAAATATCAGGGCAAAACACTAGAGCCACAAATTCAAGACCAGCATGAAAAATGTTTGCAGGTCAAACCTTCTAAAATTCTTACACTGCTTAACCAACACATCCCAATACTTCCATGAGAACCATCACACCGGATTGACATGAAATAGTATCAACAAAACCAGAAGCAAGAGAGGAGTTTGTAGTGGACCAGGCCTCAGCAAGCTTCATACTTCAGCGGTACCACCAATAACCTTCCTCAAAACCATGAACACAAGGAAAAACCCATTAATAAAATCAACAACATAAGAAACCAGAAAGTGGGAAGAAAACCATATCACCGATGCCTAACACCTTCAAAAAACACTAAAAAACCTCACATAGACCACTTCATGAATTGAAAACCACTTTGAAGAAATGCCAAGAAATCCAACTCAGACAATCAATTAAACTGAAAACAAAGATGTGGATGACCCTAGCTGGGATTATACCTCAACACCAAATGCATACCACAACACCATCCCAAAGAAACCATAGACACCTTTTTAACATACTGATATGCAGTCAAGCATAGCAGGATGGGTGGTAAGAGTAGAGGATGGAGAATGTCCCAACGAGGAAGAGAAACCAATCATCACTACCAAAAAATCCTAATCCACCATAGCACCATCTTGACAAAAAAAAATATAGGGTTTAACTCAATGGTTTAGGTGACAAGAGTGGTGGTAGAAATGATTAGGGACCAAGAATCATCAGGGAACCACCCCCTGCGGGGGAAACAGCCGAACCAAGCCGCCAAAGGAGGTTGCAATGAAGAGGAAGGGAGGTATTTCCATGAGTTGTATGGAAAATGAATGTGATATAAGGTATAAAACCTATACTACCTATATAGATTGAAAAATATGGGAGATATGGAGTGCCATGTATGTTGATATAGAAGAGAAGGAAAAAAATCTGACCACAGAAGTCAATAAAGAATAAATTGGTGAAAATATGACCCCCAAGATGGAATATAATTGGTATGGAGAGAAAGAGATCTATGAGATGTAAGGAAGATGAAAGTGAGGAGATAAAAAAACCAGATGCGGAAGGTTCCTTCCAAAAAGGCATTCATGATCAATTCATTTATACCTAAATAATGTATTTTATACAATTTATTCACAAAAAAAATATATCTTTCTCATAAAATAAATCTTCATGGTTAGTGATACTATTTAATAACTAATCATTTAACCATTACCTCATGAGATGTAAATATTTACTCAATTCATTGGAGGTATATATAGGGACCAACCATAATATTAAGACTAAAAACATACAATTGTTCTTTAAGGAAACATATTACCATCACATTATTAAAAACCATGAATAATAATTAGATTTATAAATCCTTAAAATGATAATAATTCACTTGTTATTGGAAATAGAACTCATGTAATGAAAATGATTTTCATTCAACACGTCATAAATATCCCATAGAAATAAAATCTATTCCATATCTATTTTAAATGGTTTTAAATTATGTAATAATTCATAATTCCATTAATAACCATAAAATGATAAATCCATAGAAAATAAATGGGTGTCAAATGACAACAAGTAACATTTTTGGTAAAAAATATTCAGCAAAGATAACAATGAATATGGAAATTACATTATAGATATAATGGTAAAATGGTTAATATGAATATTTCCCAAGGAAATCAATGTATGGATATATTTTTTAACACCATTCAATCAAGGGAATGAAAAATTGGGATTTGAGTGAGGAAATGTATTAGATGAAAAATTATGATTATATGCCGAAGTCAATTTGAACATAAAAACGAGGTGATAAATAATTTCTACAAATAATTGGTAAATTACATAATACATCTAGATAATTAATTTTAATGTTAAAATTTGAGAAATATCCTTGATCAAGTATAATATATGTTAAAGGAATGTGACTTTGATGAAAAATACTTTTAATTATTTTAGAAAAAAAACATAAGAAATAATAAATTTTATTGATCTTTTGAAATAAATTTTAATGAGATATTTTTTAAAACATAGATTAAAATAATATCTTTTTTAATACATAAAAATATATAGAGAAGTTTTCAAATAATATGAAAAATGTTATATAAATATCTATTCCCATGGACAACATTACAAAATATCATTTTCAACATATTTTAAAAATAATAAAGTTACATGACACAAAAATTAATTTTCAAAAATGTGAAGTGAAAACATTGGAAAATTTTTACCTTTAAAAAAGAAACTTCAATGAATTATCAAATGAAAATTCATGAAGATTATCAGATGAAATGTGTATTTTAAGATAAAATATTAAATTTTGAAATGATGGAAAGTATTTTAAAATATCGTTGTTTGAAAAAATACATCATAAAAACAGTAATAGATTTTACTTTTGAAATGGGAATAAGATAAATATGATAATTTTAGAAAATAATCAATATTATATTTTGAAAAAATAGTGGATTATATTGTAAGAAATTAAAATATTTACATAGAAGAAAAAATTCATTAATAATAAAAAGAGTTATTCTTCCCAATGTTATACTTTTATTTTGGAAACTATTTCATCAAAGATGTGGTTATTATTTATGAGAATTATTTTCCATATAGTAAGAAATGAAATACCATATATAATATAGAAATTTAAGGATCAAATAATGCTTTAATTTTATATTCAAGTATGTAATACTATGACCCAATGTATTTTAATTTGAATTGATAAAACCATTAGGGAATTAGAAGTGTTCAAAAGAAAACCCCTTGAAGGATATAATTTCAAATAGAACATTAAATACAGTGGATAATGAAAGAATTAAGATATAAAATATTAATGTGGTATTAATTGAACCATACAATTGAAAAATATAGTTCATAATATAAAAATTTCTCAATGAATAGAAATTTGAGACCAAAATCCCCTTACAAAATGAAGAGAATTTAAGTTAGAACTTTTTACAAAAGGTAACATTAAATTAGAAAAAACAATTACATTAATTAATGTTATTTTATGAAATAATACCTCAAAAAATTATAATATACACCACAAAAAATAAATTAGATTCATATTAAAAACCATGTCTCAAAGGGTTGAATTTGGAATGAAAATCCTTACCTTGGTCTTGATTCATCCTATAAATGCATCAAATTTTATTAATAATTAAATTAATTTTATTAAATAAATACATAATATCATTATTCATAAATAAAACCATTTTTATATCTCATTTATAATCATTATATATATATATAAACATATATATTTATCTTTTACCTATTTTCAATATCTACTATAGGTAATCTTTATCTTTTAGAACTATCTTTGTAAAAGAGGTGTTAGTTTTCATTATTATACCCAAGTTCATAATTAAAAACTCTTTAATGTTATTGTAATGGGTTAATTACAAGGATTTATGGTGTCTTAACTTCCCTTCATATGGCTTTTATTTTTTATCCATGAATATAAAATCGATAACAAGCATAGTTTGGTGATCATTAAATAATGAACAATGTTTTCGAAATTAATGACTTAAATATTTATATAACCATTACCAACCAAAAAATAATATTTACATATTTTTATATAATATTATATTATTTATTATTTTCTCATAGTTATACATGATATAAATTGATGGAATTATTCAAGTAGGTCCTTAAATAAACCCAAGCATGAACATACAATGATTAATGGGTGATTATGAGATGGTATAGTTGAAATGTCATTATAATAGTATCATAATGATCTTATTTAGTGCTCATTACTATGGTACATCATAATTAGAAATAATTATAAGAATAAATGATAGATAAAAAAATTACATATTATGAATAAATTATTTTTCTT
This sequence comes from Viscum album, assembly GCA_963277665.1. Taxonomy (NCBI): domain Eukaryota; kingdom Viridiplantae; phylum Streptophyta; class Magnoliopsida; order Santalales; family Viscaceae; genus Viscum; species Viscum album. Next base: position 668,026,157 of record OY728141.1, read on the forward strand.
TCTTATTTTTATTATCTAAGATAGTACATTTTATAATGATTATCTATCATTCATATCATTAATAGATTATTTAATTTTAAATTAAAAAAATTATTAATATCATAAAAATAATATTTTTTCTCTAAAACCATTCTTAGAACCCTTCATGATATGAATTAATGAAGAATAGATTACATGGTTTCATGGAGGTGGTTGTCCGCACATACAAAAGGATTATGTTTTCATGTTACATAGAATAGGAAAGATAGATAATTTTGTTAATAATTATAATATTAAATAAGTTATAGAAACCATCTATTTAAAGTGGTGAAATAAAATTAACTCATTACTTTAGAGAGGTAGTAGTTTCAACCTATGCATGAACTGTGTTTTCATTTATCTTAATAGGAAAGTTAAATGTGTTTAAAGTATGTAACAATAATATAATGATATTTTAATTTAATAAGGATAATTATTTTATAATTTTAATGAGTTTTAGTTAAATTTCATGAAGAATAATTTCATAAAAACAAATATATATGGGAAATCGAGTTTTGGAACTTAAACCTCACTTCAGGTATTATCTCATATGAGAAGGGGGTGAGCCTTTGAGGGATGGTATTTTTTGAATTATATAACCTCATTATAATGTCATGGAATTTTTAAGAGTTTTTATTGGAAGAGTTTGGTCCAAAATAATGGGATTTTTGGTGTGGGGGAATGTGAGGAGCGTACATCCCCTTTTATATCTGAAAAGGGATTGATTTTTAGTATATACCCAAAATAAATCAATAATGGGATTTTAAAATCCTGAAAATTGGATAAATAATTCAGAACTATTGTATAAGTGAATTGAAAAGTTCATGAAATTTCTCAGCCACCCATTCCCACACAAGTATTAAATATTTTTTCAACTCATTGTCATAATATTTTTCAATTTTACCACATTATCTTTTACCATGATAACAATTTTTTATCTAAGGTGGCCTATCCTTTATGAAAAAATGGAACTTAATAAATAATTTGGAACTACTAATAACAAATTTCAAATCGATTCTATTTTATTCAATTTTAAAATAGATGAAAAATAATTTTAAAATTCACAATATATAATGTTATAAAGATGTTTTTTTAGAATAATATCGCTCATTTTAAAAAAACATAATTATATGATTTTAAACATAAGTAAATATTTTTTTAATTTATATTTTTCATATATAAAATATATTTTTTTTAGAAAATATCATTCATAAATTTCTATATTCTATTTATAGACTAATAATTCCTTAAATGGCATGGTGTTTATGAAAATGGTATCTTTCACTATTCACCATCAAATCAATCATTATTGAAAAATAGAAAAAATTTATTATAAGATAGTAAAAAAAATTATTCCAAAAATGGGGTTATTTTTTCCAACTAAAATTTAAAAAAATTATTTATTTTAAATGAAAATAAACTATATAATGGAAAATAATTTTATTAAAAAAAACTAACATTTTTAAACTTTTTGTGTTTTTATTCTTAACTAATATATATTTATAAATATTTTCATATTGATATATTTTTTTCAATCTAATTATTACCTCTCTTGATAATATTTTTTCAATGCTAAATTTAATTCTTTATGATAAAATACAATACCCACTTTTTAAATTGGTTTTTTGAAAGGCATCCTTTTAGAAGTCTTAATTGAAGAGAATAATAAAATATAGTTATTATAGTTAGTTATTTTCATTTTATTTACTAATGATTATATTATTCATGTAATTTTAATACATATCAGGTCCTTTTAGTCAGTTGTGGTGTTATTTCATTATTATATGTGACAAAATCGTATAAAGATACTATTAAGTTAAACGGTCTAAAATCTCATGTCATTACAAAAGGAGTGATGCTTTTAAATGGTAAGTAGTGTGATATCTGTAAAATTATTATTTAAAAAAAGTTTTTTTAGTTTACAGTTTGACCCAGATGAATCAAGTTTCACAATGCATATGAAAGTCACAAATAAAAAATAAAACATAGGTAATTAGAAGTTATATTTTATTGAAAAGTATTATTTGTTTTTTATACCTTGTTTATAAATTTATTAACTATAAAATTATTTTAATAAAACATTAATTATGTTGTATACTTTACACAAAATTTATAAAAATTATTAAATCATATGGATTTTTTTTGAAAAAATGTGTTTCTTTTAATATTATAGTTTTTAAAAGTATTAGAACATTATGATTTCGTAATTATCGATTACATCTTAGGATAAAATCATAATAATCATTAGTCTCCTTTTGATAACACTTGTCACTTTTTAAATTCATCTTATAACTTACTAAGTGGGGATTTTAACTAATATTCAAATTTATTATAAATTATAGGAATGAATTCATTAAACTATGATTGTAATATTGGAATTTCAGGATGTAAAAGAGTTACTTTTGATGCGTTTTGAAAAATGTGTCATGATTAAGAATTATATTGGATTAAACCTACGTCAATTCAATAATTTTTTCATATTTTCTTCTTAAATTGTATTATTTATATTAAAATATATTTAAAATGATACTCTATCAACCTATTATAACTTTATAAAAATAATAATTACATTTATTTAAACATTATTGTATTTAAAAAAATTTAAATATGATAATTTAGAAATTAATAGGTTGGAAAGAATTTCAAAACCATTTATTATTTATGGATACTTAACTGGTATAGTTTTTTTGAACTATAATATTTTTATTCATTATAATTATCAGAAACATTTTTCAATGATTTAATGGATTTTATTGACTATATTTTGTGTTAATCTCACAGTTTATAAAATTTTATATCTTTTTAATGTGAAAAAATATGGAAAAATCTATGGAATGGTTCATTATATTTTTTTATATAACACAAATAACATATTTATGAATGATATAATTTTCTATTTTTGTTATATCTCCACATATTAATGAATCTTCTTATATAAAGATTTTAGAATAGATAAAGGGGGTAGGTTACTAAGAACCTTTTTCACATGTTTAGTGATTAGTTTACTAATTATAAAGTATAATAAATTTACTCAATATTAATAAAATACATTAATATTTGGTTTAAATTATATTTCATGGGAACATTAAATGAAATGTAAATAAAAAATGTTAATACTCCATCTATGTAGAAATATATTTAATTTTTCAACAATTATGATAAATGTTTATGAGACTGGACTCATTTCTATTTTACATTCATCATTTTCACCTTTTTCATTATTATTTTAAATTAATTTTACCTAAAATGATTTTATGAGGAAAAATATAAAAATGTAATCACAAAGGAACCTGCTCTAATTTTATAACAACACTTACACTTAATAAGTGTTGTTTTTGAAGGTTAATTCAACAAAAAAAATAAAAAATGTTTTACCCCATTTGATAAATTGTTTCAAAATTAATTTTTTTATATTATATTTGTGAATACAATGAAAACTATATTCTAGAGAAAACCCACTTAGAAAGTTATCTAAAATTCACATTTTTTAAGTAATACTGAAATTTTTTTACGTAATCAGTTTTCATAAGTCATGTTTTCTATATATAGTTTTTATTTAGTGTTTTTGTATTTCATATTGAGACTATTTTTATAAAACTTAATTATGTTTCTTTCTTCTAGAATACATGTGTAAGTGTGTTCTCTAAAATAAAATAAATTCCATTTTGGAACTGATTATCATAAGTTCCATAAGGTTATATATATATCATATAATAAGTTTTTAATAATTACCATCTTAAAAGAAGTTCTATAGAAAAACACTACTCTGATATTAATAATTGAAACTCGATCAATTTAATTTTTCTAAAAACATTTTTCCATCTTACATTATTCCCTTTATAACCTCAATGTATCATGGAATCATTGTAGGAAATCCAAGCCAATGTATAAACCTAGATATATTTGGTGATGGAATTAGTGAAGCTAAGAATATTGATAATATATTTATTTTAATGTTAAAATTTATGATTCTTAAACTATTAATAATTATTGGTGTGGTATTATTTTAGTAAAAGTATGAGAAATTAGGGATCACCTCGGGAAATATTGACAAATCAAAATGGGTGTTTATTTTATTTCAAAAGTATGATTTCTTTAAATATAAAATATAGATTTCTTGGGTGAAGATAGTTTGATTTATAATATTTTGAAAACTATAAGAAAATTATTAGTATCGATGAAGTTTTTATGGTTAGTAAATCATTGGGAGAGGTGATGTTAATGGATTAAAGATAGGATTGGGAAGAAATCAAGAACTATAGGTTTGGGGAAGATAAAAAAACCGAGAAAACATCATCATGATCTAATATTTATACAGCAATAAATATTTCAAGCTATTATTTTTCATAAAAATTTGTTGAATAAGAATAATTAAATTGATAAAAAAAGTTTTTTTGTGTTTTGGGTATCCTTAACCTTTTTTACACTATATAAAAATACCATTTTTATTATTATAAATTATATTTTTATAGAGAAACATCTTTTATTATATAATTTTGATAAACTTTCCTTCATAATATTTTAAAGAGAAAATTTGATAAATTTTTATGTTAGTCCTTGCATTATAAAAATGATATTTGAATATAATACAATTCATCATTTTTATAATAAGTTTTGATAAAAAATATCTTTCATTAGATCAGTTTATTAAAATTCTAAAAAATAAAAACTTTTAGTCATATAAGTGTTAGACAACTTAATCATCCATATGATAGATTGATCTCATATATCATCACTACCATATAGGTCTAAAATACTCATAGCCACCATGAAATCTTTATGCTAACATTATAAAATATCCATAATCGAATTTAGAGTAGCCTTATTCAGCTCAATGTGATTCCATGGTTAACCAAACTCTAATTTAAATCTATAAACACTTGTAAACGAAATATAAATTGAGTGAAAATAAATAATTAAAATAATTTTATATAATGTAATATTAATTGTCTAATTATAAATCATTTATCACATGATTTATTTTTATTTTTATATATGAAAAAAGTAAAAATGATTCAAAAAAACTCAGTAAAAATAAAAAGGTGACATTTTTTGTGTTTCTATAAATATTTAAAAATTTCTTCAATTAAAAATAATTTAAAAAATTGATATAAAATTTTCAAAAAAATAACATATCAATCAAAAACGTTTTTTTACCTAAAAAATCAATTTATTATTTTTTACGTAATTAATATGTATTTTCCCTTTAAAAACATCAAAAACCAATATTTAATTACATGGAAAATTCTTTAATTCCCTCAGAGTCAATAATAGATTAATGAAGCCTCTTAATTTTAAATTACTTAACTAATTTAAAAAATAACCTAAAAAAACCCTCAATGGTCATCTATGTCTCCAAAAATAGTACAATTGATATCTCATGGTCCTTATATATATCTATTATTATTTTATCTCTGACTTATAATTATTATGTATCAAAAATGCATGGAATATATATCATTAAAATGATCTTTTTATATATATTCATCCAATATTTAGTGTCGCTCACAAATACCAAAATCATATTTATCTTATTTCTATATATTTTCTTATTTTTAATCTATAATAAGAAATATCATGATTTTATTTCTACCTAAATGGATCAATTACTCAATATAATTAAATAAAATATTTATATTTCTTGGATATAAATGTTACATCACCATAAAATAACATTAAATTAATATTTAATATTATGTAGTTTAAAAACTCAAAACTACAGGGCCAATTATAAAATGATGTATCCTTCTTACTTGTCAATTATATAAAGAACCAACAATATTCCTAGAAAAATGCATAAGACTACATGATATCCATTATTTAAAACTCAAAGATTAATCATTTAAATGAAAATTTAATTTTCCAAAATCGATTGTTCTCTATAAATCATATAGTAAATCTCATCTATTACATTATTTCAACCATGAAAAATAATATTTTGTATTCATCATTATTAAAATATTCTCTTTCTTAGTTTAAATTTTATTTTATTTGGAAAAAAATCGGAAAAAATTGATTTTCAAATGTCATTCAATTTTATTTTTTTCATATGGCATGAAATGTTCATCATATTTCCAAGTGAATCATTTTTCCGTTTTCTTTTCACAATTTTTCATCAAATTCATTCATGTTCTTTGAGATGAAATGAAACCCTAGAAAAATCTTTTATCACTTTTTTTTATTTTTTATCTTGAAATTACATTGTGGATACTACTATTTTATCATGTTATACAATAATACTCCCACATAAATGTTTTATTAGCTAATTATCATGTACACATATAAAGAAACACTAATATCTAATATTTTATGACATAAAATATGTTAACTATTGAGTAAATGGTGAATATATTGGTTTTATCTTGTATCAAAAATATTATTTGGAATGATGTAAATATATACAAAAAATTAAAATTTGTTTTAAAATGTTTTATGAATTTTTGATAAGGTTGAATCTGATGTTTCATATTAAAATAAAGATTCAATGGTTTTTATAAAAAATAATCACATTTTATTAATGGTTTTATAAGAGTTTTTTATTATGCCTAAGTTCTAGTTGAAAATAGATCATTAATATAAATATTAGATGGAAAATATACAATCAATGCAAGTGAAAAAGTTATTTCTCTAATAGATATATAATATTTGTATTGCTATAATGGTACTGTATAATGTTCTAGTTATAGAGGTGATGTTTCATAAATGTGTTTTTTATTTCAATCTCTTTACATTAAAATTATTTTCAAATAATTTTTTCCATAAAAGTGAATTAAAATTTTCAAATCATGCGTTGTAGTGAATGATATATTTTTTAATCATATGTACGGGTTGGTTAAACAAAGTATAACAATATTCCTATATTTCAAAATGTTACATAATTATTGAATGAGGTTATGTAATATTAAACTGAATTATGAGTTTTAGTTGTAAATTTTATCCAAATGGTTTTTAATAATTATTTACTATGAATGATCCTTAATTAATTTATATTATTTCATAGTGAATTAAATGGAAATTTTTTTTGAAGACTGAAGGGGTATTTTAAATAAAATATTTGAATGTTTTAAAAAATATATTTTTCATATATAAAATAAAAGATATTTTATATCTATAGGATATTAATATAATAAAAGAGTTAATATAATAAAAATAAGGATTTAATTTTACTATTTTTGGTCCTTAAATGTTGTATATGTTTTTATGAACCTGAATAAAGTGGTGGAAGAGAGAAGAGTTATGCCTAAAGATATTGAGAAATAGATCCCCTTTTAGAATAATGATATAGACATAGACAACAAGTTTTTTATATCTATAATTTGAATAATAATGAATGTATTTTTCATAATTTTATTATGTTTTAGAGAAAATAGTAATGTTGTCTCAGTGTTAATTATGAATATCACCCTTATTCATTCAATTTCATATGGTCCCATTTAAATCCTCATTTTAATTAACATAATATATAGAAGGAATATGAAAAAGTGACTCTTTGGCAAGAATTGTGCAATCCTATAATGTATAAATATAGTAGTTCTTTTTTTGATAATTTCTTTCCTAAATATTATAATCATAAAATTTAGGAGATGGTGAATTTTTATTACACTGTCACTTTGATGTGTGTATATTCCATGGAATAATCCTATTTGGTAATCCATATAAATCTGAAATAATTCATAGGATAGTTATTTTTACTTTTTAGTATGATATAATACGTGGAAAGTGTGTGGGGGGAAATGAGACTTGTAATAATTTTAATAAATAAACATGGTATATATTAAAGGAGAGGTTTTGAAAAATAATTCATACACTAATTCACCACCCGCTTTAGTATCCTTTTTAGAACCTGTCACCAGTAAGTGGTATCAATTATAAAAAAATAATTCTTGATAAATATATCAATGGTTGATGTTAGTTCCTGAAATCATGCTAATATAGTTATTTTTGTTATTATAAATGGTATTTTAATATCTTATGGGATGAAATATTAGATATGGTATGACTTTGTAAATTTACATCTAATATATCTTAGGTCAGATGTCACTATACTACTATTAATGGCATATAAATCATTGGTCTAATGTAAAATTATTTGGTAGAATAAAAAATGAATTTGATGAATGCAAATGACAATAAATATATTTCTTTATATATATCTCCATCACCTCATATTTTTATAATTTTATTGGGTTATTCATTATCTAAATAGATATGGTACAAACTGTACAACATTTCTGAAGGTTCTATCCAAGAAAAAGAAGTAATTATTATAGTTTTAAGAAATAAATTTTATGAATTGAGAATGATTCTAATTTAACGTATAGATTAAAATTATAACAATATTATTTTAATGGATTGTACAATGAGATTACATATCCTATATTTTTTATAAAATTATATTAAAATTTAGGAGAGTCAAATAAATTTTAAATTGAAAAGTTTTCATTAGTGGAATAGAGATACTTAATTCAAGTTTACATAAAAAAATTTTAAAGTAGTCTTAATTCTTATAGTATGAGGATAAAACTGTAATTTTATTACAAATAATCAAAAAGAGAGTATAGTTTTGATGCAATGGATAAATTAATTTTGAATTGGGAATATAATAAAAAATATGCTAGTGGTAAATCCATTTCACTCTTTTCTAAAATGATAAAAATAAAAAAAAGGTATATTTGAAGGAAATTTTCATTTTTTTCATGTTTTAAATGTGGTATAATTTGTAATTTTGTTTCGATGTATCTATGTGGACAAGATTAAATATAAGAATTGGTTTATTAATCGCAAATAATATTTAACATATTTACTCTAAATAAGTGTAAACATTTTATTTATAATTCAAATGTCAGTACTAAATTTCATATAAATATAAATAAATGAAATGAATATGCATATGTTGAATCATCCCATAAATATTATGAGAAAAAATTTATTTGATACTGAATAGTTTATAGTGATTTAAATTTATGATAACGTTTTTCAAGAATAGGTTTTTTTGACTTATAGGGTGATATTAAATCATCTCTTTGTGTCTTTTATGTCTATAAGAATACAAATGATAGGATAAGAGGTTTTTTAAATTAATCTTTTGTGCATGTAAAAGAATTTGAAACTCAAATTACAAGACATGAACAAGTTATTGGAAAAAATCTATTTATTAGGAAAATACAAAAGATATGGATCAGTTCATGGGTAATAATATAGAATAATTTAATATTGTTATTTATTTTAATACCTATGTCAAATAAAGATGCAATGAAATTACGTATCTATAAGGTAAATTAGTTTCATTGAAAAATATCAGAACTAAATTATAAAGTAAATGGAAAAAAATATACCATTAAATTAATAGAATAGAGAGGAGGAAAAATAAAAATTTTAAAAAGAAAAAAAAGTGATCAATTTTTATAAAACAAATTAAAAGGTATACTTTGATGAATAGAACTAGAATTTTGTGAAAAAAATAGAATCCTTAAAATATACTTTTTTCAATACCAACATAGAAAGGTTGAATGAAATTTGTAATTTTGTTAATAAAATCTTTTATTAAATCCTTGATAATATCATAGAAATATGTTCAATATGATGAAGTTATTATAAATAATCCATTAAAAATGTTTACATTAATGAAGTGTTTATTTTAAGTATATCTTGATCATATAATGAAATTTTAGAAATAAGGTAAATGATATTTGAGTGGTGAATTTTGGGGACAGATGAAAATAGGAACAAATACATATTCTACTACTAAAAGGAAAACTATTTTTAATTAATACTACATTAATGACTATAACAGGGGATATAATTTATATAAGTGTATGGTAAGAAGAGTTGTTAACATTATTGAGTATTCTATATGAATATTTAAAAGAAACCTAGGAAAAATGCAACTTTAAAGAATAATCTTTATATTTTAGAGGCTGATAATAGTGATAATTATTAAGTTGTGGAAGATAATATTAGTTTTTTAATTTAAAAAAATATAAATTTTATATCATATTAATAAATAAAAATATCAATTGGTAAATTTTGAAGAATTTATCTTTAAGGTATGAAAAAATAAAAAAAAAACTGTATACCTAATACTTGATTTTCATCACATATTTCTAAAAATATAGTGCTTATAAATAATTATAAAAATCATAGTGAGGGAATTATTATATTAGAAAATTATAGAGCTCCAAAAAACAAATGATTTGGGGAAAAATATTCATGTAAAAGAATTAATAATGGTTAAAGTTCTCATTATAGAAGGATTTAGTTATAATCTACTAAGTATTGGTTATATTTGAGGAGTGAGCTTAGAGGTTATGTTCAATAGAAATGGTTTTACAATTAAATTGTGTAATGAAGTATTTTTTTTAATGGATGAGGAAACATTATTATTTATACCTCATTAATATACAATATAAAACATTTTTTCAAATTATTATTGTGTAAATAGGGTTGTGGAATAGAAGGTTTGACTATTTATATCTAATAAATTTGTAGAATATTTCCAAATATAATTTTGCAAAAAAACCATACACTTTTTACCTATCGAGGATATGTGAATTTTCATACATGTATGAAGGGTAAATTTTGTGACAAATCCAAAAAAACCTAAGAAGAATAGAATTCTAAGTTTTTTAAAACATATTTACACTAATATATATTTTCTTAAGACACTAAAATTGTCAAAGGTTAATATTATTATATTTTTTATTGATTATTATAGAAAAATAAAAATTCTCATGGTTATACACCCAAAGAGTGAAGTGGCGGGATACACAAAAGATATAGGTGGATTATTGAAAACAAGTTTGTAACAGCTATTAAAACATTTTGATTTGACAAGAACACTAAATTTTCCATAATTTAGGCTGAGAACATTCATGAGAAATATTTAATTAAACATAAAATTTAATCTATGAGGACTCTATGATATAATTGAGTGAATTAATTAATAAATAGATCATTTAAAACTATATAAAATCCCTTATGAATTATGGGTGTAGTGAAAAGACATTACTATAAAAAATTTATGTATATGGGTATTTATATTTATAAAATATCCTTAAATAGTTATATGAAGGATGAAACACTCTATTAAATATGGTATATATGAAAACCATCACTGACGTATTTAATAATTTTTTACAAAAAGTGACTCATTAAAAATAAATAATTCTATCAAGGGAAGTTTGGTGATGTGAGAGATGAATATATATTTCCTAGATATTCAAAAAATATAATAATCCTATTAATTCATAAAAATTAAGTTCAATTGTATTATTTAAATTAATGATGTAGAGAACATTCAAATGATATATAGAATTTAATTGAGAATATTATAACTAATATAATTATTAGTATGTGATCATGAATCTTATTTTTAAGAACATTATTACATTCAATAATAAAGTGACTATGAAATTTATTCAAAAGATAAATATAATGGTAATTAAATATCAAAAAAACATAGGCAATGAAGGATAGTTCGATAATATGAATCTAATATTATATGTAGAAAAAACAACATAATAAAACTATGAAAGTAAATAATATTAATGGGAAATTTCTTTAATCACCAGTGGATACTAATTAATTTAAATAGGTCAAAATATATGAATTATATGTTAAAACCAAGAATAAATATATCGATAAGATTTAAATAATAATACATGGTGTCGTGTGAAGAAACCACATGGGAAAAATTTTGTTTGAACAATGTGAATATTTTAAAACAGCAATATGATAATGATAAATTTGCATACAATAGATACACACAGGTTTATAATATTAAATAAAAAGAAACATTTTCTTAAGTTCCAAGTATTAATGAAATAAGATAACTCTTATAAATTTTTATCCAAATAAGATAAAAAATCTACCAAACATATATCAATATTTCTTTATTCAATGGTTTTAATTATAAAGTAGTTTATATTGAACAACCTAGTGTATTTCAAATTTATAATGATTCAGAATATTTTTCACTTGAATAAGGCTTTAAATGGGATAAAACAATTATCTTGAGCATGGTATGCCAGACTTGAATCATATTTTAATAATATATAATTTAAATGAGGTGTTGCAAGCCACAATGTATATGTAAATAACACCAATGATAAGAATATTGCAATATTGGTATATATTGATAATGTCATATTTAGTGTAATTAAGGATGGAACTTTTGAGAATAATGAAAATTTGATATGTCAATGATTGGATGAATTATAGAAATTATTAGTTTGTAAGTAAACAAATAAGGTGAGTACACTTTTATCTCATTATTAAAGCATTATAATAAATTATTTAAAAAATTTGGGGTAGAATATAGTAATCCTATGTTACCTTCAATCCTAGTGGATATAAAATTTATTTAAAAATATACTAGAAATAAGTTGACCCAATGATTTATAGAATAAGAATTGAATGTTTACTCTATAAGAAATAAAAAATATCGGACATTATTTTTACAAAATATTTGATTATAATAACTATTTTTATTATGCTCATATGTTATCATGTATTATTAATCCTTATTTTACATTTATACATTTCTCTTTTACCATTAATATAAATACTAAAATTTATCGTCTTTACCACTTTTATTCACATGATCTTGAACCTAATTCTCATCATCGACACACAACTATATGATTTTTCTCATGGAAATTCATTCCTTATTATCTCTATAATGATAATCTATGTTCACATGTGTCATAAAATATCTTAATATATATTTCTTTCTAACAAAAATAAATCATATTCAAAATATTGAATTTCTATAATAAAAAAATTTCTAAAAAATATATAATTATCACTCAATGGTCTATTTAATCCACTAAAAGAATATATACAACCAATTTTTCACCTATATTATTTGTTATATTTTGTAGAAACATTCATCCAATAAAATAAATATTGTCATCATGATATATATCTATAATAAAAAAACCTTCTATTAGTCTAACAAAATCCAATTAAATAATAATTATACATTTTTTGTTGCATTTTTTAATAATTACATTATATTTGATATTTTTTTATGCCCAACAATTTGCATAGATTCCATTACATCAAAACAAAAAAAACAGAGTTTATATCCTTATATCCTATTAAATTTACACATACTTCCATTTAATTCACATTGATTCTAGTTTTTATATTCAATAGATTTCTTTCACCTTTTATATTGAACTCAACTATGTATTTTTCTATATATCATGTTTTTCTTCAAATAACTTCTCATCGATCTTACATTAATCTTTTCAAAATTTTAGAAAGGATTTTCTTTTTATCTTTTTAGATTGTTTAACATAAACAAACCCATATTTACTAATTCTATGTTGCCTCTAAATGTAAATAAAATCATTAACCCTTTCAATAATTCAAAAAATAGTAATTATTTCTTTTTTACTGATATTAATCCATACATCTCATTCAATTCTTCTTCAAACTCAAGACATCGCATATTTAGAACTATTTTCACTTGAACATATTTGACTTTTTCTTCAAATTTTCATATAAACTCAAAAATATTATCTTTATTAAGATACAAATATTTATTTATTTCAATCAATTAGATATCAAGCGATATGAAACATTGAGATTTAATTTTACATTTTAAATTATTCAATTACATGTATGATTTAAGTGTTATTTCAAATACATATACCATATTTTCATCATTATTGGTCTTCTTATTTACCTATAAGCACAACTCTTGAGCATTATTAATATACCATTATTTATTCAGTTCATTAAATTGTATATCAAGATTCATGGTACATATAGATTTAATTCTTAATTATCCATTATTCATTTACATTTTTGATTTTAGTGTTCCTTTAGATACTAATAACATTCTATAAATATCCCTAATCTTATTTATATCTTCTTAAAGACTATCCTATATTAATCTATCATAATAATTAAAATATTGGAGTCCATATCCATGACCCTTATCATTTATTTTCACATTATATCAATCAGTAGTTTAAGATAACTCTCCTTTTTTAGTAAATTAACTATATGTCTTTGAGATTTTGAGTTTAGCATGGAATTTACATATAATTTCACATTCAAATGAATGTTTATTTACACTTTATAAATGAATAATAATATTGGTTTTTTATTTTTAAAATTTTTTTGAAGTAAGAGAACATTATTTTGTAATCTTTTCAATTACCTTTTCTTGAATAGACATCATAATTAATGCATTTAAATATAAGAGTTTATCCCAAATTTATTTTTTGTATAACTATAGTGTCTGGTATTTTTTATGGTCATTAATTATATTGATTTTTATATTTCATTGCCTTGAGACTACACCCAGTAGTAAAATGGTGGACTTACCTGAAAATATTACATCTGAGAAAAAATTCTTAATGTTTTGTTGATATCAGAGTGTGGTGTTTTTCCCCAGTCTAGGTTTTGGTTTTATTTTTAATTTCATGGATTTTTGATGGATTTTTTTAAAATTTATTAAATGAAGAAATATATATCACATGGGAATAGAAAATGATATGTTTGAAACCATAGGTGATTCCTTTAGAACCTTTGAAATATTACTATAATATTTTAATGTAAGTTACATAAAAATTTCAGATTTTTCTACATCATTAAGGAACAAAAAAATATATTAATGCAATATATTATATATATATATTATCCATCCATGATTGTGTAATGGATATATTATATCTCCAAAATATAGTTCCTAATTTAGATTACAATACCATTATTGAGTCTAGACTTGTGGGTTTTCCCTAGGAGTAGTATAATCATTGTTCTCACCTGTGGGTTCTTCAGATCAGGCCATTATAGGTGGAATTAATTTATTTTATTAACAAATTAACTGATTAATTGATTGAATATTATATATATAGAACTAAAATACCCCTATAAAACCCCCATTATATTTTGTTTCTATAATTATCCTTATTTTTCACTGAAATAAACCCTAGATCGAGAGAGAGGATATGTATCAGATCTTGAGGAATTGACATCATATCAATGGAATGAGACCAAATATTCAACGACATAGATGACTGAGTCATGTAGTGATAATTAACAAATCCATTTAATTTAAAATTTATTTAAGAATTGGTTATTCTCTATAAAGGAAGGTATTTTTTATTTATATGTGTGCCTCATTTTTCATGCTAATAAATTCATGAAAATCATCAAGGGTAATTTATTGTTTTTATTTTATTTATTTTAGATTGTTTAAAATCATTCAATTTTGAATTCTTTCTTTAGATTTATTTTTCATAATGTGGAATCCTTTTAAATGAAAATTCTTTTTATTTTATTCCTTCTATTATCACCAATTTTTTTCAATGGATCTTTCCATTTCTCTATGTTCTCTATGATGAATGTTTTGAATGCATATTAAAGTGATCTATATTCAATCTAACCTCCATTTAATGATAATTTCCCTCTTACATTCAATGAAAAATAATTATTTAAATTGGTAATGGATTATAGTTCAACCTTGGTTGATTTGTTCAACCATGGTTGATTTAGAAGGTATGGTGGTTGATTCCTATTCTAGGTATTGCAGTAGTAAAGGGACCACATTGAGGCATCCCAATATTGATTTGTGTAATTTAACTAAGATTATTTCATTGGAGAAATAATATCATAATTGATTGATTTTCATGAAGTACCTAGGTGGTCCTAAATAGAGATGGAAGGAATGACATCAGGATTGGTAGTTATCTTTTGTGGAGGTTTCATGAAAATTGAAGGGAACCAAAAAATTTTGTAAAAAATATGGATACATGGTGTGTGATTTACAAGAATAAATTCCAATTATAACCCTATAAATGGGTCTAGGGTTTGAAAATTTTCAAATATCACATGACATGTGGTATGGATTCACCAACCATATAGTTAATGTTTGTTGTATTATATCTGGTTTCTATGTTCATTCCCAACCACATGGAATGTTGTTTCAGTGAATTCTATGTATGGAATATAAGAAATGAATTTGGTAGTAGTACACACCAAAGGTGACATTATTAGATGAAATTATGTTTTCTTATAGATACACATCATGTATTCATGGACCACATGACTCGATTGACTGGTGGTAAATTTTGAGTAATCATATGGGCATAACATTCCATGAACCACCTAGGAAACATTGTGTGTCATAATATGATTAGGACCCATGTATTTCGGATACATGTTGAATAAAAAATTATTCCCATATTCCATGTACATCATAGTCAACACCATGTCCGGGGAATTCACATTCTATATGATGAGAAGTACTTGAAGATGATTCCCCAAATAGAATACATGTTGTGTAATCCTATAATATTGGTCATATTATTTTATATCCTTAATGAATTTTTATATCTACTTTTCTATGAATTATATTTGGGTGCACAAGTATTTTATCATGATTTTTTTCTATATAAGAATAAATGGTTTAATTATACTTTAAATCAGAGTAAAGTCATAAGGTTGTATAAGTAATTTAATCTTCGTATATTTATATGGATACCAATGAGGATAAAGAGGGAAAATAAAAGAAGACAAGGGGTTGTATATCCCCTTATGAGGTGTAAATGATAAGATTTGAGTCTCTTATATTCATCTTGGATTCAGTACTCTACCATGAATTTGGGGTTTTGGTCCTCCAAATTGTTATGGGTTCGATAATCCCTCAGTATTGATGAGGTGTGGGTCCCCTAAACTACAGTAAAATTTTAGTTCCCATTCCCCCATATAATTTGTGATTGATTCATATATCAACTATGTTAGGTATACACATATCTATTCTATTTCAATTAATTAGGGGCGAGTCATCCATTATAGATTTTCTAAGGTTCATTGGTTTATAGTGCTAGGTAGTTACAATGGTAGGGTTTAGTACTCCCTTGAATGTAACATATCTTTATAAAAGGTTTGGGTCCACCTATAGGTTCTATAATGTTGAAATGGTAGTGGTGGACCATAATTCATGATATTCTAAAAACTATCATTCAATGTTCAGTGAGGAGGGGTTCCCCTTTATAAATTTTGGTGGTGATGTTGAAGTTAGAAAGGATGATTATTTTGATTAGTTAAAGAATTTTGATTACATGGGAACCCCTCATTTTCATCCAATATAAAATATAGATATGATTTTTTTGAAATTAGGTTTTTTTTTAAAAAATTGAAGTCAAAAAATCCCAAGTTTTTTACAAGATATAAACATTTGAGATTATATCTAAGATGAATAGGGCTTCTCTGTATCCCTAAGGCTTCTAGTGGTAGAGAACATATGGATATTTATTTGTATTTATCCTGATCACTTTCTTATACTATGGGTTTATTTTACTTATTTCATGTCTTTTATTTGCAGTTTTGTGTTGTTATACTAAGTATGTTTATAATCAATCCTATACTAGATGTTTACACACATGTTTTCCATTTGTGTAGATAACATAGTGTTTTCAAGTTGTCTTGGTGGACATGAAGTGGGTGTGTCTTGGATAGATCCATGGATTGAGGGATACTAGTGGATCTTAGTGGTCCATAATGGGAGTTGTGTACCTTTCATTTAGAGACCAATTATAGAATTATTGAAGTATGAAAGAGTTATGAATTGTTCCATGTTAATAGATTTTTTAGATCTTTTCCAGTGTACATTTTGTATTGTGTTTATCCCATGTGGTGATGTACTCAATATGTGATTCCACATACGTGTTT
This sequence comes from Viscum album, assembly GCA_963277665.1. Lineage (NCBI taxonomy): Eukaryota > Viridiplantae > Streptophyta > Magnoliopsida > Santalales > Viscaceae > Viscum > Viscum album. Next base: position 668,043,866 of record OY728141.1, read on the forward strand.
TTAAGTAGTTAAATTAACTTTATATATATACTTTTGGTGATTCTAGTTATTTTATACATGGGAGATATGTGTTTTTTCTAGGTAAATAAAGAGTAACACCTACTTTATTATGTGATTTTCCAACTTGATTCTATCCACCTTCACTTCCCCTATTGGAGGTGGTCTTGGGATGGAACATTTGTATTACTACAAGCCAAGGTGATGACACAATGGGTTGGTTATTGTCATAGGGGTATTATAATACTTGATTACTAGAGATAGATTTTGGAGTTAGTAGTCATGGAAGGACTTCTTTTAGAATATAGATATGTGATTTCAAGGGGTTATTGAGCTAAATTATAAAATCAAGGAGACTAGAGTAGGTACGACCACAAATGTATCCATTCTCCTAGACACTAATATACTGTTAGTTAACTTGTAACACTATAAAATTAATCTTAGGTCATAATAATATGGATGAAACATTATATAGTAGTTAGTAATGATCATTAATGGCCTTCCAAAGTCATCTAATCAAGATATGCTCTAATCCTTATGGGAACATACTATCAAATAAGGGGTTTCACCACATAATATCAAGCTTGTGTGTAGAGGTAGGGTTGAGATGATATCATTCCAATAGTTGGGCCTCTTATCATTGATTTGCAAGTGAGGATATTTTTTTCTAGTATTTAGTTGATAATTACTCTTACCACATGATTGGTGGAAGTTCATATCCCATTTAATCTTAGTGATGGTATTTAATATAGATTGGATTGTTGATCTCATTGAGATAGATGAGGATACTTGTAGTTTGGATGTGATGTTTATGTTCTGATGATAGTGGAATCATGAGTTGCTTTAGAGATATTTATCCTAAAGAAATAAAGGTTATGTTGGAGTCTAAGGATCATGTTTTAATCTATTTTGTAACCTTTCTAACTAGAAAAAAATACATTCATTGGACATACAATAAGGAATAATTAGTTGTTAATGTAATATTTTTCTATTAAACTAATGATTGAATTTATCTAAATTGTTTAGAGTTCCATCCCATGATTATAATAGAGTTAAATATTATGATTTTGGGCTCTATTAAAGGTAGTGGTATCATGTTCGATAATTAATAGATTCCCATACACTTTAAGAGGTGTTCTATAGACATGCTTCATAGTGTAATTATTCATTCTAAATGGTTTTGGTAGAGACTCCAGAGAATAGAATTCAATATTTGTTTCTATTTTCACGAAATTCCACCAATTTCAAAGTCCTCTATAATAGTATTGGTATTTATGTATTCTTTTTTAAGATGAACCCTATATATGGGATAATTTTTTCATTTTACCTAAAGATATATAAAGTGTTTCTATGGATGGTTATCCATGATGAAGGTATTATCGAGATCCAAGACCACCTTATTTTCTGGAGTTTCCCTCTGGGGTGATGTTCTTGTGAATTATTTTTAGTAAAATAGAATATGGAGATGGAAAAATTGGCAATCCTTTACCTTCATGACAACATTCATTTAGTTCCTATCAAAAATTGGTTTCTTGAAGTCGGAGTTTTGAGTTGACTCGCACAATAGAAAACTATATTCAAGAATCACAATAAGAATTTCAAAGTATAAATTTTGTCCCCTCTACATGAACCCTCATATTGGATGGAATATATACGAGTTATTATTTCACTATAATATATTCAAGAGTTTGATATTCCAATAAATCCACTTGAATAATCTTTTCTAGCAAGATATGATTCACTAATAGTGTCCATCTTTCAATAAACCCCTCAGGTAAAGTGATTTTAACCATTTTGGGGAAAGAATTATATCATGATATTACCTTATAGGGGAGAAAAAATCCAATCATACCTATCTTAGTATGGGTTTTATTCTAATAAAAGTACAACCAAGTGATGAATAGTTGTGTAAATGATGTGATGTGGACCCCCACTAGTCACTTGAATCCCCTCAGGTGTGGCAAGAGCATACTAACCTCAAGGAGTGGTATTTAGGTACCATTAGATGGTAAGAATGTATTTTTTGTGAAATGTTCAGGAATGGTTATTTACTTCCTATGAATTTGAAGTAACGTGTGAATAATTATAAAGAGAAACCCATGATTTTACCTTGATAATATACTTATGTATGTATCATGTTTCTTTTCAAAGGTAATTATCAAATTTCATTGATCAATTTGATATTCCATCTTTTTGTATTTGTGGGTAATATGGATTGAACCATCCCTTATATAATTTTTAGGATCATGTTTTGGTATTCGTGAAAATTATTTAGAGTTATCATGAGAGTATCATTTATGAAGAAAAATCGCATTGTTTTAGTCCTATATTTATTATATATCAGTTTGAATTCATGAATATGAATAAATATAAATTGATGATATCACATTAGAAAATATTTTTGTGGTGGATGATGATCGTTGTATGTGAATTTATGTTTAGGTTTAGGATGAGTTTTATGTGAATCTAGCCTCAAATAATTTGATTCTTTTTGGAAGAGGGAGATTTTTCTCCCCTTAAATTGATAGTGGTATACCTAGACACTTCAATTATATGAGAGAGGAATGAAATGGTGTTGTCTACATAGTGTTCTACTATGACAAGGTATTCTAAATAAATGGACTCGAAGGGCCTTCTTAAATTTTTAAAGTAGGTCACCCACTTCCCCATGCATATAGTTGTTTTAAATTAATGTTTATATTAAATATCATGATGGAAATATCAAATAAATACCATTAGTGTGGATCTATCCCCTTAGTGTATTATGTTAAACAATTTTTTTAGATATTCTCATAACATAAAAACTCTTGTTATTCAGTAGAGGATGTTGTTTTATCATTATGTTTTGGTTTTTCATCTTCCTTCTTTAGAGAGAGTTACCATGGGTTTCTAAGCTGATGGAGTGGGGTAATCTAAAGGATTAAGACGATCCACTTTTTACTTTATTGGATTGGTCCACTCGATGGGTAAGTGTCCGATAATCAATGGTTTTATGAGTTTGGTGTATTTCTTATATTCTCATAAATACCTTTAAAAAAGCTGACACAATAACAAAACTAATATATCTTCTATAGTGGGTATGAAATTATTATATATTGAAATAAGATTAGAGATTTCCCATGATTTTTTTGTGAAGTGGTTGGGAAATAATTTTGGGGTTGTTCTTATTCAACATGTTAAAAATAATTGTGTTTTCTTCTCAATTGAAAGACATAGTACAGAAGCTGGTGTAGGTTCATATAATAATGCATCCTTGCAGCTCTTCTAGTTTCAATGTGAAATCATTGTGAGGTTCTTAATATTGCTTTGTGTTTTTATGTGTTGTTATCATAAAATAAACATAAATAACTCTCTTTAATAGTAGCAAGTAAACCGAATCCACTGGAGTAACCTTAGTAATGAACTATTCCATGGAGTATGTTAGTGGTTCATGGTATCGTTTCCTCTTATATTACAAGGTATAATTTGATTGTGAAGTCTTCAATGTAATATTATATAGTAGATAATATTCCTAAATAGGATTTTCCTTAATATCATCTATTTATGGGATTTTTCGTGATAAAATAACATGTTACCTTCTTCATCAATTGTGCACCATGTTTGTTTATAACTCAAAGCTCCAAAGCCAAAATATATGCATCTGATGTTTTATTTTTTTTAGATGGGTTTTTATATTGAAATTTCTTATTATAGAACAAAAATTTAATCCCTTTTAGGTATGAAAATTTTTAATGGTGGGTAATATATAGTTACTCATATTTTTCATGATAGAGACTTCACTAAATTTTGAGCTTTTAAAGTCACAAGATGTCCCTTTGGGTAAAATAGAACATTTACCCTAGAAGATGAACTAAGAAAAAAAAATATTATAGTTCCATTGATTACAGGGTGAAGTATTTACCCTCAAAATGGTTTTTACTAAAATAATTTAGCTAATTTAATTTTGAAGGATTTTTTAATATTTATTTAATAAATAAATAAGTATTTATCTTATTACCATAAATGGAGATATCATAAAACCCTAAATATTTCATTTAAAATATTTTTTTGAGTTTCTTCAAAGTTTTTTTCACCATTGAATCTCCAAAAATAATATATTGTAGAAATATATAATATATTACCTTTAATCATGTGAATATGTAAGAGAAATGTATTTTCTCACCTAAAATGAGTATCAGATTTGGATTCAAACATGACTACTAAGTTTACAATGGTGAATTTATAGTAGGAGTGGTATAATAATTATTTTCACCTAGTGTTTATTATGATCAAAATGTTGTTGGTGGAATAAATTAATTTAATTGAAAGATACAAAATTATTTATTGATTTATTGATTATTAAATATTCAGACTTAAAATCACACTATAAAACCCTTCTTATGTTTCCTCTCTAGGGTTAACCAATTTTTCATCGATATAAACCCTGAATTGATAAGTGGAGGGGGACCATATATGGAAGAAACAATATCATATCAATAGAATGGTAACGGAATCATAGTGACCTCGATGATAGGATTATGTGACAGTGATGAAATAAACCATAGAATTGAAAATAAATTGAAGAAAAAATGATTCACCATTGAGTTAGGATATCTTTATTTGGATTCATGTTTCATTTTTCATGCTAATAAATTCATTGAAATCACTATTGTATGTTTTTTAGTTCTAGTTTTTTTTATTATGGATTTTACGATACCCTTCATTTGATGAAATCTGTCATTTAAATTCTTCCATATAAATCTCAAATATATCTAATGAGATGATTCCATGCGATTTAATCCTTCAATTATCATTTTTTACCTATGTAACTAATCATTTCCCGGTGCACTCTTATATAAAAATATTTTGGTGCCTGATATTTTATCTAGCAACAATTTTTCAATCATTTTTCTCTCATGTTCCATGATCAATAATCATTGCCATTCACATTAGCTAACAATTTTACCTTGGTATATCGGGAAGGTGTGGTGGTTGGTGTCCACTAGTGGTAAAACTAGTGAAAGAATAGTGTAAATAATGGGGAGATATAAAGTTAGATCAATAGTGTTTCAACTAATGGAATTGGTTGATTCAATGGGATGAGGAATGTGATTATGGATTCAGTATCATGAAGGACCTATAGTTTAATTAGAAAACAATGAGTTTTTAAATACTTTTATTTCAAGTGATGTTAGGTGGAGATGGATTAAAAATTAAAGACTTAAAGAAATATTTGTAAATAACATAGCTATATTAATTGTACATTAAAAGAACACACCTCGTGTATAACCCTTGCTACAACACTGGGGTCATAGAATATTAGGAATATCAAAAGTTTTTTAGTATGCATTCACACGTCACATAGTCTACTTGGATAATATGAATTTTAAGGAATGATTACACAACCATCCATGTGGAATATAGTTTTATTACACTCTATATTTGGCATGTATTACTTGACTTAAGAAGTGATACAAATTCAAGGTGACATTCATAGACCACACATTGTGTGTCTATGGAGACATATCATGTTACAGAGGACTACCAACATCATATGACTAGTGTTACATGATGAGTAATAATGTTGTAATCACACATAATGTATGGAGTCATGCATGTCATGTTATCTAAGACAACATGGTACCTTGTATGAAGGATAAATTTTCAGTACCCTACTAGTCCCAAACACTATGTGAATCATACTACACACCGTGTAGGTTTATTTCACCTTACATGTGAATATAATTTAATGATTCTTTTCGAATATTCGTACCCTATATTTTGATTTGGATGCATGATGATTCCATCATATGTGTTTTTTCATGGGATGTGACAGTACAATTTTATTATTTATCCAAGGTATGGCATGAAGTGATACAATTATTTTTTCTACATCCCTCCATAAGGACACCAACTGGGTTTGGTAATGATGATTGATAAAAACACAATGATGAATCACCATTTTTTTGTTTTAAAAATAGTTCCTCATTACCCCATATTTATCCTTGTGTTAGTACACTCTCGTATATTTAGGGTGTGGTTCCTCCAGATAAGCATGGGGTCAATCCTCTCTCGGAACCAATAAGGCATGGGTCCCTCACACTACTGATAGAATAAAGTGATCCCCATAGGCTCTGTGAATGACCTTCTATCCAAGGAGTTACCCACTCCCTATTACACAATTTTCCACTTGACATGGAACATGGTCTCTATTATAGATTGTGTTAGGAATGTGGGTATCCAAACATGGGTAGTTAGGATAGAGAGGGTTAAAACTCCCTTGACTATCCCATATCATTGTAAAAGGTACAGGTTCCCTTATAGGTTTCCATAACTATGACATGTTATCATTGAATTATATTATGTGGTACTCCCTTCAGTAACTCGTATACTTAAACGATGTGAAGGTTCCCCTTTAATGATTATGGTGGTGATATAGAAGTTAAAAAGAATGAGAGGTTTGGATACTTCAATCCTTCTGACTCCTTGTGAACCTGTTGGCTTCATCTGAGATAAAATATAATGTATGGATATTGATATTAATATTTGTATAAATTTCAGTAAACTTATTATTCTCATATTCTCATGAGATACATCCTTTATGGATTGAAGCTGATATGACTATGATTTCCAATTTTCCCTAAGTATTCTAGTTATAGAACACCTATAGATATTTAATTGTATTCCTCCCAATCACTTTCCTATAGTATGGGATGAAATTCACTATTTATTAAATTTTCATTATGGTTTCAGGGTGTCCCACCATATATTTTTATACTCACCCATATATAGGCTTCATGCCCACATGTGTTGTTTCTATGAAAACAACACATGGGTTTACAAGTGATCATGTTAGATGTGGAGTGAGTGTGGATTTTTTTGGCAATGTTGCTTCATGGTAACCAATGGATATCTGTTGTTCATGGTAGTATAAGTGACAATTATAGTCGAAGTCATATCCATGATTCCTTATAGGATTGGGGATCTATCCCTTGTTTCATGTTCATCATTTTTGGAGACCTTTTCAGATGTACAATTCTTAAGGTATTTTTCTCATGTGGTGATTTACACACTATGTGATTTATCATTCATCAATTATATATAGTTTAGTTTTTTATAGATATATAAACACACTACATGTGTTTCTAGTTATACAATGCATTAGAGATATGTGTCTATTTTTGGTTTATATAGTCTAAGGCCTCCTATATTTTGTGATATTCTTACTCATTTCTAGTCACCAAGTCCTGAATTATTTAATGTGGGATTATGGTGGCACACTCACATTACTAAAACACCAGGTAGGTCAATGATGTTTTTGTTAATGTCAATAAACCATTCATATATTGGGGGTATTATCAATTATCAAGTACACTTACTTTATTTACAGTGCATAATGAATTCATTCTCTTTATAGTATTCATTCTAATGTGTATACTTTCATATTTTAATATATGACATTTTTTACCAACCAACTTTGATATGGAAAAATATATATATTTTTTCTCCAATATAATTAATAATAATTCTAATGATTCATATTGTGAAACTCTTTTATAAACCATGTCTATAACTTTAACCTCTAACACCATCATGGAATTGGAATCAAATTTGAAAAGTATTTAATTTTTATTTTCCCATAACACCGCTTGTCTAATTAATCAAAAACAAAAGTTTAATAATAACAACATGTGAAATTTATTTATAATATGTCATGTTTTTTATAAATATTTCCTTCTAAATAGAAAAACTATAAATATTAAATAGTGTAAAATTCTTGATAACATAATAAGAATTCATATAGAAATGTGATAAATAATTTTGATCATATATAGTATAACACTATTTAAATACCATATACAATTCAATATTAATGTTCAAATAGATCTAACACTAACTATTAAAATTCAGGTTTAGTGTTATAGATTTAGTAAAAAAGAGTTATCCTTTCTTAGATATCACTTATTAGGTCTCAACTAGCTACTATGCATCACCCTAAGTGCGGGTGAATTAAAATGTCACCACATTAAAATTATTTTAATTTTTTATCTTATATTATCATGGTATTTTTATATCTTAATTCTATTTAGTCAATAAGGTCTCCTTATGAATTTTCCATTCCTCTATGTTTTGAAAATCACAAACACTCTATCTCAAGGAAAATTATATTTTACAGAAGAAGTATCTGAATAAAGTAAATTTTCTTTCCCCAAGGAAATTTTATCCTTACCTATGATTTCATTATTCATTTTATATTTTCTCTAAATCTAACTCTTTTTATTCCTAAGCCCAAAAATCAGTTTCACATCTAAAACCTCATAATCCTATAAATACTTAGATATAGAGTATTCGGTTTTCAAGTTCTGAATTCAGGTTCTTAATTCTTTTAAATTCAGATTCCGAATTCTCAGAAATTCAGTCTCTAAATTCTTTGAAATTCAGACTTAAAATTCTTTGAAATTCAGATTCTGAATTATCTAAAATTCAGACTCCTAATTCTCTGAAATTCTAACTCTGAAATCCACAGAATTCAGATTCCTAATTTCTATGAATTTAGACTTTAAATTTATCAAAATTCAGACTCCGAATTCCCCATAATCCAGACTCTGAATTCCATAGAATTCATACTCCAAATTCATTGGAATTCAGACTCTAAAATATATAGAATTCAGGTTATGAATTCATTGTAAAACAAAATCTGAATATCCATGAGTTATAGTCTCTGAATTTTTATACTCCAAACTTTATTTTTCCTAAGACTCTGAAAATTATATTTGGTTAAGAAACCTTATTTTTCTTACACTTGTTAATGTTATGAAATGATGTCGTAAAATATGTTATTAACTAAACATTGTTTGAGTGACACGTGTACAGGTCCCAATGTGATTCAAGAAAAAATATGACTGTTGGAGGAGGGAGCCAACTATTGGAGAAGTGCCTATAAATAGGAGCTCATTTGAATGAGTTGTATCACAAAATTAAGGATACCTGTTGATAACTCAGGAGATTTCATGTTCCTGAAGTGATTTCTAGAGAGAGAGAGACTCTCATGCCTTGTGCATAATGAACATCTTGTTCAGATTGCTTCGTGCGACTCCAATTGTTCATGTGAACAATCAAGGACTTTTAGGGATAGAAAGACATAGGTACTGACTACCTTAAAGTTTGATGAATTCTATGGCTAGGAAGACAGAGGTACTGACTACCTTAGTGTTCGAGGACTACCATGGATAGGAAGACCGAGGTGTCGACTACCTTAATGTTCAAGGGATTTTGAGGATAATAAGACAGATTTTGATATTCCTATCAAAGGATTACCCTGATGTGGTTAAGACAGAATTTCTTGAAAGTATAAATCAAGGGAACCATTATCCAAGGTTGTTGGATACCCTTCTATTTGGGTTAAAACATTTCATACTTGTTACTTGTTTTGTTTCAAGTTTATTTCAGATGTATTTTGATAAAGGAAGAAAGTATAACCTTCTTATACTTTCTTGTACTTCTATATACCCTGATAAGTAAGATTCTATACTATTTAAGGTAGAATATTTTTCTTGTATACTTTCCTTAAGTTTCATTTCGGGAACCATATTTCTGGAACCTTGTAAGTTTGTAGAACTAAAAGAGGTCTTGTGAATTTACCATGTTTAACCTTGTTAAACATAGTTTTCCTTAAGGTTAAAAAGAAAGTTTTTAAACTTTCAATTACCCCCCCCCCCTCTTGTAATTGAGCATCTATATTAATATTTTGATCCTATAATTGGTATGAGTATAGGTGTCTGAAATACTTATATTCACATACAATTTTTCTTGCTCAAGTTTTCACTGTTCTAAATTTTTATTTACTTATGAATTTCTATATTTTTTTACAAACTTTTCATATTAACAAGTTTTTGTGGAAAGATGTTTTCTTAGAATTACAAGAATGAATGTTGGTTCGACTAACAATAAAAATCCTACCAGACCACCTATATTTGATGGGAATGATAATGAATATTGGATAGATTGTATGAAGACTTTTTTTATTAATACTAGAGTGGAAAAATTTTCATGCTTATGGGATATTTCAAGATTCATGATAAGTAAGTCAAAACATTCACCAATAAAGAAAAGTCAGAATATCAACTAAACTATAAGGTATGCAATAATTTGTTGTGTTCCATGGCAAGGAATATATATAGTCTGATTTCTTTTTGTGAAGCTGCTAACGGTATCTGGAAGAAATTGGAGGTTACACATTTTGGTACATCCAAAGTTATAGAAACTAGAATAGCCATGCTCAGAGTAGAATATCAGAGATTTATATTCCCTTATGGAGAACTAGTATGAAAGGTGCAACAAAGGTTTATGAAAAATTTTAACAGTTTACAATATATGGGTGATAATGTTTTAAATGATAAAGAACTTGTGGAAAGGATTATAGATATCATGCCTAATGAGTGAAAATCTAAGATAACAACTATGGATGGGAATAGGAAAGTATCTCAAATAACTCTTAATGAGATATTTGGAACTCCTCTTCAACATGAGATAAGAATGGAAAGAGATATTGATATGAATAAGAAGAAAAATGGAAATGGAACTATATCTTGTACCATTACTAAGTCTAAGACTCCTAAAAAGGTTACAAGATCCATGTCAAAGAATGTTACTGTTATATCTGAATCTTGTGAAAGTGAAAATTCTGAGAATGAGAAATATAATCTTTCTCTAAGGATGAAAAAGATAGTGGTAAATAAATATTTTCAGTATATATATAAGAATAAAGAAAGAAAGTAAAATAAAGACTCAGAAGTCACTTGCTATGAATGAAAAAAAACGGGGCATATCAGGATAGATTGTCATATGCTTAAGAAAAAAGATAGAAAGGAAAATCATTCTGAGAGGAATAGAAAGAAGTACTATAAGGCTAAATCAAAGAATGTTTTGAAATACAATGACACCTAGAGTGATAGTGGTGGAGACTCTTCTGATGAATCCCCGGAGTATGAATATTCTGGTTATAAGAATTTTGGTCTACTAGCCAGATTTCCCATTGAAAATAATTGTATAATGTCCAAGGTAAACAATAAAGAAACTATCACTAATGTATCTTTAAATAAAAATTATAATGATAATAAATACTATAAATCTTTAGAGGAAGAATCTTTTTATGATGAAGATAATGATTTACCTACTTATGATGAAGTGTCTAGGTTTGCTAAATTTATTGAGAATGAAAATTCTAAACTCAAGAAACATATTGATAAGGAAAATTCTAGAATTTATATTATAAATAAAGAAGTATCATATATTTCTAAAGATCTTGATAAGAAACTTAATGATTTTGAAAGTATTTCCAAGAACCTTGAGAAAGATAATTCTTGTAAGGATAAACTTTCTAGGGCTCTTGAAAAAGTAATTTCGAAGAAAAATATTTTAGAGACTAACACCAGTTCTAAAACTAATGTTTTTGAGGATAAAAACTTGGTTATTAAACTAATGTCATAAATACTTTCCTTAAGGAAGTGTTTTTCAATCTTTACCTCTGGTAATGAAAATTTTGAAAAAATGTATTCTCAAATTTGACCTCTAAGGAATAGTTCAAGATTTGGTAATACTCATTCTAAGCCAGTTTTTAGTAATAACTATTTTTTCCTCAAAGTGCTTCATTTTGCACTAAATGTCAGTGTGGTGGACATTGGGAAAAATTCTTTAAATAAAACATAGTCTTTAGGTTCTGATACATCTTATTTTGCTATAAAAATGTGGATTCCTAAAATCTTTCTTTCTGAAGTTTCCAGAACCAAGAAACTTTGGATTTCGAAAGTATAACAATCTTATTTTCGGGAAAATAAATAAAGTACCAATTGAAATATATGGTAAATGGTTAGTGTTTCCTCCCAACATATGACTGGTAACAAAAATTTCTTTGAAAATATTATCAAGACGAAAGGAGGAAAACTAACTTTTGGAGATATTACTCAAGGAGAAATTATTGGTATAAGTAACTTTGTTATTCTTTGAAAAACATTGATTTCAAATGTTTTATTTGTTAAAAGTCTTAAGAAAAATCTCATTAGAATAATTTAATTATGTGATGAAGGTTACCTTGTGAATTTTAGGAATGATAAGTGCCTAGTACATAATTCCAAGGAAGAGTTTATTATTTCTACCCATAGGCAAGAGAATGTATACACACTAAGCTTAGAAGACCTTTGGATCTAGGACTTACCTTTCCTTTGTGCATTGGACGATCAATCTTGGTTATGGCATAGGAGGTTAGGATACTGTAACCTTAAGAACCTATGTAAACTCTATATGAAAACAATTGTTAAGGATCTACCAGAGCTTAGATTTGATTTTTAAAAATTTTGTGATCCTTTTCAATATGTAAAGCAACATAAATCAATTTTTAAATGAATCGGTGAATTCTCAACTACAGATGAATTATAGTTGGTGCATACGGATATTTTTGGACCGACACAAATTAGAAGCATTGGAGGAAAATATTATGTATTTGTCTTAGTTGATGATTACACTAGATTCATGTGGGCATATTTTCTAGCAAAGAAATCTGAAGCTTTTTCCTATTTCAAAATTTTTAGAGCCCAAGTTAAAAATTAGAAAAACATTCCATTTATAACAGTTCATAGTGATCATGGAGTAGAATTTCAAAATTCTAATTTTGAATCTTTTTGTGATAACAAAGGAATTAGTCATAACTTCTTATCACCAATAACTCCCCAACAGATTGATGTTTTTGAAAGAAGAAATTGAATTCATCAAGCGATTACTAGAACCATGTTGAGTGAATATTCTATAGATAAACACTTTTGGGATGAATCTGTAAGTACTGCTTGTTATACAATAAATCGAGATCTGATTAGACCTTTTCTTAATAAAACCCGCTATGAGTAATGGAATGGTAAAAAACCTAGACTTTCCTACTTTAAAGTATTTGGCTGCAAAATATTCATTCTGAATACTAAAGATAATTTACATAAATTCACACCCAAATATGATGAAGGAATTATCCTAGGCTACTCCACAACTTCTAAATCTTATAGAGTTGTTAATAAAAATACATGTACTATTTAATAATCAATGCATGTTAAATTTGATGAAACTGATCCTTTTGTTTTTAATCAACCACAACCAACATCTCCGGATTTGTTTTCAAAAAATAATTATCAACCCTTTATAGAAGATCCTTCTGATAAGGAAAATTCTCAAGACAATGTTCTTGAAGTGTTTACCCCATAATATTTCCTAACATATGTTGAAGAACAGGTATTACAAAACCCAAATCAGTTGTTTATCAAGATTCATCCTAGTGATAGTATCATTGGTGATGTAAATAAACCTATAAGTACTAGAAGTTCCTTAATAAATAATGTAGAATATCTATCATTTCTTTCTCAATTAGAACCAAAAAATCACTGATGAAGCTTTAGGTGATGATTATTGGATTAAATCCATTCAAGATGAGCTAAATAATTTTGAAAGGAATAAAGTCTAGAACTTTGTTGAAAGACCTAAGGAAACTTCTGTTAATGGTGTAAAATTGGTCTTCAGAAATAAGTGTGATGAAAATGGAATCTTTGTTCAAAATAAATATAGATTAGTTGCTAAAAGATATAATAAACAAGAAGAAATAGACTATGGAGAAACCTAGGCTTCAGTATCTAAACTTGAATCTATTCGTATTTTACTTTCCTTTGTAGCATTATTTAACTTTAAACTTTTTCAAATGGATGTTAAATGTACTTTTTTAATGGATATGTTCAATAGAATTTTTTTTGAACAAACTTCTAATTTTTAAAACACAAAACATCCTAAACATGTTTTCAAACTTACTAAAGCTTTATATAGACTTAAAAAAACCCTTAAATCCTGGTATGATAGACTTACAAGATTTTTGTTGCAAAACAATTATATTGAAGGAAATGCAGATCCAACCCTTTTTATAAATAAAGATAAGAAAAATGTATTAATTGTTAAAATTTATGTAAATTAAGTTATATTTGGTTCAAATCAACAATCTTTAACTGAGTCGTTTGAGAATTTAATGTAATATGAGTTTGAAATGAGTATGATGGGTGAGTTAACAATTTTCCTAGGTTTTCAAATTTCTTAGAAACTATAAAGAAATTATATATCTCAACATAAGTATATTAAATATCTTATTAAATTTTATAGATATGAAAATACTAAGAGTATAAGTACTCCAATTGGTACCTCAAATTCAGTTGATCTTAATGAAGCTGGGAAACCAGTATATCTAATATCATTTTGAGGTATGATAGGAAGTTTACTATACTTGAGAGCTAGTCATCCAGAAATAATGTTTTTAGTATTCTTATGTACAAGATATCAATCCAATCCTAAGGAATCTCATTTAAAGGCATTGAAATAAATTTTTCTCTATTTAAAGGGAACCATGGAAATAGGACTCATTTATAGTTCTTAAAATTATTTTGTTTTAAAACAAAATTGGATGATGATTTTGGTGGATGTAGAATGGATAGGAAAATTACATCGGAGACTTTTAATTTGGTAGAAGATTCAATAGTTTCTTTTTCATGAAAAAAGAAACACTTAGTACCACATTTCACTACAGAAGTTGAATATGTAGTTGTTGGAAGTTGTTGTGCCCAAGTATTATGGATGAAACACACACTCACAGACTATGGAATGAGTTTTACCAAAACACAGATATTGTGTGATAACACTAGTTCCATTACCCTTAGTTAAAACCCTACACATCACTCTCGATCAAAACATATAGGTATTAGGCATCACTTTCTTTGGGATCAAACACAAAAAAAAGATATCTTTCTTCAATTTATTAGAATGCAAGATCAACTTGCTGATATTTTCATGAAATCATTACCCTTTGATAGATTTCAATATATTTAAAAAAAGTTAGGAATGATAACCGTAAGTTAATATTCCATATTAACTTTCTATTAAAACCTATCTTATTATAGTAAGAAACTCATTTTTCATAGGGTTTACATTTTCTTGTTATCAAATTTTCTTAATCAAAATTTTTGTAGTCAAAATTTCTTAATCAATATTTTCATAGTAAAAATTTTATAATCAAAATTTTCATAGTTAAAATTTTCTTAATCAATTTTTTTCTTCTTAATAAAATTTTTTCGTAATCAAAATTTTTTGTAATTTATTTTTTTTTGTAATTAAATTTTCCATTAGTTAAAAAATTTTGTAGTTAAAAAACTCTCAATTCCAAAATTTTCCTTACTTATGAATGTTTTCCGGGATCAATAATTTTTCATGAAGAATATTCCTTATTACTAATAATTTTGCTACCATTCTGAAAGAAACTTTTACATTCTTAGATTTTTTGTAATCATCTTTTTACATACTGGTATTTTCATTTTGTTTAAAAATTTTCAGATTCAATTTTCCTTAAATCTGAATTTTTAACTTCAAAACCTCAAAAGACTGGAACCTAACAAATTCCTTCTTTGTATATCATCTCAACCATCATATTTGATAAAAAGTGTTTCCACCATTGGATCTCTTTGGAAATATGAATCGTTATCTCAAATGCCTATATAAGGACCCCCCGATGGTTGTCCCACATAAAACTTCAAAGCTTTGGCATTTTGAAGCTCTGCTCCTCTTATTAAGGACTATTTCAAATTTCCCAATTTTCCTCAATTTTGAATGTCTGTGGAAGATTCTACTCAGAATCAAATGTCTTCAGTCAAAGAAATTTCTGAGTAGATGATATACATAGAAAGGTTTGTTGGTCTGAAATTCATTGATAAGTATGATTCTGTTATTTCAAATAATATCAAGTTGAATAGTTGGGACAGTTTGTGTATATACAAACCGAAAGCATAGGATCTGTTTTATTCAAAACAAATTGTTGAGTTTTATGAATCTGTAAGTTTTCTTTAATGAAGGTGCGAGAGATAATTTTTCCTCCAAAAGTTATGGGAAAACCTATTCCCATTCCTACAGTATGGCAACAAACTTACTTGGAATTATTTATGAGAGAGAAGCTGAGTTCCACACTCACAAGCTTCCAGATGTATCAGGATCATTCAATAAGGAAAATACATTAGAGAACCTTGGTCTATCAGAAGTGAAGACTCTAAAGATTATCCCTCTCTCTAAAAATCTCCGGATTATTGATTTATGGGTTCTGGGATTTCTTATACCAATAAAAGGTGATGAGGATACCCTGAAGAAGAGTGATATTTTTTCTTTAAAATTTTTGGTGAATATCAGAAAGATAAATTTGGTGAAGTATGTTTTGCTGACAATCAGGAATATCAAGAATGAAACTCTAAAATATAAAATCATCATATATCTGGTTATTCTCTCCAAGATTATAGTCCTTTGTCTAAAATCATTCAAAATCCCTTGTAGTTCTAATCCAAGGAATCTCAATGTTATGTTGTTGAGTTATGATACTCTAAAGAGAATGAAGGTCAGATTTTCTAGTGAATCAGGAGAATTCTATGATTTGTCTGAATCAGAAATCAAAGCTCTATCAAAGAAACCAGAAGTGGATAAAACATCCAATAAGGGTGGAAAGAAGAGGAAGTTCAAGGAATTTGAAAATAAAGAAAAAAATATTGTGGCTAAGGAAACTCAATCAGCACTACATAAGCCAAAATAGCAAAAGACTTATCCATATGAAGTGGTTGCTAAGTGGAGATAAGACAAAAATAATAAGAAGGAAGGGTAGCCTAGTTTTTTCTTGGATGCTACTGAGGAAAAATAATTGAAGTTTAAGGCTTCTAAGGATCATAAGAAGCATGAAAAAGAAAATATATTGAGGAAGAATATGTTTGATGCAGATATTGTTCAATCCCTTCTCAAGGATGCTGAGAAAGCCTTTGAAAAAATTCAGGAACCAGAATCCTTTTAGCAAGAATCACTCCCATTAACTCCGGGATAAAAGATGGTAATTCTAGAACCAAAATAATAAGAACAAAATGTGAGAGAATAATAAGTGGAATAATAATAATAATAAGTAAGTGATGATACATATGACATGATTAGAAAAGTGGAGGAATGTCATGAGAAGGAGAGTCCTTCTGAGAAACTATCTATTTGAACTTCTGAAGCCAAATCTTCCAAACATGATACCCCAGGAAAAGAATAAAATGGTGAGAAAGAAGTGGATAAAACATCTAATGATGAAAGAAGCAACCATGAATTTGATCATCCAGAAGATCATGCAGAAGATGCCAAGAAAGAAAATCTTTAGGAAGAAAAGATTGTTCAAATATCAGATAGTGAACATGAATCTCCCCAAGCAGAAGAGATTATTCTGAGAGATGATAAGGGAAAATATTTTTTGGTTGATAAAAATATGAAATCCATAGTGGAAAAGAAATATTTTGGTGGTTCATTGAAGAGAAAAGATGATGAGATTCAAAAAGAATCCTCCCAAACCAAACAGTCTGATTCGGAGTCTTCCCTTCTTGGACATGACTTTTTAGTCCAATATTTGAAGAAGCTGGTTGATACCATTCCCTAGTTTCTAGGTATAGACTCGAGGTTCTAGGTTCTTCCACACTCATTCAATCAAAAATCGGACTCATTTACCATGCTTATGGATAAGTTTTTCAGGCTTGAGGCTGATTTAGAATCCTTCTTCATTGGAAATTGTTCACACAAAAGATCATGTATGGAAATCACAAAGTGGTCAAGGAAAACAATTGAAGGGATGAGAATCCTTGATGATTTTCAAGAATGTTTGAAGGATGATTTTGACAAAAAATAAGGGAAGTTAAAATATATTACTACAAGTTTTGAGGAAAAGATAAGTCTCGAATAGAAAACTCAAAAAAAGAAAGTCAAATATCTAAATGGGATGCTTAATTAAGTTTCTTTGAATTGGAAAAGGGAAAGAGATTTTATAATTGAGTTCAAAGAAAAACTCAATAAGCATGAAAATGTTTTGAAAGCTCAAGAAAAAATTCTTAAGAATCATAAAGAAAAGATCAAAACCTTAGAGAAGAAAAATGAAGATCAGGATTATCTTCTCAAGAGTGTGGAAGAAGATCACAACGAGCTTAAGAAGCTAAAAACCATTGTGAAGAAGCTAATATCGAAGGAGAAAGAAGGATAATTTTTTCTCGATCTGATATTTTGTTGTATTTCCTTCTTTTAAAAAATCCTTTCAATCATAATGAAATTTTTGGTTGGTCATTATATATTATTTTGTTTAGTACATATAATTCAATTACCAATTTTTTTCCATTTCCTTTATTCCTTTTGGAAAATCACAAAGGGAAAAGAAAGAAATTATAAAAATAATACGAATTAAAGAAGTGAATTCCATAAGTAAGGGTGGGTTTATCTAAGGTGGAGTTTCATCAAAGAAGATTTCATTATATAGGTAAAAGAAAAATTTATTTAAGGAAGTCAAGAATACGATCCTTAGGGATTTTAAAACCTAAGGGGGAGTTAGTCATATTCACCATGATTCATAAGTTAAGGAAGATAGGTTTTTATTTTAATGTCCTTAAATAAAAATTCTAAGTCCTTATATTCTTTTTTGTAAGGATGTTTGTGCTTTCCCAAAATGGGAGATTATTGAGTCAATAAGGTCTCTATACGACTTTTCTATTCCTCTATGTTTTTAAAATCTCAAACAATATATCTTAAAGAAAATCATATTCTCCTTATGAATTATCTTAACAAAGTGAATTTTCCTTCCCCAAGAAAATTTTATCCTAACCTATGTTTTCATTGTTCATTCTATATTTTCAAAAAAATATAAATCTTTTTATTCATTAGCCCAAAAATCTGATTCGTATATAAAACCTCAGAATCTTATAAATACTTAGATATAGAGTATTCTGTTTTCAATTTTAAAATTCAGGTTCCGAATTCTCTAAAATATAGACTCTGAATTCTCTGAAATTCAGACTCCAAAATCTCTGAAATTCAGACTCCAAATTCTCTAAAATTCATATTCATAATTCTCTAAAAATTCGACTCCGAATTCTCTGAAATTCCGAAACTGAATTCCTTATAATTCAGACTCCAAATTCCTCAGAATTCAAACTATGAATTATTTATAAAATAGAATTAAAATATCAATGAATTATATTCTCTGAATGTTTAGACTCTGAACATTAATTTTTCCTTAGACTCTGAAAATTAGATTTTTTTAATCAACCTTATATTTCTTACACTTTTTATAGTTATGAAATGATTTCGTACAATCTGTTTTTAACTAACTGTTGTTTCAATGACATGGGTACAAGTCCCTCCGAGATTCAAGAAAAAATATGACCATTAGAGTAGGGATCTGACCATTGGAGAAGTGTCTATAAATAGAAGCTCATTTGAACGATCTATATCACAACACTGAGGATACATGTTGATCACTCTATAGATTTTATGTTGCTGAAGTGATTTCTATAGAGTGATACTCTCATTCCTTATGCGTACTGAACATCTTGTTCAGATTACTTCGTGCGACTCTGATGGATGCTTTGTACAATCAAGGACTTCTGGGGATAGAAAGACATAGGTACCGACTACCTTAAAGTTTTAGGACTTCTGTGGATAGGAAGACAGTGGTACTGACTACCTTAAAGTTCTTGGACTTCTATGGATAGAAAGATAGAGGTGCTGAATACCTTAAAGTTCAAGGGATTGTAGGGATAGCAAGACAGATTCTGATATTCCTATCGAGGGATTACAATGGTGTGGGTAAGACATACATTCTTTAAAGTATAAATCAAGGGAACCTTTATTCATGTTTGTTGGATATCCTTCTCTTTGGGTTAAAATATTTCATACTTATTACTTGTTTTGTTTCATGTTTATTTATTCTATATTTTGATAAAGGATGAAATTATAACCTTCTCATACTTTCTTGTACTTTTGTATACTCTAATAACTATGATTCTCTATGCATTAAGGTATAATAATTTCCTTGTAAACATCCCTTATGATTCATTTATGGAACCATATTTCTATAACCTAGTAAGTTTGTAGAACTAAAAGTGGTATTGTGAATTTACCTTGATTAACCTTGTTAAACATAATTTTCCTTAAGGTTAAAAATGAATGTTTTTAAACATATAATTCACCCCCCTTCACTTAGAATTTAGCATATAAATTCATATTTTGATCCTACAAATTCATGTATTAATAAGGAAGAAAATATATCTCTTGTCCCTATACTAATTTTTCTTTTTAGTCAAAATTATATATACAACTCATCACTCCCTTACAAAAACTGATTCACAAACAAACCGCAGAAATAATTTTACCTGGTTCACCTAGTATTGTCAATGAAAAGGGGTTTGTAAATCATATTATATAATTACACCCATAATACTAGACATTACTATTTCACTACATGTTTAATGAGGTAAATATATTCCTATATTCACTATTTTAATGTGTATGTGTAGATCACTTATATTATGGGGAACTCTAACATACAATGTGTTTCTCATTGATACTCTATAGACATATAGATAAACAATAGGCATTTGAAGGTTTCACCCTTGTGTAACTTTATATTATAACATCCCTTGGATACTTTTTCATTATTCCAAATTCATAATCATCCTACATAATTATTTGGGTTCTTGGATATACATTGGAATCATTAGCATCTTAACCTATCAGTTATATAGTAACATAACATGGATCTTCATATCATATCTATTTTCCAAAATAAATAAAATGGAATCATAATATAATAATATTTATCACTCACATTAAAATTATCTATAAGATATTAAATTTTCATCTTCATATTATTTCTAACCTACTTTCTTTTTAAAGATCTCAACCTTCATCCTTATTCTCAAATCCCATTCACTATAAGATAATTATACATGAATTTTTTGACCATTCATGTCAATAAAGTGTATCAAATGTATTCACTCTTTAACCATATGATATTATAATGGATTGAGTATTATTTTAATAATATTATATAATCATCCAAGAAATCGTGATTTTATATTTTTCTCTCTTCATTCATGATTATCACTTATTTCATTTGTTATTAGTATTTTATTTTATGAAAAAATATCTAGAATAATGAATATCTATTATATTTCAATTTTATTATGTTATATATGTGATAAAAATGTTTCATAATCATTATCAATTTTTCAAAAAGTAATTGATCCAAATTTATGTATATGTCATTCATCATATTTTGGACAAGTTTTTTAATCAAATATTAATCAAATTAAAATTATTAGATTGAAATTTAATGAAAATTTAACAGTATTATCTTATTTTTACATTAGGTACATTGAACTACAAGATGTACCAAACTAAAACACTATTTTCAATATTTATGTATATTAGAATGTGTGATATGATTTAATTCAATTAGTTCCTTTAGTAGATATTAGATATTTAATTTATCTCTCTCACTGGTAATGGTGTAAGAGAAAAGAATACAATTTTCTATAACACATCCTATCACCCTATTCACCACACTTGATTTGAATTATTCATGGGGAAAACAGAAATATAGAATAATTTTTGGTATTATCATAAAACTATCTATGTCACACCCATATATATATTTATTTTCAAGAACAGATAATACAATACTTAGAACCACACTCAAACCACTAAAATTTCCATGCTCTATGCTCATATCACTATTCATATTGAGTTCATAAACACAACTTCATCTATATAATTTTCAATGCTTATATTGTGGGAATCACTTTTTTAGTTCTAATGACTATTTTAAATTCTACATTTAGTGATCCTTTTCATGGGTTGTACTTCCTCCAACATTTCATTAAGCTATGTTTTATTCCTTTATTTTGTGAAGTGCCTCATCTAACTTTGTATTTTACTATGTATGGATTTCCATTAAATGGCCCATAATATTTGATCTTTTACTTTTTATGGTTTTAGGTGGTAGATTTTTTTTGAGTGATTTACAGGGAGAATATGAGTGGTTATAATTTAGAGGTATAATTTTTTTTAATGTTTAGTGTAGTTCTAGTGTGTTTGTTTTCACACATGTTTGATAGCTACTGTGTAGTGTCCTTGAATGCTAGATTCATCAGTCTTATTATTTTGGTGGATTTCTTTTTATATTATTAGGTTATATCATAGTATGACTGACAGAGATACATTTTGCACAGAAGGTGAGGGTCTTGTGGAATAAATGTCTAGGTTTTCGGTTTGAATTCTCAATTGATTTGGGGGAAGTTTCACCATAGAGAATTAAATTCACAAAAACCATACCCTAGGTTTTTTGAATAGTTTCATTGACTATAGTTTGGATTCCAAAATTGGTTGTACTAATATCCCTATATGGAATGGAAACATTTATTTTATAATACTTTTTGTGTAAACCTATTCATTATGATATGTCTACTAGTTCTATAGCTTGGAATTTTTAAAAACTAATATATATAAATTTGGAAAAAAAAATTGAAAATAATTAATCATATACTTTCTCTCTAGAATCGTGGGAGACCAAGGGGTGATTTTGGGAGGTCATTTGAACCCTCTTTTATATACATAACCCCCATCAACGCGAGAACAACTACTAGAAACCAGATATTATATCTCCCCTTTTCTCCTTGTATTTTATTGTTATTTCTCTTTGCCTCATCATCCAGGAAGAATATAGTATTTGATTGGTATTAAGTTTATTTAAATTGTTAATATTATATTTATGGAACATTTTTTCATGTTTTCTAATATTCACTCAATGTTATATTGGTCGTATGGTTGTTCAATTTTTTCCTTGTCTTCATACGGCACTTAGAAAATCCTTAATTGAGCTAGGGTATCCATGATCACCCATTATGTTTATTCAAAAATTTAAATCTCATTTTTTTCTTTTGGATGATGTTATTAATTTTCCTAAATTATATAATGAACCAATTTAAATTAAAACTTGTGGGAAGGTTATAAATACACATGTGTTACTGGTTTCATTTTATTTAAATAGATGTTCCCTATCTTGAGCCTAAACATTATTATGATGTGCATGTGGAAGATATGATAAATCATGTGTCCATAATGTGATTGATTAATTTTATTCAAATTACATAATATTTAATCACTTAAATTCGTAAATAAACTAGTTGTATATAGATCAAGAATGTATATAGAAACAACCATGCAAGAGTTGATGAAATGATATGAAAGAACACCTAAAATTGAAAATTATGGAAATAATTAAACCCAAAATATGTTGTTATATATTCCTCAATTTATTTTCCTATCCTTGGGAATGTTTTTATTTTTGGTGGATTGTGTGGTGATGGTTGTGGTCAGTTTGGGTGTGGTGTGTGTTTGGCAGTGAGTGTATGGTTGGATAGCATGGGATATATGGAGGGCTAGTTTGTGGCGCATAGATGATGGATGTTATTATGTTATGGTTGGGTTTATATAATGTATTATATCTATATAATTTTTCATATGGAAACGTGATTGTCCTTTTGTGTTGTGGCATGTGTTTATAGTTTCTTTAAAGCTATGGAATGTGGTTGGTAATGAACAGATTGAATTAGAATGGGGTAGAATTAAATAGTAATTTCTAGTGATGATATAAATTAGATAAATGAATGGGTCATGAATGGAATTAAATCTGGGATATAATTATAATGGTTTTTCATTTTAGTATGTAATTAAACATGTTAAAAAATTTACCCATGTTATAAATTTTTAAATTCAAAAATAGTTAAATCTGTAAATGAAGAAGGGGATTATAGTTTATGTTTTTGTCTACTTTTTATTTTTAGTTTCATTTAGTGATGGTGGAAATTGGTAGTGGATGTTGTGT
The DNA here is from genome assembly GCA_963277665.1 of Viscum album. Classification (NCBI taxonomy): domain Eukaryota; kingdom Viridiplantae; phylum Streptophyta; class Magnoliopsida; order Santalales; family Viscaceae; genus Viscum; species Viscum album. The sequence continues at coordinate 668,067,618 of OY728141.1, forward strand.
GGGTTATTTTCTATCTTAATGAGATTATTGGTGATTTTTATGTGAACCCTTAGCCTAATCATTGTCTGAGACTATCTACACTTATATAATTTTATGACTTCTATATATTCCTTACCTAAGTTGAGTATTTAAAATTAATTCCAAAATGTTTTGGGATTTAATTTTTTCCCTAAAATTCATTTTGGAAAGAGAATATTGGAGTTTACCCTTTTATATTATCACCCTTATATAGTATTACATCATGGAGTTGGGGGTATACATTTTGGGGGGGGTACCTGGAGGAGGATTTTTAGTTAGTGGTAGTTTTGGATAAGATGTGTTGTAACGACCCAATCTTTTTGAGTAGTATATTAACTTACTCTTAATGATTTAATAAGATGTTAATGGTTAATGCAGAAAGAGGAGTCGATGGCTTCATCCAATAGACTCGACCCTTACGAAGCCCACTTGTCAGAGCTTGGGAAGGAGGTAGCATCTGTGGGCTTCACTTTGGACCAAGCCCAAGCCGAACTCCAGAGTGTCAAGCTTGAACGGAAACGCCTGCGGGAGAAGTTCAAGTTAGTAGAGATTACTACTAGGGCAATGTTATCTGAGCCTCCCTCAGATTCTCTCACCATAGCACACCTTACACTTAGGTCTTATGCCAGTGTTATAAGGGGATATGTGATGAGACCCTAGCTTCCTTGTGTAATCCTTTGGGATGAATAAATTGAGATTTCTTCCTTTAGTGATGTTTGTGAAATTTCAAATGTCCGGATAATTTTAGAATGTATTTTATTGATGAATTTTGAAAAAAAGAATATTTTAAAACATTTATGAAAACCCTAAATAACTAATGATGTGTAATGATTTTCAAAAAATGGTCTTCTACAAAAGTGTTCAGTAAGGAATTTGGAGTCTAATAAGATCAACTTAATTTTTGATGAATAGTAAATTATGAATAGTGATTTTTCGCTTAGGATTAGTAATGGGACCAAATGGATTAGTAATTTCACTCAAAGAAAGTTTTAATATAATTTAGACACCTAGATTAAGTAATGTGATTCAATAAAATGGGTAAATAACGGTTTCATAAATTATTAGTCAAGTATTAGTTTTTTTGGATGAATAGTGTTTTTTAATTAAAAATTTAATTAAAAACAATTAGAAAATTATTTTTATAAAAAGGACTTTATTTTTGAACTCAGAGCATCGATATTATGTTATGGTAATTTTTGGGGATTTTTCTGAAAAAAATGAATTCTCGATGAATAGTGTTTTTATTTAAAAATTAAATTAAAAATATTTAGAAAATTATTTTTATAAAATGGAGTTCATAAATGTAATTAGAACATCGATATTTGGTTAAGGTGAAATTTTGGGTTTTTTCTGAGAAAGTTGAATTTTCAGTGAATAGTAAAAATACAGTTTTAGGGTTTCGGTATGTTTAATGACATCATAACTGTGTCATGATGCTGTCATGAGTTTTTTAAGGGTTGGACGGCCAAGGGTGATGAAATATTGTTTTGGGGGCCCCATGTGGCCTAACTTTATGGAAAATATCATGAGAGAGCACATGGGTTTGAGAAAAGCACTTGTGAGGTGTCCCTTGGCCATTAATGCCTTATCCCCTCACTTTCCCTATAAATACCCACCCTTTCCTCCTTTATTTTTCACTCCCAACTCTCCCTCAACGAAGTTCTGGTCCCCTTACCTCCCAAGGAGTCCTCCCAAGGTGCCCCCCAAGCCCTCAAGGTCCAAACCTTAGAGTTTTAAAGAGTTACGTTTTAAGGTAAGAGATCTGACCCCTCTCTTTCTTTTCATGTAATCTCTTTTATGTCATTCCTTTTATGATCCATGTTCTTACATGAGAGGATATTCTTTTATATTCCTCTTACTGCCCCTTTCATGTTTATATGATGATAGATCCCCTTTTACTCTCATCATTCCGTTTTATGAAAGTTTAAGTGACGTCGTTAGGCTGCCAAATTTTTAAGTGATTCTTTCACCCTTCTCATTTTTCAAGTTCGATTTTCATGTAAAATCTTTCAAGTTCCTTTTTAATATGTTGGGGTATGATCTCTATATCTATCATACTGATCTCTTATGATCATATTATGAGAGACCCTATTTGATCTGTTCAATTCATTTTTGTTGAAGTTTAAGTGACGTCGTTAGGCTGCCGAATTTTCATAAGAGAAATCAAATTTTTGTCTTCCTTCCATGTTTTTCATTTCAAATGGTATGTCCTTTAAATTGCATCACCATGTCCATATATACTTCTTATTCTGTCCCTCTACTGTTTTATGGGTCAATTATGATTGTTTGACCCATGTTCCCTCCCTTTTCAAAGTTTTCTAAAACCTTGTAACATAACCGTTATGCTGCAGAATTTTCGTCTCAAAATGCCTCTCTTTTCTCAAAATTATTTTATGTTATAGAGTGAATACTCAAAGATTCTATTTCTACAGGGGTATTCACATATGTATTAAAATGTTCTATTTTAAATTCTGGGATTTACATACATGATACCTGCTTCCCTTTCCGTGGGTTTAAAGTAACGTAAAGATCATGTCTTTAAAGCAGTTTTTTTTAAAACGTTATGATTATGAAATGAAACCCATTTATTTTATGCTATATGGGTTATTTATGAAATGTTTGATGATGATATATGTGGATCACATGATAATAAAGTCAAATTTAAGGGTGCGCCCTGATAGCGCTCCAATGCATTGGGTAAAGACTTAATCTCTAGAGATGACCATTTTAACGACGCCTTGGTGAATAACCTTGGTAATTTTTAACGACACCTTGGGGATGGACCTTGGTGAAACGAAACGATTTTCAATATTAAATATTGCATCCACATCTTCAAGATATGAAAAAAATTTATTTTTATTATGATGTATCTCATGATTTCTTTCTCATGCCTTAAAGTTCTTTTCATGTCCTTATTGAAGTATCTCAAGTTCACATGTAAAATGTTTCTCTTGTTTCCCTTACTGGGACTTTTGCTCACCCTTTCTTTTGATGTATGTCCCCAGGTTATGAGATGCATAATGAACATAGGTTGAACTAAAGGAGAAGCCTTTCAAGTGTTTAAGAAGAATGTTTTATGTTTTTTTTATGTATTATGTTCCTTGTTTCCAAGACACTAAACCTTAACGATCCTCACTTCCGTGTAATGAAATGAAAGTTATGTTATAAAAAGGCGGGATTCTATAGTTGGTATCAAAGGATGGTTTAGTTATTTGTGGAAATTAGGATATAAAAACTTTAGGAAGAGCCCTATAGAAAAGTTTAAATATAGGAAAACTTCCTGGTATTTTGGTAAGTATTGAGTAAGTGGTTTATCAAACAAATACATCCCTGTCTTGATACGAGCAGGTAGAGGCAGCTCTGGCATAGATGTACATAGGGGTAAAACCCGAAAACACCGCTTTGAGCTAGACTCGAACGGGAACTGGTGCACGATAACGGGACTTGCTGCACTCTTGGTTACGACACTCCCGGGGGATATGTTTGGTTAATCACAGGCTTTTTATGAATCATTATGAAGGAATTATAGAAAAGTGTAATTGTCTAAGCATGAAGTCTTAGTTAAAAGATTCATAAATGAAATAAGTTTCTTACTAAGGTTTTATTCTTTTAGAAAATGGCGGGCAATAGGAGGAACCGTACCGATGGTGACCGCAATGCACCATGTGCTGACGGCCCTCCGATGGAAGCCGGAATGGAAACATTCATGCGAATGATGAACCAACTGACTCAAGTTATGAGTAATAACTTGAATCAAGCTGAGAGGCCGACCTCACCACGAAGGGAACAACACTCTATTGAGCCCTTCATGCGTCAACGACCGCCAACATTCAGTGGATCTACTGACCCATTGGTTGCGGAACAATGGATAAGCTCCATTGAAAAGATCTTTTCTGTACTTCATTGTTCAGAACAAGAAAAAGTCACCCATGCTGTTTACCGCCTAGAGGGAGAAGCTGATCAGTGGTGGTCACTGATCAAAAACACGAATCCACGAGGAGAGATAGAATCTTTGGAGTGGGAAGAATTTCGGGGAATTTTCCTTAACAAGTATTTCCCTCGTTCCATGAGAACGAGAATGGAGAAAGAGTTCCTCGAGCTGAAGCAGAAGGAGAACGAATCTGTCGGAAGCTATGAGATGAACTTCACAAGGCTTTCCCATTATACATCAAGCTTTGTCATGGACCCTAATGGGAAGGTTGATAGATTCTTTGGTGGACTACGACCTCATATGCGGAAGAATCTAGCCAACAGGGACTATGATAGCTATGAAGAAATAGTTCGAAGTGCTATGAAAGTCTAGCTGGAGTTTGGTGAGACACAGTGGTCTCATAAACCAAATGAAAAGAAGAGATCGTTGGAGCCCAGTTTAGGGAAGTCTTTTGATCAGGGAAGAGGTGGAAAGCAAATGCAAATTACCACATGCAATAAATGTGGGAAGAATCATCTGGGGAACTGCTTGAATGGAAGTGGCAAGTGCTACAAGTGTGGAAGAGGAGGCCATATTGCTCGGAAATGTCATAGTGAGGTGAAGCCTCAGCTTCCCAACACTAACGACAGAGGAAAGATGGTTCTGGCCCTACCCGAAGTCACATGCTTCAAGTGTGGACAGCTTGGGCACTTTGCTAACCAATGTCCAAATCCGAGGGCGGTGGAGGGGAATCACCATAAAACTCAACAGAGGCCAAGAGAGTAAGGTCGTGCTTTCGCTATCACAACAGCTGAAGTTGAAGTCCCAAACGATGTGGTAGCAGGTACTCTTGTTGTCCTCTCAAAACTAGCAAGTACTTTATTTGATTCTGGTTCTACGCATTCCTTTATTTCCTCCAAGTTTGCAAGGAATATAGAATCAATCCCAGAACTTCTAGAGGTAGAGTTGTCTGTCAAGACTCCAAGTGGGATTATCCTTGCATCAAAAGTATTTAGAGACTCTAGTGTTTACTTTGGTGAGCACAATCTTATCGCAAATCTAGTAGTCATTCCCATGATGGAATTCGACATTATACTAGGGATGGACTGGCTCTCAAAGTATAATGCTAAGATCAAATGCAGAAGTAAGGAAATATTAGTAGTCTTGAATGAACGACCTACAGTTATCTTCCAAGGAGAGATATCCCGAACTGATCCCTATCTAGAAGAACCTCCTATAGCTTTCTTTATGGAGTTAATCGGTGATGATGAAGAAGTAAAAGGGAGCATACAAATAGAAGATGTTCCGATTGTTCAGGAATACATGGATGTATTTCCTGAGGAGTTACTTGGACCTCCCCCAGAAAGAGAGGTAGAGTTCTCCATTGAACTCATACCTGGGCCTCAACCGATATCAAAGACTCCATATAGAATGGAAAATATGGAGCTAGAAGAGTTAAAGAAACAACTCCAAGACTTGTTGGAGAAGGGGTTTATCCGACCGAGTATGTCTCCTTGGGGAGCACCAGTTCTCTTTGTGAAGAAGAAGGATGGATCAATGTGGCTATGCATCGATTATAGAGAACTGAACGGGATCACAGTGAAGAACAGATATCCTATTCCAAGAATTGATGATTTATTTGACCAACTTCGCGGGGCTCAATTCTTCTCTAAGATTGACCTTCGATCTGGTTATCATCAACTGAGGGTGAAGAAGGAAGATATTCCAAAGACTTCCTTCCGATCAAGATATGAGCATTATGAGTTTACTGTTATGCCCTTCGGCTTGACTAATGCTCCTGCTATTTTCATGGATTTGATGAATAGAGTCTTTAAGGACTACCTTGATAACTTTGTGGTAGTTTTTATTGATGATATTTTGATATATTCAAAAAGTTGTGAGGAGCATGGAGATCATCTAAGGGTTATATTGAAAACTCTGTGGAAGGAGAGGCTCTTTGGGAAGTTCATCAAGTGTGAGTTTTGGTTACAACAGGTGGCTTTCTTGGGGCACATCGTAACCAATGAAGGAATCTCGGTTGACCCTGCAAAGACAATGGTTGTGGAGGAGTGGCCTCAACCCACAACAGTAACTGAGATTCGTAGTTTCCTTGGTTTAGCGGGATATTATAGGAGGTTTTTGAAAAACTTTTCACGGATTTCTAATCCACTAACCAAGTTGACTCGAAAAGGGGTTAAGTTCATCTGGACAAAGGAATGCGAGGAAAGTTTCCAAGAGCTGAAGAAGAGATTGGTTACTGCACCTGTGTTAACACTACCCTCTATCGGAGAAGGATTCGTTATTTTTAGCGATGCATCTCTGAAAGGGCTTGGGTGCATCCTCATGCAAAATGACAAGGTAATTGCTTATGCATCTCGACAGTTGAAGATTCATGAGCAGAATTATCCTACGCAAGATCTAGAGCTGGCGGCAGTTGTTTTTGCTCTAAAGATACAGAGGCACTATCTTTATGGGGAGAAATGTGATATATACACTGACCACCAAAGTCTAAAGTATATTTTCACACAGAAAGAATTGAACATGAGACAAAGGAGATGGTTGGAGCTTATTAAAGACTATGATTGTTCAATTCATTATCACCCAGGAAGAGCAAACAAAGTCACGGATGCATTAAGCAGGAAAGATCCTGTTGTTTTGCCAACAATGAGGATCTTAGGAGATTCCTTGATTAAAGATCTAGTAAAACTGGACATGGGAATTATAAGGAAAGGGACATCATCAACCCTATCCCAAATTATTTCTCAACCTTCATTACTAGAGAAGATCAAGAAGGCTCAAAAAGAAGATCCTTTGCTGCAGGAGAAGTTTGAGGCTGTGAAGGATGGGAAGTTCCCTGATTTCAATATTCATCAAGAAGGTGTATTGAAATTTCGTACAAGACTATGTGTTCCATCTATTCCGGAGATAAAGAAAGAACTGATGGAAGAATCTCATAGCTCTACATTCTCTATACACCCGGGAAGCACTAAGATGTATAGAGACCTTCGTGATCATTATTGGTGGGATAAAATGAAGGGGAGATTGCTGATTACACTACAAGGTGCCTGGTGTGTCAGCAAGTAAAGGCAGAAAGACAACTTCCTAAGGGGGTATTACAACCACTACCCATACCAGTATGGAAGTGGTATAATATCACTATGGACTTTGTAACTGGTCTCCCGAAAACATCCAAAGGAAACAATGCGATATGGGTTATTGTGGACCGTCTCACCAAGACAGCCCATTTTATCTCTATTTGAGAATATTTCTCTCTGGATCAGCTTGCCAAGATATACGTGAAGGAAGTGGTAAGGCTGCATGGGGTACCACTATCCATCGTATCTGATCGTGACCCAAGATTTACATCAAAATTCTGGAGAAGTCTTCAGCATGCTCTGAATACTGAATTGAATTTTAGTACGGCCTATCATCCTCAAACTGATGGCCAATCTGAAAGGACTATTCATACACTCGAAGACATTTTGAGATTATGCTCAATGGAATTTAAAGGTTGATGGGATCAACACCTCCCATTAGTGGAGTTCTCCTATAACAACAGCTTCCATTCGAGTATTCAGATGGCACCCTATGAAGCTCTATATGGAAAGCGGTGTAGAACTCCTACTTGTTGGGATGAAACTTGTGAGAGGAAGCTTCTTGGGCCTGATCTCGTGCAAGAGATGACGGAACAGGTTCATGCCATCCAACAACACATAAAGGCTGCTCAGAGTCGGCAGAAGAGCTATGCTGACAATCGTCGAAGGGACTTGGAGTTTGGTGTTGGTGACAAAGTCTTCCTTCGAATTTCTCCATGGAAGAGAGTCATGTGTTTTGGGAAGAAAGGGAAGCTCATCCCTAGGTACATTGGCCCCTATGAAATCCTTGATCGCATAGGAGCAGTGGCCTATCGTCTAGCACTTCCACCGAACCTAGCTCAAGTTCATGATGTCTTCCATGTATCTCTCTTGAGGAAGTACATACCCGACCCTTCGCATGTACTGAACCCAGAGGTGGTACAACTGGAACATGACCTCTCTTACGAGGAGCAGCCAGTGGAGATCTTAGACCGTAGAGACAAGGTTCTACGAAACAAGACTATTCACCTTGTGAAAGTGTTGTTGAGGAATCATAAGTACAAAGAAGCGACTTGGGAGCCTGAGGAAACAATGAAGCAAAAGTACCTTCACCTTTTCGACTAAGCCTCAAGTATAAATTTCGGGGACGAAATTTCTTAAGGGGGGAAGAATGTAACGACCCAATCTTTTTTAGTAGTATATTAACTTACTCTTAATGATTTAATAAGATGTTAATGGTTAATGCAGAAAGAGGATTCAATGGCTTCATCCAGTAGACTCGACCCTTACGAAGCCCACTTGTCAGAGCTTGGGAAGGAGGTAGCATCTGTGGGCTTCACTTTGGACCAAGCCCAAGCCGAACTCCAGAGTGTCAAGCTTGAACGGAAACGCCTGCGGGAGAAGTTCAAGTTAGTAGAGATTACTACTAGGGCAATTTTATCTGATCCTCCCTCAGATTCTCTCACCATAGCACACCTTACACTTAGGTCTTATGCCGGTGTTATAAGGGGCTATGTGACGAGACCCTAGCTTCATTGTGTAATCCTTTGGGATGAATAAATTGAGATTTCTTCCTTTAGTGATGTTTGTGAAATTTCAAATGTCCGGATAATTTTAGAATGTATTTTATTGATGAATTTTGAAAAAAATGATATTTTAAAACATTTATGAAAACACTAAATAACTATTGATGTGTAATGATTTTCAAAAAATGGTCTTCTACAAAAGTGTTTAGTAAGGAATTTGGAGTCTAATAAGATCAACTTAATTTTTGATGAATAGTAAATTATGAATAGTGATTTTTCGCTTAGGATTAGTAATGGGACCAAATGGATTAGTAATTTCCCTCAAAGAAAGTTTTAATATAATTTAGACACCTAGATTAAGTAATGTGATTCAATAAAATGGGTAAATAACGGTTTCATAAATTATTAGTCAAGTATTAGTTTTTTTGGATGAATAGTGTTTTTTAATTAAAAATTTAATTAAAAACAATTATAAAATTATTTTTATAAAAAAGACTTTATTTTTGAACTCAGAGCATCGATATTATGTTATGGTAATTTTTCGGGATTTTTCTGAAAAAAATGAATTCTCGATGAATAGTGTTTTTATTTAAAAATTAAATTAAAAATATTTAGAAAATTATTTTTATAAAATGGAGTTCATAAATGTAATTAGAACATCGATATTTGGTTAAGGTGAAATTTTGGGTTTTTTCTGAGAAAGTTGAATTTTCAGTGAATAGTAAAAATACAGTTTTAGGGTTTCGGTATGTTTAATGACATCATAACTGTGTCATGATGATGTCATGAGTTTTCTTAAGGGTTGGACGGCCAAGGGTGATGAATTATTGTTTTGGGGGCCCCATGTGGCCTAACTTTATGGAAAATATCATGAGAGAGCACATGGGTTTGAGAAAAGCACTTGTGAGGTGTCCCTTGGCCATTAATGCCTTGTCCCCTCACTTTCCCTATAAATACCCACCCGTTCCTCCTTTATTTTTCACTCCCAACTCTCCCTCAACGAAGTTCTGGTCCCCTTACCTCCCAATGAGTCCTCCCAAGGTGCCCCCAAGCCCTCAAGGTCCAAACCTTAGAGTTTTAAAGAGTTACGTTTTAAGGTAAGGGATCTGACCCCTCTCTTTCTTTTCATGTAATCTCTTTTATGTCATTCCTTTTATGCTCCATTTTCATACGTGATAGGATGTTCTTTTATATTCCTCTTACTGCCCCTTTCATTTTTATATGATGAGAGATCCCCTTTTACTCTCATCATTTCGTTTTATGAAAGTTTAAGTGATGCCGTTAGGCTGCCAAATTTTTAAGTGATTCTTTCACACTTCTCATTTTTCAAGTTCGATTTTCATGTCAAATCTTTCATGTTCCTTTTTATTATGTTGGGGTATGATCTCTATATCTATCATACTGATTTCTTATGATCATATGATGATAGACCCTATTTTATCTGTTCAATTCATTTTTGTTGAATTTTAAGTGACGTCGTTAGGCTGCCGAATTTTCATAAGGGAAATCAAATTTTTGTCTTCCTTCCATGTTTTTTATTTCAAATGGTATGTCCTTGAAATTGCATCACCATTTCCATATATACTTCTTATTCGGTCCCTCTACTGTTTTATGGGTCAATTATTATTGTTTGACCCATGTTCCCTCCCTTTTCAAAGTTTTCTAAAACCTTGTAACATAACCGTTATGCTGCAGAATTTTCGTCTCAAAATGCCTCTCTTTTCTCAAGATTATTTTATGTTATAGAGTGAATACTCAAAGCTCCTATTTCTACAGGGGTATTCAGATATGTATTAAAATGTTCTATTTTAAATTCTGGGATTTACATACATGATACCTGCTTCCCTTTCCGTGGGTTTAAAGTAACGTAAAGATCATGTCTTTAAAGCAGTTTTTTTTAAAACGTTATGATTATGAAATGAAACCCATTTATTTTATGCTATATGGGTTATTTATGAAATGTTTGATGATGATATATGTGGATCACATGATAATAAAGGCAAATTTAAGGGTACACCCTGATAGCGCTCCAATGCATTGGGTAAAGACTTAATCTCTAGAGATGACCATTTTAACGACGCCTTGGTGAATAACCTTGGTAATTTTTAACAACACCTTGGGGATGGACCTTGGTGAAACGAAACGATTGTAAATATTAAATGTTGCAGCCACATCTTCAAGATATGAAAAAAATTTATTTTTATTATGATGTATCTCATGATTTCTTTCTCATGCCTTAAAGTTCTTTTCATGTCCTTATTGAAGTATCTCAAGTTCACATGTAAAATGTTTCTCTTGTTTCCCTTACTGGGCCTTCTGCTCACCCTTTCTTTTAATGTATGTCCCCAGGTTATGAGATGCATAATGAACATAGGGTGAACTAAAGGATAAGCCTTTCAAGTGTTTAAGAAGAATGTTTTATGTTTTTTTTATGTATTATGTTCCTTGTTTCCAAGACACTAAACCTTAACGATCCTCAGTTCCGTGTAATGAAATGAAAGTTATGTTATAAAAAGGCGGGATGCTATATGTGTGGTGGGGGTCTTTCATGGAAGGAGGAGGTAAAAAATACTATTCCCTTTATTTTCAAGATACCCTACTAGTATTGATGTGTGATATGTAGATTATGATAAGTGTGTGATATGTGGATATTTAATGATTCTAAAAGAATATATTGGAGCTTGTGTGGGTGGGAATGTTAAAACTCTACTAGATTCACATCAGACTCATCTTGATATATTATCATTGGTTATAGAATGGATGAAAGAAAAAGATGTCATATGATGGGGTGTGAGAGAGTAATAACTATGTGTAAGTTGTTTTAGGTAAACTTATCTATACATATTTGATACTATATTTCATTCTTAGATGTGTTACTTGGTGAGTGTGCCTTGGAAAATTTTAAAATGGTTAGTTGACATGTGATAAGATCATTTTTGTTCTATTATTTGTTCACTAAAGAATTATTTTTCTCTTTTCACATATACATGGGATACCTATAGTATGAAATAACTAATTTTATATATTAAGATCACCATTATTATATAAACTATATTTTGAGTTTTCTAAAGGATTTTGTTGATCAATATGGACCTTACAATCGTGGAGGTTGGAATAGTTATGGAGTGGTTACCACTGGTCTTTTCTTCATATTTCATTGTGTATAATTTTTACAAGTATTTATTGAATCATATTGTGGGGTGATGATTATTTTATATTCAAGATAGTGTGGGTAATATTGTTTTCTTATATTCTTGGGATTATTTGGGGAAATTCCTCAAATTATATGTTCTATACCCTTTATGATATTCTTCAACCTGGTCCCCTTCGGATAAGGGTCCAGGTAGTCACTATTTCTATCACTATAATCTAAATAGGGTTTCCCAATGTGTCTAGGTTATGAATGAGTGGTATAATGGCCTTTGATTGAGATCTAATATGGTTTTTGAAGTTAGGAACCATGTGTATTGTATGGTTTTTTTGGGAAACAATTTCAATTGAACTTGGTCTATGACATCAACAAGGGAGACTGGGTAGGACACATGATTTTATCTCTCTCTGTGATATGATTCAAGGACCTAAATATTTAAAAATATGATGAGTATAGTGGTGCTTATTATAGGGTAGATACATAGGAGAGTTAAATGAAGCATGTTTGATTTCTCTTATTACTTAATGGGTGATTCCAAGAATTTAAAATGATTTTAATTAAAATAATTTATAAATTCCACTCTACTAGGATTAGGGATTCTCCTTGGTTTTTTAGAGATACATCATGGTTATTTTCTTGGTTTAGTTCAATAAGGATAGGTGAAGTAGGCTGATCATGTCAATAATTAGAGGATCATTCCAACAGCTGAGGGTGAGAATTGAAATAGGTTATTATCTACTTTCTTGTATCAGGGACCGGTTAAGTATTAAAGGATTGTATCTAATATAGGGATAGATCACTGGTTGGAGGAACTTGAGATTGCCTTTAACTTTATTTGATATCAACATGAGTGTTGGGTTCCACCAACAGTCAACCAGATATAATGGGTTGTAGATTAGGGGTGGATGTCGTATCGTGAATATCATAAAGAGGTAGATGTTTCATGGGTTGATTTTAATAAGTATTTCTAAATATAGTTATTATCTTTGATGGTGAAGGATATTAATAGGAAATATTTTATCTCCCTCTAGTAAGGGATCCTAATTGTATGAGATATTGGGATCATGTTTAAAACCTAAAAGGTGTTACTAATAATATACATAAAGATAAGTAATCGAGTGAAAAATAACTTGAGGGGGAATTATGTCTAGTGATTACATACTATGTTACCTCATTTACACTTGAAATATACTTTGAGGTGAAAATAGGGAAGAAGTCAGTGAGAAGATGCATTAGTATAGAGGATTTTTTGAAGGATGAGGTTAGCATAGATTCTTGAGGAATATATCTTAAAATGTGGGATCATGGGTGTCTAGATAGTTGAGGTTCATACCAATAGGGACCCAACACTGGAAACTTATTTTTCACTATTCTAGTGATATATTTTAACATGAATATTTCATAAGATCCTTGATGGAATGTTATTCTTATAGAGGTCATATTCATTTTTCATCCTTAGTGATCAACTGGTTAGTTTGGTTATTATGATAAAGTTAGATAGGTTATTTTCTAGTGTTAGTAACAGTAAATTCTCTTGAGGTTGTATCAGCGGTATGGGTACCATTATATGTTTAGTAGCTAGGTTAGTAGGCTTATTCTCTCCTAAGGGAAGATGGATTTGGTAGAGGTCATCCCTATTATGTTCCTATTCCAAAGGGACCTATAATAGAGCATGGTTTTGATGGTTATTATAAGTGAGGTAGTTGAGATGGGTATATAAAAATATATTATATGGAGGTTCCTATATGAAAGGGGATATAGGTTTTTTGTGGTATGACTATTTTTTCATATTCCCTAGATTTTTCTTAAATTTATTCTATATCTCCACACTCCATTTTTATAGAAACATTATTTTGCACATTGTGATTGAAGGTGGAGAGAATTACAGCACCCCTAGTATTATCCGCTCTAGTGAGATAATGGGCTATGATGTTTGATGTGTGTCTGGCACGTTGACTGATGATTAAGAAACATCAGTTGATTGGGTATTTCTTCTCATAATGATAATAATCATTCAATTTTACCCTTGACGTGTATTGTTTGTAAACTATGAATGGATTTATTGATTAATTTTGAGGAGAGTCATGATTTTGTGTCGAGACCATCATGTGGTATTATTTTATGAGAGGTAGTTATGTGGATTCTCTTCTATCTCATTTGGCATATTTTTTATAGAATCATAGGTAGTGGTGGATACTAGAATTATTAAGGAGTTCCTGGATATATTTTCAGATGATTTCTTGATAATACACCATTAATGAAATATCAATTTTTGGATAGATATACAAATTCGTTCCTCCATAATTTCAATGGATCCTTATTTTATATTAACCACATATCTATGAGATTTGAATACGTGTGTTTTATGGTACTCTATAAAAAGGATTAAACCATCCCATTGTATCTCATTATGGTTCTTTAGTGTTTTTTTTTACGAAGGATTATAATAGTATGAGAATATATATGGATTTCCAATCATTCAATCAGCTAATAGTCATGAATCATTGCCCACATCCAATGATTGATGGTTTGTTCAACCAACTAAATGAAGTCATTTGAGTTTTGAAGATTGATTTTCAATCTAGATATCATCATTTAGTAGTGATAGAGAATGATATCCCAATGAATACCTTTTAGTGTAGGTATGTGCCCTTTATGTCCATGGTTATGTTTTTATATTTCATGAATGCACCATATAGGTTCATGGGGATCATGAAATCCATATTCTATGAGCTCAAAGACAAATTCAAATTCATTTCCATTGATAAAATTCTTATATACTTTAAGTTAGTGGCGTATCATTTTGATCATTGTAGTGTTGTCATGTATTTTCTTGGACACCTCCATCTCTATGAGAATCTATCCAATTATATGTTTTGTATGTGGGGGTGAATTTACATAGATATGTGCCATGCTAGAAGTGTGTGCTCTTAGACCCATTGAAGATTTCAGAAATTTTTACTTAGGTGGAACATAATAACATGGAATAATTATACAGATTCCTTGATCATCCAAGCTATTATCAAAGGTTTATCTATAATTCATCTTGGAGTATAACCCCTTTAATAGTATTGACTAGAAATGTTCCAACTTTTACCTAGACTAATCAATGTTAGGTGTCCATTGAATACCTAAATTATAAATCGATTGGTACCCCAATGATATGGTATCCTAAGGTTGACATTTTTAGAACATTTATAATTATTCATGTTTGAGATTGAGAATTTGTTTGTGTAATGGAGGTCGGTGATCTCCTATGGGTCCTAAATTGTCACAAACTAGCATGGGTACCATGGTATGTTGATACAAGACCTAGATCTGACATGACCATAAGTAAATTCCTAGTCCCCATGGGTTGGTGACTAGAACCTAGAATCATACATGAAACAAAAGAGAAAGATTTATCTACAATACATGCAGAAGAAAAAAGATACAAGTCTGTATTCTTAATAATCCAAAAATAGAATGTTTCAAAATAAAATAGGTAAAATATTACCCAAATAGTACATCATCATAAGACACAAACAAGTGGATCATGTCTCCACTAGTCACTACTATCACTCAACCTCCCAAGTTTTAAGAACATCTACCACCTCCAAGTGGTGCTTTTTCTTTACATGGATCTAGAATAAAATAATCTATAAAATCCTAAAGGAGAAGGTAGGTTTTGAGATAAATAATTCAGTAGGGTATCGCCATTAATTACATAAAAAATCCATAACAATTAAACCAATTATTCATTCAATTTAAATTTTCTACGGGATGACATGGAATTTACATATTTTCAACAAAACAAGATTTAATGTTTAAAAGATGTAATATATTTCTAAACAAGATTAAATGATAATTTTATATAAAACATTTATATAAAGTAGTTTTCATGAATAAAACATTTTAATAATAAATGGAATGGATAATAATCAAATCAAACATTTCATAACACTATGTAAAAAACTTTTAGGTGTGTTAGATTTTGGAAATTGGATCCTCACACTACTCAACAGTGATACCAACTCAATGTTTTAACACATCTCTTAGATCAACACATTGGGACTCAAATCCCCATTAGGAAAAATCATGTCACAATATGTTTATATCCGGGTTTTCATCATCAGTCCATTACTAGGGGATCATATCTTTGTATGATTTTACTAATTTTCCAATAACTATATAGAATCTCATTTCCATAACTTAATCAATCATTGAAAGATCAATCCTTTCAAATATGTTCAAAATACAATCACCCAAATTCTAGTCTTCAACATGACTTTCATATTTTAAAAACTAAATCAAATATTTTCATCAATTTATTCCTTCTCAAATCATCTTTCAATTTATTAATTTTATCTAAATTTTAGACATCAAATAAATTTCTAAATAAAACCTTAAATTTTCTCAAATACACTCAAAAAATTTAAATTTAATTAAAATTGGGGGATTTCAAAATTTCCATACACTTTCCAAAATCATATTTCAATCATCACAAATTTAGGTTGTTAAAATCATTTAAAACTCATTTAGAAAGGATCAAACAATTTATTATTTGAATTTAAGAGTAAAATCATATGAAACCATGTACCTTTAATCAGATATTAAATCAACACCCTCATTGGGAAAGGAAAACTTATAATGAATGAGGATATAATCAATAAGAAAATCCAAGATCAAAAATCATCAAGATAAATATACTATTAAATTAGTACTAATAAGATCACATCTTTGTCAAAGAAGGATAGAATAGAAAAGGAGAAAACCATAGGAAGGAAATTTATCGGAGATCATATGTGAATTGAGAAATCGGAAAGGGATGAAATCATTTGAAAATTACCATGGATCCCCTATGGGTATGAGGGAGATGAATCATAAATAATGGAATAATGTTTTTTCTTTGGCACATAGAAACCCACTAAATAAGAGGAATTTGTGATGTGAATATCTTTAGTGGTGTATATAATAAAAAAGGCATCTCCTCAAGTTAAAAATAAAGATACTAACTATTTAACATCATGAAAACAATTTATTGAATATATATCATCCAAAACATGAAATTTTTATCTCAGGACATGGGAAGGTTTATAAATATACTTTTGATGTTTTGATACATGAAAATCACTGTGTATCTAAGTCAATTAAAATGTATGTGTCAAATGGTTGTCTACTTTTATCAATCTCTCAATAATATAAAAAGGTTCCTCAAACCATGGAAAAAACATTCCCTGCTTTCCAATATGTCGGTGACCTAAACAATGTGAAACTCTCAAAAACGCATGGGCACCAACTAAAAACTAAAATTTTCATTGACTATGATCATTATAGAATATATATTGGCTCTATTCCATCACTATTCTGTAAAAAATCAATTGAATCTATGTTTTCATCTCTTAGAATAAACTTGTTCCAACAAAGGATCCTACAATAATTTTTGACCAACAGAATGGATATCTACAAGTTTGTCTATATAAGGCCTCAAATGGATCCATTTTGATAGAGTACAAGTTACTATTATTATATAAAACTCAATGTGACCTAAATGGTCATCCCAAGATCCACCAAAGTCAAGAATACAACAGTATAACATGTCCTCAAGAATTTTTATAGCTCACTCTATCTCTAAATCCATATATGAATTATATGTCATTATCAAATGTACCTGGGATCCCATTTCCTCTTGGAGGACTCTCTAGAAACAATAAGTTAATGGGTATCCCTATCAGAAAATACATCTATATAACTCTATGAAATCTGATAATCTATATCATGTAGAGACATCGTAAATCATCAACATCAGTTGTGTCTTGAATGGGTATAAATTTATCCCATTTTTAATCCAATTGATCAAAATTCATATTACAATATTCCCTTATTGGTATGTTGAAACCCAACCACAAATTCAACATAGAATTATTTTCACTTCCTTGTCGACATTGAAATCCGCTGAAGCAGGCCCAAAGGTTTATGGTGATCTTCATTAGCATATTGGTAGGTATAAAAATGAGAATCAAATTCAATGATGTCTCATCTCATACCTGGTCAACAGAATCATCATTGAATATCGAATAATATATTTTTTGTACTCAGGTGCACCACCCTTTGGGAATTAAGGAAATCCCCTATCATAGCCTTTCTCATATGTGAAGGCACGACAAACCAGTTTTGGAAACATAGGATACCCTTTGAAGAGAAAAACAACTCACCAATGGTCTCCCCATCATAAACAGATTCCATATTTCCATAGGATTCCTCATCAAACTACTTCTCCAAAATAATCATCTCGAGATGAGAGTAGGTCGACAACACACTCAACAAAACAACCTCAGAATAATTCTCTAAGAACCCAAATGAAATTATTAATAGAGAGCCATTAGATTACAATTGTATGATGATTATTTCACAGTTTGGGATATATGTTTCTTTCATAAAGAATCCAAAATGAATTTCTCCTTAACAAGGGTGTAGGAAATTTCAAACTCAAAAGACCCTAGGTACTCCACCCAACACCTCTGTTGTATATTTAAATCATTTTGAGAGAAGATGTAACTGAAGCTATTCTGGTAAAAATAAATGAAAAACCATTCCCTAAAAACATAATTCCACTATATATTAATAGTATACATCAACACTTAAATTTCATGATCATGGATTAGATAATTCTTCTCATATAGGATAATTTTTCTAGAACCATAGGATACCACGTGATCACCCTGCATAAGGACACAACCCAAACCTGAACCCGGTGTGTCATCTAAGACCACATAGCCCTACTGTACATTTGGAAGAGTCCACACTGGTGTAGAATCCAATCTAGTTTTCATAAAAATAAAATAACTCGTTCATTTTCCATCCCAAGTGAACCTCACTCCATTATAAGTGAGAGATAAAATCAGATAATCCAGATTAAAGAAATCGCATACTAATCCCTGATAATATCATGCCTAATGAAAGAATTTATGAATCAAGAAAATATTATTTGATTTATACCATGTCATAAAATATTTCACATTTTTATGATCAACTAATTTATTATTATTTAAGACCATTTTCCCCATATATTACACTTCTCGAATCTAGAAATTACATTTTTAAGGCATTGTGTAAAGTCGCTGATTTCTCAGGATTTTCAGAAATGATCTCAAATAATGCCCATGGTCTTCCTCAGTCTAATAATAACTAAGATATCATACATAAATACCACTACTAATGAGTTAAGGTACTAATTAAATATCCATCTCATCAAATCCATAAAACTGAAGGAGTATAGTTTTGACCAAATGGAATAACAAGATACCCATAATTTCCATACATACTAATGAAGTATACTTTCTAAATACAATATTATTTACTTCTCAACTAGTAAAAAACATATTTAATATAAATATTTTAGAACCATGTTTCCCCTTTCAGTTATTCAAATAGATCATCAATTCATGTAAATATATATTTCTTCTGGACCGTAACTAAATTAAAATTTCAATAATCAACACATAGGTCAAGTGTTCCATTATCTTTCTTCACAGATAGAAATCTATTTACCCTAGTTTACACACATGGTTTTATAAATCCATTCTCTAGTAGATTTTCCAAATGAGTCTTCAACTATTTATACACCTATTTTACCATTTGATAATAAGGAATAAACATTGGTTTATTTTTATATACTAAATTAATAGAAAACTCCACATCTCTTACTATAGGAAATTTAATGAATTCAGAAGGGAAAATGTTTGGAAAATATATCAAAATGTATGGAGATCATAACATAATGATTATTTATCAAATTATAATTAAAAAATGATATTAACCTACCCAAATTTGTAAAATAATGTCTATCCCTACTTGACATCAGGCCTAGTTTTATCTAAAAAACATAGCACACACAATTGGGAACCATAATGGAGACCTTATGAAGGTAACAGTCAATCTAAGCCTTATTAGAAATCATCCAATCTATCCCAAAAATTACATCATGAGGTTTCACTTCAAGAACCAAAAAAACCTAGGTAATCACAATTTCTAATAAATTGAAATTGCTAGTAGAAAATTGATGACCCTTATCTCGCTTTCTTTCAAGGGGAGTAGTAATATCCACCCCATATGAAAAAATCTCTATATGAAGATTTAGAAAATTCAAAATACAGTTTGAAATAAAATAGTGTGATGAACCAATTTTAAATAAATAAGTCGCTAAAGATTAATCTATACTAATGTTTCCTCTCACATTCACAATACATGTATCATATTCCTTTGAAGATTCTTACATTGCGTGAATAATCTTTATTCTAAATGACATTGGATGGGACCACATAGTTCTTGAAGAGTCTATTTGTACCGCTATAATTTTCAATGTTTATGATCACATTCCACTATATATAGAATAAAATGTATGGAATAACTTATTTAGTTTTCCTAAATGAACACAAGAACTAATAATCTTTAGTACTTCAGTATAAACTCATCTTGAATGCCCAAAATTTCGCACTAAAATATATTCAAAGGTCATTTTCCTTGAACTATAAGAGATATGGAAAATTATTGTTATCTATAACCACTATGATACTTTTCATGATTTATATTTCCTTTAAATAAACTCATAGGACCACCACTAGGTTAAAAATGAAATATCATCAACCCGGACTTACCGGAAAGGTAAAGATCAGCCATCAATGCTCTATAGATCACATTATGATAAGAAGTGAGCTTCAAAATGAAAATATATTATAAAATAAAAATACTATGACCCATCTGGAATAATCAGTCCCTCATGTTCTCATTGGATATATCATTGGGATAAAGATGAACAAGCTCCATAAAATGGTTCGCATACTATGTCAAAATCCTATCACTCTATTGGAGGTTAAGAAACAACATGGATTCCAGCAAGACTATTAAATATAGATATAATTTAATAGATAAAATAATTAGAAATAAATTACACTCTCAAATATTGTTCTTTTACACCATTTACATTGAATACCAATATCTCCTACTTGGCCCCTCAAGCTCGAAGGTAGCACATTTAACCTTTATAGAAGCTAGAATTTCCAAGAAATCAAAAATAAGTAAATTTATTTCAAACAATATCTATCCTCTTGAGGTAAATTCTAAACTTGTAAATATTGGGGTTTATAATAAAGAAACTATTAACAATGACCTCTAGTTTCATCCCTTTGATGTTCCACTATCAAATACTAAATAGGAATGGGTGAAGGTACTTCTCCCAATGTAGGGACAACATGCACCACTACCTCAAAAAGATTATGTTCCACTAGTGGATTAACTCGCTATTTTTTCATCATAATTTTCCTCTTATGTCCTATTAAAACATCTCCTTAGATTCATTATGATACGAAACATCTACACACAACACCTAAAGGATAAAAAATGATACATAGATCAACAACGCAAATGATAGATACAGTAACATCAACTCCATTAAGAAAAATTCATGTTTTGGAATTCAATATACTCAGATTAAAAGTAGGGTAAAGTCTATAAAATAGATAGAATTATTCCTCAAGACACTTTTCCCAAATAAACATGGTGACTTAAGGCTCATTACAATTAGAGCCATCTAGGAACTTTCTTGAAAAAACCTTCTAACTCCCATTATTCCTACATCATATCTATGAGGAATAGCCAAATACATACCGACATCAAGGAAAAGGTTCATATCCTAACCTATAACTATGATACCCTTTTTCAAGAACAATTCTAGATACTTTGGTACACTTACACCTGAACCATCTCTAAAAGTTTTTGAAGGGTGTTTCAAATGCCCACAAGTTGGTGACTTGCACCCAGAATTATATAAGAAATAAAAGGGGATTATTTTTTCAAAGAACACATGGAATAGAAAATATACAAGTTGGTATGATAAAAAATGAAATAGTAAAAAGTATCAAAATCAAATAGGAATAATAATACCCAAATATTACATCATCTAAACACATAACATCTACTAAATTAAATCTAATAAAAACCATGAAACATTCGGATAATATATCCATTTTTACCTCCATCACTCTGGATCCCAAAGGTAAATAAACTCCACCACCTCCAAGAGGAGCATTCCTTTTTCTTGGGCCAAGAAAAATATCATATACAAACACCTAAAGGACAAGGTGCAGTGTGACATAAACTTCTCACAAGGGTTTCTCAATGTGTTTTATAATCAATTACAAAAAATTAAATGAACTATGTTTTCAATTTAAATAAATAATATAATTGTATATAAATTATATGTTTTCAAAAAAACAGGCTCCAATATTCAAAATATGGAAGATATTATAAAATAGGATTAAATAAAGATTTTTTATAAAACATTATTATAATGAAGTTGGAATGAATAAAACAGGAAAAAATATATGGAATATATAATCATTACATCAAACATCTCATAGAACCATGTAATAAACCTTGTGTTACTTTAGTTTTTGGTAATAAGATCCTAACACAACTATTCAGTAATCTTGTCTCAATATGTGTGCACATCCCATGTCTCTTCCCATTGGGACTCCACTCCCCATTGTATAAAACCATTCCACACCAAGTTTATTCCGTTGTTATAATCTTCAATTAATTGATAGGGGTTTATATCCTAGTGTGATTGTCTTAATTACCTATTAAATATCTAGGATCGCATGTTGTCTATTTAGTCAATCAATCAATCATGTGTAGATCAATAATTTCAAATCACTTAAAAATAAAATTACCCACATTTTAGTTTTCAATATTCTCTTCTCATTCTAAAAACCAATTCATAAATTTTCATAAATTCATAACTTTTAAAATCATCATTCAATTTAATCCATTTATCGCAAGATTCAACATCTATTAATTTCATCAAATTAATTTCCAAATCAAGCCATTAATTGTCTCTAATCCAACAAAAAATTAATTCCAATGAAATTATTGGTTTTCAGAATTTCCAAACCATTTTTAAAATCATTCATCAATCATCTCACATATAGTTTTCCAAAAAAACATTAAAAAACTCATTTCATGTAAATAAATCAATTTAAAGATTAAATTATAGGGTAAATTTATTTGGGACCACCTACCTTGAATCATTGATCAAATCCACACTAGTAATAGGAAATGAAAATGAAGAACTAATGAGAAGGATACTGAAAAGGAAATCATAGATAAAAATCCATTAATATCAACCTCTGATCAATTCATCAATAATGAGGTCACACCATTATCAAATAAGTATGGTAGATATAAGGAGAAAACTCTAGAGAGGAAAATAACTAGAGCTTAAATGTTAAACCAATATTCATATAATGAATGAAACCACCAAAAAATCACATGGGAATCTCTAGGGGTTCAAGGTTTGGGAAGAACAAAGAATTAAATATTCTTACGCATTAAAATCCTAATAACTTGATGGGAATGAATAATTAATTACATGAATCCTAGATTCCAGATGAGAATATCTTAAGTGGGGTATATGAAGAAAAAGAAAAGTCATTGGGATAAAATTCCTAATCTAGACCATTTCATGTCATGAAACCAATTCACAGCGTATATATCATTTACATGATGAAACTTTTTGATAGATTATATCATGATACCAATTAATTACATGAATTAAATACATGGAGTGAATCTATCCTGTAGATAATACATGACCATTTAATACAGAAAAAACACCGAAAAGGACTCTAACATAACTTGTACCTAAATAACACCCTCTAAAAATAATGAAAAAATTATACCCAGACTCCATTAATTAAAAAAACATACTTCCCAAAAATTTATTTCATTTTCCATGAAAAAATATCTCCATTAACAAAGGTAATTAAATGCACTAAAAATAAAAAAGATAATCCAAAAAAGAGTCCAGAACTACCTGAAATAAGGTAACGATGTGTTATAGGAATGTTTCATCCCCGGGAGTATAACTATGATACTCGGGGTTTGAAGATTGTGGGGTTGGTCTTTTCCTTGAATCTAGGATTACATTACCTCGTTGATAAGTTCTTTTTCGTCTTCATGGACCAAAATATAATGTGGTATGTTTTCACTCAATGTTATCAAAATATCCCGTAGATGATGTTAAAGGATTATCTCTCGGACTATGAATTTGAAATATCATACTTACTAGAAAAGGGAAATGTAGTTATTTATGCACTAAGAAGGATGTTTGGAGGATCCATTCAAAATTATAAGGGATCCTAGATAGAGATAATGGATTTAAAAGCTCTACATATTACCGCATTGGAGGACGATGGTGAAGGATGAAAGTACCAAATTATTGTTGCAGTACTTAGAGGATTACTAGTGTTGACACTCAAAGGATAAGGTGATTAGGGGTTATTTTGGTTGTGGAAATTCTTTTAATGGGTTTTCAAAGGATGACCAAAATGAGATGTTATTTTAAGATATTTTTTATGTTATTTTTTCAATGTGTGAAGAAGTTCATTGTTATTCTCATAAATAACCCTTATTAAATCATCAAGGTGTATCTAAGAAGTATCACAGATTGAAGAGGAAGATTTGGTGGATCAAGATAGAGTGGATGGTAAAAGAGTTCATCGAATTGTTTTTGGATTATCATTAGGTGAAAGAATAGAACTGTGTCCCTGAAGGGTTATAGAAGCCTTTGGATGTACCTGAGTGGAAGTGGAAGGAAGACTTTATGGATTTTTTTCATTGGTTTACCCGGGTATTAGGGAAAATATGATCCCATTTGGGAGATCATCGACCATGTGAGGAAGTCAAATTATTTTATGGTCATTTTAGAGTCGAGTTTCAAGGATGTTCTTAAAATGTGGTATGTGGATGAGATTTTCAGGATTCATGGGGTACTGAGGAACATCACCTCAGATATGGGTGAAAATGTTTAACTTAAAATTTTGGAGATTATTGAATAGTTATTTTAGTTAACTACTTCATCTTATCACTAATTTTTATCCTCTTATGGATGTAAAGACAAAGAAGACAATAGATATGTTGGAGGATATTTACGGACTTGCAAATTGGGTATTGGGGGATCATCAGTGATGTACAAATCATTTTTATAATTATTAAATATTAATAACTATCTATTGTCCATCAATATGGATGAATTTGAGGAATTATAATGGAATTTGTTTCAATCTCCTTTGTATGGAACTATGGTAGGGGAAGTTAGTAGTTTGTGATCCCAATGTAGTAAAAATTACAATATCAAAGATCCAGGAGGTTTGAGAGTGGTTGATGGTGGTTCAAGATCTCCAAAATCCTTATACTGATCATAGGTGGTTACCCTTGGACTTTAGGTAAGGGAACATGTGTCCCTGAGTAGGTTCCTCATCAGGGTAAGTAGATATTTGGATAGGGGAGTAAGCTCTCTCACTAATTATTTATTAATTTTTAGGACTCTTAATGAAAAAACAAGGTGGCATACCAATTGGTTCTTCTACCATGTCTAGAATGAATTTTTGATGTCTTCCACATATCCAATCTTTATTAGTATATTCATGATTTCTCTTATTTCATTTAATAGGGAGATTTGGATATCAACCATAATGAAACATTCTTGGAGTTTCCAATTTATATTTAGGGTATTCTGTAGAATTTTTTCTGTAAGTGTATCATTTCCTTAATTTTATTACTATTAATGGATAGTGTGTTAGAAGAGTGTTCATCAAATAATTATGTCTAGGTTCATTCTTGCTTCCAAATTCATTTTACTTTGGTGATATAATGTCTGAATTGTTACTAATTGAAGAAATATATTTATCCCTCTTATTGGTTTTGGTTAGTTTGTGTCTTTGTTACCATT
The DNA here is from genome assembly GCA_963277665.1 of Viscum album. Classification (NCBI taxonomy): domain Eukaryota; kingdom Viridiplantae; phylum Streptophyta; class Magnoliopsida; order Santalales; family Viscaceae; genus Viscum; species Viscum album. The sequence continues at coordinate 668,093,065 of OY728141.1, forward strand.
TGAGAGGTATATTACCAAAGAGTTTTATATTTTATAATAATTTGAAACTTTTTTAAGCTCCCCTTTATTCTTATGTAATGTATACTTTTATGTTGTAGTGGTATTCATGAGATGTATCTCATGGGGTGGTTATTTTGACCCTTCCATTTTCTTTTCCCTTTAGATTTGGTTAGATTCTCAAGGATGATAATCATTTTATGGGTATCTAATATATTTACCAGGACCTTATTTCTCATTACATTTTTTGGTTTCTAGTGTTATCATTTTTTGTAGATTCTATTGCGAGTAAATAACTTGTTTGAGAATAAGGCATGACAGTGGCTTGGAGGTTAGTGTTTTTTCATTGGGTTTTGTTTATTGGCTTAGTTTTAGGGTAAGGATGGTGGTTATGGCATAGCATATTGGAGAGTTCATATTTGGTAGTAATATTATTTTGGGGAATGTTTAAGAAAATTTAATGGTTGTGGTGTAATTTTACTGATAGGGTTACCATTTATGATTTTTTTAGGGATATTATTGCATTGGGGTTCAGGGTGGATAGTCTGATATCTATATCAATTTGGGGGAATTTTTAGTTTGGAGATTGGGTTATACTAGATCCTCACCCAAAGATTGTAGTATCTGGTCATTGACACCAACATGGATTCTGTAGGAGGTTGGACTGAGACCCCTCTTCAGTGTAGCAATCTATATTCTATTGTACTTTTGGGTGGAAATCTATTCATTATGTCATGATTAGTATAGTATTTTCATTTGTTTTTAAAAAAATTGGGTATAAATTTGGAAATTTCTTCAAAAACATTATTCATATGATTTCTATCACAACTCTTGAGAGACCTAGGGGTGATTTTTGTAGTCATTTCATATTTAATTATATGTATTTAACCATCAACTATTGGTGATTAACTATTCGAAATCCAAGGCGAGTTATCTTCTTTTATAATTTTATTCATGTCATGACTCATCTCCTGGGGCCCATGTCGTATCTACCCCAATCTCACCTTCCATACGCCAGGGGATGGTGACTAGCATCGAAAGGCGTATTTCGTAAAATGGGAAGGCATTGAATTTAAACTTGTACAAACACGCGGTCTGATAACACGAAAATAAGTGAATGTAAAGTAAACTACTATAGTAAAAAATGAGTGTTGAAAGAAAAAGGGGTTGGAATACAAGCCCAACTGAAAGAATGAGTACAACTGAAAAATAATATCACAACAAAAAGGAACATTACAACTGAAAAATGGAAAAGAAACACCTAGATCATCCACCATGTATCCTACTTGAAGGGTAGATATACCTCACGATTAGTAGTCCCTAAGTTACATCACACCAAACGGTCCACCCTGAATCCTACCTGAATGGTAGGTACAAAACACGATCAGTACTCCATGCATCGCGTCACACAAAATGGTCCACCTCCGAGCACCATCCATTCCTAGCTCCCTCATCCACGATCAATGTCGTACGTCATCTACAAAAGACAAAACAAGGTTTGGGCGAAGCCCGTGTAGGGGTAAGTATAACAATACCTAGAAAGGACCCTGAGACCCCATTGGTCTCCTAAAGTTCCACAAAGGAAAAACCAGAGATCAAGGAATCAACTCTACATAGGTATATGCCCATACATATACCTAAGTTATCAATATATACTCATCTCATACATGAGGTAAGTATACCAAAATGGTAACACCACGAAGGTAGAAGTACCACCCAAGTAACACCATGAAGATAATACCATGAAGGTAAAACACATAGTTCAAACAGAGAATTAGCTCAAACCAGGTTTTCAGTGAATTATAGAAGTAAATATGATTAGTCTCATAGCTAGATCATATTATTCTGTTAAGAGGCACTGCTTCTAAACATACGGATTCTGACCCACATAGGATCAATAGGTACTAACCCCCACAATGATCCACACAGGATCTGACCCACCCAAAGCCAATAGATAACTAACCCCTGCTTACCCACACAAGATCAGTATGCGCTGACCCAAACAAAATTGATGAGATATAACCCACATAGGATCTGACCCACACATGATCGGTATGCGCTGACCCACATAGGATCACTGAGCGCTACCCTCTGTATAATTTTTCTCTAAACTCCCCCTCACTGATCGCCACTGGATTCCTCGCACCATGTGTGCTCGAGTTCTTTAGATTATTCCCTTGAGATATCGGCTATACGTATACCTCCACTAAGCTTTTAAAAGGAGTAACCCAAAGAATCTCCATGTCATATTGGTTTCAATGCGACAGAAGGTGCATCAATCGGATGCTCGGTTTGTGAGTTATAAGCATTTTAGTTCTGGGGGCCCAGTTGGATTCGGGTTTGATCTAGCCCAAATGTACTCCAACTCTCTCCAAAACTCAACATGAGTATAAATAATACTATAGTCTCGATCCAATGACCCCAATGTGGCAGACGGTTCATTAAATGGACGTTCAGTTCTCAAGATATGGCCCTTTTAAGTGTTTCTAGGCCGGGTTGGCCCAGGTCTGGTCCGACCCGGTCAGACCGACCTGGCCCGACCCGGTCTGGGATGGGTTACGACTAGCTCGAACTTCACGACCGATGACCAGCCCAGCCCGCAAAAAGGGGTGGCCCGAAAGGGTGTCCCACAAAGGGGTGGCCCGGCCCGCATGGTTGCACCTGAAAAGGCGGCGTCCCACTAGGGCGGTAGCCCACGGAGCTTCCGCTAGGAAGCTTGAGAGAGCCGCTCCACCGAGATCCCAAAAAACCCAAAGTTCGTTCGGCCTTTGAAGACACGACACCACTTGGGAATCGTCCGATCGCTGCAGAACCCGCTGGAGGTGTGGGATTCGCCTCTTCCACTGCAGCTTCGGGCATGGTCTTATACTCACCAGTGGGGCACAATGATGCACCACCCTTCCCTTCTACGACTGGCCAATGAGCCGGATGCATTCTCCAATTGTCGCGGTGGACGAGTCCCTGCCCCTTTGCACACCGGTGGCGCGTGACGGCGCGCCGAACCTCCTCACTGACCGGTTGGTGTCGGCCGCTATAATGTACGTCGCAGCTTCATGTCGTGGCCTCATCTAGCGGCATGCATTGGCATGTTGCCTCCTTCGTAGTCATTAGGTGTCGTCACTCCATCGGTAATCCATGGAAGGCGCAAGGGTAATAAAGTTGTGGAGGGTATGGGATGAGTTCGTTAGGCCTACTCCCTCCGCATTAGCTCATGATCAAAGGGCGGATAAAATGGGTTTAACAATTCCTTGTATTAAACAACAAAAAACCCCACAAGGATACCCCATAACAACCTCCCACAAAAAGAATGAATCACGGATCAACCCTTTAGTCGGTTAAACCGCATTCTTCATTTAATTTCAAGAATGGGGAAGAATGAGTCAAAAATGCACAATAAAAATAACCCTCTACCTCATAAACCATTAGAGAGTGTCTATAGCTTGAAGGTGGATCATGTTCTTCGTTTCTGCAACCGGTTCCCAGTGATGGCACTCGAGCATCGTCTTTCAGTTTATTGTTCAGTGTCTCCCATCACCTCCCACTATGAACGGCTCCGTCCTATAAGGGTTCGGTGTCACAGTGCTCCTTATGCACTTTGTTTCTTGGCAAATCTATGCTGATACCTCTCCCTAAGCTCCACATATATATGAGAGGGGGTGATAAGTAACAACGTTGGAGTTTAATGGAGCTCATCCATTAAGAAGCTTCCTAATTCCCCAACGACGTCGTTACTTAGGGTTGGTAGGTTAATCCATTTATTGTCTTAACACATCATTGGCCCCACCCCCTTTACTTTCCCGTTGGAGGATATTAAATAAAATAAAAACATTATTTTATTTCATTTCTTTTAAAAATTCACCAAACTTAACTTTTTCTCAAGACCTACTACAGTCAAAGTAAATCCTCCCATAAGAGAATCATGGCACTGTGGATTCAATGGTTCCCTCATATTTTTAATCCGAGCAATGGCTCAAAAGTTAAAAAACTCCACTCACGTGTTTACTGAACGTACCCAAAAAAATTCAATAAATTATTAACGTTCACCCTTGACCCGCACCGATTGAGGTTAGGCTACTCCTAAGGAGAACACTCCCCAGTGAACCCAATGTTACTCTCATATTTTCAATCCAAGTTACCATTTAGAAGTTGTGGATTTTAAAATAAAATAATTGTCACTTAATTATTTTATCTACAGCCAAAAATTAACTTTCATGGGTGTCCCATGCCATCCAATGTTAGTATCCGCCTAAGGAAAGTATACCCTCACGAGTTCAGCGATGGTCTCCAATTTTCAATCCAAGTTACCATTTGTGAGTTATAATCATTTAAAGAATAAAATAATTTTATTTAATTGTTTTATTTATAGTTATGCCATTTTTAGGGTTTTCTCATAGGAGACCTACGCCAACTAAACTTATGTCGCACCTAGGGTAAACCCACCATCTTAAATGCAATGGTGCCCTCGGATTTCTGATCTGGGAAATCATTTAAGAGTTATTCAACTATTTTAGGAAAATTTCTTACGTGCACTAATTAAAGCTTAACAAAACTTCGACGAATCATTCTAGGCACTCCGGGCCTCAGAATCATGCACTTTCCGATTTTGTGGTCTTGAAATAATTCCATATAATTAAAAAAAATATACAAAAATTCTAGGAAATTAAATTATCCCCACCTTATGGATTTACATCCCCAAAATCGAAAATAAAGGAAAAACAAATAAATGATGGTACTGAGAACAAATATGAGCCTTCTACTCCCATGTGCTCTCTTAGAGGTTCTCGTGCTTCCAGAAAATGTGAACCAGATGTATCAGCCACTCATGAAGGACCTGGTCCTGTCGATCCTCATACTCCACTGAGAACTCCGTAAAAGTCACCCCATCGTCAAAGTTCAACTCTCCCTAGTTGATAAAGTGTGATGGATCATGCACGCATCTCCTCAACTGTGACACATGGAAAACATTAAGCACCTGGTGAATCTGTGGGGAAAGAGATAGATGATATGCCACCTCTCCCACTCTTCTGAGAATATAGAAAGGTCTGATGAACCATGGAGATAACGTGTCACCCCAGAAAAATCATCACAAACCTCGTTAAGGTGATACCCATAGGAAGACATGGTCTCCCTCCTCAAACTCCAAAGGTCTCCACCTCCTATCAGCATAAGACTTCTGCCAGCTCTGTGCAGTCTTCACTTACTGACAAGTGAGGCATCGTGATACAAACTCTACCACTACTTCCATCATCCCTGGCCACCAGTACTGACTCTGGTGGTCCTGGTATATCTTCTCCACTCTAGGATGTACCGTTAAAGGGGGTGTATGGATCTCCCTGAACACCTCCTCCCAAATCATCACTGGTACCATGGTGTGTCCTCTAAATATGATGAAATTCTCCCCAACTTTAGAGAATCATTCAGGAGACCATCCTGAGGATTTTCGAGCACGTCGAGTCTCACAGTCAATGTCTCATGTTGTGCCCCCCCCCCCCAAAAAAAATTTGTTGAAGAATTAGGGGAGTGACAATCATAGAATGGAGGTAAGCTACTCCATCTTTATCCATGAAGGGTATTCGCACCGCGTCAAGCTCCTCTGACACCTCACTCAGTAGTTGTAGACTAGACCTCATGCTGAGTGTGTCTGTTACCATGTTCTCCTTCCCTGGAGTATATACTATATCAAGTTCATAGCCCTAAATGAACTCTAGCCATCGTCGATGTCTCAGGTTCAGGTCCTTATGTGAGAAGACACACCTGATACTCTTATGATTAGAGTAAACAGTAAACTATACACCCATCAAGAAATGTCACCACACCTTCAAGGTGAAGACCACTGCTGCTAACTTGAGGTCATGGGTAGTATAGTTCTGCTCATGTTGTCTCAGCTACCGTGAGACATAGGTGATCACTGCTCGCTCCAGCATCAAGAAACACCCAATTCTAGTCCCTGATGTGTCGTAGTAGAATACATACACAACGCACTATTCTGGTAGGCTTAAGATGGGGGCACTTGTCAGTCTCTGCCTCAGCTCCTGAAAGCTCTGATGGAATCTCTCTATCCACATAAAGGGTTGCCCTTTCTTTGTCAATGCTGACAAGGGTTCCACAACTCTGTAAAAGTCAGTCAAGAATCTTCGGTAGTACCCAGCAAAAGTAGAAGTCCCTCTCACTTTATATAGGTAATCCTAGAAAGATCTTTTGAAAAGATGTCCCCACACTCTGTCACTCCTGTTGGGAACTGAAAACTCAAAACTCCTACTACCACGAGGGTTACTCTGGCCAACTCAAGTGTGATCGGTTGAACCCTTTTATGCATGAGTTTATCTTGTGCTTCCTGGGTTTCCTTTTTCGCTAACTAAGGAAAATCTCATTACAACATTGTAGATAAACCAAAACCTTTTTTTCTAATATATTCAATCAGAATATGAACTATGGATGTCTTGTCCATACCCAAACTAACGTTGTAAGGCCTTGAAAGTACCACCAAGAGGTTCCAACCAAAACTCTCACCTCAAGGTTTAGATCACATCATCAACATGAGTGTGATTATCAATTCTCCTCCCAAATTTATCTCCATATGTAAGGTTCAAGTCAACGGTTTAACCCGAAACTCTAGGTCTTGGACAAGATTGGTGGAAAGAAAGAATTATTGGTACCAATGTCTATTAATACAACATCTAGTAGTAGACACAGACTGTACCTCAAATTATTCCTAGAGCTCTTGGGTCACACTTTTTGACTACATGCTGTTACTCCCTTCCCCTGTCCTCTAGCTCCCTAAGCCTATTGGGGACCAATAGGGGGTTGGTTGTAACATGTCAAAATGTAAACCCCCTCATGCTGCTCTCCTAGCTCTGCTTCCACGTCTACAGCCCTGCAGATTCATCTGTCCCAATCAAAACCTCTTCCCAAAACATTTTACATGCCCAGGTCTTTGAGACTGGCGTCAGTTTCCTGCTTTCCCACTATTAACATTCACTGGATGCATTCTCTAAACCAATGAACATTAAACAAAAAAAAGTTCTCTCTAGAACCATACCATAATTAGGAATGCATATAGGAATAGTGATGGATCAGATATCCCTAAACACACCTCTCTCGGAGGTCCAATCCCTGAAGCACTGATCGTACTGTATTCATCGAGTACCTGGGATGGACGGTATGCCTCGATGAATACTCAGCTACTGACATGTCGTCCTGCTAAACCTGTAGAATCTCTAGGGAACTCTCATCCCTTATCTCTTTATGGAAAGAGACCCCCTTAACTGAGGAAGATTCTCAAGCTTGTCCATACAAAAGTCACCCCTTTTCAATATCAGGGTAACCTAAACCCTGTCATCATCCTGCTGAGCCACATAGAAGGATCTCTACCAAGACCACCATCTGATTGAATGGTTCCTTGGATAGATGGAAACTAGGCTACCTCCTCAAGAAAATCCTTAGCTACCTATGAGTGGGGCTCACCTTGGAACTTAAGGGGTATCTGATGTTGAAACACGTGTAAGGCACTAATCCTACATGTGTCCGCTACCAGTACTTCCAGTTGTAAGAGTAGACCAATGGGTAGTGATATAGCTGACACACTACCTGAAGGTACTATATCGGGCAATGGTCCAAGTACTAAAACCTCATTACCATATGGACCATCCTCATGGTCACATACTAGAAAAGACTAGTAGCTAGGATCACCATCTACTAAACCAGTGTCCCAAGTAAGTGGAAAAATAGAGCCACAGCCTCCATCCGGTCCTCAACTACCTGGGAATTTGTCTCGCCTCGAAACCGCGGAGGCCTCTTCCGCTAGAACTCAAGAAATGCGCTCAGTCGACATGCACCATCTGCTGGTGTGGCTAGTGGAATCTGCTTCCCAACGGGTGGTGGTGCTACTTCTACACCACCCGAAGGTGCTAACACCGTAAGAGGGCCCTACATTGAGGCCTCATCCCTCGGTGGTCCGTCATTGTGTACCCTCTCAGGAATCCTAGCTGGTAGTCTAAGTCATGGAATCCTTATAAACAATAGGTTCACCATGGTAATTAAGTTATACCCGGTGAGCTGACTCCAAACAAATCACAAGAAAAACTCTTAAAAAACACACGTAATATGTGTTTCAGTTTATTGAGTTGGAAACAAGAATTAAGGGTCTGTGTGTATGGATGTGTTGGCCGCGGTACCAACACTGGACTCCCCAAACTGAAAAACACACTCATAACACTTAACACTATTGCCACATAGAAAAGATCAGAGTCCTAGAACTTCGGTAGAACCAAACTCTTTTTATACCACATTGTCATGACCCATCCCCGGGGGCCTGTGTCATGACTACCCTAAGCCCACCCTCCATGGGCCAGGGGTTGGTAAATAGCACCGAATGGTGGATTTTCTAAAATTGGAAGGCGTTTCCTATAAACCTATACAAACACATAGTCCAAGAGTATGAAAATAAGTGACTGTGAAGTAAACTGTTGTAGTAAAAAGGAGTCCTGAAAGAACAAGGGGCCGGAATACAAGCCCAAATGAAAGTATGAGTGCAAATGAAAAGTACTAATACAATTTAAATGAACAATACAACTGAAAAAGGGAAAAGCATCTCCCGGATCTTCTACCACAAATCCTACCTGAAGGGTTGGTACAACTCATGGTCAGTAGTCCCTGCAGCACATCACATCAAATGGTCCACCTTAGATCCTACCTGAAGGGTAGGTATAACTCATGATCAGTAGTCCCTACGTCGCGTCACAACAAATGGTCCACCTCCGAGCACCATCCAGTATTGGCTCCCTCAGCCTTGATCAATGCCTTATGTCGTCTGCGTAAAACACAAAAAGTTGCAGGCGAAGCCCGTGCAGGGTTGAGTATAACGATAATCAGTAGGGACCTCGAGACCCTGTAGGTCTCCTAAAATTCCACAAAAGAAAATCCACAGAGCAAGACATCAACAATACTTAGGTATATGCCCATACATATACCTATGTAATCAATATATACTCATTTCATACATGAGAGAAGTATACCACAGAAGTAACACCACGAAGGTAGAAGTACCACATAAGTAACACCACGAAGATAGGACCACAAAGGTGAAATACTTAGTTCAAACAGATCCTCAGCTCAAACAAGGTTTTCAGTGATGTATAGAAGTAAATATGATTAGTCTCAAAGCTAGATCATCTTATTCTATCAAGAGGCACTGCTTTTGACCATACAGAGTCTGACCCACATAGGATCAATAGATACTAACCCCCGCAATTATCCACACAGGATCTGACCCACCCAGAGTAAAAAAGGTAACTAACCCCCACAGACCCACATAGGATCTGACCCACACAGGATTGGTATGCGCTGACCCACACAGGATCACTCAGCACTGACCCACACAGGATCAGTATGCGCTGACCCACATAGGATCACTGAGCACTGACCCACATAGGATTTTACCCACATAGGTTCGGTATGCGCTGACCCACACAGGATCACTGAGAGCTAATTTCGGTATGATCTGTCTCAAACCTATGCCTCACTACCAGCCATTGGATTCCTCGCACCCGGTGCGCTTGAGTTACATAAAATCTACCCTCGAGATATTGGTTGTACCACGACCACCACTAAGCTCCGCAATGGAGTAACCCAAAGAACCTCCATGTCGTAAGGGTTCCAAAAGCCACAGACGGTGCATCAATCAGATGCACGGTCATGACTTATAAGGGTTTTAGTTCAGGGGGCTCGGTTGGATTCGGGTTTGATCCAACCTAGCTATAATCAAACTATCTCTAAAACTCAACATGAGTATACCAAAAAGTGCCATCTCGATCCAACGATCCCAATGTCGTAGGCAGTTTGTCAAACAGACGTCTGGTTCTCAAGATATAGCCCTTTAAGTGTTTCTGGGCCCGGTTGGCCTGGGTCCGGTCTGACCCGGTTGGACTGACCCAGCCCGACCAGGTCTGGGCTGGGTCATGGCTGGCTTGGCCTGCTGAGCCAAGGTCTGGCCTGATCCGCAAAAAGGGGCGGCCTGTAAGGGCAGCCCAGCCAGCAAGGGGGCGGCCCGCAATGGCGGTGGCCCACTATGGCGGTATCCATCTAGGGCGGTGGCCTTGTTGGGTGGCATCCTGGGTGGGAGGCAGCTCAGTTGGGCTGCATCCCTCTAGGGTGGTGGCCCGCTAGGTCGGCGGCCCGCTATGGCGGCGGCTCAGTTTGGTGGCGGCCCGGTTGGGTGTCGGCCCACTAGGGTGTGGCCCGCAGTGCTTCTACCAGGCAGCTTGGGAGAGCCGCTCCCCCGAGATCCCAAACTGCCAGAGGTAGTTTAGCCTTTGAAGCGGTGGCGCCACGTTGGCATCGCCCGGTCGCTGCGGAACCCGTCGGAGGTGCAGGTTCTACCTCCTCTACTTCAACTTTGGCCGCAGTCTCCTACTCTCCAGCTGCGTACAACGGTGCGCTGCCCTTCCTTTATGTGGTCGGCCGACGAGCCGGCCACCTTCTCTGACTTCTGCGACTAACGAGTCACGGCACCTTTGCACACCAGCAACACGCAACGACGCGCCACACCTTCTTCGCGACCGGCCGGTGTCGGCCACTCCGATGTTCTCCATAGCTTCGTGATACAGCCTCCTCTTTCATAATGCATTGGTGTGTTGCCTCCTTCAGAGTTGATTGGTGTCGTCTCGCCGATGGTATTCCATGTAAGGCGCAATGGTAACAAAGTTACGGAGGGTTTAGATCGGGTTTGTTAGGCCCGCACCCTCCGCGTTAGCTCACGATCAGAGGGAGGATAAAATGGATTTAATAATTCTTTGTATTAAACAACAAACAAACCCCACAAGGATACCCCTTAACAACCTCCTGCAAAATGAATGAGTTTCAGATCTACCCGTCAGTCGGTTGACCCGCGTTCTTCGTATAATTTCATGAATGGGGAAGAGGGAATAAAAAATGCACAAATGAAATAACCCCTACCTCTTAACCCATTGGAGAGAATCTGCAGCATAAAGGCAGATCGTGTTCTTCACTTCCGCAACCGGTTCCCAACGACAGCACTCGCACGTCGTCCATCGGTTTGTGGTTCGGTGTCGCATGTCACCTCCTGCTACGATCAGCCATGTCCTCTAAGGGTTCGGCATCGCGGCTCTCCTTCGGCAACTTTTTGCTTGGTATAGCTGTGCCGATAACCCTCCTTAATCTCCATGTATATAGGAGAGGGGGAGGGTAAGTAACAACATTGGAGTTTAAGGGGGCTCATTAATTAGGAATCTTCCTAATTCCCAAATGACATTGTCACTTAGGGTTGGCAGGTGAATCCATTTATTTACTTGACACATCGCTTTCCCCACCCCATTTACTTTCCCGTTGGAGGATATGAAATAAAATAACAAAATTATTTCATTTCATTTCTTTTAAAAATTCGAAAAACATAAATTTTTCTCCAAACCTGATGTGGTCAAAGTAAAGCCTCCCTTAAGCGAATCCTGGCGATGTGGATTCAATGCTTCCCTCATATTTTTAATCCAAGCAACGGTTCAAAAGTTAGAATATGCCACTCACACATTTACTAAAGGTACCTGAAAAAATGTTCAATAAATTATTAATGTTCACCCTCGACCTGCTCCAATCTATGTTAGGCTCTACCTAAGGAGAAAATACCCCCAACTAACCCAACGATACTCTTTTATTTTCAATTCGAGTTACCTTTTTTCAGTTATAGATTTTAAAATAAAATAATTTCCACTCAATTGTTTTATTTACATCCAAAAAACTAACTTTCACTGGTGGCTCACACCGACCAATGTTAGTATCATCCTAAAGAAAGAATACCCTCACGAGTTCAGTGGAGGTCTCATATTTTCAATCTGAGTTACGATTTTTGAATTATAAGCATTTGAAAAATAAAATATTTTTATTTAATTATTTTATTTAAGGTTGTGCCATTTTTTTGTTTTATCACAGGAGACCTACGTCAACTAAACTTAAGTCACGCCTAAGGTAAACCCACCATCCTAAAAGAAATGGTGCCCTCAATTTTCTGATTCAAGCAACCATTTAAGTGTTATTCCACTTTTTCATAAAAAATTATTACGCGCAATAATTAAATCTTAAAAAAATTCGACGGATCATTTCAGGCACTCCGGGCCTCAGTATCATGCACCATCTGATTTCAAGATCTCAAAATAATTCCATATAATTAAAAAAATATGAAATTTCGAGATATTACAATTCTTCTAAGAAACTATTTATTTATTCATTTTATAGGAATGTGGTAGTCGATTAGGGTTTTTTTAATGTCCTTGGGTTTCATTCATGTTGGGGAAATCTAAGATCATGTTTCTGATATGACCTCATTGTAATTTTGGTCTTGTGGGTGTTCCTTGTCTTCCTTGTCATTGTGCATTTATTTTGAAAGTTTTGATTAAGGTATGGGGTCCAATGTATCTACTTATTTTTTTGTATCTATGGAAATTTCAATACTTTTTCCATACATTAGATGGTATTAATTAAAATAAATAATATAGTAATTTAGGTTTAATTGAAATAAAATTGAAGGATGTGGATTCATATGTGATAATAGTTTTGATCCGTTTTCCATGGATATTCTTTAACTTGAACAAATAAATTGTTATGGTTTATATGTAGTAGTTATTCAAAGTAGTTTACCATTTATATTATTGATTTATTTAATTATCCAAATAAAAATGTTAAACGCTTATATATTAAAATGAATCATTTGTGCATAAATCTATAAATTTTTTGGAAGTGATGATGAAAGTGATAATGAAATGATATGAAGGAACACTTGAGATTTGAAATTGTGGAAATTTCTAATCCAAAAATCTAATAATATGTATTTTTTGGTTTTTTATCACTATGACTATGTGGATCTTGTGGGGATTGTATGATTATTTTTGTTACTAGTTTTTCCATGGTATGTGTTGGATATTAGGGTTACGGTTGGATAGAATGGGATGTGTAATGGGAGTTTTTATAGTGGTTTGTTAATAATTTTTATTATTAGAGGGACTGTTTTCTATGATGGATTTGAATGATATTAAATTATTTAATATGATTTGGATGGGATTGTGTGTTTTGGAAATTGGTTATTGTTTCTCGGTAGTTATGGATTGTGGTAGGTAATGGAGAACATGAATTGACATGGGATGGAATTTAATGGTAATGGATGGTAATGTTATAAACTACTGAAATGAATGGATTATTAATATACTTAAACATGATATAAAGTTATAATGGTTTCTCATTTAAAATGGAATCAAAAATCTTAATAAATAAAACTACGTAAAAAACTAATGAATATAGATTTTTTTTAAATTAATAAACGGTGAATTCGATTTTGGGATGTGTGTGTATAGTTTATTTTTATATTGGACTACATTTTGGGTTATCATTGGTTGGTCGAATATGTTTTGGTAAAATTTGGTAGAATTATTATTGTATTAGTGTTATTTTTGTAAACCCAGAGGCTAGGAATTGTTTGAGATTAGCCTCTCTTGTATTTTCTTATGATTTTCATACTCACCACACCTGAGTCAAGTATTTAATGTTGATGCCAAAAAAATTATGTTCCAGGTGTTTTCCCCAATATCATGGTTGGTGAATGAGGATGGATGGATTCCCCTTGTTCCCCAATATTTATTTTGTATCAATACATTATTTTGGTTGGCAAACACAATTAGTGTTACTACACATAAACATTATTTTAATTACTGGTAGTTTTGGATATGATGTGTGGTGGGAGTTATGCGTGGAAGGAGGTGGGAATGAGGTTGATTTTCTTAATGTTTATGGTACCCTAAATCACTAGATATGAGATGAATTAATGATGATGAGGTTATGATATGGATATATTTACTAATCCCAACATAAGATATTGGTCCTTGAAAGGGTGGGGTGGGGAGGGATGTGAGCTAACCCACATTAAACTAATCATGATATATAATTATTGGTTAAGGAAGGTATAGAATCACGAGATATCATACATCGAGTCTTCAGAGAAAAACCCATGGGGAAGTGGTTGTGGGGAACCTTACCTATACACTTTTAGCACAATTTTACTTTCTTGAATTAGTTACATGTCTAGTGAACCTTGATGAGTTTGGGAATGGTAATTGTATGGTTTTAGGTGCATGTTATTTCGTCTATTTATTAACTAGATCATTCATATTCTCAATTAACATTTTTATAAGAGATATTTGTTATGATCATAATCAGTATACTTTTCATTCCCAATAATATTATATACAACTTATTTTAGACTTCTATGATGGTTTCATAGACTGATTTGGGCATTAATATATTGGAGACTGGATCTATTACAGAGTGTCTACCTTAGGTATTTTTTGGTATTTTATTTTTGATAATTTTTACTTGTATCAATTGAAATATATTATGGAATGATTATTATTTTATATTTATTATAGGGTGTTGATTGGGGTTTATTTATTATATTTTTGTTATTAATGAGGGTAATTACTCTCATTGTGTGTTTTATACCCTCAGTTTTAGTCACCAACATGAACCTTATTTGAGATAGGTCTTAAGGGTCACTAAACTCTTCACTACAAGTCCATGAGGGGTTACCATTGGGGATGGTTAATGATATTAAACCCATTTTAAAACTTATATCATTTATTTTTTTTACACTATAAAAAACCTTCAATCAAATAATATGTTATGTATCACTAGTAACATATCCTTCACTACTTTCTTCACAAACTCAATATTATACTTTTATTATATATCTTCTATTAATTCAAATAAATACCATAATATGGATGTAATATTTTTATACACATTATAATATATTCTATAATAATATCCATTAATTAGTAAAACCAAAAATATATTATTTTTATAATCATGTCACCTATTGGATATCATCATCATTGGTTAATCATTATCTTAATTACTATTTGAAAATTTTATTATTTGTTGAAAATAAATCAATCCATCAACTCATAGAAAAATCCATGATTTAATACACTCTTTATTCATTAACTCCCTTTAATTGACATTGAAAAGTATTTGTAAATATTTCAATTAACATCACATATGATTTTTGTAGAAACTAATTCATAAATAAATCACAAGAAAATAAATAAATAATTGACTTATTTCTTTAATAAAAAAACATATAAAACGTTTGAATGATGAACTAAATTAAAATTCATTTATTGTTAAAAATTATTAGCAAGTATTTCAGTCCCATAGAAAAGAAATAAATTTAATCCTTATCATATTGATGGAAATTAAAGACATTGACACAAAGATTCACAAATTTAAAAGGAGTGAAAAACTATATTAAGAATAATTTTTCATATTAGTAATGTAATGTGATTACACTAATTGAATAGATTATTTTAATTTTTTTACTTAGTGTAAATTTAAAAAAAATATTAAATTTGAAATAATTCATTTTTAAACACCAATAAATTGAAAAATATCATATTTTTTAAGAAATATTTCAATGCGTGTATTGAAAACACTATGTAGTACTCTAAAAAATATATATAATTTTAAAAAAAAACTGTTTGATCATAGGATTGATATTGAGATTTTTAATAAAAATTAGTTTCATGATGATGCTTAGTCTTACCCCCATACTTTAGGATAATTCATAATATATTTTCTTTCTTTCCTATGATTATATAATTTCCAAAACTTATTCAAAAAATTTTATTTGTTTCTACTCAAACCGTATTTACTTATTATATTTATTCTATAAAAAATTATTTAATATTATGATTATATAAAATAATTCATTTCCAATACAGTTATAATATCCTATGTTATGATTTTACACAATAATTAATTTAAAACTTCATTTCATAGAACAAACTCAAAGAGTAAAAAATAAAATCTAAAATATATAAAAGGATTAATAATAGGCTTATTATGATTTATCAAATCATGTTTCCTCTAAGTTAAACACTTCCTTATCAATGGTGATATAAATTTGAAACTCCCATAATATATTTTTAATTCCAACATATGTGTAAATCTATAAATATATAAAAAACATCTTATATTCTAATATATAAGATCATATAATAGTGAATATCCTAGTTTCGATCTCATAGAGGTTATATTAATCCCATGAGTACAATGTTTATTAAACCAACACAACCTTCAATTATGAGTGATTTTTTTAATAAAAATATAATTAAAACTAAAAAAACATTAATTGAATTTTTATTTTAATTTTATGATATCAAAAATCATAAATCAGTATATTTGAAAGTTTTTAATGAATAATTAGTTTTTTCTAGAATTAGATCCAAACAATTCCTTGGTATTGGTATTAATTATCCACTAACTAAATAGGGACACACCTTTTTCTATAGGATAAAACACTTCAATAAATAGGTGATCTAATCTAGTGCTTAAATGTATATAATTTTGATTTATGTAATGTCCATGAAAAAACATATATAATCTAGTTTGAATATGATAATGTAAACCTTAATTATATTTACAATGATCAAGAAAATAAAAAAATATATTTATATAGATAAAAATATAAGCATGAAAAATCAAAAATATATATATTAATAAAATTTATAATTAGTTTAATGTATGCATCCTTCCATCACAATAATATAACAAAATTATTATCAATTTGTAACTTGTTGATTACCTATGAAATAATAGAGAAAAATCTGTAATTGCATGGAATAAAAATGACCTATGATTTTAACATTATATTAAATGGTAGGAAAATTACATAAATAGTTCAATAATGGTTTTCCAAATATCCCTTAAAAGTTTAATTTATCTATAATGTTCCTCCATAATTTCACCTGTGGAACTTACTTGAATTTATAAAAATTGTGCATCAAAAATATGCCACACCATGGGAATCTTTATAATCCTTGTATTTTTTATATTTATACAAACTTTTGAATCTCCCGTGAATTAAAACCTATTATAAATTATTTGACTAGGTATTTTATAATTTTTATATTTAAATAAGAAGAACAAATAGAATTTTATTTAACAACTATAGATTGTTTGTCTTGTAAACAAATAACACAATGTTCAACAATATTTATTTCACATTCCACCCAACATAAATGGGATGAATTATATTAGAATAAAATTATTAAATGAAAAAATATTATAATAAATTAAAAATAATTACATTTAGAAGATAAATTGTTTAGAGGAGTTAATATTGAAAAATTTTATTTCTAATAAAACTAGTTTTTTTTTTAATTTTCCATTATTCTATTAAATGACAAATTTAAAAATTTTAGTATTATAATTTTATAAAATAAACCTCATTTCTCAATATATAATATCATGTTTTAATTATCAATAATTTTTTAATATTTTCTAAAAGGTTTATTTTTTGTTAAAAATGTTGGATTTATGAAAATTATAATTTCCATGATTTTATCACTATGTAAGCATAACATAGAAGCATTAAAAACCATTAAATTAATCCAATATTAAATTAATAAAAAAATTATTCATTTTAATAACTCTTTTCACATAGAGAACCTATGAGAAAATAATTCTATAATAAAAATAAAATGATACTTTAATATAAAAATTGTTTTTTGAAATCTATTTATATTAAGTATTATGAAGGTGATGTTTTATTTTGTATGTAAGAAACGTGTTTTATATGTGGAAGAGAACCTTTTTTTAATTATTTAGTTGTATCCTAATGGAAGTCCCTAGTAGGGTCATGGTGGAAATAGTGGTGTCCAGGGCATGTATTATTCCTAGAGCATGAGATTTTAAAGGAAACTAGGTTGCACGGTTAGTGGAGACCGTGTGGGGTGTTTCGGTGCACAAAAGACGGTGCAAAGTTTTCCTTAACCATGTGACCCGGGAAACACGTCTGTGTGATTGATATAAGGTTTTTTATCGATGGAAAACACATCATTGAATCATTATTTGTGTAAATGAGCTACATGAACATGTGAGGTTGGTCTTGAGGTAATGATGGGTGTACGGTTGGAACATAGTTTTTTCAATCGTGTGGCCAATCCATGTGACCCATTTCAAAAAGGGGAAATGACCATTTTTACCTTATTTCAATAAATTTATCACCCACTGTTTATTTATCATTTCTATTTTTCATCTTCTTCAAATCCTTTAAGAGATATTTAATCCTTCAACCTGGGATTTAATCTCAATTCACCATCGATCATTTGAATCAAGACATGTTCATCTTGTTGGAAACATGCCGATGAGTTCTATAGTTCTATTTCACATTTCATTGTTTTAATTGCTATCAGTGATGTTATTTTTTATGACCTTATGCCCTATTTTCTGGTCATTCATTCATTATTCCATTTTCATCTTATTTGGATCGATTCATAGGTAAGTACTTGATGAGTGTTCTTTTACCAAGATATGGTAGGGGTTCTTGTGATTTTCCCTTAAAATTAGTGTATTTATATGTTTGTAGTTGTGGTGCTGGTATATTATTCTAGGAAAGGCTCATAAATTGAATTGGTATTTAAATTTAATATTTGGGCTAGAACAATATGAACCAAGATACACGGGGAGGTGTCATTAAATGTTAAGTACTTCAAATTTGAACCACACCTTGGGTGCATTGTTAAATTAGATTAGACCACTCTGGGTGGATTTTTTTATTTACTCATCGTTGAGTTGTAGCCTTTTCCCTTTTATTTAGGGATGTCATATAAATTTCTTGAATTGTAAATTTAATTGAATGAAGGAATAAGGGAATGGAAGACCATGTATCGAGGCCTTTTCCATTATTCAATATCGCTTATTCTTGAGACAAACATCAAAATTGAAATGGATAATTAAAATGTATGGAAGGATTTTTGTGATTCTAGGCCTTATAAGACTGTGTTACTATTTAAAACATATTTTAAGGTGATTTATTTTATATTAATTTTGATGACCAATTGGGTTAAAATTTGATCTTATATAGTAATGTTAGACATTGGTCGCATGAACATTTTCTTATTGACATGTTGAGACTGAGAGGTGGGTTCCAATTTAGGATCAACATAGACAGACTCTTCTATATTGATTAATTAAATTATTACAGTGAAATAATTATTATACACCTTTTGTGACACATGGTTTTTCATATGAATTCCATCAATATCCTAATTTGACTACTGTTTTATACATGCTTGAGTGATACGTCGACTCCTTATGGACTTCCAAGGATGAACTCAAGATGTAAGATTATGATATATTTACTAGTGATACATTGACTCCTTTATGGACTACCAAGGATGGAGTTTGAGGTATGATTATTACATATGTACTGAGTGACACTTGGGCTCCCTTTATAGACAACCAAATATAGACTCATTTGGAGATGACATTAAACCACGCCTAGAGTGATACCATTATTCCTGTAAAGAATTCCTTGGATGGAATTTTAGGTTGATGGTATCCTATTATACCTAGAGCGATACCTATGATCAAAATTTTGAATATCAAAGATGGGCTAAGTTCACATTAAAATTGAATAAAAAATAAATGATTTTTACAATGTGTCTACCAAGAAAAAGTATATGTTTTGGATTTGGTGATAGTATTAATTTATGAAGGCCTTATTATATGAGTTTCTCATATATGAGTTATGGGTAATGATTGGGTTATGATACAGGTCTCTAGAATTGTTTTTAAATTAAAACATGATTTGAATGATTATTATGAGATAGTGTGGATTAGGCTCAAAAAGGTAGTAGAGGATAAGTTTTCCATGGGAGGACGAACCTATGTGGGTTATTTATATATTTAACTTAATTTGTAGCTTTATTATTACCATCACACTATTTATTATATATTCATCGATTGGATGTAATTACACACCATTCATGGTTGCTTAATGATTTTATCTCACACTCTATTCGGGCCACTTTTATGGTACCTAGATAGACTTCATGGATGCATGTAGGGATAGGGGAAAGCAATTTATTGTTGATACTTGATTTATTGTTGCATGAGAGATAGGGACCGCAAAACCAAGATATAGATCCTGATGATATATAGGTATAGTTCCATGATGGTTATTTGGAACATTTCATAAATGTATTATACTAGATGCATATTTCCATGTATTACCTATATAATTTTTTTATATCATTCCATGATAATTAGCTTCTATATGACATTTATTGATATATTTATATGATGGATGTTAATCTTCCACTTCTTAGTTATTCATATAATTCTACTATTGAGTGATATGGTTTTGACATTGTGCTACACTCTGATAGTGAGGTTATATTCTCCCTATCATTACTCCTTGAACACTCACTTCTAGTCAACTACCTCTAGTATATAGGGATGTGCGCTTGAGGCCATAGGGCCCATCAGTTTCAATTATTATTTATTGATCCTGGTTTGGGACATTATAAAATTGTATTAAATGACTATTTTACTTTCCTTACTATTTTAGGATAGTAGAAAGGGTAAATAGGAAATGTCAGAATTTGGTTAGGAGAATGTGCATGTGAGTAGATAACCCACATATTGTGAAAATCTAAATTAATTTGGATGGGAAACATTTTTCATTATTTTACTTATTACAGTTGTCTTGAATTCACCATTGGGTTATGCACTTTATGTTTTATATTCCTTATGATTACATATTTTTACCCATGGATGTTATGGAAAGAAATTATTTCATCATTCGTCATTCTAAGCACTTCAATATTTATATGTCATTCATTATTCTATTCCATGTTTACTTGCTATGTGAATCTTGTATAGCATTCTTATTTCCTTTATTTATATTTCAATGAAATAGTTCTAAAATTTAGTGCAGATACATGATAAATAAATTGGTGGGATTAAATGTATGCCACACTTCAATTTATATTCTTTATGGGACCTTATAAATATGAAATGGTGATCAATATAATTCATCCTTTTACAAAAAAAAATTATAAAGTAGATTTATTTTTAATGGAACTAAATTCTAGAATAAATTTTTACCATTAAATAAGGATACCAATTTCAATTGAAAGGATGTTTTCTTCTATAAATTTCAATTGAAACTCTATATATCGAGACCTATGATATATAGTTGAGATCTTGACCCTGACCATACTTTAGTAGTGGTAAGTTGGTAGTGTCTCTTTCTTATCTTATGATTCTTATGCCACCCAGACCTAGGTCTAGGAGTAGGAACATGGGTGTGACTTATATATAGAAAATCTTGTTCTTAGTAGTTGTTAAATCTTATATTGATGCATTTCTTTGGTATTTGTAGGGATATTATATCGTGATGTCCTTAAGTCATTCACTATGAGAATGGGGATGCACATACTCTAAAGGAGGTGTGCCCATAGTCACTAATAGAACCTACCATAGTGCCTCATGCAGAACTGCCAGTTATACCTGACATGGGTGATGACACCTAATTTGAAGATAGTTTCCTTTCCTTTTTTCAGGTCATTCATGCAGACCCATGACCTGGCCCGACTATGGAAGAGTTTATGAGTGATTTTCAGTAAGATCATCTTCCCATGTTTTTGGGGGAAGGCAGGTAATAGGCTACAGATTCATAGTTGGGGGCCATGCTATCTATTTTCAAGCACATCGAGACAACTCCTGAGAGGAGAGTGAATCTTGAAACATATATTCATTGGTATTCCTCTAAGAGATAGTGGTATGTTATTACTCATATATATCATCATTGAGATATGTATTAGATGGATTTTCATGCGTCTTTATATGATTATTTCTATCCTAATATGTTGATGTCAATTAAATCCTAAGAGTTTATGGATTTGGATAAGGTCTAATTATTATCCATGGACTATTCAGACCATTTTACAGATATTCAGTGTTTCATACCTATTTTTGTTAGGTGATGAGTTATCTAAAGCTAAGATATTTGAGGATGGTATCAAGTATGAAATTTGATCATAGGTGAATGTATTTTGGATTACTACCATGTTTGTGATATTAAATAAGGCACTTATCATGGAGTGTAGACTAAGAGAGACTGGAGATGTGTTGTAGGGAGATTTGACCCCTAGATCGAGAACTACATCGACCAATACTTGGAATTGTCTTCTGGGTCTTCCACATGGTGATATTAGAATCCATGGATCATAATGAGGTAGTCAAGTGAGCTTCCATTAGTGTGGTAGAAGGGAATTTTGATACCTCAATGTATGAGGGAACTAATCTAGGGATGATCTTACAGAAATATGGTCCATATATAGATCTTCAAAAGATATTTTCCTCAAATATCCAGTGAGATTGGTTATACAGCAACTCCACTTTCAAGAGAAGGGTTAGAAGATTCTCATCATGCAAGGAGATATAGTATGGCCACTTGGTTAAGTCCATGTGGTGGTCAGGGATGAGGTGGGAAAACACCAAACATATATTGGAAATAGAGGAAACCTACTCAAGGTATTCAATCTATATCATAGCTTCACAGATCAGGGATGGTATATATAGTGAAACTAATACCCGATGAGTAGAGTATCAAACCTTTTATGGTGTAATCTACTATTACAATATCATCTATGTTTTTATCTACACTTTTTGATACATGTGTGTCCCATTTATTCATATTTGTGCCTTATGTGGAGAGAATTGGGATCGATGTTCAGTTGTATTGATGCGTGATGTCACTTTATACTCTATTGGGGATATCAATAAAGAGTATACTACAGTGCATGGAGTTCCCCCTTGAGATAGGTGGGTGTCACTTTGTATGGGACCTCTTTTTCCAAGAGATGACATGGATTGACATTATTCTCAGAATAGACTGGTTGGTTCCCAATCATGATTATGTTGACTGTTATCACTAAAGGGGGACTTTCACATCACTAGAGGGAAGATTTTTTATTTACATAGATAAATTATAAGTACAATAAGGATGACTTATACCCAAGAATCATGGGCTTGGTGGGATGATATCCCAAATTTCTAGCTTATATCTAGATGATCAGCAAATGATTCACGAATATTTCCATTCAATTTTCAATAATATTAAGGTTTTTTCCTAAAAAAATATTCTAGACTACCACCCAAGGTAGAGGTATGGTTTTCCATGGGGATAGTTCATGGAGCTCTCTACTAGTTTCCATTCCCCCTTACAGTTTGTCTACAATAGATTTGTGAGAGATCAAGAGGTAGCTAGAGGATTTGGATGTAAAAGGGTTTATATAATCCAGTACTTCTCTATGGGATTCACCGATATTTTTTCCAAGAATATGGATGGTAACCTTAGGATTTTCATGGATTGCCAAAAAATTGAACATATTGAAGATTAAGAACCGGTAGCCCTTACCTCAAAATGATGATCCCTTCAACCATCTTGGAGGGTCTCAGGTGTTCTCAATGATTGTTCTGAGATCATATTTTCATTAGTTGTGTTTTAGACCATCATATATACCACATATGACATTATATAGTATATATTTCATGAGAAAGTATTTTTTCGCGTCACTCACTCTCACGAACTCACCTAAGTTTTTCACAGAACTGATGAACTGAGTTTACCATCCATATATGGATTCTTTGGTGGTGGTATTTGTGGATGATATCTTGGTTTATCCTCACACTCAACATGACCATTCCAAACACCTTGAAATCAAATTTAATAAAATGATATATCATCATTTATATTTTATTCTAAAAAATTTCTACTTTGGGATGGATAAAATTCACAATATAGGTCATATTATCTATAATACAATAGTTTCAGTTGATCGAGAGAAGGTGATATCTATATTTACCTAGAGGCATCCAAAGAACATATTTGATATATGGAGTTTCTAAGGCATATATAGTTAATAGATGAATTTCATACAAGACTTATCACACTTAGAAGAACGTCTGATGGGATTGACTAAGAAGGTTGTGAAGTTTATATGGATAGATGCTTGTGAGATAACCTTTAAAGATAAGAAAGGTAAAATGACTTCAACACCAATCCAAATTCTTTTATATTTGGGAAGAAGATATAATATTTATTATTATGCATCAGGTATTGGTGTAAGAGTAGTTATAATTTATCTGGATCGATTCATGGAACAAGAGACTCATTAGTTGAGGTCACGTGAGAAGAACTACCTAATACACAATCTTGAGTTAACTATTGTTTTCATACCTTGTACTTTTGTAGGAACTACATAATGGGAGATAATTTTTTGGTGTATACAAACCAAGAAATAATAATGTATATCTTTAAAGAGTGTGACTTGAATATCAAGAAGTGAAGGTGTGTTGAGTGCCTTTAGTCCTTTGACTTTGAGATTTCATATATACCCAGAATGGGAAATGTACTTTCCAATGCTTTGAGCTAGAGGACTCAGAAACAAGTAGTTTAGGAGTCTAGTATCCAGTGATAGATTATGGAATTGATTTTTTTGATTCATATCGAGTTTCAAGACCATAATGTATCATTCATAAATTCAACATTATCAGTGAACTCTTAACTTCTAGAGATATTGAAGATGAGACAACTATTAGATTTAAAGGTTTTGGTCCTACAGGAAAGCATTGTAGGTGAAGACCCACCTATAGGATGGATAATTAATAAGGATGATATCTTGAACATCCGATGAAACTTCTAGGTTCTTAAAGATATTTTGGAGGAGTTGATGTAAGATTATCATGTCTATATATGGGTTGTGTGTCTCGATCATACCAATAATATCCTGACTTGTCCAATCAATATTGGTGGTTGGGGGTGAAGTGGGAGATAGTTGATTTTGTTACTGACGTTCCATATATCAACATGTGATGGTATATAACCAGAAACTAGTGTGTCTTTTACAGTTGTTACCTATTCCTATGTGGAAATGGGAGGATTACACCATGTATTTCATGATTGGATTTCCTAAATAAACTCTAAGAAATAATTTCATATGGTTGATCGTAGACAAGTTAATAAAGGTATCCCATGTTCTATATATTCTGGAGAATCTTTCAGTGCATGAAATTGGGAGTCTCTTCATTCATGAGATTATACGCCTCCATAGGATCCATGTTTTATCATATCAAATAGAGATGATTAGTTCATGTCTTGGTTCTAGAAACGGTTGCAAAGGGAACTTGTTTTATAGGTACAACATAGTACAACCTATCACCCGTAGATCGATGGTCATTTCAAAAATATGATACAGGTTTTATAGGATTTACTCTTATCATGCATCCTTGATTTTTTATGTACATGGGAGAAACACTTACCTCTCCCTAAGTTCTATTACAATAACATATTCCATGTGACCATGAAGATGGATCCCTATGAGACCATATCTGGTAGGATATGTCTTACACCCATATATGGTTTAGAGATAGGAGAGGTAGTGCTAGTGGGTCCTTATCTCATTCAAGAGACTTCATAGTAGGTTTACTTGATCAAAAATAATATTCCTACTTCTCAATCCATATAGAAATTTTATACTACTCGTCATTGATGATCTCTAGAGTTTAAGGTCAAGGGTCATTTTTTCTGGAGAGTATCACCCATACTATGGAATGGATGAATATGGAGGAAAGGTATGTTTTCACCTCATTATGTAGGGTCATTCAATATATTGTACAAATTCAATCTAGTATCCTAATGAATTTATTTAGCTTAGAGGTACTATTTTATGCGTGATGTCTTTTACGTTTCACATATTCATCGTAACCATGCTAACTCGTCACAAAGATTTGATCCCGAGGTTATTAAATTGGATTTCAATGCTTCATTTTAAGAGTTTACCATAAATATGATTGATCATATAAATAAGGATCTATGAGGCCAGTCATTCCCTTTATTATAAGTATTATGGTAGCATAGTTGTTTCAGGATGAGACTTGAGAGTCAGAGGTTGGTGTATGTGATCAATGGTCCGAGTTGTTCTTAAATTGTGTTTCACCACCTCAGGAAGGTAAAATTGGGGATAAGTTCATTTAAGGGGGAATACTATAAGAATTAATTCTTTCTATGAGGTATAAAACAATTTTTTTAATTACTTGGATTTATTCTTGTGGGAGTGCCTAGTGGGGTCACAGAGGAAACATGGAGGTCCGAGGCTTGAAAGGAGATCAGAGCCTGAGATTTTGTAGAAGGAATATAGGATATATGGTTAGTAGAAACTTTGTAGACCATTCCTTAGGTTTTGAGTAAACTATGAGGGGCGTTTTAGTGCACAGTAGAGGGCACACCATTTTCCCTAAATGTTCAACCAAAGGATCATGTTCATGTGACTGGTGTAGAGCTTTTGAAAGAGGTAAAATGCATGTTCGACACACAGTTTGTTGAACCATGTACTATGATCATACAAGTGGGTATTGAGGTATTGAAGGGTTCACGGTTGGTGTATTGTTTATCCAAATTTTTAGTAAAATCATGTGATTATTTTTTAAAATAGTAAATAACCATTTCCCCTTATTTAATTAAGTCCCTCACCCCCTCATTCTTTCTCATTTCAATCGGGAAAATTCTTCTCTAACTTTGGGAGATCCTTAAGCATTAAAAATAAGCTTTGATCCTGATTCACCATCCTCTAAATGAATCAATATTTTTTCATCTATTTAGGATCACTCCAATGAGTTGTCAATTACTCTTACACCTTTTTTTTTCTTGTATTACTATTGGAGATGCTATTTTTGCGATAGATCTTATTTTCTATTTTCTATGTTTTTGTATGTTCTTTTTTTCTTCAAATATAGAATAAATCATAGATTGCGACTAGTTGGGTGTTTTTTCATCCTAAGGTAGGTGTTCTATTGTCCCTATTTATTTTTCCATTGTTCTTTCTCTCTTATGATTGATACATACTTCATAATTAAAGTGCATAATTAAAATGAATAGAATGATTTGGATGATTATAGTCCTTTGAATCCTATTCTAGTATTTAAAAAACCTTATGAGGTGGGTTATTTGATTATAATTATGATTAAATATTATATTAGAATGTGATCTTATACTGTATGGTAAGACGTTGGTCCCATGACCATTTTCTTATTGGCATGCAGAGAGTGAGAGGTGGGTTCCAATTTAGGATCTTCATAGATTGAATCATTGGACTAGATTAATTAAATGATTATAATGAAATAATTATTATTCATATTGGGAGATGCATGGGTTATAATATGAATTCCATGGATAGAATCATTTTGAAGATGCCTTAAACATTCTCGAGTGATACTTGGACTCATTATGGACTTCCAAGGATTGTATCGAAAGAGAATATTATTATATACACCTGAGTGATACTTAGACTTTTCTATAGACTACCAAGGATGGAATCTAGGGACAGATTATTATATATTCCCTGAGGGACACTTAGTATCCCTTTATGTATATCCAAGGATGGACTCAACGGATGATGAATTTATACCACACCTAGAGAAATACAAGGACTTCTTAAGGAAAGCCTAGGATGGACTTGTAGGGTGACTGGTTCATGTTATTCCTAGAGTGATGCATGGGTTATAAATTAGGAACTAAAAGGATGGGCTCATGTAACATTCAAATTGAATAAAAAATAAGTGATAATTATGTCGCATCTTTCTAGAAAAAGAACAAGCTTGTATTTGGTCAGATACATACCTTATGTTGTGTTTATTACATGAATTTCTCAGATATAAGCAATAAGGGGTGTTTGTGCTATGAGATAGGTCCCAATATTTTATTATAAATAATAAAATAATTTTAATTATTACTCAAAGATAGTCCAACTTAGGCTGAAGTAGGTGCTAGAGGATAGGTGTATTATTGGAATCTAGACCAACATGGGTTATTTATATACCAGACTTCATTTCCATCACTGTTTTTACCTATACACTATTTATAATATATTAATAGACTATATCAAACTAGATACCACTGGTGGTGGCCTACTATGTTTATCTCACAACCTACTTGTTCCTCCTTTATGGTTCATAGATAGAATTCATGGATGTAGGTAGGGATAGTGGAAAGCTCCTTATAGGTAATACTTGATTGTTTTTTTGCATAGAATTTAGGGAGCACAGAACCGAGCTATGTCTTGTGATGTTTTTTGGGGATAGTTAATTATTGCTCATTTTTTCATTTTGATACATGTATTGTATTGGATGTTTGTTTCCATATATTAACAATATTTATTTTCTTATAGTATATCATGATCATCATCATGAATATAACATTGATGGATGTATTTACATGAATATCTATATGATGGATTTTACATTTCCACTGCATTGTTATTAATATTATACAATTATTGATTAATATGTTTTCCTTTATTTTAAACTATGATTATTAGGGTATAGTCTCCCCATTATTCCCCCTTCAGTCAACACTGCTAGTCGGTAGCCACTAGCATACAGGGATGCATGCTTGAGGTTATGTGGCCAACTGGGATCAGTTAATATTGATTGAACCATGTTCAAAACGTCACATTGGATTATTTAGAATCCTTATAAATTTTATTAAATCTGAAAAAATAAATTCTCGGATTTAAAATTAATATCTGTGATTATTTTTCATATATTTCAATTTCAATTATTAATAACATTTTTTTCTAAAAATGTTCTGATTTTTTATGTTTTTATAATAAAACTAAATTTTCATAACTATATAAATATTATTTGATGAAATTGTTTTCAATAATGAATTTAGAATTTTAAAAATAGTTAATAAGGTCAATTTTAATTTTTTTTCATTAAAATCAATTACTAAGGATAAAAATTAATTATCACGGTAAAACTATATTGAGTAAATTGAATTTAACATTGTGAAAAAGTATAAAAAAATAAAAATAGTTCCTTTAATTGAATGTTTTATAATTAGATCATCTATAACATTTCCCTAACACATTTTCCCATTTTTGATTCATTGATCCTTTAATAGTGTCATGGAATTTTTTAAAAATGTAAGGGTGTTTCCAAATGTGTCATAAAATTCACATATAAAAATATACCAATTCCACCGTTAAAATATAAACATAAAATTATAATTAATCCATGTAAATATAATATTTTAATCTCCCTATAACTCTTCTCCATTATCATAATCCCCTAGTCACACTAATTTATCCTAAAACCTTTAATTCTAAGAAGTAATCCAAGGAAAGAACAGGTCTCCAATGTAAGTACTATACCCTTCTTATGTTTTTATTATTAATATTTATCATCAAAATATTTTATCACTAAAATAATATAATCACATAATTATATTTGGAATAATAAAATTATATAATATTAATGGTACACCCCTCAGTTATTCATTTCTTTCCACTTATAAAAAAGCTAATGGAAGTCCATTCATGTGTGTGCACAGACAACTATATCCATGAAGAATAATTTTTAATTTCTTTTCTAGTTTTTATTTTTCTATCCAATAAACAAAAAATATGGTTAGAATCATAAAAAAATATATAACATTATATGTATGTAATAAATGTATTTTTTCAAAATAAACACCTCATTAACAATACACAACAATCGATTTAATGGGCATTCATGATTGGGTCGGTTTAACCACAAACAAGAATTATGTTGTAAGACTCTATCATAAATAACTATGAGAACATAAATACTAATTTAATTATAATCGAATAATAAAATATTGATTTGTATATGGTTCTGTAAATAATTAATTAATTAGTTTACTTATTATTAATGAATCATCTTTGTTTGCTAAAATAACTACAATAACCCAAAGTCAATTCCATTTTTACGTATTGTGACTAAAATAATTATGGAATGATATAAGTGATTTTTAAATATATTTAAGTTTTATATATTATAATATTAATTGATATATCAATAATGAACTTTGTATCAAATCATGTTTACTGATATCTAAACTATTATGCATGTGAAAAATAGATAAAGTTATTAACAACTAACGGAAAAAATACACTATATCTAAAAAATAGAATGATGATAAAAATTATTATAAAGGACATAAATGGGAAATATTTATTATTATGGTTCTGAAATAGGATACTGTGTTTTTCAAATTATTTAAAAAATGGGTTAGAGTGTGAATATTTATGTATGGAAACGAGATAAGGGTTTTTTGTCTCAAGTTCACTTCTATTAAGGCATGATTTAATGTATTTTATCTATTTCTATTTGAGAAGATATAGATACTTCCCAAATGAAATATTTAATCATAAATAACACTTTATCATGAAATATATGCTTTTATTTCACAATCTCTCTTACAGGTTCTTTGGATCCATTAACTTCTCAAATTGTATGGTTTGCTTTCTCTATTTCATTTCATTGAGATATGATTATGTTATACACCGTGTTTTCATTTTTATGATGTAATTACTAAAAAAAATTAATTTTTATATAATTATTCACTTTTATTTGGTGAAATTAACTATTAAATTTCATTTTACCATTCTTATGTATTTTTTGTTTAATTTTCTCAAAAGTTATTATGGTTTTATTCACTCAAATTTGAATCCCTTAAGACATGTTTAACCTATACAACATGTTTCATTTTAAATGGTGTAAATATGTCCTTATTATAATTTTTTTCAAGATCATTTTATGTATAATGGTACTCAATGTTCTATTTAATGTTTTACCTCTCATTGGATTTGATACAAAAGTAAAAAATTATGTAAGGGGTTTCTATGATTCAAATAATTTCCTTGGGTCGTAGTCACTATTAATTTACTCTAATCATTCAATATTGATTTATTATAACCTATGTTAATGTTATGTTCTTTTTTAACCATATTTTTTAGTGAAATAATGTTTCACACATAAATACACTTCGTTTATGATTCTATTATTTTTTAATAATAATTCCCATTACTTTTAATGGATTTTTCATCAATATCCATGTTTTTATGTCCCACTAATGTTCTCATTAACCTAATGGATACTCAATTTTTTATCTATAATTAACCTTTTATTCCCCTTAATTTTTTTAAATAAAATGGTTTCATTTTACTTTTTAATGATATTGGTTTTCAATAAAAAGGTATTTCAAAGGATAAAAGGGGGTCTTTATCCTTCCAAAAATAAAATATGTTATCTTCCACACAAAAAATGGATAACCTTTATGTATTTTAAAAGTTCATTTATTATGAACTATTGATAATATGGATTCCAAAATTATTCACATTCCATTAATTATTTTTTTTAATGTAATTTGTACTTTAATGTTTTAAAAAAAATATGAAAATTTTTTATGTTTACATCTATTTACCCTCCTTGGATTAACATTAATGAAGAAATGTGTTGATCACCCTATATATTATATTATGATATGATTAATTTTTAAAAATAATATTTATCTTATGATTTATTGTGTTCATGATTTGTGATGTTTTTTAAACGTTTAAAGAAATCATTATTTTTCCATTGGTTATTTATTATATGATAATGATTGATATTAAGTGGAACACATATATATGGATGATTAAGGGTGGCGTCCTATATCACCCTAAAATGTATTAGATTGAGCATATATGTCTTCATATAGTTATGTGTGGACATACTGAGTTTGTTCACATTGGCGAGGGCATGATGTGTTTGCTCACATTTCATGTTTGTATATAATGATTTTGTTCACATAGGAATGTCTATAAGGAGTTTTCTAAAAACATTTTCCTTATATTTTTAGTTTTACCATAATTAAAAGTCATTTAATCATGTTATTCAAATTTTTCATGATGCATTTAATCTCGATGAAATTCCTTGTTTTTGTTATTAATCCTTGTTTTTAAAGTATTCTGCTCGTTTTTATTAGTATCCCATGTTATGTGATTATTGAGATGTGTTTTGATCCATGTCATATATTTTATTCTTATTTAATAAAATTATTATGATCTATTTTTTCTAACAAGTTTTTTGATTATCTTATAATGTATTTTATATTTTATTTTGATATTTATACCTTCCTCTTATTTTCTTTCAATCTATCATGTGTTTTCCCTCACAGAGTGTCTAATCTCACCCCATCATTATGTTTCAAATCCAAAGGTTATAATGATTATTATATCATGTGAGATGTATAATAAGGGTCTAGAGAAAAATAATTATGGATAAAAAATCAATTTTTTTAAAATAATGTATTATTTAGCTAGTCTATAAGCCACTAAAACTTCATGTATTTGGGCTTGCAACTATTTGTGATATGTATTATATAAATCATGAGATTAATGTATTATTGAAGTAATGTTTAGATATGGATCACTATAATTGATATCAAATCAGAGATTAGTTATTTCAAATATTATTTTAGGTATCATGGGGCTTAATTTAGAGGTCATTAGTGAAAACCTAGAGATAAGTCTAAATATATGACGATATCTAGAAATTAGGGTAATTTTTAAAGTAATGGTTTTCCTAATAAATATGTACATGTCTAGATACTAATGTGGATACAGGATCTATAACAGATGTACCTATAGGTAATAACCCTAAAAATGGAAGACTAATTATTAATGTAATCATCACCTAGTTCACGAAAAAGAGGCTTAACTGTATATATGGTTTGAAACTACCATGGGATAAGATTTGGTTGATCACATTCCTTTTAAAAACTACTATGATTGATATAATTCCATATTATTGTCAAGGGTTTTTTTTTTGAGAAGTATAAGATAACCCAACCTAATGTAACCAAGTTTGAACCAAGATGGTTATAGGATAAACAAAATGTGACATAATAAAAATGAAATTATAACATGTTTAAATAAAGGATTCATTAGAGATTTCATCATAGGATTGAGTTTTCATATTAATTTTATATTTTATTCTGATTTAGTCAGGACCTATTTTGTTGTAGTATTTTGATGGATATAGGATCATGAAAATGAAGTTGTAAAAGGAATTTCTCTAAGAACTCCTATGGAGTATATTTTTGATAAATAGTTTTGTTGTTATACAAAGGGTAAGTGAGTTTGATATCTTAGTAAAAGATATATCATTACTATAATTTAGATCTCATTTCTTGTTCTATTATTAAAATATAATTAAATTTTTTTGATAGAATTTATTAAAAGTAAGAATAATGTAATGACCAGAGATTTAAATCTTATTAAAATGATAATGTAATTGTCAATAACTTGTATTTCACACAACACCAAACAAAAATGAACCACAAAATATTATAATAACATTATTAATTAACCTAATATGATATTAAATTAAAATCATTTCCTTTATAAGATAAATAGATTATATGATTTAATGTTAAAAATTGAGATTTTTAATAAAAGTATTTTTCTTTATATTTTTTATTTTCCCCAAAAAATAAATGTAAAATAAATTATAATTTTAAAAATATAAGATAAACCTCATTTTTTAATTTTTAATATCATAATTCAATTAATATTATGTTTTGATCATTTTCTAACATGGTTGATTGTTAGTGTAAAAATATTTTATTTGCGAAAATTATGACTTCCATGATGTTATCAAAATGTAAGAATAACCTAGATGTTTTACAAAAATTAAACTAATTAAAAATAAAATTAGTCAATAATATTATTCATTTTTTAATTTTATTTTACATAGATAACATATGCCTAAAAAATTTTAAACTAAAGTAAAATTTCACATTATTATAAAAATTACTTTTGGTCTTCTCTTTAAATCATGTATTTTCATGGTGAGGCTTAGTTTGGGATTTCCATTGAAGAATCATACTTTATATTCAGTTAATAATAAATATATAAGTATTTAAAATCAATAAACATGAAATATATATATATACACACAAACTTAATACATAATTTTTTAGAAAAATATTTTACATGTTTAATAGTTTTTATTTTAAATTTAAATTTTCAAAATTGTCGAATTTTTATATGATAAAATGGATTTTTAAAATTAAATCAAGAGATTAAAATTTGGTAATATCATAAATATTAATATTTAAATTTAAAATGAATTACTCGGGTTAAAAATTATTTATCATGATAAAAGTAAAAGGGGAAAATTAAGATTAACCTAGTGTCAAAGTCCAAAAAATTTAACAAGCATACCTTCAATTAAGGATAAGTCTAAGAAAATACCATGTCTCCAACATATGTATTATCTTCTTCTTATGTGTTTTCTTTTAATATAACTCTTCTAAAAAACATATCACCCTAATAATACGATTTCTTATGTATAATTATTATATTAAAATATTTTTATACTTATTTTATGAACCTTATTTATGCATTTCCATCCACATATAAAAATAAATAATGCCAATCATGTGTGTGTGTGTGGATTATCATCACCACAAAAAAATTGTTTTTTTATAGTTTTAAATTATTTATTTAAAACACACAAAAATGTGGACTAATATCCTAAAAAATAAAAAAATATTATTATTCTATTATAATTTCATTATGTCAAAAGATCCACATCTTTAATAACAGTCACCAATCGGGTTAAATCATGTTTGAGTTTTGGTAGGTTTAACCACCTACCAGAATGATTCTATAATACTCAGTTAGGGATGACTATGGGAACATAAATATTTATTTTATTATATTTTATTAATAAAATAATTGTTTTTATACAGTTATGGAAGTATTATATTAAGTATTTAAATTTATATTAAAGTATCATATTTTTTTGTTAAAATCCCCGAAATAATCCAATGAAGATTCCATTTTCCCACAACATAACTAAAAAACATTAGTAATTATACAAGGAATTTTTACATTGATATATGTTATATACTACAAAATATTAGTTCATATACCAATAATTAACTTGGTATCAAATGTTGGTTAATGATATCAAAGTTATTATACATGTACAAAACAGTTGAAGTTATCAACACATGATATTCATAATATACTATAAATAATTAATGTAATAATGATAAAAAATAATAATGAGGATTATAAATGCGTAATTTTTATGAGAAAGGACATGAAATAGGATATTAAGTTAGTTATTTTTTATAGGAGGTTAGAATGTTATTATCTATGCAAGGACACAAGGTAAACATTTATTCACTCGAGTTCACTTTCATCGCAGCATGATATCATGCTGTTAACCTATTAAACATTAATATGATATATATACTTACCAAATTAATTATTTAACCATCAATAAACCTTTTTCATGGGATATAATTTTTTTCAAAATCACTTATACAAGTTATTTAAATCCATTCTCTTTTCAAGTTGTATTGGTTTTTATCTCAATTTCCTTTCATTGAGACATGTTTATCTTATAAACAATACTTATATTTTTATGGTGTAATTACTTCCCAATTTTAATTTTTATATATGGATTATATTTTATTTCATGATATTCAATGTTTAATTTTAGGGTATCTTTATCATGGGGTTTTGTTTCAAAAGTTTTAAATGATTTCAGGGTTTCTTTTTCTTAAATTTGAATCCCTTGAGGCAAGTTTAAGAAATACACCATGATTACTTTTCAATGGTGTAAATAATTCTATATTGTATTTTTTTTACCATGATCCTTTTAAATTTAATGATATCAAATTTCATTTTTAAATTTATACCACTCAAGGGATTTTAAATCAAAAGATACAAATTCTATAAGTGGATTACATGAATCAATTATTTTCCTTGGATTTTAATCACTACCTTTGAATATTATAATACAATATTGATTTATTATGAAATGTTATTAAATAAGGTTTTATTAAATAATTTTCTATAAGGAAAACATGTTTTACACTAACCTATTCTTTTTTAGGATTATATTTGTAACAATACAAACTTTTAACAATGGTATTTCTTTATTGTAATAGTAATTTCATATTTTATCAATCGAAAATAATCACTTATAGACCATAATAAAAACTTTACAAATGAATAATTAATGAAATGATAAGTATTTCTAGAAGATAAGGAACCTATACTGATGAAATAGTAACTTGAGCTTAGGTATAGTAATATTACCCTTATGAATAGTAAACTAGATAAATGAATAGCAACCCCACCCATAAAAGTATAAATAAAATTTAGAGATCTTATAAGTGAAAATATGATATAATTATCTTATAGTAAAATTATGTAAATATTAAAAAAATTATTAATTAACTGTTGGTATTTTTTTAGGTCATAAATATTTAATTACAATTTTATGATTAATTTATCAATTTAAATGAAAATGTATTTTCAGAAAATTTACACATAAATTAATAGTTTTATGTTTTAATATTATCAGATCTTAAGTAATTTTTTAATGAGTTATAAAATCAGTTATAATTTTTAATATTTATAATTTCCAAGTGAATGATGATTTTAACTGAAAATTAAATTACTCATGTATAGAAACTTATTTTCACAAAATGGATTTTATTTTTTTATTCTACAGGTCATAAAATGGTAAGGATATCTTTTTTGGTATTTTTCTAAAATACTTGAATTTTTTATGAAGAGTAAAATATGATAATTTTTTATAAATGATAAATACTTGAATTATAGTCATATATGATGTAAGGCCGATGTGTGCCAAAAATCTCGGACTCTCCTTAAATATTTTAATATAATTATTGATAATTATAAAATATATTCATATTATTTATCCAAAATAATAAATTAATGAATATAATATTGAGAAAATACTTCTCTCCACTAATATAAATACCACCCCTCACAACCTCATCTCTTCACACTTCTCAAGATTTGATACATGACTAAATTCTACCCAATACTCTTCCTTAGTCCCTCGCCCATGTCCAAGATCTCTTTTTTCCCATAAAAAGTGCAAAACATTTCCCTCAGGAGGTTCTCGATCAGGATAAATTCAAGAGGTAAATCCTCTCTCTCTTTTGTTTAATTTACATTCAATTTCATTTCTTTTATTATTCCTTCCTCTCCTTACTTCATAAAAATGGAATTATAACTAAATTATTTTTGATATATTTTAATTATATCATGTTAATGGTATATTTATTATTAAACTTCACCCTCTCTCTCTTTTATTTTAAAAAATGAAATCATCCCCCATGATGTGTCAATTTACCAACATCATGGTCGATGCACTCTCATATTCATTTAACACATTCAAGGATGTTAATAAAACCATTAAATGGTTTAGAAAATATTTTGAATTTAATTTTTTAATCTTATTTGTGTTCTAGAACTAACTTATACACATAATACTAAATGATAAAACAAAACGAATTCATTGTGATCAAAAAACCGCCAAAATTAACCTAAAACAATCATCATTAACTGGTATCTAATGATTCAACCTCATTTTCATTTTAAAAAATAATTTATAAGATCATTAAAACAAATTTAATATCATTAATCACATAAAACAATAATTCTAGATATTTATCACCATTTTACATGCACTTTCATTCATGAATACAAGTGAACAATCGTGAAAACCATGAAAACGAATGGTTCAAAAAAATGAAATTAAAATATATAACTCATCCAGAGGACTAGAAAAGAAAATAATAAAACCATTAGTAATCATATTAAAGTATAAAAGGTTTTAGATTTATTAATTAATATATATCTAATGACGTTATACCAGATATTAAAGTGAAGGAATCATTTATACTCAAGATAAGGGGAATTCTCCAACCCAACTATCTTTCTTTTGGTTATCCCTCTTTCACTCCATTTTTAGAATGTATTTTCCATAAATGCCATTTATTTATCATTTTATTACATTTTATGGGGTATACATGTTTTCTAAATGAGTATATTATAAACACAATGTTTTCCAAAATAAATCTTATTTAAAAAAACACACCTTTTACTTCTTGAAGTTGTTTCTTCTTCACTCAAGGTTGATGATTCTTATATCAAGTATGGTATTCCCTCTTTAATTTGGGAACCCTATGATTATTAATGTATGAATTGTGAAATGAAACCCATTCAATTACATTATTTATTATATGTTTAAGATTAATATATGTTATGTGTGGCATGCATGATAATGAAAATGTTATGATGTGATGAGTGCGCCCAAAATTATATAGCGCAACATTAATGTAATGATGTGAAAGGTGTGTCTAGAATTATATAGCACTTAAATTCATTGGGTAATGTGAAGAAACTCATGATATAATGACACACTCTTGTCGTGAGGTGTGGCAAAAACAATTAAATCCCCCTAAGGGTGTAGTATCAATGGTAACCAGAATGTCGTTCTCCAAGTGCTGTGTTTTAATCTTGGTGTCACTTAAAAAATAACAAGTTTGAATGATTTAAGAAAGAAAGAGGCTATGTTAAGAAGGATTGGGAATTTAATATGAGATATAAGTGATTGAATTTAGGTCGGGTTTTCCCATTTGTGATTCCATCATAGTTTTTAAGACAATATAAATCCTTGTGTTTTAGAAAAAAATAATTAAGTGAATTGAATAACAATTATTTCTTCATTTCACCTTTGATTTAATTATTTATCAAAGTGTAGAAATATTAATGGACTAATATTAATTACTTAGGAAATACCAAATATGGTATTGATTTCCCTAAATAATCAAATTATTCTATCTTAATTTCTCCACGTGATTTAGAAATCACCAAATCACTCCCTTAGTTGATTTTCTTCATAGATTAACCAATCGGTGTAAAAATGAATAGATCAATCAAGGGTAAAATAATATTTAAATAAAAGAAATTTATTATTTAAGAATAAATCAAAATATAATCCTATTTAATTTAAATTCAAAAATAAATTAAATTGAAAATCATTCATTTAAAATAAAATAATTCCTTTGAATAAAACTTCAGAAACTCAAACATCACAAAATGGGGTCCCCCTTCCCTTCACCCAATCACAAAGTATTCTACCCATCCATGCATGGTGGGTTCATAGAATTCAAATAAAAAATAATCATGGAGGAAGGAATTATGAATTAAGAACAAGTAGGAGGATGTTCTTCTCGTCTTGGATTCTTGCTGCTGGATGGAATGAGATGTGAAGGAATGAATTGAGAGGTAGGAGCTCCTCTCCTTTTACAGGCAGAATTCTAATTCTGAATGTGACGCATTTTATCCCCTATAAATTACTTTATTTTTCATTTCCTCCTTCATAAAAGATGTTCATAAATGTATTTTCTAGATTTCTTGAAAATATCAGCAAATTTATTCCTTGGATGAAGGAGTTATGGAATTTTCATTGAATAGGATTTTTTCTGGATGAAATTTCAAGGAAGATTCTTTTAAATGTATAATGATCAATATCCACCTTACTGGATGAAAAAATTCATGGAATTTAATTGGTGATCACTTATATGAGTCCTCTTCCATATCCAAGTAAAATCCTCGAAAGTGTAGTTGTGGAGACTGAGTTGTGCATCCGTTACGGTGGCGGGGTCCACGATGTCCGCCTGGAAAAAGTCTCCAACTTCAATGAATTTTTCGAGCTAGTAGATGTTCGAATCAACTCTAAGTCCTGAAGATAAAGTCATAGGAAATAAAATCAAGATACTAAAAATAATAATCACAAAATTTAGAATTATATATTTTAATAAATGACAAAAATACCCTTGTGGTCAAAATCTATCCAAAATCCAGAATTAGGTGCTTTTCTCAGTTTTTCTCATTTTCATTATAAAATTAAAATTACCCATTATTTTAATAAAACAATGAAAAACATGTTTTTTATCATTTAAAAAATTAAATAATACACATTATTTAATAAAAAATATGCTTGTAAATTTCCTCTGTCAAATACCCCCACACTTAAACCATACTTGTCCTCAAGCATAAAATATCAACCTAGAAATCAGTGGACAACAATGTTACCAATATTTAGATTTCAATGAAATAAAATCAAACAATTTTCAATGTGAAATAAAACATTCGAAATTCTACATAAAATATCAATTTAACTTCCCATTTTTTTAAAGAAACAAATAATTCACATATTTTACTTTACCCCATTGAAAATTTATGGAACTTATCATTTCATTCATTCAAGCTCCTGGATTCATCATTATTAAATATGCCAATCATGATTTACCTCACTTTTGATTCTTTTCTTTCATCGCTCATGATAAAATTCAAGTAGATTTATTCTCATATCATTAGAAAATGTTCCTTATCCATAGGGTTGTAAATGAAATATTTTCTTCACTTTTTAAAGACAAAAGACACATAAAATCATGAGGAATTTCAATAATGGTTCAAATGACTCTAAGTCTTAAGGTTGGTAGGATTTTACGCTTTAAAAATTAAGGCTCAAGGAGGAGGCAAATCTCTGAAGTAAAATGCATGATATTAAAAGTAAAAGTGTAATGAAATTCTCCCCTTCAAAATAGAAACACCAACTTCCCAAAACTCAAATAAATGGTTATGATCAAGTAATCATAATGGATGATTTGTGCACCCTCTTGAATTTTTTTAATTTTTTAAATTTTTTTCCTTTTTTCAAAAATTATGATAAGATAAAACCTCAAATCCATCACCTAACCACATACGATCATAAGATCGTCAGTCTGGAAAACGGTGATTTTTTGTTCTCCCAAATCACAACCCATTTTTTCTTTTTTCTTTTTGATCTTTTTTTCCTTTTGTCATCTTTTTTTTAATTCAAGATGGATAAACAATAGAGTATAATAAATTAGTTCACAACCTTTTACAATTCCCATAATAAAACCCCCACACTTCTTCCTTACAATGTGTATCATCATATCCACCATGATTCTCTTTACCCACACACTTCAACTTTAAAATATCATGAAAATACCAAGAGTAAGGTAGGAATGGATAAAAATGTCTTGAAATATGGATCATCCCAATAAAGGTCATTCATGGTCTCTGTGGGTTAAAAGAAGAATTGATGTGAAGGTGGTATTTTGAGGATAAGTGGATTTTCAAAGGATGCCTCAATAATTTTAAATGTGTTTTTGTATAGTCATAGATTTGAAAATTTTCAATACAAGTTCTGGTCGATTACATGTCCCAAGTTCACTCAAGAAATAAGCTCAATAATAAATAGGAAGTACTTTGTCTAGAAATCCTCTCGGAAATGAGAAATATAACATTGGAAAATCACTCATGGCATGACTAATAATAATAAATCAATTAACATAAATTTCCAAAATTCAAAGCATGAAAGATGGTATAGAAATTTACATGAATTAATTAATTCCTTCAAATCATGGGACATCATTTAAATATCTATGCTTCATATTTAAAAATTCAATTCTGAATTTCAATCATTTAATCATATAAACATTAAAATCTAAAATATGAAATCACTGGGTTCCTAAGAAACTCATGTCTCCTAGATAAGTCGAGTAAAACATGAATTCAAGTGTGGGCATGTAATTTTATCATTAAAGCACAAAATATTATTTTGATGAAAAAATGAAGGGAGTTTAAATGATAATCATAAAAAGTGAACTCCCTTTTGAAATAATTATTTTGTTCCTCTTCCTCTTGTTCTTAGTTCTTCCTTGTGGTTTCCTTCCATGATGGTTCTTGAAAAATTAAAACCACTAATACTAGTGTAAGAACCATTCCATTATAGCTCAATTGAGATATGTAAGAGGTAACTGACTACTAAATCCTATGAAAACAGTGGAACTCAGGTTGCCTCCCGGAAGCACCTTTGATTAATGTTGTTGGCTTGACATTACCTTATGTGAAGAAATCTATAAATGGGTTGGATAACATTTAACTCCTCCATCATTTCTTGAGATAACCTTCCGAATAACATCTTCATCCATTTCCCATTTAGAGTGAATGGGTTTATTTTTTTCTTCTCAACTTGAATGATACCAAAAAGATATACATTAGTTACAAGAAATGGACCATCCCATCTAGAACAAAGCTTACCTGGAATTTTCTTCAATCTGGAATTGTATAGTAGAATTTGGTCTCCTGGTTGAAAGGTATTTGGTTGGATCAGTCTATCTTGTTCCACACTGGTTCTTCCTTTGTAAATCCTAGAATTCCCAAAATATTCTATTCTAATTTATTCTAGATCCCGTAACGATAGTTTTCTCTCTGAATCATTGATGGGATCACTATCTTCTCTGTCGGAAATTGCAAAGAGGTAATGGTCACTTGATGGGCTTCTTTTTGAGTCAAGGATATTGAAGTTGACCTTGCTATCTCCTATATACATGGTCAGAGTTCCTTCATGTACATTGATGACTGTTTTTTGCAGTTTTCAGGAATGGTCTTCCCAAAATTATGGGTGAATGTCTTGGTGCATTGTCCTCCTCCATGGTGAGTACATAAAAGTCTTCTTGAAAAATGAGTTCTCTAACTGTTACTAGAACATCTTCCACAACACTATCTGGATAAATAGTGGAACCATTTGTGAGTTGGATAACCACTCTTGTGGGATTCAGCTCACCTATTTTCAAAGATGAGAAGATAGAATAATACATTACATTTATGGATGCACCAAGGTCACACAAAGCATCAAAAATATCTAAGGAACCCATTATACAAGGAATAGATAATTTCCCTAGATATTGACATTTTTTGGGAAAAGGTGGAGTGAAAACGGCTGAGACACTCTTTCTGAAACTAATTTTTTCATCCTCATCGCACTTCTTTTTCTTGGTGCATATTTCCTTCAGAAAATTTGCATATTTAGGCATTTTTTGGATTGCATACAGTAAGAGAATGTTGATTTCCAATTTTCAAAAGGTTTCATGGATCTCCTTTTGAAGTTTTTCTTCTTCATCCTTTCATGATTGAGTTAGTGTAGAAGAGGATGGTACCTTGTTTCCTCCTTTCTCCCTTTGTTGCCTTTGAATTTTTGTTTCTTCCTTCTTCTGGGGGTGGATGAGTTTGTCTTCAAGTTTTTTTTTGGAATGATCCAACTTACTTGGCTCAGGTGTTGGAAGCTCCTTACCGCTTCGAGTCATGATTGCACTAATATTCTCTTATGGATTTGGGATATTTTGGGCTAGGAGTTTGACTTGATTCCTGGTTAAAAGATGCATAAGGTTATCAAACTTGTGGTCCAAATTTTTCAAAGTCTTCTTCAACTCTTCAATCTCTATTTCTTGGTGGAACTTCTCCAAACTTGTTGGAGGTTGTTCAAAATTCCTTCATTGGAATAGTGATGGTTGAAATGAATGTTGTGGTTGGAAGGGATACTAGTATGGTGTATGGTTCTGAAATTGCTGTTGAAATAGTGGAATAGACTGGTTTTTTTGTCCTCTGTATCCTTGTTGGGTTTGACCTTCTCTCCATTGTTGATTTTGTGGGAATTGCCTTTGATGGAATGCAGCTGCACAACTTTCTGTATATTGTATCTCATCACATTGATCAGTGTAATGATTTGGTGATGAACATAACCCACATACCTAAGGTGGATATGGATTCTCATTCACCTACTTGATGGCCATTTTCCTCACAAGTCTTGTTAGTTCTTGAATTTTTGTTGTAAGAATAGGAGATGAGTCAGAAGTTCTTACCTCATGCATCCCTCTTATACCAGTGCTTCTTGTCCCGAATTTTTGTGAATTCTGGGCGATCTTCTCAATCAGGATTTGATCTTCTCTGGGAAATTTTTCAATTGATGATCCTCCGAAGGATGTATCCAAAAGGTTCATATCACTGTCTAATATTCCTTGGTATAAAAATACAAGGAAGCGGTGCTCCTATACTGCTTGGTGTGGGCAACTCTCCCTAAGCTTCCTGAATTGTTCATAATACTCATAAAGAGTCTCACCGGTATCTTGTTGAATGGGGTATATCTCCTTCCTGATTGTTGTACTCCAGGAGGCTGGGAAGAACCTTTGCATGAAAATTTGTTGGAGATCATCCCAGTCTTGGATTTCTCCAGGTTTTAAGGTATACAACCACTCCTTCGATGCTCCCTCAAGTGAAAAAGGGAATTCTTTCCACTTCACTTGCTCCTCTACTACTCTTCTTGGTTTGAATCTTGAACACACATGGATGAATTTTTGAATGTTCCGACTGGGATCCTCACCTTCAAGGCCATGAAATTTAGGCATCACAGGAATCATGTTTACTCATATCTCAAAATCATTTGGTTGTTCATGCATGTTTAACTGATTCTGCTGGTTAGAAAATTGTGGGGCACAGAGATCCCTCAAGGTTTTTCTAGGGTTTTGTGCCATTATTAGTGGTTCTAATTGGACAATTGATTCTTCTAAACTTATTTCTTAAAAATTTATTTCAATATTGAGATTCCTAAGCCTAGTAAACAATGTTCTTTCTATCTCAGGGTAAAAATCAAGTAGTTCCTCGTTAGAGGTCCTAGTCATGCAGATTTATATTTTCTCCCTGGAAACGGTGCCAGTTTTGACACACACTTGTCATGAGGTATAGAAAAAACAATATAATCCTCTTAAGGGTGTAGTGTGAATGGTAACTAGAATGTCGTTCTCCAAGGAGCAGTGTTTTAATCTTGGTGTCACTTAAGAAATAATAAGTTTGAATGATTTAAGAAAGCAAGAGGTTATCTTAAAAAGGATTGTGAATTTAATATGAGATAGAAGTGATTGGATTTAGGTTGGGTTTTCCTATATTGTATTTCATCATTGTTTTAAGAAAATATGAATCCTTGGGTTTTAGAAAAAAAATAATTAGGTGAATTGAATAACAATTGTTTCTTCGTTTCACCTTTGATTTAATTATTTATCAAAGTGTAGAAATCTTAATGGACTAATATTAATTACTTAGGCAATACCAAATCTAGTATTTATTTCCCTAAATAATTAAATTAATCTATCTTAATTTCTCCACATGATTTAGAAATCACCAAATCACTCCCTTAGTTGATTTTCTTCATAGATTAACCAATCGGTGTAAAAATGAATAGATCAAACAAGGGAAGAATAAT
This sequence comes from Viscum album, assembly GCA_963277665.1. Classification (NCBI taxonomy): domain Eukaryota; kingdom Viridiplantae; phylum Streptophyta; class Magnoliopsida; order Santalales; family Viscaceae; genus Viscum; species Viscum album. Next base: position 668,137,726 of record OY728141.1, read on the forward strand.
ATTTAAATCTAAGTAATTTAATATTTAAGAATAAATCAAAATATAATCATATTTAATTTAAATTAAAAAATAAATTAAATTGAAAATAATTCATTTAAAAGAAAATAATTCCTTTGAATAAAACTTCATAAACTCAAACATCACAAAATGGGGTCCCCCTTCCCTTCACCCAATCACAATGTATTATACCCCTCCATGCAAGGTGGGGTCATCAAATTCAAATAAAAATAAACATGTAGAAAGTAATTATAAATGAAGAACAATTAGGAGGACGTTCTCCTCCTCTTGGATGCTTGCTGCTGGTTGGAATGAGATGTGAAGGAATGAATTAAAGGTAGGAGCTTCTCTCCTTTTATAGGCAGAATACTTCTTCTGAATGTGACATGTTTTATCCCCCATAAATTACTTTTTTCGTGTTTCCTCCTTCTTAAAAGATGTTCATAAATGTCTTTTCTGAATCTCTTCAAAATATCAGCAAATTTAACCACCGTATGTAGGCGTTATGGAATTTTCATTGAATAGAACTTTTTATGTCCGAAATTTCAAGGAAGATTCCTTCATATGTATAATGATCAATATCCACGTGAATGGATTAAAAACTCCATGTAATTTAATGGGTGAGTGCGCCTATTATTCCTCTACCATATCTAGGTAGAATCCCAGAAATTGTAGCTGTGGAGACCGAGTTGTGCATCCGTTATAGTGGTGGGGTCCACGCTGTCTGCCCGGAAAACGTTTCCAACTTCAATGATTTTTTCAGGCTAGTAGATGTTTGAATCAGCTCTATGTCCTAAAGAGAAAGTCATAAAAATAATATCAGTATTCTAAAAATAATAATCACAAAATTTGTAATTATATTGTTTAATAAATGACACAAATACCTGTGTGGTCGAAATCTGTCCAAAATCTAGAATTATGCACTTTTCTTAGTTTTGATCATTTTCATTACAAAATTCAAATTACCCATTATTTTAATAAAAAAAATGAAATACATGGGTTTTATCATTGAATACATTAAATAATAGTCATTATTTGATCAAAAATATGCACTTAAATTTTCTCTGTCAGATAACGTGAAATATGTGTGAACATGATGCTAGCTTCGTTCTCAACTATGTGAGGTATTTGACCACTAAGACATGATGTTTCATTTTTTTCATTTCCACATTCCATGCCTTTTCTTAATGTTTCATCTCATGATTATGATCTTGTGTCTATGTTTTTATTATTCTCACACCTTTTTATATTTTTTCAGGTTCTTATCTATCCTCTTATTAGTATTTTAGCTCATCCCTTTTGATGTATATCCTTAAGTGATTACATGCACTATAGAGAATTCAAGGGGTAATAAGAATCTATAGAAGAAGGAATTAAATAAATGTTTATGTTTTATATTGTTAATGTTATGTATGTTTCTAATTTTTCCAAGTCACTAAACCTTTGTATCCTCATTTTGTAATGATTTTATGTTGTTTTTTTAAATTATGTAATAAAAATGTAAGAAAATAAGGGTTTCTATAGTTGGTATCATAGGATGGTTTAGTTAATTTGGGAAATAGGATTAGAGAACCATAGTGAAAACCCTTAGTATGAGACTAAATATAAGTGAGAACCCAAGAATCTTTTGTTTTTGATAATCCTAAACATAGGGATCCCATAAGATATTCCTTTAGACATAATTGAACAATGAAATAAATTATTTATTCATTATTTTTTAACTTATGTTTTGTTCTAACTTTTTATATATTGGAAAATTGTGGAAACCAGTAGAAACTAGGCCAAGAACCCATGTGAGGGAAAATGTAGTTATTAAATAAATGACATCCCCAATTCTTTGGGAGGTGGAGTTCAAAATTTCGTGGTGATTCTTACCTATCTATATCATGTTATGAACAATAACCTGAATAATGTGGAATGGACTCCTTCACCAAAGAGTGAGAAACTGGATATTGAGTGTTTTATGCGGCAATGACAACAAATGTTTAGTAGATCTTCTGATCCACTATTTTCACAGTAATGGGTCAACTTGATAGATACGATATTTTCTATTCATCATTGTTCAGAGATGGAGTAGGTGAATCTTGATGTTTATTTTCTAGATGGAGAGGCTGATCAATGGTGGTATTTGATTAAAAACACCATGTTAAAGGATGAAATTGAAGATATGTAGTGGGAAGATTTAAGATAATGATTCTTGACATGTATTTACCTCTAAATCTTCATACAAATATGGAGATGTAATTCATAGAGTTGAAGAAAAAGGAAATAGAATCTTTCGCAGCCCACGAAACAAATTTCACAAGTCTTGTAAGGTATTATTTATGTTTTCTTATCAACAATGAATGAAAATAGATATATTCTTAAGTGGTTTAAAACCACACCTTAGAAAGTCTCTAGAAATTTGAGACTTTGGGATTTATAAGGAAGTTGTTCAATGTGCTCTCTAAGTGGATGTAGAGTTTGGATAATGTCCACATAGTTATGGTGACAAGAAATTAAATATGGAGTTCCATGCAGGAATATCTCAGGAAAAAGGTGGAAAGAAAACTTAACCACACACAAGTTTAAACTGTAGGAAGAAGCATCACGGGAACTACCTCTAAGGGATGGGGAAATGATTGAAGTGTGGCAGAGATGGCCACTAATCTTATCAATTTTGAAAAGAAATAAGGAATTAGGATAATGTGTTGGAGGAATAAGGATCACCACCCATGGTCCAATGCTACAACTATAGGAAGCAAGGTCACTATACAAGTCAATGAACTAAACCTCGAGTCCTTGAGGGGAATCAGCATCATCTTCCACCAAATCCAAAGTGGAAATGAAAGGCCTATGCCATCACTAATATCAAAGAGTAATGAAAAAACTAAGTCGTACAAGGTACACTTTCTATTCACTCAAGAATGTAAAAAATTCTTATTTTATTCAAGTTCTATGCATTCCTTTATAGCATGAAAGTTTTCTAGAACTGTTGAATCTAAGAACAAAATCCTTGAAGTAGAGATATATATAAAAATTCCTAGTGGTACAATCATTGCAAAAAAAAATTGGACTATTATCCTAATGGGATATGTGGGAATATTATTCCAAATAATATAATAAAATGTTCCTTAGTTGAATTTGATGCTATATTTGGGATGGATTGGTACTTGTTGTATAGATCGCATATCAACTATCGGGAAAAGGGAATGTATTTTCATATTCCAAACCATATTATTATCCCATGAAAATACAAGGAAGATCATGAATCTCATTTGAAAATTCCTAAAATGGTGTGGGTATTGATTCCCTGTAAAGAATCATACATTGTTCAAATAGTTGAGTTAAAGGAAGTTTTCAACCTAGGTGAAATGACCATAATGGGGGAATACAATGATGTATTTTTGAAGAGTTACCTAGACTTCCCATGGATCATGGGGAAGAGTTATCAATAGAACTAATACCCATAGCTAATCTAATCTCAAAGTGTCCCTATATGATGGCTCTTATCGATTTGGAGGAGTTAAAGAAGCAGCAGCAAGAGCATTTCAACAAATGGTTCATACACCCTAGTGCATCACCTTGGGGTATTCCAGTGCTCTTTTTCAAGAAGAACAATGGATCATGGAAGATGTGTATAGATTATCGGGAACTCAACAACGTCACCATAAATAAAAGGTATTATCATCCAATTATTGATGACTTGTTCAATCATTTATGAGGAGGTTAATACTTCTCAAAGGTTAATCTCCATTTTTGATATCATCAGCTAAAGGTGAAGAAGGAATATATGAAAAAGACTATCTTCCGTACAAGGTAAGTGTAATATGATTTTCTGGTGATTCCATTAAGACATTATAATTCTCCTTCAATATTAATGGATTTGATGAATATAGTATTCATACATTACCTTGACAAATTTTTGGTAGTTTTTATTGATGATATTATCATTTACTCCAAGAGAAAGGAGGAACATGAAGAACATATAAGTCTTGTGTTGGCAATATTAAGGAAGGAGAAGTTGTATTCCAAGTTCAATAAGTGTGACTTTTGGATGCAGCAATTCATATTCAGGGGGCATATGATCACAAGTTAGGGAATTTATATGGACCCATTAAAAAAGGTGATTCAGGATAGACGCTTAGTGTCATAGAAATATACATTTTTCATGGATTAGCAGGGTACTATCGACATTTTGTGATAAATTCATCATGATTGTCAAAACCAATAACTAAGTTATCAAGTAATAGGATAGATTATGTCTATACAGAAGAATGTGAGGAAAGGTTCAAGGATATAAAGAGAATTATTATCACTACACCTATATGCACATTACTAAAAAGTAGAAAAATTTGTTTCATATATGTTTATTCTTACAAAAAAGGCATGGTATGTTTACTTATGAAAATTGATAATTTGATTGCTTACGCCTCATGTAAGGTCAATGTCTATGAGAAAAACTACCCAATGCATGATATGGAACAAGCAGTTGGAATTTTTTCCTTGAAAATCTGGTTGCACTACCTCTATGGTGAGAAGTGTGACATATATATTTATCACAATAGCCTAAAGTATTTATTCACACAAAAGGATCTCTACTTGCATAAAAGGAGATGGTTATAGCTAATCAAATACTATGATTTCTCTATTCACTATTATTATGGAAAAGAGAACAATGTAGCTAATTCTATTAATAGAAAATAACATGCTACTCTATTCATGTTGCAGATTGAGAAAGACCATATCTTCTTGGATATTCAAAGGATGGATTTGAAAATCATAATAGAGGAATGTATCCTACCTTGTCCAAATTATTTCCCAACCATCTGTTCAAGATAATATTAAGGAGGCACAAAGGGGTGATATGGAGATACAAAATATGGTGAAGGAAATAATTGAAGGGAAGATGTATAAGTTCCAAATCAATGATGATGGTGTGATTTGGTTTGGAATGAGGCTATGAGTGCCTTAATCACCTAGGATAAACATGGAGCTACTAGAAAATGAGCATGTATCAACTTTCTCTATTCATCCTGGGAGTACCAGGATGTACCATGATATTCAAGAAAAAATTTGGTGTGACAACATGAAGAAGGATATTTTAGAGTCTATATCAAGATGCTTTATATGTCAGCAAGTTAAATCTAAACGATAGAATTCCAAAGGGATAATGCAACCACTTCCTATAACCAGGTGGAAATGGGAGAATATCAATATGGACTTTGTCATAGGATTCTTGAAGACATCTAAAGGAAATAATGGGATATGGTTTGTAGTGGACCAACTCACCAAGACTGCCCACTTTATTTCCATTTGGGAATATCTCTTGTTTGAACAACATGAAATTATATATGTAAAGGAAGTGGTGAGACTGAATGGAGTTCCACTCTCAATTATCTCAGATCATGATCCCAGGTTCACATCTAAATTCGAAGGTAGTCTTTAACATGTTTTGAGTACTAAATTAAATTTCAGTATGGCCTATCACCCCCAAACTAATGGACAATCTGAAAGGAATTTTTAGAAGCTCGAGGATATGATAATAGCATGATCTTTAGAATTCAAAGGTGGATGGGATTAGTATCTCTCATTGGATGAGTTCTCATGCAAAAATAGCTTTCACTCGAGTATTCAGACGGCTTCATATTAAGCTCTTTATGGAAATAGATATAGAACTCCAACCTATTGGGATGAATTTTTCGAAAGAAAGATACTTGGACCCGATCTCATAAAATATATGACAGAAAAGATTTGATCCATGCTGAAACATATCAAAGCTTCTCAGAGTCGGTTAAAGAGATATGCTGACAATCATTAAAGGGACTTGGAGTTTGATGTTGGAGAGAAATTCTTCCTTTAAATATCACCAAAGAAGAGAGAGTCATGTGGTTTTGAAATAAATGTATCTTATTCTAAGGTATATTGGCCCCTTTGAGATCCTTGATCACATAAGAGCTATGGCCTATCATCTTTCAATTCTAATGAATATGGCTCACGTTCATGATGTGTTCCATGTATCAATCCTATGGAAGCACATACCAGATCCCTCAAATGTACTAAACTCAAAGTTAGTACAGCTGGAAGATGATCTCTCTCATGAGGAGCAACTAGTAATGATTCTGGACAAGAGAGATAACATTCTACGCAATAAGACAACTTACCTTTTCAAAGTGTTTTGGAGGAACCATAAGTATAAATAAGTAACATGGGAACCATGGGAGGTGATGAAAGAGAAGTACCCTCACCTGTTTATGTAAATTGAAATTTCGATGGCGAAATTTATAATGGGGGGAAGAATGTAACGACCCAAACTTTTAAGAATTGAATTTCTTATTTCTTATCAGAATGTCAAATAGTATGAATCATATATAATCACTTGTGGACCATAATAAAAACTATATAAATGAATAATTAATGAAATGATAAGTATTTCAAGATGTTAAGGAACCTATACCGATGATATTGTAACATGACATTAGTAATATTAAAACGACCCTTATGAATAGTAAACTAGCCAAATGAATAGTAACCCCATCCATGAAATTATAAATAAAATTTATGGATCTTATAAGTAAAAATATGATATAGTTATATCATAGTATAAGTAAGTAAATATTTTAAAAGTTATTAATTAACTATTGGTATTTTTAATAGTCATAAATATATAATTACAATTTTAGAATTAATTTAAAATTTTAAAAGAAAATCTATTTTTACAAAATTTATCCATAAATTAATATTTTTATTTCTTATTATTTTAGGATAATATTGTAAAACCACAAGTAATTTTTTAATGTGTTATAAAATCAGTTATAATTTTTAAAATCTGTATTTTCCATAAAAATGATGATTTTAATTAAAAATTAAATTACTAAAATTTAGAAATTTATTTTCATAAAATAGTTATCGCTTTTTAACTCTACATGTCTAAAAATTATTAGGGTAATATTTTGGGACTTTTCTAAAATACTGGAATTTTTCATGAATAGTACAATACAATAATTTTTGATAAATGTTAACTATAAGAATTATAGAGTCATAGATGATTTAAATATGATGTAAGCCAAAAATATAGAACTATATTTAATTATTTTAAAATATTTAGTAATAATTATAAAACTATTCATATCCTTCATCCAAAATAATAAATTAATTAATGTAATATTGAGAAAACACCCCTCTTCTCCACTATAAATACCACCTATCACACCCTCTTCTATTCACACTTATCAAGAATTGATCCATGAAAAAATTCTTCCTTATACAGTTCGTTGGTCCCTCCTCCACATACATGAGCTCTTGGTATCATAAAAATACCAAAACCATTCCCTAAGGAGGTTCTCAAGGATGATAAATTCAAGAGGTAAGTCCTCTCTCTCTCTCTCTCTTTTAATTTACATTCAATTTCATTTATTTTCTTATTATTTACTCACCTACATTCATAAAAATTTAATGATAAATCCATTATGTTTGATATAATGGAATATATCATGTTAATGTATTATTAATCATTAAACTCCACTGTCTCTCTCATTTATTTTAAAAAAGGAAATTGTCGCCTGTGATGTGTCAATTTTCTGACATCATAGGCAATGCACTTTCATTTTAATTTTATAACTTCAAGGATGTTAATAAAACCATTAAATGGTTTAAAATAGTTTTTCAAGTTCATTTTAGATCTATAAATAGTTTCTAGAATTAAATTATACACATAATACTACATGATAAAACAAAACGAATTCATTGTGTTCAGAAAACTGCAAAAATTAACCAAAAACGATCATCATTAACTTGAATCTAATGATTCATCCTCATGAATATATAAAAAACTATTTATAATATCATTAAAACTTCTATAATATCATTAATAACATATAAAAACAATTATGTACATTTATCATCATTTTACACAAACTTTCATTCATGAATACAGGTGAACTGATCATGAAACCTATGAAAATGAATGCTTCTAAACAATGAAATTAAATTATATAACCCATACAAAGGCCCATAAAAGAAACTAATAAAACCATAATTAAATAGATTCATGTATTAAATTTTTTTCAGTTGTTAATTAATGAATCTAATGTGTTTATATAGGATATTAAAGTGAATGAATCATTCCCACTAAAGGTAAGAGGAATTCTTAAACCCAGCTCTCTTTCATTGGGTTTTACCTCTTTCACCCCATTTTTAGTTTTTATATTCTTTATATATAATTTATTCTTCATTATCATACCTTCCTAGGATATACATGTTTTCTACATGATTTTATAACAAACAAAATCTTTTCCAAAATAAATATTCTCTAAAAAACACCTTTTACTTCTCGAGATTGTTTCTTCTTCAGTCAAGGTTGATGATTATTATATCAAGTATGTTATTACATATTTTATTTGTGAACCCAATGTTTATTAATTTATTATTTTTGAAATTAAACCCATTTCATTCCATTGTTTATTATATTTTCATTATTGATATATGTTCTATGTGTCATACATGATAATGTAAATGTTATGATGTGGCAGGTACGCCCGAAATTATATAGCACTTCAATTCATTGGGTAGTGTGAGGAACTTCATGAGATAAAGTGTAATATATGTGAAAATAGTGCTATATTTGTTCACAAATATGAGTGGTAGTTGAAAACTATGACATAATGTTTTATTTTTATGCATTTCCACTTTATATTCCATTTATTAATGCTTCCTCTAATGATTATGATCTTATGTATACGTTGTGATTATGCTCACCCCATGTTATATTGTTTCATGTTCATATCTATCCTCTTACTAGGATTTTATCTCACCCATTTCCTATGTATATCCTTAGGTGATTACATGTACTAAATAGAATTCAAGGGCTAATAAGAATCTAGAAAATAAAGAACCAAATAAATGTTTATGAGTTATTTTTTAAATGTTACATATGGTCCAAATTTTCTCAAGTAACTAAACCTTTGGATCCTCATTGTGTAATGATTTTATTATGATTTATTTTAAAAAAAGTAATAATAATGTAATAAAAGAAGGGTCTCTATAATAATTTTCATTAAAATTAATTTTCATAAGAATTCACATTACTACAAATAGATGTTTCCTCCATATCCATGTTTTTGAATCCAACCAATGTTATATTTTTCTTAATACAAACTCAAATTTTGTTTATATCCAATAATATATTTATTCATCTTAATTAATTTTAATGAAAATTTTTCATTATCCATTTTAATGATATGGGTTTTTAGACAAATTCATTTCAAAGGATAAAAAGGGGGTGCCTATCCATTAATAAATAAAATATTTTATCTTCCACTCCACATTTTTTTTGAACAAAATTTTCTAATTTCAATAAAAATGTAAGTTTAAAAATTATTCTCCTTTCATCACGAATATTTTTTTGAATTTAATTTTTAATTCAATTAATTAAAAGGTTTTGTGAAAACTTATTTATTTTCACATCTGTTTATCCTAAAAGGTTTATCATTCATGAAGTGATGTTTTGATCACCCTATATATGTTATTATGATATTATTACTTTTGGAAAATTCTATTTTGGATATTGTAGTACCCCTAGTCTCTGGAATTTAACTATTAATTTGTGCTTTTTATATTTATAAAGTGTAAGGGTTAAGGATGGGAGAGTTGGGAAAACATTCAATACATTTTTGGTTCCAAAGGAGAGGTGCACGGGTTGCACACAATTTGTCCAAACTGTGTGGAAAGCCTTGCAGAAACCATGTAAAGTTGCAGATTCTAGATAGTATCTTCAGAACGGTGTGCACAAAGTTAGGGAGACTGTGTGAGGAGGTTGTGTGATGGTTTATTTAAGGAGGTATCTAATGCATGGTTAGCACATGGTTTGTCTAACCTTGCGAACTAACCGTGCATAGGGTTAAAGTGAGATTCTAAAAAAGTGTTTCTCATGTGTTTTTCCTCAAAACTGCTTTTTTGTTCTATTAATCGGCCCTAACTTAGTATTTATCTTCTTTAAATGTTTTATAACCTATCCCAAGAGATTTGGAGTCAATCTAAAGGCTTCCCTTGGTGATTCGAAGCTAAATTCTTGAGCTATGTGGTCGTTCTTCATTGTTCTTGATCGGTCTCTTAGATCTACTTAGATCTACTTCACATATCTTCTCAGTTACTTAGATATATGCATGTTATGGGTACATATATGATTTTATATGCTAAATATGTTGGTATTTTGTCTTTATCATGATAGGAGAAGATATCCATGGCGGTTTTGTGAAGGATCAACCCAGTTTCTTGAGCATTCTTTTTCTGTTTTTGGTTTTTATCAAAACCATCAAGGTGGGTTGATTCACTCTCAACTCCACTTCATAGAATTGATTTTCAAAATTTCAAATTGAATATAATTTGATTGATTTATCCTGAATTTGATTTTGATGAATTTTTACAGACCTTCTTTTGTGATGGTTTAGCAAAATGTTGAAATCTGGATAGTTGGGTGTTTTGAATAAAATGTTTTTGTTCTTGGTTTTAAAATATGGATTTAAAAATAGGGTTTTTCTAGAATTATAGAAAATATATATAATGAGTTGTTTTCAATAAATGGTAATGTTTTATTAAAATGAAATGGTTTATTTGAAATTGGTTATTCATTGGTTTTTAATAAAAGTATAGTTTTATTGAAATGGTTTGAATTGGTGATTCGGAATGGTTTGTCATATATTGGGTTGTGTGAGTTCATGATTGGTGTACCCATGAACAATAGACATGTACCATTTCGGTACAAGGTGTGTTACCCTAGATCGGGGAAATTTTTCATTAGGACACAGGGTGATTGGATGAGAGACCACTCATGAGTATCGAACTATCTAAACGGAGCATGCATGTGTGGGTGTGTTTTGAACCATGGTATGGTTATGAAAAAAGGTTATTGATGGTTGGTTTTAAAGTGTTGTTTGGTTTCTTTTAAAGAAATGTGATGTACTGTAAAATTGGTTAAAATTTAATTTTGTACTTTTGGTTATCAATAGATTTGGAACATATTTATATTTAGTTAAAAACTCTTTTGAGAAATTGTTTTATATAAAATATTTTATGTAAAGTTCGCTACCCTTTATATCCTAGGGGATTTTGTAGGGAAGTCATCGGGGAAAACTAACAGAGTTTTATACTCACCCATGCTTTGGAACTTTGGTGCTTTTTTAGACGTTATCTTCTAGGACATGGGAAATGGTAAAGTATCACAAGTATTTAGCACCACCTCATGATACTTGGGTTGTATGGTGATTGGAGCATAGATATCATAAATCATGGAGTCATTTTGTCATCTTCAATTTGATTATTTGTCTTTCCACTGTTTACTTTGATAGTCTCTTTATCTTCCAATGTGGTAAACTTTGGTGTGGTCTTGATGTAAATGAAGTGGTTGAGTTTTCTTTCTTTTATTCATGCATCATATAATTATTTGTTTGGTTGTGGTTTGTTGGATAATGGTTTTATTTCATAAATGGTAAATCATCCCCCAAATTTATATAAAACCCTTCGGAATTTATATCTCGCCTTTGGAATCTTGGGGATGTTGATTAAGGATAAGTAATGCTTCATTGTATTCCCAATCCAATGAAAATAAGTAAGTCATTACAAATTATATCAGTTTATTCTATCCAAATGATTTTTTAAGATAAGTGGAATCAGCTTGTTCCTTTCTTGTGTAATAAGTAGTCCTTAGTTTTCTTGGTCTTGGAGTTGAAATTTGTTTCTGTCTATTCCTTGAAATGTAGAGAATAAAAAAATATGTAGTTAATCTTTTTATGTTGAACTTCAAGTTACCAGGGAGTTGGGTACATAAGTGTTTTGGAGACACTTATAAGATATGGAATCTCATTTTCTTTGGTTTAGCCAATAAGATTAACATGACAAGCATTGTAGAGGAATGAAATCCCACTAATATTTCATATCTCACATAGAGTAATGATTTATGATTTTGTGCAAAGGTGTAAATTTTTGTAAAATGAAGATATTGTTTTTCAAATGAAATATTTTGAAAAGATCATACTTTGCGTATTTTGAAAATTGTTGTATTTTTAAAAGCAAGAATAGAATCTTATAGAAACTATTGAATGGTAAAAATTTTCCATTTGAAAACAATGTTGTGATAGTTTGTGTGATATAATTTGAAATACTAAACTATCCATTTATTGAGAGTGAGACTTACAGAGTTTTTTTAGAAAATAGCACCCAGTAGGCATTGTAGAATCCAACTGGAAGAAGCTAAAGAGAATGTGGTTGCACCTAAACCACAGGTGAACCAAGAGCTGGTTCGGCGTATCATCTAAAAATTTCAATCTATGGATATGTGGAACCCAAGAGATGATTGAAGGCATGTGGACCATTCTATCCAGTTCCTAAAGTAGAATAAACCCATCTTCTAAGGTGATTATGAACTCAAAAAAAAGGATGTGTGGATGAATAGGGTGAATCATATCTTTGATTTCATTAGCACACCATCAGTGCTAAAATTAAAGATGGCGTATTATATGATCGGGGATCTCACAATCTATTGGTGGGATTTGGTGGTGTAGACTAAATTGGATCAAAGTCATAGTTGGGAGGATTTTGAGTAATTATTTAACAAAAAGATTATATCCTCACATGTTCAGGATCCATAGAACGATAGACTTTTTCAACCTGAAGAAGGAAAGTATCTCTTTCATAAAATATGCGCCTAAATTCATGCATTTAGTGTGGTTTTCACCATATGATGAAGCTAGTGAATCCTTGAAGGAATGCATTTTCGAATCAAGGATAAGGGAATAAATTCACTCAAAGATTTTGATGCTCTATATTACGGAATATACATAGATGGTGAACAGAGCGATATTGGATAAATATGACATCTCATGATATATGGGAGGATGAAGTATGATGATACCTATGGGAAATTTTGGGAATACTAAAACAAGGAACAAGCAGAAGAGGAACACCTATTTCCATGGTGGAAGAGGGAATCAAAATCAGATAGTTGGATCAATTAACATTCATCCACAACCCGAGAGCAATGCAAGCTGTTTCAAATGTGGTTTGATTGACCACATTAAGTGATAGTGTATAGTACAACCTAGAGAATTTTATAACTGAAAGAAGATGGGGAATCTTTAGAGTTACTATCACAATTATCCATGTTCAGGTGCTCGAGACACTTCCCAAGTGTTACAATAATCTTATGCTTTGAAAGGGTGAGGAAAGCAAACTCAGACTCGTCAACAAAGTAGGGATAGACATGTTAATGCTAGTAACACCAAGACTTCTCATTAAGGGAAATCTCAGAAAGGTAATAAGGAGTAGAGTGTAGTGACAGAGCAGTTATATAAAGCTGAGAAGATTATTATAGATGATTAGGTTGGACCATATATGGTGAAAGGTATGATTCATTTTAATTCTACCCTTATTCAAGTGTTTTTTTATAAAGTTGCATCACATTCTTTAATTACTTCTTATGATGTTGATTTTCTATGTTTAAAACTTGAGATGATGCCTTTCATGTTAAAACTTAAAATCCCTTTCATTGAAAGAGAATATAGAGCCTTTTGTGTATATCATGTTCTATAATGGTTGAAGGAGCTGAGCTATAGTGGGACTTATCAGTGTTGGATATAGATTTCTTTTATATAATCATAGGTATGTATTGGTTAACATCATTCAAGGATCACATTGACTATTGTAGAAGAAATGTATGCTTCACAACTAAGGATGGTGTTAAGAATCCATTTAAAGGGTAAAGGTTTGTAAAGACAGGTGTAATTGATTTTTTGGCACCAATAGTGGGAACGATCTCTTAGAAGTTGGTGGTATTTACATTATCATTGATGGAAGATATTGATGATAGTAGTTTCCTAGTAATTGTGGATCAATTTCTTGATGTGTTTCCCAAAAAATTCTCAGGGTTACCACCTTGAAGAGAAGTGGAGTTTATGATTGATCTCCTTCTATGGACCAATCGTATTTCTCTTCCATATTATATGATGACACCAATATAATTAATGGAATTGAAGGTGAAATTGGAGGATCTTGAAAGAAAAGAATTCATTCGACCAAGTACGTCTTTGTGGGAAGCACTGATCTTGCTCGCAAATAAAGTAGATTGAAATTGATGTTTGTGTGTGGATTAATGTAAGCATAACAATGTAATAAAAAATAATAGATATCCACCTCCACGCATTGTTGATCTATTTAATCAATTGAATTAATATCAATGGTACCTTAATATTGACTTGCGATCAGGATATCATCAACTGCGAGTTCGGAAAGAAGATATTCCAAAGACATCTTTCAGAAGAATATATGGCTATTATAAATATATATTAATTCCTTTCAGTTTTATGAATTCACCAATGGTCTTTAAGGAATTGATGAATAGGATATTTTAGAAATATATGTATTATTTAGTTGTAGTGTTTTTGGATGACATATTGGTGTATTCAAGGACAAGGTATGAACATGATAAACACATGGAGACAGTGTTGGGAATCCTTAGAGATCATTTTTTGTATGAAAAATTATAAATGTGTAATTTTTGGATATAATAGGTATGATTTCTTAGACACATAATTTCTGAAAAAAAATGTTTGAGAAGATCCTAAAAGATAGAAGCTATGATATCATGGAAACTGCTGAAGAATATCATTGAGATACGAAGTTTTTTTATTCTAACTGGTTACTACCGACTCTTTATGGGTGACTTCCCATGACTAGATTCTCCAATGACAGATTTGAAAAAGAAGAATGATCTATTCCAATGGACTGAAGAATACCAGAAGCCTTTTCAAGAGATGAAAGCTCGAATTACATCAGCACCTATCTTGATTTTTTTGGAATTCGAATAGGGGTACGTGGCGTATTGTGATGCTTCGGGATAAAGATTGGGATTTTTCTCAAGAAAGAAAACTGTGTGGTTTCTTGTGGTTCAAGGAAGTTGAGAGTTCATGAGAAGAATTACCCAACACATGATTTTCAGTTAGTTGTGTACATCCATGCTTTGAAGACCTAGCTCAATTATCTCTTTGGTGATAAATTTACTATGATCACAGACCACAAAACCTTGAAACATATTTTCTCACAATGGGATTCGAATCTGAGGAAAAGGATATTGATGGGTTATCTCTAGATGTTTGACTTTGACTTGATGTATACACCAAAAAAAGGAAATATTGTGGTAGATGTATTAAGAAGCATGTCATATCATCAGCTAGAAAAAGAAGAATCATATGAGAGGCAGTTAATGTTAGTTCTAGTGGACATGCATGTAGAATGTGAAGACCAAGGTGATTTTGTGGTTTTCCTTTCAGTTTTTATGGTTCTTGAATTTTTTAAGATTCTTAAAGAGGGAAAAACATCTGATGAAAATTTCTTAGTTATGAGTTAAAAACTCAATGATGGAGAAACCATTGATAGATGGAAACTTGATGTGAGTTCAGAGTTGTGGTTCAGAAATCGGATGGTTGTGCCAATGGATTGTTAGGATAAATTTCTTCATGATTACCACCATTCAATATGGGTTGTTCATCCGGGAATACAAAATATGTATAAGGAGTTGGAAGCATATTTTTAGTGGATTGATATGAAATAGAAAGTGGATGATTTCATTTCAAAGTGACTAACTTGTCAGCATGTTAAGGCAGAGCATCAGCAACCAGTAGGTATATAGCAATATTTAACAATCCTAGTGTGGAAATGGGAGTAGTTAGTGATGGATTTTATTATAGGTAATCCAAGAATGGTCTGAAAACATGATTCCATATGAGTGATGGTGGATCAGATTACCAATTCATCCCATTTCATTCCTATTCTTGAAACTCGTACGATGGTGGATCTGTCCAAAATCTATATCCAATAAGTGGTAAAGATACATGGCATACTAGATTCGATTATTTCATAAATAGATCATAGTTTCATTTATTATTTTTGTAAATCCTTATAGAAATCTTTAGGGACTCAGTTGACTATGAGTATGGAATATCATCCTCGGATGGACGGGAACTCAGAAAGAAAAACAAAGACATTATAAGACATGTTTCAGGCTTATATAATGGATTTTGGTTTCTCATGGAAGATAATATACCCTTAGTGTAGTTCTCTTATAATAACATATATTAGGACTTGGTACATATGGGTTTTTTTGAAGAATTTTATGGGCATCCTTGTTGTTCTCCACTATGTTTGGTGAAAAAAGGTGAGACTTCACAAGTTGGGCCAAGCCTATCCAAGACCGAATGGAAAATATTAAGTTGATCATACAGAAGGTGGAGGTGGCTCAGTTTCATCATAAATCATATGAGTATCATCAAAAAAGATCATTTTCATCTATGGTGAGTGATCACGTGTTCTTACAGATTTTTCCAAGGCTTGGACATCATCATTTTGGGAAGTATGGAAAGTTATCTCCTTGATACTTTGCCCCTTTCGAGATACTGGAATGAGTTGGAGATGTGGAATATCGGTTGGAATTACACCCATTGTTTCATTTGGTCCATAATGTGTTTCATGTATCATAGTTGAAAATGTATCAGCCTGATCCTGACCATGTGATCATATGGGATCATGTTGTCATAAAGTTTGATGCTTCGTTGTTATATATCCCAATGCAGATTTTGGATAGGAAAGAGAAAGTCGTTCATAGAAAAAAGAATCGTTCTAGTGCAGGTTTTATGGAAACATTTTTAGATTCAGGAAGAGACTTAGGAACATGGGAAATAAATGGAAGAGAAATTTTTAGAACTCTTTCAAGGTATGGAGGGTTTTATACTTTTCGAGGACAGAAAGGCCAATGGTGGGGAGAATGTAGTACCCCGAGTTTTTAGTATGTTACCTTTACTTTGTTATTTTTATGTTCATAAATTGTAATGGTGAATTATGGTAGAGTTGGGAGAACTTTCAATAATTTTTTAGGGCTAAATTATAAGCGCACGGGTTGCAAACGGTTTTTCCAAATCGTGCAGAAGGCCTAGTAGAAACTGTACAAAGTTGCAGTTTCTAGATAGTAGGTTCGGAAAGGTGTGTTAATGGTTAGGGAGAATGCACATGGAGGTTTTGTGAGGGTTTCCTTAAGGAATTATCTAATTCATGGTTATCACATGCTTGTCTAACCGTGAAAACTAACCATGCGTAGGGTTAAATTGATATCCTACAAAAGTGAATCTCACATGTTTTTTCTTCTAAAATGCTTGTTTTTCCCAAAGAGGCCCTAACTAAGGATTTATCTTCCTTTAAGTTTGTAGAAACTCTCCCAATATATTTATATTCAATATTAAGTCTTCCCTTGGTGATTCGAATCCAGATTCTTTAGGTATGTGATCGTTCTTCTTCATTCTTGATTGGTTTCTTAGATCTACTTAGATCTACCTCTCCTCTTTTCTTGTTTTCTAAAATCTACAGCCATTATCGATAGATATAAGATTGTGTATACAAAATATTTTGATATTTTTTGTTGATGATGATAGGAGAATATATCTTAGGCATTTTCATGGATAATCGACTCGGTTTCTTGGGCGTTCATTGTCTATTTTCAATTTTTGGTAAAATCTTTGAGGTAGGTGGCTTCACTCTCGACTCTACTTAGTTGAACTAATTGTAATGCTTTAAAATTGAATATATTTTTAAGAATTGATCCTGAATTTTTTACTTATGAATTTTTAGAAACCTTTTTTTTGATGGTTTAGAAAATTGTGGAAATCTTGAAAGTTGGGTGTTTTGAATAAAATGATATTATTCTTGGTTTTAAAATATGGATTTTAAAATGGGACATTTATGGAATTCTAAAACTTGGATTTGATCATATGTTTTCAATAAATATTAATGATTTATTGAAATGATATGATTTATTTGAAATTGGTTGTTCATTGGTTTTCAATAAATGTACGGTTTTATTGAAATGGTTTGAATTGGTGACTCAGAATAGTTTGGCATATATTGGGTTGTGTGAGTTCATGATTGATGTGCCCTTGAATAAGGAACATGTACAATTGGGGTAAAAGGTGTGTGACCCTATATTGGGGACATGTGTCATAGGGACACAAGGTGAATGGAAGAGATTCCACTCATAAGTATGGAACTATTGAAACGAAGCATGCATGTGTGGGTGTGTTGTGAGCCATGGGAAAGTTATGTAAAAATGTTATTGATGAATGGTTTTAAAGCCTTATTTGGTTTATTTTTTGGAAATGTGACTCACTGGAAATTAGTTAAAGGAGAATTTTAATACTTTTGGAAATCAATGGTTTTGGAACATGTTTATATTTAGTTATAAACTATTTTGGGGAAAAAATTATATAAACTAGTTTATATAAATGTTTCTAACCTTTCTATCCTAGTAGCATGAGTTGGGAAGACATTGGTGAAACCTAATGATTTTTATACTCACCCATACTTTCATACATTGGTGATTTTATAGATACTATCTTCCAGGACATGGGAAAAGGTAATGTATCACATGTATTTAGCACCACCTCATGATACTTGATTTTTTAGTGATTAAAAC
This sequence comes from Viscum album, assembly GCA_963277665.1. Lineage (NCBI taxonomy): Eukaryota > Viridiplantae > Streptophyta > Magnoliopsida > Santalales > Viscaceae > Viscum > Viscum album. The sequence continues at coordinate 668,156,210 of OY728141.1, forward strand.
ATGGAGCTGGAGGATCATAGAGTCTTTTTGTCGTCTTCGAGTTGATTAGTTGTATTTTTGTTATTTACTTTGATAATTTCTTTGTATTCCACTATGGTACACTTTGGTGTGGTCTTGATATAAATGAAGTGGTTGTGTTTTCCTTCTTCTATTCATACATCATATAGTGAGTTGTTTGGTTATGTTTTGATGGATAATGGTTTTATTCATTATAGGTTAATTCATCTCCAACTTGTATCTAAAACCCTTCATCGTTTTTTCCAGCCTTTGGCATCTTGAGGATGTTTCTTATAGACAAGTAATGATTCATTTTATTCTCAATACAATGAGAATAAGTGGGTCATTACAGATATTGTATGATGTCTTAAGTTCATGATATGTGAATTACTTGGAAGGATTAATAAACCCATTGTTTTTTATGGGTAATTTAAGATATGATTATGATTGATGTTAAGTGTCACAAATATGTTTGGATAATGAATGGAGGGGTCTTATATCTTCCTCAAATTAATTTTTTTAAAAATATATATCATGATATAATCAAGCATGGACTGAGTTTTTTCACATAGGCATGCGAATGATGTGTTCTCTCATATTTGAGCCATCACTACTACAAAACACATAATATACAACGCTACCCTTAATCAGCACTAGAAAAAAGCCCCTATAAAGGCTACCAATATTATCACTTAAAAACGTGCCCATAAAGTGTACCTTTTATGATCGCTAAAAAAGCACTGATAAAAGGAACCTCTTATCATCTCTTTTTTTAGTGTTGATAAATGGTACCTTTATTAGAAATTTAATTTTAGCACTGAAAAAGTGTAACCTTTATGAGAACTTTTTTTAGCACTGATAAAGGTATTGATTGCTTGTGTCAATCCTATATCAAAACTATGCAAGTCAGGACGCTCCTTCATAAATGATTTTTCCTACAAGCTCATAAGCTTATTGGGGGGATGAGATACCACACACACTTTTCTATAATGTTCATATGGGCTCATCACAGGCCTACATGGGTTGAGACCCACTCGATACTTCCCTCTGGCTTTGGCCCATCCTTATACACATGGTCGCGTCCTATACGATAAGGCACACCTCCCCAATATCCATATACATAGCAGGAACTTCTAGAACAACCCCATTATTAAATAATTAGAAAAATATAGTATTAGAAATGTTAAAAAATTAAAATGATTAAAAAATGAAAAATGAAAAATAAATAAATTTTAAAAAATAAAAAATAAATTAAAATTAAATATTTATTTATAAATTTAATATATATATATATATATACATATTGTAAATTAATAAATAGAATAAATTAAATATAGTTATGTAAAATGAATAAATTGAAATAATTAAACAAATAAAAAATTAAAAATGTGTAAACTAAAAAAATAATAAAAATTTTATTAATTAAATAATTATTAATAGAAATGAATAAATTAAATATATATATGTATTATAAATATTAATAAATATTATATTATAAATATTAATATATAAAATGAATATTTTTTAATAATTAAAAAAAAGTTTAAAATGAAAAAATTGTATTGAACAAAAAAATTAAAATTGAATAAATTGAAAATTTATTAAAAAAATAATGAAACAGCTATTAATAAAAATGAATAAATATAATATATATATATATACCCGTACATATTAATTATAAATAGTAATAAGTAATATATATTGAATATAAATACATAAAGTGAATAAAATGTTATAATTAAAAACATATTAATTACTACTTCATTTTTATGGTTTCTATACATATTTATACATTAATTAATTTAATACTGAAATATATTCATATATATATCTATATATATATCAATATATATATTATTACCTAAAATATGATTTATATAATACAAAATCTTTGTGATTACATTAAATAAGTCATATATTTAGTGATGAATGGTTTATAATTAATAATAAATATTTATTACAAATATTGACTAATTGTATTGTGTAATGAACATTAATTTAATCTCATTTGATTTTTCAATTTAACATATATCAAACTTGTGTTACCTTGATTTCAGATATACATATATGTAATTAATGCATTTTTATATACAACGCACACACATAAATATATATGTAATTAATGAAATCTTATATAGAAACTTATACACCAAATATTTTTTGTAATTTGTTTAAATTTTAACATTCATTTTATAATTTCATTTAGTAACATGACAGATTTAATAAATTATATTTTTAATCACTAAATTTTATTTATTTTTAAAAATATTATTACAGTTATAAATTATTTTCTCATTTGTAATTTATTTTAGAATTTAATATTTATTTATATACATTTACTTACAATTTTTTAATATTTTCAAATGTATTCATCTTCATTTAAATATTTATCCATATTTTTTAAATAATTTACATCGAATTAATAAAACATATCCATTTTTTAATAATTGTAAATTGTAGTCATTTTTAATTATTCAATTTCAATAATTTTTGAACGAAGTGAGAAATTTACCATATTGACAAGTCTCCTTTATTAGGTGAAAGAAACTATAATAGTCTAAAAAATGGTAATTTACAGAAATCCCTTTGAAAAATGTGCATGATATCATCGGGTAAACTGTTTTAATTAATGATAACTTCACTATTTATCCCTTTATTCGTTATCCCATCAACCATATGACTTTATTCCCGATAAAAAAGTGTAAATAAGTAGTTCATTGATGATAGAAGATCCAAACATTGACTCTATTTAATTGTGAACCTTTATGAAAGATGAAATTATCTAGTTCTAATAGCATGCACAATGGTGGTAGAGCCACATTCAAACTACAGTTTTCTCTATCCTTTCTTCTTCTTCATGTCATATGCATTAATCATTTCCAACATATTATCTTACAAGGATGATTCAATCCCATAGGGGAAACAAATACATCCTATAATAGCACCATTGTTGGCTTTGATGACCGAGCCAAATCTTGACGAACTTGGGTTGCCTCTGGAAGCTCCGTCCGAATTGAATTTGATTCATCCAAAAAAAGGATAGTTCAAAACAAATCAAGTGTTCCATGAGATGAAAGAAAATTTCAATCAATATCAATCCTTCTAAAAATAGATAAATCATGAATATAATTGTAACAATAATCATTCTGCAAGGGGTTAGTGATTAAAATTTCAAAAATAATTTAAAAATATAATAATGAAGATGAAATTGATCCTTTCCATAGATTTATTTTTTCTAGAAATTCTAACTATTATGAAAAATCTCCACACAAGCCACCTGAAATAAATTAAGAAGTTTCACTATGGTTGGAGTCTACAAAAATTCAGTAACGCATACCTGTATAAAGTCTTTCTGAGGAATCCTAACTTTAATGATTCCATGGTAACTATTTTGTAAAAATGAAGTCATAACATAGCTCAAAGAGTGGTGATCAAAATCTTTCATGTGTTGATAACAAAGAACACATTTGGGGAAAATAGATATACCCACTACTTCGAAGGAGGAGTCAACTAGCAGCTTATCATGAGAAATTATCCATATCAGTGTAAATCTATAGAGATAAATCCACATTTTATTGAATTTTTCTAACAATCCATGCATGGTACCCTCAATGGTATTGGAATAAAATCACTTTGAAGTGAGAAACCCATTAACTATTGGTTTCCAGATTAGGAATTCATCCTTATTCTTGAAGTTATAGTTGTTGACCTCCCCTTTCACCTCATCTAGAAGTTCAACATATGTGTCTTCCAATTGGTCTTTGAAAATGTTATTTAGGTCCAGTTTTGGATTAACATAGTTTAAAAGATCCAATAGTGGTGTATCTATCCAGTTCTCAAACCAAAATTTATGAGAAGAGTTTCTATTAACTTACCATTGTGCATGATCATTGATGTTGGAGAAGATAGCTTGGAGGGCTATCCAAATATAACATTCCATATAATTAAGGTTCTCTGCATTATTCAACTATAAAAATATGTACCCAGCCAATTCAGTAGAAGAAGATTTATCATTGACCATCCTCGACACAAAATGTGTTTGAAGAGTTTGATTAAAATTGCTTCAGTTTTTAATTCTAGGACCACTAAGTGAAATAGGTTTAGAACATTTTTTCCAAGACCCAGTGATAATTCCATGAACAAGAATGCTCTCACTCCAGATAAAATATTTATATATTCATTAATAATGTTAAAATTTTATTTGTAAATAAATATTTAAATATAAATATATTAATAAATATATATTTACTATATCTATAAATTTATATATTTATAATTATAAATAAAAATATATTATTTTTAAAAAAAAATTATACAGTTATAAATAAATATTTATATATTTAATTAATTTTAAAATTATAATATTATTTTTTAATTAATTAATATATTTAATATATTTATATTAAAATTTATATTTGTATTTTTATTTATATATTTTTATTATATATATATATATAATTATATAATTATATATAATTATATAAATATAAATTTAATATTTTTTAAAAGTATTTATATAATTCTAAATAAATAATTATATATTTAAATAAACATAAAATTATAAGAAATATATTTACTATGTTTATAAATATATATATATTTGTATATTAAATATATATATATATAATGATAAAAATATATTTATAATTATAATATTATAATAAATATATTTAAATAATGTATATATTTACTATATTTATATTTATAACTATTTTCATATTTATTTATTTAGTATATTTGTAATTATATAAATATATATAATGATATAAATATATTTATAATTTTATATAATTAATTATAAACATATATACAAATATATTTATAATTATAAATAAATAATTATAAAAATGTTAACAAATATTGTTATTTCTAAATATATTTTTAAATATATATTTACTACTTTTAGAAATCTCTATATTTATAATTAGAAATTAATAAATAAAAATTTTAAAAAAAATCTTTATATATTGATATATAAATAATTATATTTTTAATTAATTGTAAAATTATAAAAACTTTACTTAAATTATGAATATATATAATATATCTATTGAATATATATATATATATATATAATATTTATATATATAAGGCTATAAATACATTTATAATCATATATAAATATTTATAAATATATTTACTAATATTTATTTATTTATTTATTTATTTAGAGGTGTAAATTCCTTTTTTTATTCAAAAGGAAAACAAAGTACAAAGAACAATGGAGGAACATGCATGACTGACATAGTCCACAAAAACAAGAAGAGAAAGTAGAGAACCTCAAGAAACTCGAGAACGGGTCCACATGCTATGATAAGGGGAGTGTCCTCCTATACCATGAGGGTTATGAACCCTCCTCTAAGTGTTAACTTTCATCCATGGTCCACTTCCATCGTTTGGAGGCTCCATGTCAACAGCTCGTGCTTCATCAGCTTCAGGCATGCCATTACTGTTCTTTCTCGCTTCATCATTGCTTGCAGATGCAAGCAGTGTAGCATCATGCACACCATCAGTGTTTTGTCTCTATTTATCACTACTTGTAGATTCAAGCACTGAAAATGAATTGTGTGAAATTACCTTCAATTTACCCTTCTCACAATGCTCTGAATGTTTTCTTTCTAAACTATTATCACCCAAAAATAAAGAGGTCAGCATCACTGGGTGAGCTACATTTCACTGAGTAGCACGAACATCCAACTATACAGCAACATAAATTGCAGGTAGATCCTATGATTGGGATTTCACCAAAAGAGTGTCAGGATTCAAAGAAGGCATAACCGACTTATGTGTAGCAGGTGATATTATAGGTAGATCTAGTGATTGTGTATCCTTCTCCAAATGCGCAGTAGGATCCGAAACATGCTTCTATGTAGCTGGAGTTGATAAAGGAATATCATGCATATCTATAGTAGGAGTCAAGGTGGAGGATCTCTGAATCAAAGTAGTAGAACTTGGTGAAATACCATCACCAAGTTTTTTGTTGACATAGGCTTGAGCAGGATCATTGTTTTGCATGATCTGTACACCATCCTTACTAGAAGAATCCAAGATCTTGTCCATTCATTCAAAAGGAATAGGTATAGAATGAAAAGTACCTTAGGATTTAACTTTCAAAGAAGTATAAGCATCCAAATTTTTCTTCCCCTTATGATTTTGGTCATGTATCATTTTTTTCTCATGCCATATGTTGAGATCTACAACATCTTGAGCCAAACATTCCATGATTTCTTGGTTATCCTCAGAGTCCTCGCCTACTTGATCATCATCTAGTCCCCTGGATAACATGCCCTTGAAAGAAATTTTATCATTAGGCTTATGATTCAACTCCCCCAAATCATCCCAAGACATGATGACATTGTTTGGGGAAAGCTGAAGAGTAGGGGAGTGTAATATACCAGTTCTGGGAGAAATGGAAACACCTTTAATATCATTTTTCACTAAACTGAGATCCTGAATAGGGGCAGGATATTTATCATGAGAAGGTATTGAGCTATCCATAAGGTATTATCCTAGTGGTGGATCATTATTATTAGGTGAAGTATCTTCCTCGTTCTTATTAACAAATTCCTTTGTTGTATCATTAAGCAAGTCATAAAAATTAACATTCCTTCGATAGTGTTGAATGTCATGCCCTTTAAGAAGATTGTTAGAGGAAATAATATTTCTCCTATAATCAGAAATTGAATGACCAATAATGTGATACACTTAAAAAAAAGTGGCCTTTTTCATACTCAAATCTATGATTAATATCATCTTAATGGGTAGAGAGAACTACTTTGTCGATAAAAGGTGTATTCGGGTCAATCTCAAATAATACCCTTGGAAATTGTCCAAAAGAAACCAATTCTGTATATTTTTCCATCCATATAGTCACACCAAAAGCTGAAGCGATATCAAATTGAATTTCAAGATTCCAAAAGATCAAATTTAAACTATGAATATTAACCCATACCTATGCATAAGACTCTTTGAATTCATCCAGCTTAACAATCATGCTCTATTCATGAAGCCTTAAAGTTCTTGGTCGGAGTTTAATTAATCCCGTACTCTAGGCCTTACCTTTCAAATCTGCATATGAAAATGGACGTAGAAGAAGCCTCGCCCTAATGAAACGCATTAAAAATATGAAAATCCCCAAATTTAAGCTAGTCGAGAGACAAGATCAGCTACCTTCCATGCTTTCATTCATTTAGACAAGATGATAAGAGCAATAATTGAGAAATTACATAGATCAATTCTTGTAGCTATAGCACCGTCTGATTCCAAGACATGAGTAGTGGTCCCGTTTTTAATAATATGTTGTGAGGTTTCATTGGTGAGAGCGGCAAAATAACCACTCAAAAATCTAGTGAATTCCTCAATATCTTTCAATATCGCACCATCATTCGCTTTGGATTTCTTTGTAATAACCCTAACAGAACCAATTTTACTCATGCCTCTCAAGATCTCACAGAATCCCACTACTTTCATCACTCCCCCTCAACTTTCTCTCATATGAATCAAGCCTCAAATCTAAGGTATGTTATTTTCTATCCTTCTCTCTTGTTGATTACTTATTCTTGTTTGGTAGTGTTTATTAGTTTGATCTTTTCTTATCTCTGTTCTATCATATCTTCCGTGTTTATTTTATCTATTCATTATCATTTGACTCTTATTGATTTTACATGAATGGATGATCAAAACCTCATACTCTGAGTTCAATGAGCCCCTTAAAATAGATTTCTCTTCCTTACTTATAAATTTTAGGCCATAATTCTTTCTTTTATTATTTATGTCCCAATGCATTTAGTTGTGACTTGAGAGCTCCCTTCTATATAGAATGTGCTCTCTGATATATGGAATTATCATTGTTCTACTTAGTAGGTTGTAAACTCTTTTCATGCCGGAGGTCTTGCGGGAGTTTCAAAAAAATAGAATAGTTTTATGACAAAACAATCATAATTACTATTTTAGTCATTTTTATTGTAGATGATAAATGAATATTATGATTATTATGTTAGGTATTGAGGAAAAATATAAATTGAAATTTTTTTAGATTATTTAATCCTTTGAATTTTAAAAACTCATAGGTGAATTTGATCTTTTCCTATGGTAGTGGATGGTCTATTTGATGGTAATTTCTTTTTATTTCATATAAATTATAACACTATTTAATATTTATGTTTCTTTAGTTCTTTATATTTTTTATATTCATTGATGAAAATAGTTTTTTGAATATTTTTTAGACATAATAATTTATTTCCTATAAAATTTATTTTTTTAATGTTAAAAGTCTATCATAATTTATGATAATGTTATTTGTGAAAATCATTTCATGGTTTATTTTATGTCAATAAATAAAATTTAGTATAAAATAAAGGTATTGTGATTTATTGTAAAAAGTATTTATATTTAAATTGAAAAAATATTTTGGAATGATTTTATGAACCAAATGAATGATGGATATATAGGTCATAGAATTTTCTAATATAATATTTATTGGTTTTGAAGGCTGATTTGAAAAATGATTTCAAAATGATGTCTTCATAAATATTCTTAACCTGAGTCCAGTATATTTCATATTTAAAATAACGTACAAAGGACCCACCCAAAGGTTTTTTAGATTCTATGTTTATATGGTTTGTCTAAAAACTATCTCTCTCTTGAGGTTGGTTGATTATATGTTTATATTTAGGTCTTGGAGTAGATTTTCAATTTGTATTATAGTCACTTTTTTATAGTACTTTTTCATTTGAAAATGTGATCTTTATTATTGATTTAATTATATTTACAAGGGATGTTATGGTAAAAGATGGTTTTGGAATAAAGGGGTTCTCAATAAGGATCCAACTCTTCAACATTCCTTTTCCAATATAGAACAATTACTCTATTTCATGTTTGATGATTTCCAACATTAACTTCATTCATCTTTAAAACATATTGAATTTCCTTAACATTGAAAACCAATTCACAACAAATATAACTTCAGCCCATGGTTACTTCACTGGTCAATTTAATTTGTTATGTTTAAAATTACAAATTCTTTAGAAAAATATTTCTTTGAAAAAAAAAATTAATATTAAATAATTTTAACCACCTCCCCCAAAATTTAATTATTCATCTTCAAACCATTTAATATATTTTTTCATATATATTTATCAATTCTGATAAGATTAATATATGTCTTTAAGTGATTTAGGTGAGTAAGAAATATATTATGTTAACATTTTTAATAATATATTGTATAATTATACAAGATATAATTATTTTAGAGCCCTTAACTTATGATGCAATGTGTATAAGAACTTTGAAAAAGGGAATAAATGAGAGAGAAAACATTTATTCTTGAAGTGGCTACCTATTATTGGTAATACATCATATTTAAGGGAATAAAGGTTTAGGGGTTGAGTGATATTTTTTAGTGGTCAAATATCCTATATGAATTAAATTTCTCAATCTTTTTTTGGATCATCAAATTAATCATATGTGGAATTTTTTTCATTGAAATGTGTTAGTCAACTAAACTTTCTCACTCCCTTAAATCTCCATTCATACTATCAATTAATTGCTACCAAACCCACCACATACCATGTAAATAAATGAATAAACATTAACTCCTCCCACTTATTGGTCTCTAACCAAGAAATGTTATAGAAACCATCTAAGAATTACTATTGTTTTGTCACGAGAATCTATGATCTTCTATAATTCAATCATCAAACCAAATTTCCTTTCCTTTTCATGGAATAATTAAAGGATTTATTTGAATGTTGAATGTGAAATTGATGCCTCAATACAAGTGTGTGCAAGATCATATAGATGATCCTTATCATGGGAACAGCAATCAATAAACCCCTTATAGGGATTGTAATGTTGTTGCTGATTTTTTCTGCTTTAGGAAAAACACTAAAATATGTTGTCCAGTGATTTTCCATATCCTAGCTCAAAAAAATTTATATACAACAAGAAAATGGATATCCTCATCTATGTCATATCTTAAACTATTATTATTTCATTTTGATACCTAAGACTCATCCCCATCATGTCTTCTATAAATGAACCTTTCTTTCTTAAACTACTCTGAGCAGTAGTCATCCCATACTAGGTACTGGAGATTATTTTCGATGAATTCAGAGGATAAATCCTACTACCAGTGGAGTAATTTTATTATTAAATTCAATTACCCCTTTCATTCAAAGAATACAAATATTATTTGAAATAATAAAATGTTGGGTTCCCTATATTATAATTATCTATAAACATTCACCTTTGATTACAAATATCTTATTCATTTATTTTACAAAAATAATATTTTATGAACCTAATAGGATGGATATAAATTGATAATTAATGCATGTTAAACATATGAAAAAAATTATGAATATATAGTTAAAGAGTTCATCATGTTTGAAATAGATCATCCATACGACCCTTCTCAAATCCTTTGCCCATGTTTACATTATTGTTATTCAAGAAAATTTATTCTAGAAAAGTTGGAAAAATATTTCATTTATCGATGAATATATTATAGCGATATATTTTGGACTAAACATGGGGAAAAACTGAATGTGCACACCAAATGGGATGACACAATATTTTATGTGTCACATGATATGAATAATAGTGTAAATAATGATATAGATCATATAGAAGAAATGAAAATAGAAATTTAAGATTTCCTTCATGATTGTCCAAATTTGTTTTAGAAGTTAAATATTTGTTCTAAGAGACCATTGTATAATGGTTTTAATAAATATAAAACATTATCAGCTATATTAGATATATAATTTGAAATATATCAAGAGATAGAGTTACAAAAACTTTACAGAACAACATGGTATCTTGAATGATATGCTAAAAAAGAAAATGAATGTCCTTTTCGAACATATGATACTAAAATAATTCTATGTTAAAAGGGAATTATCTATAAAAAATATATGTATTTCTAAATGATTTCACATTTTTTCGTAAGGACCATGAGTCCCTCATAAAATTACCTAAGTGTATCACGTATCAATACAAGAAATATGAGTCATGTTATTCGAAATATGTATGGTAATTTACTATTATTTCATAGTTTATAAGACTATATGTATGTCAAGAAACCACAAGATAACTGACATGAAATTCAGATATAATAATTAAATATAGAAATCTATGACATCTAGAAGACTCTCCTCATTAGAAGAAAATTGATTATGAGTATCCTGAATTTGTAAATTAGCATAGAAACTTTCTTCCTATGTTATATACATATGGAACAAATCCATTTGGAATATACATCAGTACCCACAATACATGGAAAATAAGGTTGGTAAATTATAAAATTCATTAGGGGTTATACATGAACTATAAATACATTATGTTTTCTCTACTGATATCTAGACCAAAAAACATGGTAATGATGTTGATTTCTATTTTATAAATTGATCAAAGATCTAAAATTGATGTGGGATATAGGTGTTACAATTAATGATTCTCATATAAGTGAATAATTCACATTGAGGGACATTTTGTGTGGAAGGATAAATTACTTTACTTATTAGGGAAATTTTCCACACTATAGAATAAAAGGAATAATGGGATATCCCTTTTATAAACAATAAACATACTCAGTTTGGTTAAAAAATCCAAGAAGACTGAATATTTAGAAAATCATAAAATTTTACCTGGACAACATAAATATCAATCTTGGATGACAGTATTCCATAGGAAAATTAATCAAGGTAAAACACCATCTCCATTAATTAGTGATTACTTTTTCTACAATGTAAAATATATTGAACCTTTTTTAATAAACCATTCTCAAAAAAACCTATGAAATAGTGTTTGAAAAAGAGATCAGTTTTCTTCAAATTTCCATATTTTAATTTTTTCTATGTCATAAATCTTATTTATCTCACGAATGTATAAAAAACTATCTGATAGTGTTATTGACATGTTAGAAAATGTTCCTGTAAAAACTAATTATAGAATCAAGGCTAGTTTATTATTGGTAGGGGTATAAGGGAAGAGTTGGCATCGGTGAAGGGTAAAAGACCTAATTTTCTTCTCTTAATAGCTTACACTCTATCCAAATAGTAAAATTTTAAAATTATAATTTTCCTTAATTTTTTAAAAGTCCTATAGGGGAATTTATCAAATATAAATATTTTTTTTCAATGAAAATTTCAAATTTATAAGGAATAAAATCACAATACTATCGGTTTTTGATCAAGGATCTGATTTTTTTCACGTTATGATGAATTATACATAAACATGTATGACATACATTAACCATAATCTTCTTCTTTTTCAAATCCATATAAATTAAATTTATAGACTTAGAGAAGTTTTCAATCATGAATAAAGAGGTTTTAGTCATATTATATGAATTAGAGATGTTCTCTCCACCATAATTCTTTTCTATAATGTTCCACCTAGTTGTTCACTTGGTTATAGAGGTTCAAATATGTGTTCATGTCCATGAAAAATTGGTGTATCCCATTGAATGGTATATGGATATTTTGAAATGGTATGTAAGGAATTGACATCATCTAGAAGTTTGTATTGAAGAATAATATATTTTTGAATAAGTTGTTGAATTATATATTGATTACCTATGAGATATCGATAACATTGGTCACCAAAATACTCATCATAGAAAGAGACTTATGGGTGAAGTGATTTCTAAAAGAGATTTTGTTACAATTAGAATCAATGAATGAGAGTAATCAAACCTTTACATTTTACATAATAGTTAATATGTTGACCCATATGTTGAATCCCACAAATCAATTCTTAGGGATTTTAATCCATCAAGGTTTCAATGATATATATAAAATACACATAATAAAATATTTATACGATGGTCCAAAGAACATATTTTTAAGTAGGTATTTGAAAATATTAATTCAATTTAAAAATTAATTTGATGGATAGCCAAGGGACTATATAAAAATGTTATATATTATACTAGTTTTGTAATAAATGGTTATATGTTGTATACAAAAGAACATAAAGACTTCAGTATGATGAGAAATAGTGGAGTTAAACTTATGGAGGTAATGATGAACATATCTAATTCCAAAGAAAAAAATATTATTTATGTGAATATGACATATTTTGGTATTATGAAATAGTTATACGAGTTGGATTATACAACATTTAAAGGGATAATTTTCAGTTGTGAATGGGTTGTGAACATAAGTGCAGTGAAAGTTAATGAAATGGACTTTATAAAGGTAAATTTCAATATGGATGGGGGAAAGGATTATTCATTCATAATTACATCACAATTAGTGAAAGTATTTCATGTCTCAGATCCAGCAAACAATAATTAGTTGATTATCCAGTGGGAGAGTAAAAACTGTAGGGTTATATGAAAACTCAATTGAGGATGGCCCTTTCATTGGTAGATCACAATAAGTTCATGGTGGTCCCAATGTAGATAATGTCTTTTAAATTATATTGGACCACAAATAATAGTTTTTTATTATTTATAGAGGATCCAAAAACCTACAACCTTTAAAAAAATAAAGAGTGTTCAATGAGATGGTCAAAATTGTTTAATATACTATGTTTTTCCTCATAATATTTTGTGTTCTCTACTATATCAACATAATCTAAATTAAATTCTTGAATAATCATTCAAAAAATGTCTTTAAAACATTATGATGTTACCAATATAGGGGTATAACATGTGGTCATTACTAAAACTGAAAAATTATTAGGGGATCTATTGCATGTTCATGATAAAATAAGAATGACACAACATCACCGTATTAACTAAAAATATCAAGTCAAGAATTAAGTGCATAAAATTTGATGTTTTTTAGAATAAGTGTGTCCAACCAATTGAATCAAACAATTCAATGTTCATTAGTTATGTTGGGGTCAAAATGAGGATGAATGTTTAGATGATATAGAGTCATGGATCCATGTCCAACATATAATGAAGGAAACTCTTTAAGAAGTTTTAAAGGAAATGTTATGATAACCATTATTTATTTTACTAAAAATTTATATAATGAAATATTTATTTAATTTTCATTATTCCTTATAATTTTCATTTATATTAGATTATCTTAATAAGAAATATGTCTTAATGGATATTGGAAAATATCATAGAGTCTTTCACACTCTTCTTACCAAATTTCATCTGAGAAATATTGAGGGGAAAGTAAAGCCCCATCCACCAATTACTTATGCACATATTATAAAATAAGAGACATAGAATGATTTCATCATTCAACTTGATGAGAAAATATTTCATGTGCACTATAGACTATAATATATTATTTTATGTTATTTATTTTATCCAATTTGATTCAAAATTGTTAATTTATAAAATATAAAAGGAATGTTGAAAAAAAATTTCATCCATCAAAACCATTTACCCCTATCACAAAGAAAATATAGGTTATGATTCACTAGAGGAAAAATTGGTATGTAATTTATATAAAAAAAAGTTTTTTTGTGATGTGAAACAACATAGGTTTATTTTTACATATATAGATTGATGAATCAAAATCTAAAGCCACTACCCTCCCAAGTCATGTGATATGGAAGGACTATCTCTAAAATAAGAAGGGTAAACTAGTTGATTAAAATTGAAAATAAGTATGGGGAACATGTATAAGTTTCAAATAACAGTAATTTGTTATCATTTTAATAGTATTACATAAAATATTTACTTTTTTATTTTATTTTTATAAGGTTTAAACACAATAATATACAATGATCCTACCAGAAGAAAAACCACTTTCAGTAACTTTGAAGCAGCTGAAACAATATGGCCATGCTATATGAGTAGGTTTTTTAGTGTCTCCTCAAAAATATTTTGAGAATAAAATGACACTAGTAGATAAATATAATATGATTAAAGGATCGTGGTAACACATATATTCTTTTAATTATATTATTTTCCAGTCTAGTTTGGAATACCATTACATGAGAAATGATCAAAGAGAATCAGTGGTCGAACAAATATCTACACAAAAACAATGAAATGACCTCACTATATTTGAGGATAGTCATTACCCTCAACCAAAAACCTTACCCAAGTTAATCAATTTTTTCATTACCCTTTATCCTTAATGTGAATAAAACAACTTTTGATAACTTTATATTACTAAAATTCTATTGGGTAAATTTGTATGTGGTTTTTATCTGTCAACACCCTCACACTACCTTGTTGTGAGGTGTATAGTGTATAATATCATGGGAGAAAATATAAAAAATAAAGAACTCCCAAAATATAAAAAGAGAGTGTGGATTGAGGTAGCTCAAGAGGCGGCTTCTAAGTTTCCTATTCCACGGGATGATCTGAATATTACAATGGTGAATTATGTTATTGTAACTTTTATAGAATGGACATATATTATTATAAGTATACATGAGGTTCGTATTTAAAAAACATATAAAAACATATAAAAGGTGATGAAATTTCCTAAATTGGGGTTTAGTAATGAAAAAATAATGAGAAGAGGAAATACAAGGTGAGATCAAGAAAATCTAGTGAATTGACCAAGAAATCAAAAGGAAATTCTGGGAATACATTCTCCCTAATAGTTCCACTGTAACATTTATAATCATTTCAACTTTATGTAGAGACCTATTTTGAAGATGAAAATATGTCTTAAATTCCATATGAAGAATAAATATTTGGATCATTCATCTAAGAAATAGTTGTCCATGAGAGTATAAATTATATTATCAATTT
This sequence comes from Viscum album, assembly GCA_963277665.1. Classification (NCBI taxonomy): domain Eukaryota; kingdom Viridiplantae; phylum Streptophyta; class Magnoliopsida; order Santalales; family Viscaceae; genus Viscum; species Viscum album. The sequence continues at coordinate 668,171,889 of OY728141.1, forward strand.
TTAATGGTTTGTAGTCTCAGTTATGAATACATACATAAGGTATATTTTCATAACACATCTGCACAAAAAATGATCTAATATGTTTATTAAAATTAATAACGATTCATATATTTTATAGTCAATTATATTTTTGTTACATAAATGGAAACCCCTTTGAATCATGATTTGGATTCATTAATCCCAATATTATTTATATGAAGGAATCTTAATTGGAAAATAAAAAAAAATTGATAGGAAAAAAATGTGACAAATAAATAATTTAAGAACAAAATAATTGAATGAAGACAGTTTTGGACGCCCAAAATTCAGGGGTAAAACTCTAAAATATAATAACATAAAAACATTTTTTTTGTTTTTCATTAATTATTTTCTTATTTAGAAGGAACTGGGTGCTGATTGAAATCAATATAGATACCAAAAATATTTATTTATTAGAACCAATTCATGTTACTCTATAAAAATAACCACAACTGATGTGTATTTTGAATTTTCAATTCACTATGATCAACATTTTATAGATAAATTTTAAATTATATGTTTTATAATGTGTTTTAGAAAGTAGTTTTAGATAAATCGGTCACTAAATGTTGGATAAATAATGGTATGAAGTTGGTGTCTTAATGTAATAAGCATATTTTTTACTTAAAATGGAAAAAGATTGAGGTATATATTGAAATATTTGACTATCAAAACAAATTTCAAGAGAATTTACTTATTTTGGTTAACATTTCGGTAGTGATTAAATCAGGATAATAGTAATTATTGTGGATATTTTATTAAGAAATTTATAGTTGATATCCTAAACCATGGGAAACCAGTATCCTTGAACATGTAATTTTTAAAGGTAATTAAAATTTCACTAAAAAAAATTCTAAATTGTTTTTTTTATATATTTTCTCTGTTATACAAATATTTCCTAAAACCATCATACTAAAAAGAGGAAGTAAATTTATTTTGAGATGAGATTTACGTATACCTGGTTTAAGAATATTTACTGACATAAAATTTAGGTGATTAACTACTCTGATGGCGATCTAGTATGGGAAGAATCCCAATATTACTCATATTGTGTGGTATAATTTTAAAATAGAAATTTTAGTAAAAAAGACAAGAGACATACTCAAAATAAATAAAACACATTCAGATTAATTTGATGCTTTATAAGAATAATCCCTCAATCATTTTTGACATGTGGGAATCAACCATACCTCAATATGATACATAGTGTACCCAGGATGACTCATATTTTGTGGTTTCAGTTTAAAATTGAAATTTTATAAATTTATTGATTCATATTTATGTTTAATTTGTTTAATTATAGTATTAATAACATATGAATTTTTTTATAAATTTTTATTATTTTTGTCAAGTTGGGGTTGTTTTTTCTATGATTTTTTGACTCGTGAGAGAATGGACTTCGAGGATGCAACTATGATAATAGAAATAAAAAACTATTCAATAATGTATATAGACATCATGAAAATTTTATTTAATACTAATTATTTATTATATTTTTTCACCATTTTATCTATTATTTTTAGTTAAATTTATTTATCATTTTTATCTAATAATTATTTAGTTTTTTTCATAGACCTTTTGGGAAGTCATATTTTTATTTCAACTATCTGCAAAAAGCTAGAAAATACCGAACATGTTCACTCTTTTCAGGCTTGTTGTAGAGAATTGAAATAAAAATGAACATCACATACTCAATTATCCACACCTCAATAATACACACAGTGTTCTTGGTTTTACTTGAACTGTAAGTTTAATATTATAATTTACATTTTAGATCAAAAAACATCACATACTCAAAACTAATAAAAAACATTCATATTTTTTAAAAAAATTGGATAAATATCCATATTTCATTTGTGATGTGTTTGAATTAGCCTCATCTTAATTTGGCACACGGTTTGACTAGTATGACTCCAAGTGTGTTTTTTATCTAAAATTGACATTAATTTTACTAAAAAAATACATCTTACATACTCAAAACTTAGTAAACACATTTTTATTATTTTTATACATTATTAAAATAATATATAAGTAATTTTTAATGTGAATGAATCATGTACACTTCAATAAGATTCGTTGTGGGGTTGGTATGACTCCATGTTTGTCTCTTTATTTAAAATTGAAATTAATTTTAGTAAAAAAAGAAAAGTGCATTCTCAAAATCGATAAAACGCAATGTTATTTATTTTATAAATTAGAAAAAAAAATCCCTAATTAATTTGAGACATGTATGATTCATCCTCACCAAAATTCGATACATATTGTGCCTTGTATGACTCCAACTATGTAATTTTATTTAAAATTAATGTTAATTCTAGTAAAAAAATCATACTCAAAAACCAAACTCATTCATATTGTTTTAAAAGTTTACGATAATGATCTATAAGTCATTTTTGATATGTAGTAATCATCTTTACCTCCATACGATCCACATTGTTTCCCATATAACTCAAAGTGTCCTTTATCAATTTAAAATTGACATTTTAGTTCAGAAAGTAGTTCTCTTACTAAAAACCAAGAAAACATGCTCATATTGTCTTGATAGTTTAGTAAAATTATTCACAATTTATTTTTTATGTGTAGTGCTCTGTATCACATCAAATAGAGATATAATGTGACCGTTATGACCCAATGTGATTGTTTCCAGTTTAAGTTGACATTTTAGTAAACAACACCAGTGACATACTCAAAAATAAGAAAGTACATTTATATTTTTTTATAATTTAGGAAAATTATATATATGTAATTTGTGATGTGTAGGAATAAAACTCACCCAAATCATATGCATGGTATCCCCAATATTATTCAATGTGTGTTTATTTTTTAAAAAGAGAAATTAATTTTAGTAAAAAATAAAAGTGACATACTCAAAATAATGAAAATTCATTTGGATTATTTTGATGCTTTAGTAAAATGATCCATATGTCATTTTTTATGTGTATGAATAAGCCTCACAGCAATCCTATGCATGGTTTCACCATTATTACTCTAATTGTGTTTATTTATTAAAAATTGACATTAATTTAAATAAAAAATACAAGTGACATACTCAAAATTGAGAAAAATAATTAAAATTGTTTTGATGCTTTAGTAAAATGATCCATATGTTATTTTTTATGTTTAGTAATTAGGAACACCTCAATCAGTAAAATGATGTGCCCAATATTACTCAAAGTGTGTTATTTTATATAAAATTGAAATTGATTTTTTAAAAAAAATATATGTGACACACTCAAAATAGAGAAAACTCATTAATATTTTTTTATAATTTAGAAAAATGATACATAATTAATTTTTTATGTGTATGAATCATCTAAAAATCAATCTGGTACACGGTGTTCCCAATATTTCTCCAAGTATGTATTTTTATATAAAATTCAAATTAATTTTAGTAGAAAAGAAAAGTGACATACTTAAAAATGATAAAACATATTCATATTATTTATATAAATTAGGAAAATGACTCAAAATTCATTTTTTATGTTTATGAATCAGGAACACCTCAATCTGATACACGGTATACCCGGTATGATTAAAAGTATGTTTTTTATTAAAATTTGACATTAAATTTAGTAAAAAAGACAAGTGACATATTGAAAACCAAGAAAATGAATTTATATTTTTTTTATACTTAAGTAGAATGACCCATAAGTCATTTTTTATTTTTAGGAATTATATTTACTTCAATATGATATACGGTGTGCCCAGTATGACTCCAAGTGTGTGTTTTTATTTAAAAATTGCATTAATTTTTGTAAAAAAGACAAGTGACATACTCAAAACCATGAAAATGCATTTTGATTTTTTTGATACTTTTGGAAAATGATCCATAATACATTTTTGACATATAGTAATCATCCAAAACTTAATCTGATACATATTGTTCCTAGTATGACTCAAAGTGTTTCTTTATTTTAGATTGAAATAAATTTTAGTAAAAAAGAAAAGTGACATACTCAAAACCAAGAAAACAAGATAACTTGTTTTCAAAAATTAGGTAAATTACATATACTTCATTTTCCACATGTTGTAATTTACCTCACACAATCTGAGTCAATATGCGGTTGATATGACCTGAAGTACATGTTTTTAAAAGAGATGTGCAATTTTAGTTTAAAATGTGTCTCAAAATATCCAAAACCAATTAAATGAAATCATATTGTTCTAAAACATTAGGAAAATTATTCATAATTCATTTTCAGCTATATTAATTTACTACACATAAATATATTTCACGATATTACCGATATTACTCAAATTGTTTTTTTTTGTCTAAAAATGACATTTTAGTAAAAAAGACAACTAACATACTCAAAACTAATAAAAACATTCATATTATATTGATACATTATTATAAGGATCCATAAGTCATTTTTCATGTGTATGGATTAGTTTCACCTCAATCTGATACATAGTGTTCCCAGTATGACTCTAAGTGTTTCTGTTTACTTAAAATTAAGATTAATTTTAGTAAAAAATATATGTAATGTACTCAAAACCAAGAAAAGGAATTCAAATTTTTTTGACACTTTTGAAAAATGATCCATAAATTATTTTTTATGTTTTTATATAAGCCTCACCTCAATTTGATATACTGTGTTCCTGGTATTACTTCAAGTCTATCATTTTATATCAAATAAACATTAATTTTAGTAAAATATAAATTTTACATACTCAAAACCAATAAAAAACATTAATATTATTTTGATACATTAAAAATATGATCCATAAGTAATTTTTTCATTTATTAATTTGACTAAGATCGGTATGATACATGGTGTGCCCGATATAACTTAAATTGCCCATTATCAGTTTAAAATTGATATTTTAGTTCAAAAAGTGTTTCACTCACTAAGTTATAAGGAAAAGAACTCATATTATCTTTATAATTTATAAAACATGTTCATAATTCATTTTTAATGTGTAGGAATCTATCTGACATTAAACTGACACATAATGTGACCAGTATGACTCATAGTGTGTGTTTCGAGTTTAAAATGACATTTATTAAGAAAAGACAAGGGACATAATAGAAACTGAGAAAAAATATTTCTATTTGTTTTATACTTTATGAAAATGATTTATATATAATTTATGACTTTTATGAATCACCCTCAACTAAATATAATGCACGGTGTTCCTAGTATGAATGAATATGTGGTATTTTATTTAAAACTGATAATAATTTTAGTAAAAAGGAGATGTGACATAGTCAAAATTTATAAAACCCATTCATATTATAATATAATTTTAGGAAAACAATAAAAAAGTAATTTTTGATGTGTATAAATAATATTCAACTTAATCTGATAGACTTTGTGTTCGGTATAACTCAATGTGTCTGTTATCAGTATAAAATTGATATTTTAATCCAAAAAATTTGTCACTCGCGAAAAAAAAAAGAAAATGTGCTCAGATTGTCTCACTAATTTAGTAAAACAATTCATAAGTCATTTTTGACTTGTTGGAGTTAGTCTCATGTGAAACTAATAGATTATGTGACTTGTATGAATCTAAGTGTGTGTTTCCAATTTAAAAATTCATTTTAGTAAAAAGAAAAGGAATGTAACATACTAAAAATTCAGAAAAAAATTCATATTGTTTTTGATAATTTAAGAAAACGATCCATATGTCTTTTTTGATGTGTAGGAATCAAATTCACCTTAATCATAAACATGATGTGACTATTATGACTCCAAATGTGTATTTTTATTTAAAATTGACATTAATTTTAGTAAAAAATACAGGTGACATACTCAAAACTGAGAACATACATTCTCATTGTTTTTATACTTCATTAAAATGATCCATAATTCAATCTTGATGTGTATAAATCATCTAAACCTCAATAAGATACATTATGTGTCAATTATAACTTAAATTTTTGGTTTTTAGTTGCAAATTTTTATTTTTGTTCAAAAAGTGTGTCACTCACTGAAAAATTGAGAAAACACACTATGGATAACTTGACAATTTCAGAAAATGATTCATCATTATTTTGTGACATGTAATAATTAATATCATGTCAAATAGACACATGATGTGATTTTTATGACTCAAAGTGCATGTTTCTAGTTTAAACTGATATTTTACTAAAAACATAAGTGACATACTCAAACCTGAGAAAACGCATTTAGATTATTTTGATACTTTAGGAAAATTATCCATAATCCTTTGTGACATATTGAAATTCACCAAATTTCAATATCACACACTTTGTGGTTGATATGACTTGAAGTTTGTGTTTTAAATATATAAAATTTCATTTTAGTTAAAAACATGTATCACATTGTAAAATAGAGAAAATGATGTCAGATTTGTTTCCCATCAGTTTAACTAATATTACATAATTAATTTACTTATAATTTTTTCATATAATTATTAAGTTAGTTTTTATATGAATAATGATTTAAGACAAACAAGAAATGGTGTGACATGAAATAATCAACCACAAATGAATCTGATATACAGTGTTCCTAGTATGACTCAAAGTATATGTTTTTAGTTTAAAATTGACATGTTTTGTTTAATTTATTTCTTTGTATCCTAGAAGGTGAGGTTTATCTTTAAGAACAATTTTCTCATGAATATTTTCATTGTGTTGTATTTGAGAACACTTACGTACCGCCTCATATTTTGGGGAAAGGATGCTTATAATCAGTTGCACGTTATTTTTCATGACATGCTACACATGATGGTGGTCTCAACCAACACGATGTTCAAAAAATTGTGGATTTTCATAAGTAGATATATAATATCTTTATTTCTTCAATAATATATGATAAATGTGGTAATTTCACTCATGATGAAGGGGATAATGAGATAATTCCCCACAATACTTCAGAAAGTGGTGGTAGTGACTCATTTAAGGATGATATCATAAATGACAAACAAAAGGTGGTCGATAGTGATGGGTTCACTCATTCCCCTTAAAGTAAAATACCATGGGAGAAATATACTAACATAAAAAAGACCATGTCTAATAGGTATGATTTTAAATGGTCAAAATGGATCAATACAGATATCCTTATTATCTTGATTTTAGGTAATTCTCAATCTGAGTGGGAAATTACTAATGATTCTGATTTTGAAAATGAGCTTTCATATTAGGATCTCTAATTCTATTATTTTTTGGATGATGTAATGCCCATTTATTTGACCCCACCACTTCCTTATTTACATTTATTTCATATTCAATAAATGGATAAAATAATTTTCTTTTAACTGTGCTTGATTGGTATTTCATTATAGTATTACTAACAAAATAATTAATTTCTTATACAAGTTCTTTATTTTTCTCATGTTTGGTAGGTTTTTTTGGCATGATCATGACTAGGGGATGAGGATAAAGACAAAAAAGACTTATGTTACTTAATTTATTTGATAATATTTAAATTCTATAATAATGTTTAAATTTCTTTGTAATTGTATAAAACAATGTTTAAAATATCTATAATAATGTTTTTTTCAAAAAAAATTAAAATTTTGATTTTTCAAGCTATATTTTCTATTTTCGCTATATTGTGCTATAATTTTAACAAAAAAACTATAGCACTATGCCTTTATATACATTCTAGTAATATTACTATTAAAAGTACCCTTTATTTATGAATCTAAAATCACTGATAAATGACACACATTAACGATGCTATTGAAAGAGATGAGAAATAGATCGTTTGTCAAATATTTTGGCAGAACTGATAAAGGGATACTTTATCAGCACTTTCAATAGAGATGATAAGAGGTGTCCTTTATTAGTGATAAAGAAAAGTGTTAAAAAAGAGGTTTATTTATCATTACTTAAAGAAGTTCTGATAAATCATCATTTTTTCAACATTTTTAATAACTGATAATTCTTGCGTTTATCAGTTATTTTCTAGGACTGATAGAATCCATGGGATTTTAATTGCACTCCCGTGATCAGTGTTTTTTTTTATATTGATAATATACAATTTTTTAACTGTTAAAGGAAATATTTGTGTTTTTTCATGGAAATAATGAGTTTTTTCATATAGGTGCGTCTATAGTGAGTTTTCTCACATTGGTTTTATTTTTCTTATGGTTGTGCCTCAATTCCAGGTTTTTCATCAAGTTATGCCAAATTTTCAAGATTTATTTAACTTACATGAAATTTCATGTTTTCATGATTTATCCTTATTTTTTACTTATTTTTCACTTTTATATCATGCTCCCATGTTATGAGATTATTGTTATGTTTTTTGAGTAATGTCATATATTTTATGCTTCCTTATTGATCATTTTATAGTCTATGTTTTTTAACATGTTTTAAGATTATCTTATAAGGTATTTTGATATTTTATTATGATATTTATGTCTTTAAAGTTTTTTCGTTCATGTTTTAATGTTTTTTCTCATATTGAGTTTATGAGCTCAACCAATTCTTGTGTTTCCAATCCCATGGTTATGAAGATGATTGTATCAGGTGGAAGTCTAAAAAGGGACTATAGGAGTATCATTATTAGTAAAAGATTAAAATTATTTAAAATACTTTATTTATGTAGATAGTATTAAAGAAACTAATCCATCTAGTATTTTATTTTTGTTACTATTTTTTATATGTATTATATAAATCTTGGGATTAATATATTATTTAAGTCATGTTTATATAGGGTCACTCTATTTTTTATATCAAAATATCAATTTAATTCATATATTCATATATTCATATCAATTATGATTTTTTCAAGGATTTGGAAAGGGTATCACCATAAAATCACTCTATCTAAATATTAAATATATTCTACAGAGAGAACCCAAAATGGAATGGTCAATAGAAAAATATTGTGTTATTTTTTCTCCTATGTTCTATTGGAAACATCAAATATTCCAAAAAAATCCTAAGACTCCAAAACATTTTATGACTTAAATAAATAGTATCATCCATCCTCTTAATAGATGAATCTTTAAAATAACATGGTCTTTATCAATATTATAGTAAATATCATGTACTGTAAGACTTTAGCCATCAATATTATTTTTTTATATCATAATTTTGAAAAACATTATGCCTATTTGGGAAAATTTTCTATGACGTAGAAAAATCATCAAAGAAATAATGTGATCTTCAAATATTATACCATTATAAATATGTTTTTTGATTTTTAACAATATGTATTGATGAAGGAAATAATTTTTAAAAATATTGGTGTAAAAACATCTATCACATCATCTCAAAAAATGATTTTTGAAATATATTCATGTTTTAGCGATGAAATAAAATTATGATCATTGTTTTTTGGGTTTTGATATTTTCAATTTGAAATGATGTGGTGAAGAAAAATGTTCTACCATAGTCTTATTTATAATTCCCAGTTAAATTTTTTATTAGATATTATGTTTTATCTATCGTTATAGAACTGATTGGTTATAATATTTTCTACCTTAAAACTCTTTATAGAAAAAATATTATAACTTTATTTAATATAAAAAATTAATTATAGTAGTGCTCATATTATATAAAATTTAAATTGAAATATTAATCCATTATAACTCCAAAATTAAAAGATCAAAAGGTGCCCTACTTAGTATATTTCTCATGCCCAACATGTGAACCCTAGAGGACATGAAGACATTACAGTCAGAGATATGTATAAGAGAAAGGGTTTGGTGATGGATGATTGAGTAATTCAAGTGGATTTAGTGGGAAATGGGACCACACAAAGACTTGGAAGAAAATTTTATTCTATGAATACATTATTTTATTCTTCTTGGGAAGTATTATGTATTATTAAACCATTGTATGATCTCATTTCTATTTTTATTCTTTTTAAGACTTTACAGTTGGTTAATTTTTTGTTATTGCATGTGATATGTTTGTCATCGTAGGATTATGTCATTAATATCAATATTTTGATGTTTATTTTAGATGATATGTAGTTGTTATGTCCAATATTTGTTATGGTTTTTTGATAGTGGGTATAGTCTAGACATGATATTAATAGACACTTTCTAATAGTTAGTATCCTCTAGCATATAGAGAGACATGCTTGAGGTCATGTAGTGTCACCAATCTTATTAATACTTTAGTGATAATGGTTGGGGGATTATAACAACTGATTAAGGGGGAAATTATTTTCTTTAATAATTTATATATATATATATATATTATTCGGATATCCTCATAGCCTATTGGTTCTGGTAGGGGATGGAATCTGAAAGAGAAAGGTTATAATCCAGGTCCAAGTATTTAATCCTTTTTATTCATGAGGGTATTTATAGGATATTTCTTGGTTATTGAACAGGAATATATGGATAGTTAACCCTTATTGTATAGTGTTTGATCCATGTGTTGTAAAGTATAAATATTTCATAATCAATAATATTTGGGAAATAAAGGATCGGTTAGATGGTTCATCGTGGAAGGAATCCTGAGTGGCATGGTTGAAAATAGCTGAGTCAACTTTAAGGATTTATAAAAAATGGATAACTTCATTTATGGATGAATAAAAATAAGAAAACTATCATGTTTAGTTGATAGATATTAATAAAAAACTAGTATATGGAATAGATTTGAAAATAAAATATCTTGGAACTAATTAAATGGATCTTTATTATGATTTCATGTTTCTACATTGTTTTTTCTCCTCTTTTGTGTGTGTTTTGTTTCTTTGTTATAATCCCTCTATACTTACTATTTATTATTATCATTATTAATATTATTATTATATATTATTATCTTGAAAAGATAAGGTAAAGTGGGTGTTATTTATAACATAAATAAAACAATATACTTTTAAAGTGAAAAAAGAATTTTTATTTTTTAAACTAATAGGTTTCTTATGTTTTATGAATGTATTATATTCCATTTTTCATTATATTTTTATCTGCATAACTATCCCACTTTTCCCACCCACCATCAATAATTTTTAATTAAAATCATCATTTTGAGACTTTTCCATTCAAAATTGGATTTTTAGTTTATCTTTGATAATTAATCATAACATAAATTCAAAAGGAATTATGTGATATTTTTATTAAATAGTGAAACTAATTAATTTTGTTAGATTATTTTCTTTTTAATACATTGTAAATGATCCCAGGAAGGTGACTATAACTATCATTCCTAATTTTATTGTCATTAAATCATGTTATTTTGTTTTTTATTACTACATAATTCATGGTATCTAGAAATAAAAAATGAATGGTGAAGAAACTAATGGTTAAGAGATATAATAAAATGTAAAGTAGATTGTGATTTGTGTTATTAGAGAATATTTTATTATTATATGATATATTTTAAGATGAAAAATATATATATTAAAAATGAAACTCAATTTTTTGTTCAATTGTATTGAATATTTTCTAAACATACTATGAAGTACAAAATAATTTTAATATTAAAATTTTATTGTTTATATCATTCCTATTTCAACCTTTTTTAATGAGGTGTTGGTTAAAATTTATTTTTTGAGAGGGTGGGATGTTGAATTATCACCTAGTATAACTTGTTATCTTATTTAGGATCCTATTATAATTTTAAATCTACTAATCAATTCCTTTATAAATTTATCCTTGTTAATAGTAGTTAATTGCATAATTAGACACTTAAGTATAGCTAACACCTTTAATTTGAGGGTTTATTGTTATTCATTCAATAAAATTGATACAATGAAAAACATTCTTCTGATTATTTCATAGGTAATATTATACTTGTTTCGTAAAGAGAAATATTTACTATATAGTTTACTTCTAGAATAGAAGTAACTATATTATTTAAAACCCTCTAGGAAGATACTCTATAGTTTTATGTCATGGGAAATAAACTTTACAATTTAAATTCTTATATTAAGAAACATGTGTTATTTAAATCAAAATAGAGGGACATATTTTGTTTAAAATGTTATAGAAAGGTTGTGAATATTTCATTATATTTTAAAAAAATCAAATAAAGACATGAGATTTACTCTTTAATTTAAAGGTATATTAGAATACTCTGATGGTAACTTCGGTGTTTTCATCTATCTAATTAGGTGAGAAAAATTATCTATATTTTAACATCATATGGGATGACTATGAAGGTCACTTCATATTTTGAGGTTGTCCAAGAAGGTGGTGAGATTTTTACAATAGTTTAAATTTATATAGGATATTTTTTAAGGTCCCCTTGAATTTTAATTCCATTTAAGAAGGAAATTTAACTTGATATATAGATTAAATTCATAAAATAATATGGTAAAAATAACATTGGAGGTAAAATACATCAAAGTAGCCAATCATGAAATCAATAGGTAAACAATAGAAAAGAGAAGCATCCTTCGAGTAACATAACCAATATGTGATTGTTTCCTTTGAAAAACACACAATAATAATATGAAATGAGAAATAATAGGTTATAAAAATGTTGGGATTGGACCACAGAAAAACATTCAATGTATCTTAGTTAATGGGAATCAAAACCACAAAGTTTAAAAGGTTATTTTATTATTTAAAACCATGTATTAATGGTATGATACTCATTCTTTAAAAGATATTATTACATTTTTAAATCATACAATAAGTTAATAATTTGAAACTAAAATCTATGTGAGTATATCATAACACATGACCTCAGGAAACATGTCTTATAAAATTAATCCATATAATAAGGGAATGAAATTCACAATTAAAAGTAATGATTCAAGTTTAACTTCATGAAATAATCTATTCCTGGAAGTTAAAATTCTAAAAAAATGTATAAGACCTTGAATTTTAGTGTTGTGTGGTAAGTTCCTTTATTTTAAAATTTTACATTATGTGGAATGGACCCTAGACAATAAAATTCAACATGGAGTTTATAAGGGAATGGGAATCATCAATGGGAATACCAGAATATTTTATGTGATCGTAAAAATCCTACAATAATGAAATTATTCAATTTATATCCGTTAACATATGTAAATTTCTTGAATTATATAAATATCAATGCTCAATCTCATTATACTTTCTATTATTCCCTAATTTACATAACATTGAGTATCTTATTAATGGTTTTTCCCAGTTATGATATGAATACAATATCACTTATTTGATGTTACAATGAAAATGGTGGCTTAGTAAGAGTATATAGATCTATTAGGGTGACTTTTATCAATATTATTCCTAATATAAAGGTTATAAGCTGATATATCCTGGTGATGAAATTTTATTGTAAATATTTTTGGATCAATTAGATTTTCATAAAAGGGGGTCCAAAATATATGGTCTTTGGTTTGAGGGGAGTATTTATAGGTGAAAACCCAACCCAGTATTTTTTTGAGAGAGGAGTAAAAGTTAAAAAAAAGTTTTGGATTGGTTATTCCACTTAGACCAGGCCTTATAGGCATAAAAAATAATACAAAATGGTGTTCTATCTTAGAAAAAATAGTAATATGTGGAGTATTATATAAATATTTATATTTTATCAAACACCCATCCCACAATATGGAATGGGATTTTATTTTTCACCCCACAATAATATCCTCAAACAAAACACCATATATCAGAGCCTCCTCTTCAATAATAATACACATAATCCAAAATATATTATATTGTTTTTTTTATAATAGTTGTTAGGTGATATGGTTTAGTGATGAAAAATAATGATGTAATATAATTAGATCATGTGGATAAAATGATGATGAGGGTGGTGGTGGTGGTGCTAATGATGTTGAAGAAAATGATCATATAGAATCCATATTTTATGTTAAGGTAGAGATTTATAAAAATATGACACAAAATATTAAGGTATGTAAAAATATTTATGGTATTTAATAATGATAGAAAAAAAAATTACAAGGATTAATTCAAAGAAGAGAAAGTCTTAACAACAATAATATAAAAATAAAAATTTATTTTACACACTAAATAGAAAAGGGGATATAATTTTGGGAACCTATATTATAGAGAATATTAAATGATTCATAAATTGTGTTTTTAGATTTCATCAAGGATTCATTAAGGATAAGATGTATGATTTTGAGATAGAAGTTGAAATGTGGTCAACACCCATGCAGTAACCCATACAAAAAATGATGATGATGTGCATATAGAATTAATTTTTGCATCTTTTAATAGACAAATCCATCAGGTGAAAAAAAATATGGTGAAAATGACACTTTTTGATAGTTTACTTTGGGTGTGAAACACATCAGGTGTGGGGGTGAGAGATTGTGAGTTTTTTATAACTGCATAGCTCCTCAAATATTGAAATTTCTCAATTTAGCTTCATGGATATAGGATATATTCCTGGAATCATATAAATCCTAATGCTCAATATCCTTTAACTATAATTATTTTTTAATAATTTAATCAAAAAGTGGTAAGAGTGAAATTTAATAAGGACAACTAAAGGATATGAATATTGGAGGATTGTATCATTGAAATAGGTATTTATGTAGGATATTATTGTGATATTTGAATCCAAATTAAATATACTTTAGACTTTAATCTAAGCCCTTAATTCACAAAAAACATGAAGTCGTAAATTCCATTTTTTTTAAGTTCATATAGTATTTTAAATATAATTTTTCATGAGGGATGAATATAAAGATAAAAAAATTCAATATGTGAATTTGGGTGCAAGATGAGGTGCTAAAAATTTATCTTATACAAAACGATATTTCAAATCTAAAAAATTATTATGTTCTCTTTTTTCTTAATATTAAATATATAATCAGTTACACGGATGATTTTTTAGTTCTATTATACCAAAAATCCCAATATATCACCACAAAAACAATTAATTGTTACTCCCCTCCATGCATGTAACGTATTCTATCTAATCGATGTAAATTATCATTTTCTTATTTTTTTATAGTTTCTATAACTAGTTTTATTTGATCCTAGTTTTGATTTTGAGGTCAAAATTTATTCATGAACAATAGAAACAATATAATTGAATATTAAACCAATAATTATGATTTTGGTAATTGTGTAGTTTTTTGTGGGTGGAGCTAATTATTCTATATAATTAATATTTTAATTCAAGGAGGAGATTATTAGGTTTTATTAAGTAATATATGAATATATATTTAATGTCACAGAATTTTTTTATCGATATCTATATAGGGATAAAATATTCACAATTTCAAATAAAAAGAAATAATATTTTTACCAAATTAACTATAGATAATATTATATAACTTCCATAAATGGATACTCGAAGTCATACCCAATAGAATTAAATTTGAAGATGTGACCTTCTAATATAAATAATCTATAAGGGAATCCATACATATAGCATCCCATAAAAAGTTTCAATAAAGATGAATTAAGCTTCAATAATAGAATAAATTTGACGATGATTATAAAGATAGAATTCATTTTTTAATCCTCTAAGTGAAAACACCTTCTGGTGAAAAATACATCAATAAAAAATTTCTTTCGGGTGATAAATTTTATCATGTGTAAAATAAATTTTTTTGGGGATGGGAGATTGTATATTTTTGGGTAATTGTAAAACCCCTATAAATGATAAATTCCCCAACTTATCTCTAATAAGATAAGAAAATTTCAATAATAATTAAAATAATTATGGTCAATCCATTTTTCATTCTAGTTTTTTATTCCCATACATATTTAACAAGTATCATCAGAACCATGGTTTAATATAGGTTTAGTATTTATTTTATATCCTTGATTTTACTTTGAAATTATATTGGTGTATTGAATAAATAATGTGGACCCATGGTGGTTCTTCTATCAAAGGTAGTCATGATATAGTGGTGTCTATATGAAATTTTAGAGTGATAAAAACGATGGTTATAGATATTTTTATCTTGTGGATTATGATTAAATAAGGGGATAAAATATGTAGTATTTGGTTTAAGGGGATTATGTTTTGGTGAAACCAAAAATCCACCATTATTATAAGATATAGGTGGTGGATAACATGTAATATTATATGGGATACTCCTCTCGCTAATTTTTTTAAGATGGAACCCCATTTGGAGATTATGTATCCATCCTATAAGGCATAGTCTTTGAAGTATTATCATAATAGAATACACTTTAATTATTGAAATAAAAAAACATAAACACTTTTAATGAAAATTAATTCAAGTTATAAGACCTTGGGTGAGAGGAAATATCCTTATGTTAAAAAAACATGTGTGATTATGCATGTGGTACATTAATGTTAGGTGAGTATTTTGAGAAATATGATAAGGGGAACCATCATGTTAACTATTGAACAACATTGTGATTGTGGAATGATTTATATGAAAATTCTAAGTATTTTCTATTGATGTAAATTTTTTAGAAGATAAAATAAGTTTGGTGAAACGTTTATAGCTTAATCAGAGTCTTGTGAGGGTTTTTATCACATAATCCACTTAATGAATTAATCCCTTAAGGAACCTTTTTTAATATATTAAGTGTCAAACCTCTGAATATTAAACTCAATCACAAGTACATATTAAGGTACACACATAAAAATATTTTTTCATGTGTGTAGTAAATTTTAATATAAATAATTACCAATGAGAACTAATTTTCCCTTTTAGGGTTTCTAAAGTTCTTACTTAGGTAGGTTGGAATATCTTTAGATCCCTGAGAGTATCCTTAAAATTCATATCAACTAGTTTATTTACATATAATATATAATGAAACATGATCATAAATAATTATATAGAATCAAAGGTAGTTCAATCACAAAGGTATCGAGTTATTCAACCACAAAATTTGTTTCTAACAAGATCCCATAAGTATGACTTTTATGCATTGGTCTTAGTGAAGAGAAACTTCTACAAACTTCATCCTAGTCATTGTATCAACATGTTTTCAATATTTTTAGTATCTAAAAATTACCCAATTTTTAATTGGATTCACTCATGAAAAAAATGAAATTATAAGGAAAAATGATGGTTTTTGGTATGTTTTCAACATTATGCATGCATATAGAAGAATAAAGCTTACTTATACCCCTATATATTGAGGGAACACACTCAAATGAATGGGCCATGGAATTAATAATCCCTAAATAATAAACTATCTATTTTTAAAAACATTAAACTTAAACTTATTAGTTTTTTGAGTGAACTATATGCTTTAACTCATGAACAAAGGCCACTTCTTGAATATTCCCATTTGAAGCTGTGGTTCTTGAATGTTGTGTAAATCAGTTGTACAAATAGATTTTTTATGGATGGATTTCATGAAATTTGGTACATTATAAATATTTCTTTACCTCTTCACCATTACATCCTTTAATCACCATACTTATTTTTTTATCCTTATTCAATCTTCTAAGACTTTTATAGTGTGTTTCGTGACTTAAAAATAGATTTTATTTAACCCTAATATGGTGATCCTAAGGTTTCCACTGAATGGTGGATATTTATTTTTGAAAAAAAAATGATCCAAATATATAATGAAAATTTACTCCTTAATATCATTTAATTTCAACCATTCTTGGAGGAAGATAACAAAGCTACCCATTATCAAACAAACTTCTATTATATCGGTTTTATGTTCTTACTGATGCACCAATTCATATATATAACTATAACTTACCAAATAATTGGTTCCCCATTACACAAAATATTATGAAATCTAATGTATCAAATACTATAGAATTTATTAGAAAATAAAAAAATGATGTGGTGTTTATTTTATTGAAATCCCCCTAAACCAAGATGACGATCCCTATGTCCTTGACCAACAATCCATAACTACGCCTCAATTATACACCCTTCAATTTCCAATTAATACAAATATTAGAGCTCATGTTGGGACCTCTATCTTAGGAAAAACATTTGGATGGAATGGGTTTTTGTGTATTAGGTACATTAGATATTTTATGAGTTTGAAAAGGATCTAAATACTATTATATTATAAATGTATGTTATGGTTTTTTAGTTTTTCACCTATTAGGTTGAAAACCTAGTTCTAGATCTCCTAATCCACTAGAGACTAAATGCCATGACCTGAACCACCAAGGCCCACCTAGCTAGAAGTAAGATATGGGTAACACATCAAGCCTAAATCTAATAGGACATGGGATGAAAACTATTATAGAGTAGTCATATCACACATATGGGAGGCCTTATCCTAAATTAAATTTACACATGCATATATATACTTACACTATTATGATGAAAAAAATTAAATAAGTGATACTATAAAAGCATGAATAATATATAACTCCATATTAAAGTTCATCAAAAGAGAATGAAAATTAAAATGAGTCCAAATATAATCCCATCAATACTATGAATGATTTTTAACTCCTAATAAAAGGGGAGTGGAACATAACTACAACTTTGGGATCCATTTATGGTCTATCTAGCCCATTTAAACTCCACCTACTCTATGACTCCTAACACTCTATCAAGAGTCCTGTTTTTTGTATAATACATGACACTTTTTGGAAGATCTCATTTAGGGGTGAGTATAAACATACCATGTATGATGTATCGAAAACACTGAAAACAAATAATCAAAAAGTGAGTTGGCCTAAAATAAAAAAATAAATGAGGATAAAAAACATAAACTATATATGATCCAATTAAGTCATTAAATCTCAAGGTGTGGTTATTTCTCACTTACATCCAAATAATTTAACTCACTGTTCCCAAGAAACATTTATCTAATAGAAAAAAATCATCATATTTTTTTATAATGATGTCACTCATATGGATGGTCAAACTCATCAGGCCTTTCCATGTTGAAGAATGAAATAACTGAGTGATCTCATGTGAGGTACTCAATCAATTAGGATTAACCTCATCAGAACATAATATATGTTGATACATATGTAGTTGATCACACCCAGGGCCTATGGAGGATACCTAACACTATTTAAAATTTCCCATTATAAATGGGATCGCACATCCTAGATATTAGATATGGAATAATTTTTCCAATATTAGGAAGAATGAGATAAGGGATTACACCCTAAGTAGTAAATAGGGGTTCCTGACTCTATCTAGAATAAGACCATATAGTGGATTTTTCATCTCATTCCCATAATGGTATTCCATATTGTACCCTCATAGGGGTGGACCAGAGAAACATACCCATATTGAAATGAAAGTTTTTTTGAAGAGATTTGGGGATATGACCTATCTTGGAATGAGTACATGGAATACTCAAACGGGTACATATCATGTATAAATAATAACGGTTCAACCTATTTATTTTCGTCCCACATGACTTGTTATTTTCAAGATAAATAGTGTGTATTAGTGACACAAGGTGTGTATATTTCAGCATGGTACTGAGCCATATATAGTCTATCCATGTTTTTTTAATCTTTGAAGTACATGGGGTATTCCCCAACACACATGGTATGTGGGGTCACATGGCCTCTTGGGTGTGTACTCCTTGTACAAGACAAGATTACTAGATATGTTTCAAATGGAAAGTGAAATTTAAACTTCCATCTAAATGCTACGTGTTACCCAACTAAGAAACATGAAATGTGTTTTTAAGAACTACACATCATATAGATCAGTATTTTTCTATAATTCTGAAGTCATTGTGAGAATATGTTCTCAATTACATCTCCCCCTCTTTTTCTAAAAATATCCTCCGTGAATTTTCATAATAATGTTAATTGATAACATGTATTAATTAGTTTCCATATTTCATCCACCCCATTATCTAAAATCCACCCTAATTAGATCGCACACCACCTGGTTTCTAAGAACCAATTCACCAGAATCTCATGGTCTTTCATTAATCTCATG
The DNA here is from genome assembly GCA_963277665.1 of Viscum album. Taxonomy (NCBI): domain Eukaryota; kingdom Viridiplantae; phylum Streptophyta; class Magnoliopsida; order Santalales; family Viscaceae; genus Viscum; species Viscum album. Next base: position 668,191,574 of record OY728141.1, read on the forward strand.
TCATTATCTTCAGGACTCGGGCATATCCTTATTCCCAAAACTAATAATTTAGAATCAATACTTATCATTAATGTGTGATTTCATAATTATTGGGGTCCTTTGTATAGTCTAATCATCATTCAAATGAATACCAATGAAGAACTTGTTTATAAAAAACTGAAAACAGAAATAAAAACAAAAAGTTACCATAAAACAAAGGTAGTTTCTTCCATTATTTAAATATTCTAAAGAACAATGATGATAATAAAATTTTTAAATACAGAATATTTTCAAATTTCTATTTCTATGAAAGTTAAATAACCAAAATAATTTCAACAAAAATGATCCAGAAATTAATTTCTAAAATAATTATTTCATGTTTTTATGGAAATCAAGAATAGATAAAATAAAATAATAGAATCAAATGACCTACCTCATATTGGATATATCATTTTTGAAGAATATATTTGTTTTGATATCATTTATAATATCCACTATGTTCTTTCTTGGATCATAAATTCTCCCCATTCATTCGACACTGATCAAAAATAAAGAAATCATACACCAATGTTTTCCTCCATGGTTTCACTCCACTAAATCTCTCGGGTTACACAACTAACCCAAGGATTTTTACATAACATTTTTTAAATAGAGGAGTATTTATTTTAATGAAATTACAAGACAATAAATTATTTAATTAATTTATTCAAATTTTTTTACTCGTGAATTCATTTAAATGAACCCCCAAATGTGTATAATAATTATGTCATGCATAGTAAAAAACATATCCTATAATTAATTGTGGTATTAATTTTCCCATCCAAGAATCTTTTTGGGAGATATACCATAATTTCTTAATAAATTTCTTCATGTGATATCTTTTTATTTTTCATATATCAATAGTGAGGCTCCATGCATCACATAATTCTTCACCGACTCCATACCTTACTCTAAAAATATTTTCTAAAATATTCCAAAGTATCATGATGAAAAGATAGAGTCAATAAATTATCCTTTCCTTCAAGGATCTTTATCCTTAAAAGAAAAACAAATTCTAAAATATGTGATGAATTGAGCTCACATCGGGTTCTATTACTCCCATATTCTCTCCCGAATATTCTCATGTCTCCACAAAAACACACCAAGGGAGTAACCCACCCATAAAAAATCTTCTTCTGCATATCCCTGATGGCCACTATGTACTCTATAATAGGGATTCATCCTCAATTTTATGCTCACCCCAGTCAACAAAATGTAATCGATCATGCATGTATCTTCTCAGTTGTGAAAAATGGAAGATTGTATGCACCTGGTTTAACTATAGTGGAAAGGCTAAGGGGTATGACACATCACCAACCTTGTGTAGTATATTTAAATGGACAATGAATCTAGGATATGGATTTATTAATTGTACAAATATCTATAGTCCTTAGCAAGGTGAGACCTCTAGGAACACATTGTCTCCCTAGTAAAACACTAATGTCCTCCATTCTCAAACTACTTAGGACTTATAATGGCTCTAAGAAATCCTTATATTATCCAAGATGATCTTCACCTTCTCTGAAACCGGTTATATCGACTATGGGAGAATAATGCATGTGTCTCCTTAATCTAATCATAACATTCGTGACCTATAAGGTATCCTTTATAAGTCCTTCAATAGTGATATACCGATGGTGGAATGTTAACTATTATTATAAACAATCCCCCTAAATAGTTGGTGATCTTCCTTGAAACAACCAAAATCCAACAAGAAATCTCAAAACATGTCCTCTAGAACTTGAATGGCATGACTCCCAAAAAAACATTATATTCCTATCCACAATCTAGATGTGAAGAAAGAATTATAGTTTGAAAAATCATTGGGGTAACTCCTAGAATTCAGATTATCTCTTGCACTTACAGGAATTCCAAAAACTCCACTAAACACAACTCTTGGATGTTTAGGAAGTGAGAAGACTTGTTGAGTTGGTCTATGATCACCTTGATAATGTCATGAACTTTATCTAATTGTGGAAATCACATTATGAAATCTATATAGACACTATTCCACTTTCAGTCCATCATATCAGAGGGTTGGCCTAACACTATTGGAAATTGATGCTTAACTTTCACTTATTGGTAGGTGAGTTATTGAGATATAAAATTAGTAACACTCATCTTCATCCATATCCAAAAAAAGTGACTCAGAAGGTCCTAGTACATTATATTCACTCTTGCATGTAACGCTTAGGGGGTGTATGAAACTAAATTGGAACCTGCTATCGCATTGTTACTGATACCATTTTTCATCCATGGAAAAGGATTACATGCTCCTCGGCTTCTAAAAATCCATCAGAAACATGTCCTATGGATATCTAGACATGAAATAGCATAAAATTGATATCTCCAAGTTTCTCCTCTCTCATGAACTAATGAAGTGAAAGGTTAAAAACCATCGACTGGGGGTAAGTTTCTCTACCTATTTCCTCAAATAATAATAAAAATGAGTTCATATACTCTAAAACCCCACTTAACAACTTTTAAAATTATTTCATTTTGATAACTATTTATACCATGTTACCATTCCCAGATATATAGATTATTTGAAATTCATAGTCCCATAGGAACTCCATCTATCTCTTATACCTCATGTTCAATTATATATGTGAGAATATATACTCGAGACTCTTATTATATAAATAGAAAATAAATATCTATCAAATAAGGAAATATGATCAAGACTACTAGGTTAAAATAGTTGGTTTTGGGACTTTCAGAAGCATGCGGTGGATGGAGATATATTAAAATTTCTTTTAATATTTCAATATTTGAAACAATGATAGAGGATCTCTCATATCAAATTTATAATTAATTTATTTAAGATATGAAAAATTGAATACATAGGCTTAGGAACATTCTTTTCTGATCAATTTTGATCATCTGAAAATACCCTTTGGTATTTCCTTCATTTCATTATGAGGATCTAAGGATATAATCCCTCTAATGAGGATCCACACATGATCCTATGATCTCAAAGAAATTACACTCGATATCTAGGTGATTTTTCATTAAATCAAATGTCTTTAAATTTTTATTATTGATCTCTCATTCTCTAGTATTGTATAAATCACTCTCTGTTTTCTCATTCTTTAGAGGGAGAGAGAGGTAGTACTCGAGAGGGAATTTATGGTGCGCAACTATTCTCAGTTTAATTGCACATAGTTGCACCACAAAATAGACATAACCTTCTATTTATAAAGCTAGAGTTTAGGATAAAATAATATTTTATTGCATGTTGGTTATTAAATAGAATTTAAATTAATTAATAATCCCTAAGCCATAATTTTTTTCATGCTCTAGATTTTATAATAAAAAATATTATTTAACCATCTTTCCAAATAATATTTTTCACCAAACTCAACCTTTGTTCGTTCGAACTCCTCAAATATCTATTGAATTCCTGAATAAAAAATTTAGTTGTAAATATATATTTTTTAATAATCTTGTGAGTAAATATTTATTAAAATATTCACTAAAAAAATAAATAGTTTATTCACAGTCCAACGAATAAATATTTTATATATATTCATGTAATCAAATAAATTGTTCATTAACAATAAAATAATTATTTATTACCTTATGAGTATTAGAAATAAATTAAATATGAATAAAATTATTCATGAGTCTTGAGAATAGTAATTATTCTAATAATTAAATTCAAATAAAATTTAATCGAGATTGTCGAAAGCACATAGTTCGTTCCCCTATAGGATTCTTTCTTAGAAGCATTTAGAGGTCTAGTCTAATGTCTAAGATTACAATCTAGAAATGGGTCGAGCCACCCAATAGAAAAAACTTAATATCGCAATAGTGATAACTATATATGAATGCTCACTATGTAATATAATCCCTTTGTTCTAATATATCATCAAGTAGGTTGCACATCCATGTCACCAACCTATATTCTCAATACATCTTTCTTTGACTATATAAAATAAACATGTCATTACACCCTAGCCATAGAATTTAGGGTGACCATTATTTTCAAATCAAAGGTTCGAGATATTAGCTTCTGTAAAAATGGAAGGGACAAACCCTTCTTTGAATTTTCTATTGATGACTTTTTAATAATGACACATCCAACATACCCTACTTCCATCCAACATATTGCATGACAATTTTAGTTTGTAAATATAAGATCTCAATTCATGAAATTCATCAATGATAATCTTGAAATATAAGGATCCTTACACTTTCTCACATATAGGAATATCTGATGACACAAAACCATGTGAATTTCTACTAGTGGGTTTTTTCTCGTAATCTCCCATATTGAAGATTACCAAGTGTGAACTTTATGAGAATAATCATCATACCCTTTTAATTAATTCCATGTGATTTTATAAACAATACCTTCTTCAATTGTTCCATACTTATTCTCCTTGATATCTTGTCAATGTGTGTACTTTGACTTAGGTTGAGTAACCTCTAAGATCTATCATAATGGATCTTGGTCCCTAAAATATGTTTTTCCTCACCCAAGTCCATCATGGAGAAACATTTATACAAACACACATTAAATTTTTTTAAGAAAAATATTTTATTTCCAACAACTAATATTTCATCTACATATAATATTTTGAAAATGACTACACTCCCACTAAACAATTTATAAGAAAAGTTCTCACATTCAATCATTATGAAAGAAATTTTTTTATAACCTCATACAAATGAATATTCCTTGACCTAGATTCTTTATTTAATCCATAAATTGATATTTTAAACTTTCATACCTTGTTGTCATCCTTTGTACCCACAAAAACTTTGGGTGGTATCATATAGACATCTTCATGATGGTTCTCATTATGAAAATCTATTTTTCATCTATTTTATGAATCTCATAATAATTTAAAATTTTTTATGGATAGTAGAATTATGATGGATTTTATAATTGAAACTGGTGAAAAGGTTTCATCGTAGTCAATGCCTTGATTTTATTTAGACCCCTTTTCAACTAATCGGTCATTATAGATACTAAATTTTCATTCAATGTCCAGTTTCTTCTTGAATGCCCTTTTACAACCAATGTTCATTACATCTAATAGAGGTTCTACCAAAATCCATTCTTTATTTTGGTACATGGAATCAAATTTAGAATTAATTTCTTCTTTCCACTTGGAAACATCTATGCCACTAAAACTTAAATATATGTTAGATATTCATTATACCCATCTAATAATTAGTCACCATACTCTATGTCTAGAAAACCATAACAATTTGGTTATATAACCTATCTTGTACTCATGCATTGTAATTGTGTCACCATAAGAGTTTATTTTTCCATGGGGCATTATAGAAACTTTTAATGTGCCAAATCTTCTATGCCTTGAGCCTCAACTTCATTGAAGTCAATATTTCTCTCAATATATCTTTTGGATATGTGTTACATATCATGAAATATGGTGTGTCTTGCACTATGTCATTTTTTATGAGGGATCATATAATTAATATTCCTTTGTTTCTTTATGTTATCCTATAATGGTACATTTGTTTATTATATAGTAAGTTTGATACCTGAAGATGCCTTAAAAATGCTTCACTTACCCACACAATTAAATTCGATAACATGGTTTTTTTTATATTAAAATTTTCATATGTTATAACATTTTTCGATTTTGATTTTACTTGGTTTAGTATAAGTGATTTTTTTTGTAATTCATATCCCCAAAAATACAACATAAGAATCACATGACTCATCAATGATCTCACAATGTCCAAAAATGTGTCTTTCCTCTTTTCACATACATTGTTCCACTATGGTTTGTTAGGAGGAGTGATTTAGGATAGGATCCCAAACTTCTGTACATAATCAATGAATCCTTGATTAATATTTTCTCTACCATGGTATGAGTATAATTTCTCAAACTTCTTGCCAATATGTTTATCAACTTAATTATTTCATTCCTTGACTTTATCAAAAGAATATGACTAGTTCCTTAATAATTATACATATACATATATACTAAAGTCATCATTAAACATTTTTAAGAATTACTACCCACCCTTGACTCAATTGTAAATGGACCACACACATCGGTATAAAATAATTCAAGAATCACTTTTTCCATTTCACTTATACCATTAAATGGGGATTTCATCATTATTCCTTATAAACATGTCTGAGATACACCAAGTGGATTTAGTTTAAAAAAATATAAATGACCATCTTGATGGAATTTAGTCACTCCCTTTTATTTTAAAAGACCTAGTCAGTGATGATAAAGTTGGGTGTGTTATGTTTCTTGTGAAGTAACTTCATTATTGATTTCTATTAGATGGTTCATGTAATACAACATGTAAAATCCATTATTTAAATGTTTATAACCAAGAAAATTTATATCTTTAAAAAAAGAAATATTTATTTCAAAATTTGAAGATAAATCAATTTGTATCAATTCTATTTATAGAAATAATTGTTTCGGTAACAGATGGCACGTAATAACAACCATTCAAAACCAATATCATTCTAGTTGGTAAGGGGTTGCAGTATTCCCAAATAACTATAATATAAATTTTACCTTTGTTGGATTCTTTTAGATCTACCTCTCCTCAGTTAATATTTAAGAATATACATGGTTCCTGTATTTGAATACATATGTGATCACCACAAGATATATCTAATTATTTGTATTGGATCAATCTTTTCTCCTATAGTCCCTTCTTTACTCATGTGAAACTAATAGCATCATGTTCCTATGGGTCCCATTGATCTTCCTCTTCTTATAAGTGCTTAAAAATATTTGGGCTTAAATATCTTCACTTTAAATTTCGGTTTGTTCTCCACGATGACAGAATGATTTTCACACTTTCTATTCATATATAAATGGTGAATAAGAGTAAGAATATATGTTAAATACTTCTTAATGTTGTTTATATTAAATTGAAGTACAAAGATAGAGAATCTATGGGGGAGTGATACCATAATGCGATCGATGCCAGGTTATTTGGGGAGTTTAAATTGTAGAACCTATTAGCACTCAATGTATCCAATAATCTTGATTATGTGATGCCTAGATGGTGCACCATATCCAATATTTCTCTAAAATATAACCATGTAAATATAAAACTATTCCATTATATCTCTCCCTTGATAAAGACCATTGATCTTCTCAAGAATGTTATATACATTCATGTTTTCATTAGACATCATGAGATTACTAGAAATATAAAAAATAATTAAACAACGAACATCAACCATTCCATTAATATATTTTTCATACACTATGAAATATTCATTACTCACCTCCTTTGTAGTAGTATTGGTAAATGAAGATTCTAGTAGGTATGATTTCCATTCATGGTGAAAAAGAACCCGAAGTATTATGTAGCTTTCCTGTAAGTTACTCTTAGTTAAGAGGTTTCCTTTATCTAATATTGATCATAGGTATAATTTGGATGATGAGATTTCCATTTTATTTTTAAAATTAAGAGAATATTATTAGTAAATTTATTGATTTACACATTATGTGAGAAATAATAAATTAATTTATTTTCTTAATTATCAAATATCCCACTATTTTATCATGTCTCGCGATCCCTAACCATTGAACTCATAATGTCTAGTGTCATGTAAATTCTAGTGTAATGCATCCATATTCCCCTTCACATAACCCCAAAAAGGTTTTCCCTATAAATATGAAGGTATTTAAGTAGTAATGTATTTTATAACTATGGGATTGAATCTACTTGATCTATTTTGTAAGCTCCCCTATCCTGAAATCATTCCTTGGATTTTCTCAGCACCTACCTCCAAATTACACCAAATCTAGAAAGGGATACACCTCTTGATGTAAAATGGTTAAGTTAACCAATTACCTTTATAATAACTCCTCTTATAAAAGTATGTGTCTCAACAAGGGTTTTTCAGACACTCAGTTCTATTGAATTTCATTCTCAATCAAGTAATGGATGACCAAGTGTGACATAATATTTAATTGAGTTATTTTAATTTATTAAGCATAAATTTTATCTTTTTTTATAATTGGAATTTCTTGATAATATTAATTGTATGTTACATAATTAATTAACCATTTTAGATAAAAAAAATTATGCTTAATTCTTTTTTTTGAATTTACATTTTTTACATTAATTAAATTATTTATGTGATCGCGGACTTGTAACCATAAAATAAATAATTTCATGTATAGAAATAAATTAATAAATTAATTAATTAATAAATGTCCCATTGAATAACTTTATCTAAAGGTTTATTTAACATGAATACCTTAAATAAACCTTTGACCTTTGGGAAATAACTCATATTTCTAGTCTTTGTATGAGTTACAACATTCCACTTTTCCACTCATGTATCACCTGAGTTGGAATAATAAAGGTTCTAAATTATAAGGCATCCACATGACTTTGTATACTCCATTAATTAAATATATTTATGACTCACATAGAGGTGAGGGTAAACAAAGGATTAGTTAAAAGGGGATTACATAAATATTATTGGAAACATAAGTCCTACATAATAATGGAGCGAGGGATGACTCATAGGCTATAATTTTATTTAATATTAAATAATTACAAACCCATGCAATAAATTAAAATAAAACATCAAATACAAACATAGGTCTTGGTCAAGATTATTAACGATCATACATGCATCGAATATGATAAATTAATAGAGTATAATTCAATTATTTATTCATTATTTATTATTAAGATGAATTATCTTACATAAATTTATTAATTAAATAATTAAGTTATTTCCTTTCATCATAATGATCATACGAACTTAATTGGAGATTCCCATCATGTATAGAGTTGATGGAAAATAAATGAAAGAAAAAATACTAACATATATTTATTACAATAAATTAATTGATCTTTTAAAATTATTTATATTCATTATTAAATTTTCAAACACACAACAGTTTTCCAATCCATAAAATAAGGTTTTATTGTTGAAATTTTCAATTTAATATAATTTTTAATTCTGTACATTAATTGGAGACTACACGGTGTGTACATCCAACTGCACACCATGTATCTTAATTTCTGGGTATCTAGGGTACATACAAGGGTTTACAACATATACCATGATCAGACTACATTATGTCTATAGACATGTTACACACCGTGTGTTCCACTTTTTTGTTTCTGTTTTCTCACCAAGTGGATATATGTGTTCTTTGGACATGGGATTTGATTAGCTCTATATTGTGTAAACCGAATACACATAATTTATATCATAAATTTTATAGGTTATCAATCTAACATGTTTTTTAATGTGTATAATGACCTTATAGATGTTGTACCCCTCTCCCTTGGATTTTAATGATCACAATCACTCTCATCGTGTTCTAACTTGTTTTCAAGTGTTTTGATGATAGGAAAAAGGTTGCCCAGGAGTTGGCCCAAGAAGGCTGAAAGTGGACTCTCTGAGTCCACCGGCCAACCGGTGGATTCCCACCGGCCAGCCGGTGGTCTCTGGCAGAAGCATTTCTTTCTGCTAGATCCACCGGTCAGTCGGTGCTAGCGCACCGGCCAGCCGGTATGGGCACCGGCCAACCGATTCTTGCCCACCGGCCAGCCGGAGGACCCAGGCAGTAGGCTTGCCCACTGCCTGGTGCCACCGGCCATCCGGTGGATGACCACCGGCCAGCCGGTGGAACCCAGACAGAAATCCTGCTCTGTCTGGACCACCGGCCAGCCGGGAGCTCAGCACCGGCCAGCTGGTGGACCACCAGCCAGCTGGTGAGACACCACCGGCCAGCCGGTGTGCCCAGTCAAACTAGCCGTTGGGCTTTGACCAGACTTGTACTTTTGACCCCCAACAGCTCCGGAAGCCCTCCAACGGCCATATTGAAGTGTTTATGGGTATTTCTCCTATAAATAAGAAACCATGGATGCCGGGAACACAACACAAATATATTTTGATGTCTTGATGCTCTAACGACAAATCTCCAAGGCCTCTTGTGATCCATTGCCATCCTTGAAGCTTGAGCTCCCTCTCCATCAGCTGCTCTCACACTTTTGGCGCTCAAGGATTCTGTGTGTTTGTATTATTTTATTTGTTTAGTTCTTCATTGGGTTTGGATTAAAACAAACCTCTCATTTCCATTCTTTCTTTCAATTGGGTTTCTTGCTATAACCATAATAAAAAAGCAAGTTGTACGAAGGTGTTCTAGCCTACCTTAAAATGGCTAGTGGGTTTCTTGCTACAACCATTAAAAAGCAAGCTGACGTATTAATCTCTCAATGGTTCTTGTTGGGAGCGGATACGTAGGCTTGGGAATTAAGCCGAACTTCGTTATCAAATTGTGTCTTGCCTTTTTTATTTCCGCTGCATTGATAATTGTTTTAAATTGTTAATTATTTTTGAAAAGGCAATTCACCCCCCCCCCCCTCTTTCCATCCTCTACGACCCAACATTTGGTATCAGAGGCAGCGTTTGTGTAATACCTTAACCGGTTACAAACTTAAGATCCTTAGTGATGGCTAATTCCTCGCATGCTCCCGAAGGTTATTCTATGACTCGGGCTCCATTATTTGATGGAACCGATTACACTTATTGGAAAACTCACATGATTACTTTTCTTAGAAGTATTGGTTATCCTATCTATAGGATTTTAATGCAAGTCTATACTTTATCTGACAAGGATGAGTCCAAATGGACCCCCGAAGACATTGCCAATTTTGAGCTTGATGGCAAATCCATGAATGCTCTTCATTGTGGGCTAGACCGTAATGAATTCAACCGTGTTTCTACTTGCTCCTCTTCTTATGAAATTTGGAAACTTTTAGAAGTAACCCATGAGGGAACTAACAAAGTCAAAGACACTAGATTAGACATGTATCGCCAAGATTTTGAAAGTTTCACCATGCACCCACACGAATCAATTACTGAAATGTTTACTCGTTTTACTAACGTTTGCAATGGAAGAAAATCTCTTGGTGAGGATGTTTCTACAGAAATGATGGTCAAGAATATTCTTTGGGTCCTACCAAGCTCATGGGCACCAAAGGTGACCGCAATTCAAGAAGCAAAAGATGTTAAGAAAATGCTGGTTGAAGAGCTCATTGGATCACTCATGACCTACGAGATCACCATGAAGAGGCAAGCTGATAAAGAAGGTAAAACCTTCAAGGAGAAAAAGAACATTACTTTCAAAGAAAAGGAAGAAAGCTCCTCCGCTGATAGCGAATCCAAGATTGCTCAACTAGTAAGAAAAATAAGCAAATTCATGAAGAAAAAGAAGAACTTTCGAAGGGCACGAAAGGAAGAGCCCAAAGCGGAGAATGAAGTTATATGCTTTGAATGTGTAAAGAAAGGCCACATAAAACCGGAGTGCTCCATTTTCAAGAAAAGGGTAAAAGAAAAGAAAAACAAGAAGGCTTTCAAAGCATCTACATGGAGTGCAAGTGATGACTCCATGTCTTCAAGCGACTCAAGCGATGAAGGTGAACAATGCCTAATGGCCTTTGATGAGGTATCTTCTTCCGACTCCTCTTCCTCATCTTCCTCTTTCAATAATGACATGTCCTATGAAGATCTTCAAAATGCGAGAGATCAATTAGAGGAAGGTTTTCACGAACTTAACTCTAAATTTATGGCTTTGAAAAAGAAAAATAAAATTCTCATTTCTGAAAATGAACAACTTCTCAAAAAGAATGAGGAACTTACCCTTAAGATCCAAGATATTCCAAATGTTGATTCTTTGAATTCAACCATTAAAGATCTAAGGGAGTCTCTTGTCAAGTTCACCCAAGGTGAACAAAATTTGACCAAATTACTAGGTTCTCAGCGTTCGGCTAGAACAACACATGGACTTGGCTTTAACAAACATGCCACTTCTTCTAGAGCACCCACTACTTTTGTAAGGGGGAGCTCTCAATATAAATTTTGTAATTATTGTAAAAAGACCGGGCACATGATTTATGAGTGTGATTGTAAATGCAAGGTATGGAAGCCCCAAAACCATTACCTACTCAGATGAGTATTTTAGATGGCAACCCTCTAGAAAAATATGGGTTCAAAAGTCTCTTTTGGCTAATCTTTCCGGACCCAAACTTATATGGGTACCAAAATCTATTCTCTCTTGATTTTGTAGGATAAACGCCAAAGAAGTAGGACTTCGAAAGGCTCGTGGTATCTCGACAGCGGATGCTCGAGGCACATGTGTGGCGATCCCTCCGAGTTCGACTCCCTTGAAGAATTCGATGGAGGATACGTCACCTTCGGTGACAATTCAAAAAGCAAGATCGTCGGAATAGGTACCATTGGATTTGGTAGCACCTCTTTAATTAAAGATGTTTTATTTGTTAAAGGTTTAAAACATAATCTAATTAGCATTAGTAAACTTTGTGATAGTGGTTTTTCGGTGAATTTTCAAAATGATTTATGCAATGTGTTTGATTTTCAAAACAAATTGATATTTTCTGCTTCCCATTTTCAAAATGTTTACATTATTGATTTAAAGTCTTTATCTAGCCAAAATGTTAAATGTTTAAGTGATCTTGACAATGAGTCTTGGCTTTGGCATAGAAGTTTGGGGAATTGTAGCTCTCATTCACTTCTAAAGCTTAATAAGAACAAGCTCATCTGTGACCTTCCTAAACTTAAGTTTAAGAAAGATTTGATTTGTGAGCCATGCCAACTTGGCAAGCAACACAAGTCTTCTTTCAAATCTAAGAAGGAAGTGTCCACTTCAAAAAATCTTGAGCTCCTACATCTTGATCTTTTTGGTCCTACCCCTGTAGAAAGTCTAGGTGGAAAATCCTATACCTTTTTCTTAGTAGATGACTTTTCTCGTTTCACTTGGGTATTCTTTTTAGCTCATAAAAATGATGCTTGTAGAACCTTTTTGAAATTCTCTAGGAAAGTAGAAAACGAAAAAGGATATAAAATTATATCGCTCCGCAGTGACCATGGAGGTGAATTCGAGAACAAAGAATTTGATGAATTGTGTTCCTCTCAAGGATACAATCACACCTTCTCTGCCCCTAGGACTCCACAACAAAATGGAGTGGTTGAAAGGAGAAACCAAACTCTCCAAGAAATTGCTCAAACCCTCCTCAGTGAATTCAACCTCCCTCAATTTTTCTAGGCTGAGGCAGTTAACACTGCTTGTTATACTATCAATAGAGTCCTTGTAAGACCCCTTCTTAAGAAAACCCCCTATGAACTTTGGAAAGGAAAATTGCCCAAAGTTGGTTATTTTAAAGTGTTTGGTTGTAAATGCTTTATTCATAACACAAAAGATAACCTTGGTAAATTTGATGTCAAATCCGATGAAGGTATTTTTCTTGGGTACTCCAACTCAAGCAAAGCCTATCGTGTCTTCAACAAACGTTCAAAAACCATCGAAGAATCATCTCATGTCAAGTTTGATGAAAATCTTCCAAAACCCCATCCGGTCATTGAAGATGTTGAAGATAAGCTTGATAAACTTGAATTAAATGATTCCTCTTCTCCTCTCAAGGAGGATGATGATCATGAACCTTCTTCACCTTCTTTTCCTTCCACCTTGCCTAAGGTTTGGAAACCTTCTAGAGACCATCCATTAGAAAATGTTATAGGTGATCTTCAAGCCGGTACTCAAACTAGAAGATCAATCCTCAACGAGGTTGAACATCAAGCCTTCATTTCTCACCTAGAGCCTCAAACCATTAATGATGAGAATTGGGTTCTTGAAATGAAAGATTAACTAAATCAATTATCTAGAAATGATGTTTGGACTCTTGTTGAAAGACCCAATGATCATCCAATTATTGGCACTAAATGGGTTTTTAGGAACAAACTTGATGATCAAGGAAATATAACCCGGAACAAGGCTCGCCTAGTAGCTAAGGGATATAATCAAGAAGAAGGAATTGATTATGGTGAAACCTTTGTGCCCGTTGCTAGATTGTAATCCATTAGGATCTTGTTGGTTTTCGCCGCCCACTTAAATTTCAAAATTTTTCAAATGGATGTTAAAAGAGCCTTTTTAAATGGTTTTATTTCAGAAAAAATCTTTGTTGAACAACCTCCCGGTTTTGAAGATCCAAAATTTCCAAATCATGTTTTCAAATTAACCAAGGCTCTATATGGCTTAAAGCAAGCCCCTCGGGCTTGGTATGAGCGGTTAACAAAATTCCTTTTAGAAAATGATTTTAAAATGGGTCAAGCTGATTGTACCCACTTTTTAAAACACACTTCAAAAGATCTTTTAATCGTCCAAATCTATGTCGATGACGTTATCTTTGGTTCTACCAAAGAATCACTTTGTACTGATTTTTTAGATTTAATGAGAAAAGAATTTGAAATGAGCTTTATGGAGGAATTGAAATTTTTTCTCGGTTTTCAAATCTTTCAAAATTCAAAAGGTATTTTTCTAAGCCAAGGCAAATACACAAACGAGCTCTTAAGTCGTTTTGGTATGGATCAAGTAAAGGAAATTAGTACCCCAATGAGTACTTCCTGTAAGCTTACGTTAGATTAAGTCGGGAAACCGGTTGATAACAAGCTTTATAGGAGTATGATAGGGAGTCTACTTTACCTAACTGTGACCCGTCCTGACATCATGTTCAGTGTTTTCCTTTGTGCTCGTTTTCAAGCCAATCCCAAAGAATCTCATTTTAAATCGGTCAAAAGGATTTTTAGGTATTTAAGAGGATCCAAAAACATTGTTTTATTTTATCCTTCTAATACTTCTTTCGAACTTTCTTCATATTCGGATGCTGATTTTGGCGGATGTCAATTAGATCGAAAGAGTACTAGTGGAACCTGTCATCTGCTAGGCAAGTCCCTTGTATCGTGGAGTAGCAAGAAGAAAAACTGTGTTGCTATTTCTACTGTCGAGGCCGAATACGTAGCCACTGGGAATTGTTGTGCCCAAATTATTTGGATGCAGCACACTCTCTTGGATTATGGCCTTTCCTACAATCATGTCCCTATTCGGTGTGACAACACTAGTGCCATTAGTATTTCTAAGAATCCAATACAACACTCTAGAACAAAGCATATAGACATAAGGAATCATTTCCTTCGTGACCATTTTCAAAAAGGGGATATCACTTTGGACTTCATTTCTACTGATTTCCAATTAGCTGATATTTTTACCAAACCGCTCCCAGTTGAACGTTTTGATTTTATTAAGGGGGAGTTAGGAATGATTCGTCAATGGGCACTATTAAATATTTAACTCTTTTTTATTTTAATTCAATTTTTTTTTATATTTTATGAATTTTAATACCACCGGTCAACCGGTGGTACATCATCGGTTAACCAGTGGTGTCGGGCCTTTCTTTTTTAGGCCGGCCGGAGGAAGGGTTAAAATTAAAATTAAACCGTTCCCCTCCCATTCTTCACTCTCTCTCTCGTGCGGCTCCTCCAAAACCGCGGCTCCTCCAAAGCCCTAGCCTCCCTTCTTCATCCTTGCCCTCTCAAACTCCATTCTTCTCTCAATCTCTCTCATTTTATCTCCTTTTGCGTTCATGGGTCCTCGCTCTTCTCGCAAAGGAAAGGGTATCGCTCAAGAAGCACCTCCTCCTCCTTCAATTCCTCAACTTCCGGAAAAATGGCATGACAAGTTCATTCTGCCAGGTAGAGTGATTGACTATTCTTGGCTTTCTTCTGCTCGTCTCGAGCTTTTATCCATTATTGAATATCAACACTGGCATTCCTTTTTTGAACCTCCTGAGAAGGATGTTATTTATCCTTTACATGTCAAAGAGTTTTATGCTCACTTGACGTGGTCGGTTTCTGACGACACCGATACCATTTCCACCACCGCTCTTGGGCAACCTATCACTTTCACATCTGTGGAGGTTGCCAGAATGCTAGGAGTTCCTCATGTCAGGCCTCATGCATTTGCTCAGGGGGAGTTTCCTCGGGACCCTGATTTTGATTTAGCTATCGCTCTTGAGAATCTCACAGGACAGCCCAAAAATCCAATTGTCAAGCGCTCCCAGCTCACCCCTAACCATAGAATCATTGAGCACCTTATTCAGACCTCCCTTGCGCCCCGTATCGGTGATCACGATACGGTGAAATTCATTGATATTTATCTTCTCTCTTATATTACTAGAGGGATTCATTTCAATTTGGTCCAGTTCCTGTTCCGGGCCATGACTTATGTGGCTGAGCACCCGCACCGATCCAAAACTCTACCTTTCGGTCGCCTTTTGACCAAAATCTTTACCCTCCTTGATGTGCCTCTCCATGCTACTTCCTTTGAGCAGCCAAAGAAGGATAGCATCGTCAATTTTATGATGGTGCAACGGATGAATATCCGTTGTCACCCTTGGCGTCAGGAGTGGATCACTGACAAGGATGGCCTTCTCAAGGCTTACTCTCCTCAGACTCATTCACATCCTCCATCCCATGCCATGCCTCCTGCTATTGCCGCTGCTTATCCTCTTTCAGACAGTGAGGACAGTGATGGCGATGAAGAGGAAGGGAGTGGTGACAGCAAAGGTGATGCTGAGGCTGATGCTGGTGAGGAAGTTGGAGAGGATGATGATGCACCTGAGCCTGCTGAGGCTGTTCCCCCTCCCGCTGATGCTGGTGGCTTGTCGGTGACGGCTGATCAATTCCTACGCTTCCAGGATCAAATTGAGACCCGGCTCGACTTGCAGTTTTCCTTCTTCATCTCTCAGTTTGATAAGCTCCATTCTCGGATCGACTCTCTTGATCGTCACTTTGAGGCGGTCCAGGCTCCTCCAGCTCCTCCTACCTTCAGGCGTCGTCGTCACTCTCGACCCTCTAGGAGTGAATAGAGCCTTTCCTGTTTTTGACTTGTCTTTTATGTAACGTTTCTCTTTTATAAATTTCAAGTTGTCTTATCTATCATTTTTTTTTTTGGTTGTCATTGCTTACCTCCTTTTTTTTGTTGTTTATCTAATTTCTTCTCATTTTTTTTTCTTTTTACCTCCTATTTTGATAATCCCAAAGGGGGAGAAATTTCTCTGTTTACTAGTTTCATATTTCAATTGATTAAAGTGCTCTTTTTAAAAGTTCAAATTTTTTTTTAAAACCGGTAAGTTATTGATTTTGTTCCTTTTTTTAAAAAAAATAACCTATGGTTACAATTTCAAAATGACTCATTCTCTTTAGATTAAGATCATTTTCAATACATAGTACATCTCTTCAATTTATTTCTTTTTTTTTGAATTGATCTCTAATATATTTTCATGTCCAAAATTGTTTATTTAAGTTTTCAATTGGCATATCCTTTTTAAAGCTTTCTCTTTTGTGATTGTGATCATCAAAATAAGGGGAGATTGTTGTACCCCTCTCTCTTGGATTTTAATGATCACAATCACTCTCATCGTGTTCTAACTTGTATTCAAGTGTTTTGATGCTAAGAAAAAGGTTTCCCAGGAGTTGGCCCAAGAAGGCTGAAAGTGGACTCTCTGAGTCCACCGGCCAACCGGTGGATTCCCACCGGCCAGCCGGTATAGACACCGGACAACCGGTTCTTGCCCACCGGCCAACCGGAGGACCCAGGCAGTAGGCTTTCCCACTGCCTGGTGCCACCGGCCAACCGGTGGATGACCACCGGCCAGCCGGTGGAACCCAGACAGAAAGCCTGCTCTGTCTGGACCACCGTCCAGCCGGTAGCTCAGCACCGGCCAGCCGGTGGACCACCAGCCAGCTGGTGAGACACCACCGGTATAAGGCCCCAGCCTTAAACCTTACTTAATCTTGAGTTATTACAAGATTACACGTTGAGGATCTTTTCGGGTTTAGAGTTTTAGAGAATTAGATCATAAAACTTGCATTACATTCCACATATAAACAAAGTGGTTACATAAAGATAGTATTCTTCACTCCCATCAATGGAAACACATTTAAAATAAAACATGGATTATTTCTTGACACATCCTTGACTCTATCATCTTATCATGTACCTTTCCCTTGACCTGTGAAAAACATTTCAAAAACTTGGGATGAGCGTAAAAACTCAGTATGGGTTATAAAAACATGGAAAGGAAACATGAGTTCATATATACATAAGAATGAAATCATACTTTACCCATAAAACATAGGCACTTTAACATACCTCATAAAAACATGAATAAATCATATAAATCATAATACGTAAAGGTAACTTGAGGCATTCATAACATTCTTACGTAGGGGGTAACCCTCTTGGTTACGTTTGGAATACCCATCACAGTATATTCCCTAAAATCTCTTCGGAGAAACCTTAACGTTTCACTCCTTCGCGTTACCCAATGCATTGGAGAGCTATAACGGGCTCACCCGCCCTTAGTTTATCACGGAACCACCCGTTCTTCATAATAATGCCCAAGAACCTCAACATAATCGTATCACATAAAACATGCATAAAGGAAACATAAAATTTCCACCATTCAATCACAAGATATCAATACCACACATTGATATAAAAATATTATGAAAACCATTTTCAATACCAAAGTAAAAGAAAAGTAAAACATGGTATTTAATTTTCTTTTAAAAAGAAGGTATGGCTTGTAGAGGAAGCCGAAACTCAAATAACGGTTACGACGGCGGAGAAGTCGTTGTCGCCGCATACGTATGACAAAAACATTCCCTTTTGTCGTTTAGTAAACGCTTCGTATAAAAAGATTCCTTTTGAATAAACGTAAAAGTCAAAGGGGTTTATACACCGTATAAAAGAAAGTTGTGTATAAAATAAAATATGCCTCAATGAAAGGAGATTGAGACGAAGTCCCATACAAAGATAATTTTTAAAATAAAATAGATACATTATGTGTATTCACTATAAGTACACATAAATAAAGTACAAATACAAGATACGACATAATAATATAATGACATAATTTGAAAGTAGGAGATTAACCCAAAGAATGGAAATTGGGTTAAGAAGTTCCCATACCTCGTATCCGACTTGACCCGACCGTTCTTTAAACTCCTGAATAATAAACTTGAGTTAATCTCTACTTGCTTATGAATCTTTTTCAAGTTCATTATTCCTTTTATACCATGTTATGAACATCATGTAATCATTTAAGTTAATAATGTTCATTTTGTCGGTATTTGGTTCTTAAGTCAAAAATAGGCTTCTTACACTTACATGTTGTTAATTTGGTCAAAGGTTCATTATATTCAGAATATTATTCATGATGTAGATATCATATATGTCATATATATCCAGTACATACATGTATTTAAAATATTACATAATCATTTAGAGGTAAGAAATGAAATGCACCGTTCATGGAGACGGTAAGCCGTACGTACGCATGAACGCTACTTTCATTTCTTTGTCATATTAATGGAATTAAAACTAAATGAGAGGTATGTATATTTTAATTCCAGAATTATATTCATCATTTATATATATCATTAATTATATATATCCATTATATACATGTACTTTTAATAATACATTACATTTGGGGATAAGAAATGAAATGCACCGTTCATGGAGACGGTAGTCCGTACGTACGCATGAACGCTACTTTCATTTCTATCTCATACTTTAATGGAAATAAATGATAATGATATATATAGGTATATTATAATTCCAGTATAACATCATGTATAATATCATTAACTTTATCCTTTACACATCCCACATATGGTATTAATGAATCAAATCACTTTTAGGGGGCGGTAGTCCGCACTTCCTAAAATGAAGATATCGCGTATACCCATAATGGAAATCATAAAGGTATGCCAAAAATGAAAAAAACAGAAGCTTAAGGAAAACATAAACATATTATATATCATATATAAAAATAGTGACATCATAATGGCCACCTTTGAAGGTGTTAAATGAGTATTGAACAATCATCGTTTCGGGAGGCAGAATTTCGCCATCCACGGAAACCGTATGTTCTTTAACCATTTGATGTAGTTGTGTGAGAGTGTAGCTCAAATAAATCTTATAACAACATCCTAGTATATTGATTATACTGGTGTTGTTACAAAAGAAGTATATAAATAGAGTTTAGGGGGTTGGAGAAGCAAAATAAAACAAATGAACATTAGAGAATGAATTACCTTAAAAAGTGTAACTCCTTTTGGTTTGAGCCTAAAGGCTTCCTTTGAAAGGATTCTGCCCAAAGGGAATCCTCTAGGATGAGGAGAGGGATGTGGAGAGAGCAAATGGGCAGGGGTTGGCCGAGCCAATGGCTTGAAGAGTGTGTGAAATGAGGTAGAGGTGGGGGCCTTTTATAAGGGGAGAGGAGGGGCACTTTTGGAAAGTTAAGAAACATTACATTATTTGAAAATGTGTTTCGGTTTCAAAAAGTCCCACATTGATATAATTCGTGGATAAGGTGATAAGGCATCGAAATCCACTCATCCAATTGGTTTTGGCCATGTGTAGTTCATAGATATTACATTATCTTTCCATTTTATTTAAATCGTCAAATAATGATGTCATCGCTGCATCATTATTATGTCATAAATAATTAAATTTATTTAATGTCTAAAAATTATAAAACAATTACTATGATGTAGGAAATCTTTTTAGCTTTCCAATGACTATTTATAATCGAAATTTGGACTTGTATAACCCCACTTAAAAATTGCTTTCACAAAACATATTATGTTTGTGTCACTTTCACTTTAACATTAAATAAAAATATATTATTGTCATTTTCCAACTAAAGTGGATACATGGGGTCCCCAAGTTAGGCCATGACTTGTCTTGGTCGGCCATGACACAACCAATGAGGTTGGGACATGTGTCTAGGTCATTTTATATTATTAAAGCATTATTTATACATTAAACTACCCTAATTACCACTAATCGCGATTAAGAACTTAATAAGTTACTATTCACCAAAAAATTATTTTAATCTCATTGAACCACATTTTACTTCTTAATGACAACCATGTATGTCGGATTTTCAAAATTCAATACACATTAGTGGTAAACTTTCATTTAACTGAAAAATCAGTTTGCTTGATTACCACTTAGTGGTTTCACTATTCATCAAAAATTGAAGTTTTTCAGAAAATTACCAAAAATTCACCCTAAGCTATATTTGATATTACGAATTCAAAAATGAAGTCTATTTTACAAAATTCAAATCATATAAGTCACATTAATTAATTTAATAATTAATTCCCGCTGCCAGAGCAAATAGCGTGTTTTTACAAAACAATAAGTATCAAAAGATTGACACCAGTTTAAGTCTAATTTCAAATCGAAATTGATTCCAATGACCACCATTGGATAAAATGGTAAAAATATATTCATATTACACATTAAGACCAATTCAAAAGATAATCTAATCATATAAATAAATTAGATTAAAAAGCAGTTTTGATGTAAAATGCAACATTTTACACTATTCATAAAAAAAAATGAACTTTATCAGAAAGGTACCAAAAATTACACAAAGTAAAATTTGATGTCCCGATTCTTAATAAAAGTTTTATTTGGTCCAAAAGAATGTATAAGAGTGATCAAAACTATATTTAATGACGGTTCACCATTAAAAGGTGATAAGTGAACCTTTAGTGAAAATTAGAGTATAAAAGCCTAAAATTGAACTCTTTCCGTATGTTAAGCCTTTATCTTTTATTGGGTAAATATAAAAACACTTAAAAACATATATAATCATATTTTAGTTATTTCTATCCATTCCCGCCAATACAACGGCTACATGTTAACTAACATTTAAAATAATATTATTTTATTACTAGTGTGCAACGTAAGTTTTCAAAGGAACTCATCGTTGCGTATCGGGTACGCTATCGAACATAGCAACCCCTTTAAAATAGAATTTAATATTTAATTCATAAATATTAATAAATATTAAAATTATTTATTCTTCATTTACCTGGGATGTTACATCCTTCCCCCCTTTTGGGAATTGCGTCCTCGCAATTTTATTCACTTATCAAAATAAGTGGGGGTATTTATCCCTCATAGCATTTTCAGATTCCCATGTTGCCTCTTCAATCATGTGGTTTTTCCACAAAACCTTTACCTGCTTAATCACCTTATTCCGTAACACTTGCTCCCTGTGGTCAAGAATCTGGACCGGTTGTTCCTCATAAGATAGGTTCTCTTCCAGCTGAACTACCTCTGGACTCAAAACATGAGATGGATCTGGCATATACTTTCTCAACATCGAAACGTGAAAAACATTGTGTACCTGAGATAAACTCGGAGGTAAAGCCACTCGGTATGCAACTGATCCAACTCTCTCTAGAACTTCGTATGGTCCAATGAACCTTGGACTCAACTTTCCTTTCTTACCAAATCTCATCACACTTTTCCGAGGAGAAACCTTGAGAAAAACATGATCACCTACCTCGAAAGATAGATCCTTCCTCCGGTTATCCGCATAACTCTTCTGCCTGCTCTGAGCTGTTCTCATGTGTTTCTGAATCAGCTGAACTTTTTCTGCCATCTCTTCTACCAATTCTGGTCCCATCAACTTTCTTTCACCCACTTCATCCCAGAAAGCTGGAGTTCGACACCGCTTCCCATATAATGCCTGAAATGGTGCCATCTGTATACTAGAATGGAAACTGTTATTATATGAAAACTCAACCAAAGAAAGATGTTGGTCCCAACTTCCCTGATAATCCATAGAACAAGCTCATAGCATATCCTCCAATGTCTGAATTGTTCGTTCTGACTGCCCATCTGATTGAGGATGAAAAGCTGTACTAAAATTTAATTCAGTACCCAACGACTTCTGAAGGCCTTTCCAAAAGTTAGAGGTAAACCTGGGATCACGATCTGATACAATGGAGAGAGGAACTCCATGTAACCTGACTATCTCTTTAAGATACAAACGGGAAAGTTGATCAAGAGAGAAAGTATCTCGTATAGCAAGGAAATGAGCAGATTTGGTCAAGCGATCAACAATAACCCAGATTGCATTATTACCTCGAGATGTCTTTGGTAATCCAACAACAAAGTCCATGGATATATTCTCCCATTTCCACTCTGGCACTGGTAAAGGCTGAAGCATCCCTTTCGGTAACTGCCGCTCTGCTTTAACCTGCTGACAAGTCAAACACTTCACAGTAAAATCAGCAATGTCTCTTTTTATTCCATCCCACCAGTAATACTCTCACAGACCTCTGTACATCTTAGTACTGCCAGGATGAAAAAACAACTCATTCTTCAACTGTGAATCACAAGGCACACATAACCTCTTCACAAACCTCAAAACACAAACACAAACTTATCCAAGAACTCATGGAAAATTTTATTCATAAGGTCCATGAATACAACAGGTGCATTGGTTAACCCCAAAGGCATAACTACAAATTCATAATGGCCATATCTAGTACGGAACGCAGTCGTCTGCTTCTTTTACTTTCAACTGATGGTACCCTGACCTCTAGTCAATCTTCGAAAAATACTGAGCTCCCTGGAGCTGATACCACTTCATTCGATGGCCCAACATCTGCTGAAGTTGTTGCAAAGGATTTCACCACCCCTTTCTGCTTGTAGTCTAGCTGCTTCCCATCACTCAAGCTCCTTGTCGGACACTCGTTTGCATAGTGACTCATCTCATTGCACTTAAAACATTTCACTAACTGTAAATCAAATTTGTTTTTACCTTCACCTTGATCCTTTTCAGTGCAATCACGAGCCTTATGTCCCATCTTACCACATCGGTAGCACTTCCCAGAATTCAGAAGACATTCCCCAGCATGCCTTTTGCCACATTTATCACAAACTGGAAACTTAGTTCTCTTACCATCAGACTTCTTTGAAGAATTCTTACCTTTCTCCTGCCACCTCGGTCTCTTCTTCTGCTGGTTGTTATAGAACACTTGGTCATCGGCAAACTCCATTTCCACCTTCTCAGCACATCGAACAAGCTTTTCATAACTTTTAAACTCTCGAGAAGCTAATGCCCTTCGATACTTTGGCTTTAATCCTGAGTAAAAACGATTGATTTTACTATCAAGGTCCCGGATAAAATTGGGAGCATACCTTGCCAATCGAGTGAACCTTTCTTCATAGGCAGCCACTGAGTCTTCCTCTTGCCTCAATTCCAAGAATTGCTTTTCCATCCTAAGTCGAACAGCCTTAGGAAAATACTTCTCAAGAAACATACCTTTGAAATCATCCCAGTCAAGAGCATCAATCTCATCGGCTTCCCTGATATTTTTAACCATAGACCACCACTGATCTGCTTCACCCTCCAAACGGTAAATAGCAAGACTAACCTTTTGATTGTCTGAACACCCCATGACATCAAAAATCTTCTCCAGTGCTTTAATCCACCCTTCAGCTTGCACAGGGTCAGATGATCCTCTGAATGATGGTGGATGTTGCCTCATGAAATGTTCCACCACTGACATGTTCCTCTGCGGCTGATCTGGCTGATCTCGTGCATGGATACCACCACCATTTATCGCCTGAGTCAACTGCGCCATTACTGCAACAAACTGTTCAGTTCCAATTCCGACCATTTCTGGATGCTGATTCGGAAGGTTATTTCCTTCTGTATGCCTTCCTAGCACTGCTTCCCTGTTTCCTTTGCGGAAAACCATTCTGAACAAACATGTCTTAGATGAAGCAACATGGTAATCTTTAAATGCTATATCATTTCGAAAAAGAAAAAAAAAATATTTTTGGATAATCATTTAATAGAATTCTAACTCCTAAAGTTATCTAAACCGACCTCTGATACCAACTATAAGGCCCCAGCCTTAAACCTTACTTAATCTTGAGTTATTACAAGATTACACGTTGAGGATCTTTTCGGGTTTAGAGTTTTAGAGAATTAGATCATAAAACTTGCATTACATTCCACATATAAACAAAGTGGTTACATAAAGATAGTATTCTTCACTCCCATCAATGGAAACACATTTAAAATAAAACATGGATTATTTCTTGACACATCCTTGACTCTATCATCTTATCATGTACCTTTCCCTTGACCTGTGAAAAACATTTCAAAAACTTGGGATGAGCGTAAAAACTCAGTATGGGTTATAAAAACATGGAAAGGAAACATGAGTTCATATATACATAATAATGAAATCATACTTTACCCATAAAACATAGGCACTTTAACATACCTCATAAAAACATGAATAAATCATATAAATCATAATACGTAAAGGTAACTTGAGGCATTCATAACATTCTTACGTAGGGGGTAACCCTCTTGGTTACGTTTGGAATACCCATCACAGTATATTCCCTAAAATCTCTTCGGAGAAACCTTAACGTTTCACTCCTTCGCGTTACCCAATGCATTGGAGAGCTATAACGGGCTCACCCGCCCTTAGTTTATCACGGAACCACCCGTTCTTCATAATAATGCCCAAGAACCTCAACATAATCGTATCACATAAAACATGCATAAAGGAAACATAAAATTTCCACCATTCAATCACAAGATATCAATACCACACATTGATATAAAAATATTATGAAAACCATTTTCAATACCAAAGTAAAAGAAAAGTAAAACATGGTATTTAATTTTCTTTTAAAAAGAAGGTATGGCTTGTAGAGGAAGCCGAAACTCAAATAACGGTTACGACGGCGGAGAAGTCGTTGTCGCCGCATACGTATGACAAAAACATTCCCTTTTGTCGTTTAGTAAACGCTTCGTATAAAAAGATTCCTTTTGAATAAACGTAAAAGTCAAAGGGGTTTATACACCGTATAAAAGAAAGTTGTGTATAAAATAAAATATGCCTCAATGAAAGGAGATTGAGACGAAGTCCCATACAAAGATAATTTTTAAAATAAAATAGATACATTATGTGTATTCACTATAAGTACACATAAATAAAGTACAAATACAAGATACGACATAATAATATAATGACATAATTTGAAAGTAGGAGATTAACCCAAAGAATGGAAATTGGGTTAAGAAGTTCCCATACCTCGTATCCGACTTGACCCGACCGTTCTTTAAACTCCTGAATAATAAACTTGAGTTAATCTCTACTTGCTTATGAATCTTTTTCAAGTTCATTATTCCTTTTATACCATGTTATGAACATCATGTAATCATTTAAGTTAATAATGTTCATTTTGTCGGTATTTGGTTCTTAAGTCAAAAATAGGCTTCTTACACTTACATGTTGTTAATTTGGTCAAAGGTTCATTATATTCAGAATATTATTCATGATGTAGATATCATATATGTCATATATATCCAGTACATACATGTATTTAAAATATTACATAATCATTTAGAGGTAAGAAATGAAATGCACCGTTCATGGAGACGGTAAGCCGTACGTACGCATGAACGCTACTTTCATTTCTTTGTCATATTAATGGAATTAAAACTAAATGAGAGGTATGTATATTTTAATTCCAGAATTATATTCATCATTTATATATATCATTAATTATATATATCCGTTATATACATGTACTTTTAATAATACATTACATTTGGGGATAAGAAATGAAATGCACCGTTCATGGAGACGGTAGTCCGTACGTACGCATGAACGCTACTTTCATTTCTATCTCATACTTTAATGGAAATAAATGATAATGATATATATAGGTATATTATAATTCCAGTATAACATCATGTATAATATCATTAACTTTATCCTTTACACATCCCACATATGGTATTAATGAATCAAATCACTTTTAGGGGGCGGTAGTCCGCACTTCCTAAAATGAAGATATCGCGTATACCCATAATGGAAATCATAAAGGTATGCCAAAAATGAAAAAAACAGAAGCTTAAGGAAAACATAAACATATTATATATCATATATAAAAATAGTGACATCATAATGGCCACCTTTGAAGGTGTTAAATGAGTATTGAACAATCATCGTTTCGGGAGGCAGAATTTCGCCATCCACGGAAACCGTATGTTCTTTAACCATTTGATGTAGTTGTGTGAGAGTGTAGCTCAAATAAATCTTATAACAACATCCTAGTATATTGATTATACTGGTGTTGTTACAAAAGAAGTATATAAATAGAGTTTAGGGGGTTGGAGAAGCAAAATAAAACAAATGAACATTAGAGAATGAATTACCTTAAAAAGTGTAACTCCTTTTGGTTTGAGCCTAAAGGCTTCCTTTGAAAGGATTCTGCCCAAAGGGAATCCTCTAGGATGAGGAGAGGGATGTGGAGAGAGCAAATGGGCAGGGGTTGGCCGAGCCAATGGCTTGAAGAGTGTGTGAAATGAGGTAGAGGTGGGGGCCTTTTATAAGGGGAGAGGAGGGGCACTTTTGGAAAGTTAAGAAACATTACATTATTTGAAAATGTGTTTCGGTTTCAAAAAGTCCCACATTGATATAATTCGTGGATAAGGTGATAAGGCATCGAAATCCACTCATCCAATTGGTTTTGGCCATGTGTAGTTCATAGATATTACATTATCTTTCCATTTTATTTAAATCGTCAAATAATGATGTCATCGCTGCATCATTATTATGTCATAAATAATTAAATTTATTTAATGTCTAAAAATTATAAAACAATTACTATGATGTAGGAAATATTTTTAGCTTTCCAATGACTATTTATAATCGAAATTTGGACTTGTATAACCCCACTTAAAAATTGCTTTCACAAAACATATTATGTTTGTGTCACTTTCACTTTAACATTAAATAAAAATATATTATTGTCATTTTCCAACTAAAGTGGATACATGGGGTCCCCAAGTTAGGCCATGACTTGTCTTGGTCGGCCATGACACAACCAATGAGGTTGGGACATGTGTCTAGGTCATTTTATATTATTAAAGCATTATTTATACATTAAACTACCCTAATTACCACTAATCGCGATTAAGAACTTAATAAGTTACTATTCACCAAAAAATTATTTTAATCTCATTGAACCACATTTTACTTCTTAATGACAACCATGTATGTCGGATTTTCAAAATTCAATACACATTAGTGGTAAACTTTCATTTAACTGAAAAATCAGTTTGCTTGATTACCACTTAGTGGTTTCACTATTCATCAAAAATTGAAGTTTTTCAGAAAATTACCAAAAATTCACCCTAAGCTATATTTGATATTACGAATTCAAAAATGAAGTCTATTTTACAAAATTCAAATCATATAAGTCACATTAATTAATTTAATAATTAATTCCCGCTGCCAGAGCAAATAGCGTGTTTTTACAAAACAATAAGTATCAAAAGATTGACACCAGTTTAAGTCTAATTTCAAATCGAAATTGATTCCAATGACCACCATTGGATAAAATGGTAAAAATATATTCATATTACACATTAAGACCAATTCAAAAGATAATCTAATCATATAAATAAATTAGATTAAAAAGCAGTTTTGATGTAAAATGCAACATTTTACACTATTCATAAAAAAAATGAACTTTATCAGAAAGGTACCAAAAATTACACAAAGTAAAATTTGATGTCCCGATTCTTAATAAAAGTTTTATTTGGTCCAAAAGAATGTATAAGAGTGATCAAAACTATATTTAATGACGGTTCACCATTAAAAGGTGATAAGTGAACCTTTAGTGAAAATTAGAGTATAAAAGCCTAAAATTGAACTCTTTCCGTATGTTAAGCCTTTATCTTTTATTGGGTAAATATAAAAACACTTAAAAACATATATAATCATATTTTAGTTATTTCTATCCATTCCCGCCAATACAACGGCTACATGTTAACTAACATTTAAAATAATATTATTTTATTACTAGTGTGCAACGTAAGTTTTCAAAGGAACTCATCGTTGCGTATCGGGTACGCTATCGAACATAGCAACCCCTTTAAAATAGAATTTAATATTTAATTCATAAATATTAATAAATATTAAAATTATTTATTCTTCATTTACCTGGGATGTTACAACCGGCTAGCCGGTGTGCCCAGTCAAACTAGTCGTTGGGCTTTGACCAGACTTGTACTTTTGACCCCCAACGGCTCCGGAAGCCCTCCAACGGCCATATTGAAGTGTTTATGGGTATTTCTCCTATAAATAAGAAACCATGGATGCCGGGAACACAACACAAATATATTTTGATGTCTTAACGCTCTAACGACAAATCTCCAAGGCCTCTTGTGATCCATTGCCATCCTTGAAGCTTGAGCTCCCTCTCCATCAGCTACTCTCACACTTTTGGCGCTCAAGGCTTCCGTGTGTTTGTATTATTTTATTTGTTTAGTTCTTCATTGGGTTTGGATTAAAACAAACCTCTCATTTCCATTCTTTATTTCAATTGGGTTTCTTGCTACAACCATAATAAAAAAATCAAGTTGTGCGAAGGTGTTCTAGCCTACCTTAAAACGGCTAGTGGGTTTCTTGCTACAACCATTAAAAAGAAAGCTGACGTATTAATCTCTCAACGGTTCTTGTTGGGAGCGGAGACGTAGGCTTGGGAATTAATCCGAACTTCATTATCAAATTGTGTCTTGCCTTTTTTATTTCCGCTGCATTGATAATTGTTTTAAATTGTTAATTATTTTTGAAAAGGCAATTCACCCCGCCCCCCTCTTGCCATCCTCTATGACCCAACAATAGATTGCATTATTTGTTCTAGTATTCTATGTAGATTAAATAGTGTGCACACCAAAACATGCCATGTAATTCGACAACCAAGTGATAGGTTATCCATTAAACATGAGGCACACACTGCATATAATTACTATGTGGTGCACTGTGTATCCCTGGGTGCATCCTGATGTAGGTAACTAGGGTACACAGTGCATACTTCAATTTACACGCCATGTAACCCTTTCTTACCAGTAAAAAATGGGTAGTTTCCCAATGGAATCTCTGATCATTCATCATCTATTATTAATACATTAAAAATGAAACACTGAATGAATAATGATTAATATGTCAAATATTGTTAATTTAAATGGGAAAAAATAATTAATAAAATTAAATCAATGTCTAACCACAATTGTGTACAGATCAATAGTCGCATAGATAATTATAAATTTAAACATAACCGCTCTGATACCACAAGTTGGTTATGATTTCAGGGAAAGCATGCAGTGGTGGGTGATATATTAAATTTTAATTTAATATTTCAATTCCCTAAACCATGAGAGAGGATATTGCACATCAAATTTATAATTAATTTAATAAATATATGAATAAATGAATACTTGGGCTTTCGAACTTTCTTCATTACTGAATTTTGATTATCTAAAAATACTATTTCCGATTTTTTTATTGCACTATGAGTATCCAAGGATAGAATCCAACTAGTAGTGATCCACGCATGCTCTTATAATCTCCAAGAAATTACACTCGATATCAAGGTGCTAATGCGGAAAATTGAATATCTTGCATTGTTCATTATTGATCACATATTATTTGGTCCTGAAGAAATATCTATTGAATTTATCATTCTTGATAGGGGGAGAGAGGGATGATGTGAGATATAATTCCTTGTGTGTAACAATTCTCCCTTTCCATTCCACACTCAGTCAACACCAAATAGACATAATAGTCTATTTTTTTATCTTTGTTTTTGGGAAAAATAATATTTCATTTCATTTCATTCAATAAATAACATTTAAAACCTTTAATAATACTCAATCTATATTATTATTATTATTATATTGTGGTGTGTGTTAACGTTTTAAATAAAAATATTATTTAACCATCTTGTTAATTAATATTTCTTACTGAACTCAGTATAAGTCCAATAGAACTCCTCCAAAATTTATTAAACACCCAAATAAATATTTTCTTCACAAATAATATTTCATTCACAATCCATCAAATAAATATTTATTAAAATATTCAATACATAAAATAAATATTTTATTCAAAATCGAGCAAATAAATATTTTTTATATATTCACATATTTAAATAAATTATTCATTAACAAGCAAACATTATTTATTACCTTCTAAATATTAGTGATCAATAAAACATTAATAAAAAATTTCCACATTCTTCGACATAATATTTATTCCAATAATAAAATTCAAATAAAATTTAATTAGGATTATCAAAAACACATAATGTGTCATCCTCTTATATTCTTTATCATTTAAATTAGATGGGTTTCCAAAATTCTAGGATTTATGTCTAGAAATGGGTCACAGAACCCAATAAAAAGAACTTAATCTCGCACTAATGATAACCGCGTATTAATGCTCACTATGTAATATAATCTATTTCTTGAAATATCTCATCAAATATATTTCACATTCGTGTCCCCAAACTTTATGATCAATACTTATTTCTTTGACTATTTTAAATAAACATGTCATTACATTATGGCCATGTAACTTAGGGAGACAGTTCAATTCCAATAAAAAGGATGAGATATCAACTTCCATAAAGATTTAAGGGAAAAATCCTTACTTGAATTATCAATTAATGACATATCAATCATGATGCATCTAACTTATGCTACATCCCATCAAAATATTTAGTAAGGTATTTTGATATTAAATCAGAGTTCCTGAGTCATGATATTCATCAATGATAATATTAATGTATAAGCACCATTCCACACACTCACAGATAGTAAAATCAGAAGACACAAAAAAATGTTGGATTCTTATTGGTGGGTATGTTCTCATAATCTCCTATCTTAGAGATTACTAAGTGAGAACTTCATGAGAAGAATCCTCATTCACATATGTGTACTTACACCTGAAAGTCTATGTAGTATGTGTCCTATCAAAATATGTTATCCAACCATTGAAATTTATCTATGAATATCATAATAACACTTTAGGGTTCTCATCATAGTAGAGAACTACTATGACCTTATCAATGTGGATTAAACTCTAGGAAATAATTACATTATATTCATGAAGAAAAATGTAGAATATTTAATGTGATGTGTTATTAATAACCAACATATCGAATATACATGTAATAAATTTATGGGAAGTTTGTTTTGGGACACCAAATCCAACAAAAACAACTCGTGTTAACTCCAAATTATGGGTTTTATAATTATTATTATGGGGTATTAGCTATTGGAAAAAAATAATCAATCATTTAATACCTCTACATTAGAAAAAATCTAAGAAAACATCTTAAGGTATCATAAAAACCCATGTACTCAACAACCTCCTCTGATAATCTCAAGATGGGGGTTTTCATCAACCTCTACTACAACTCCAAAAAATCCTAGTGATACTTATCCATACACATGAAAGACTTACCCTTTAATATAAATGAATTCATAAGCGTTTTGATCCTTTAGAAAGTAGGCATAAATATTTTATAATAGCCCATAGAACCAAGGAATCATCATACCATAGTTATAGACATGGATGGCTCCCAAGCTAGAACACCCTCGATCTTTGTTCGGTCTACTTCTATTCCCTCCTCTTAGATGAGATATCCCATGAATTAAAACTCTAAAATCTAGAAAAAACATTTCAAGAGATTCCTATAAATATGGTGCTCTCAAAGTGCATCTGAAACCACCCTCAAATGTCTCTCATGATCCTCCTATGATGTTGAATACATTAGGATTTCATCATTAAAGAATAAAATAAACTGGTCAAAGAAGTAGTGAATAATCTTGTTCATGAGTCCCATAAATACTATTGGGGAATTTATCACACTGAAGGGAATAACTAAGTACTCATAGTGACAATAGAAAAATTTAAATGTCATCTTCGGTATATCCTCCTCTCAAACATAGATCTGGTGATAACCTGATATGAGGCCAATATTTGAGAACCACCACCCCCCCCCCTTAAATTGGAAAAATATGATTTTGATTCATGTAATTTGATAATTATTCTTAATAGTGACATGATTTAAGTAATGATAATCCATATATAACCTTAAGATCTCATCTACCTTCTCATAGAACAATATTGGTACTCCCCTAGGGGACACAATGGGTATAACAAATTCCTTCCTCTAAAAATCCTCCAAATGAACCTTCATCTCTCATAGATCTATAGGGGGAATCCATTATACTAGTGTAAATATTAGCACATTCCCTGAGTGTAGTTCTATTTTGAAATATATCTCTCAAGGGGTACATAATCTTGAATTTTCCTAAGTAAATAAGTCTTGGTACTCCACCACTTCTAGAGGGAACTAAAATCTCATAGTGTATGTTGCTTGAAGTGACATACTATCTAATTTCTGATAAATTAGTTGTATCCACCTACATACAAGATCATCCTTCTCTTCCAGATATCCCTTCTCATCAATGAAGAGAAATATCATCCCATAAATCTATATTCATCACATCCTCTTTATGAAATATTAAATCAACAAATGGACTTTGGATATCTAGAACATAGTGGTAATGACATCATAAGGCATCATGACAACTATTAAGAGATATTGTATAAATCTCTCTTCTCCAAGAGTCAAGTCATATTGGTGAATGAATTGTGTGATCACCGAATATCCCCTGATATGAGTATCTAAATCCAATGGTCATGCTAAAGGATTCAATAGAATCTCTAGGTCTGGAAAATGGGACATTTATGTGTCCATAAAAATTGTAACTAAAGTGTGGAATATATATATATATATATCATAAATTAGATTATACTCAAAGAATCTAGGTAATAAACCTCCACTACCTATAGTTTCCCGTATCCATGACTACTGTCTCCCTGAGTATAGAGTATACCAATAAAAGATAGTAGTAGTTGTAATAGGTTATAATGTTTATCACCTCATGCAGCTCTCCCAACTCCTCTACCTTATTTCAACCTAATAAACCTCCCTAATCAATCCACTACCTTTACCTTGGTTTTTCATTGACCTTCTCATTATCTACTATAGGGAGGGTTGGGAAATACCATAAAATATTGATTCTCTCATAATAAAATAATAACTACCTATATTTCATCATAATAGAACCTATTTAAGAGACTTGAGTGAATAACCTTGTCTCCTAATAATTCCTCTAAACCTGCCTCACATTCTTGGATCCAAAATTCTAAAATAAACTACTAGATGTTGAGGTATCACCTCTAGGGTATCTACTACCAGAACCAATGTTCATTGAATTCTCTTCTGAGAATATATCCAAAATGAAGGAACACATTAGAGATCTTGTATAAGAAGTTATAAAAATATATACCACTCCATATTGGATTTCTTAGAAAATGACATGCTCAACTGTTCATGATCAAAATTATATTTCATGGACCATATCCATGGAATAGCATGACAGGTTAGTGATCCTTGACCTATGATCAATGACTATCATCTTTCCTGTATAAGGATCTATAAGCTCTTGGATATGAACTACTCACAAAGTTTTTGGATAAAACTCCTCTCGGAATAGGTTCTCAAACTCTATCCAAGTGCAATTCATCTCTTCATTGTTTGAATCATCAATATCCACTATGTTACTACTATTTTAGGGATAAAGATCACCACTAGAGAAAATATTTGTTATGGATGGGTCCTAACAAGGTAGAAATCTCACTCTACTACCTTGAGTTAGTCCTCTATATCCTAGGGGTATAGATTACCCTTAAAACTGGGTAGTCTCTTCCCATGGAACTCATGAATAATTATTATAATATTTTTTATAATATTATAATAATTCAATGATAAGTAACTTCTCTAAAAGTGTAGGTATCATCAAAAATCAACCAAAAGGAACCACCTCCAATCCTAGTCCCTAGACTGAGGCCTAATCGCTAAGTGGGTCTTCATCATGATCCTACTATGTAATCCTATATATATGTCATCATGGATGCATCCTATAATAGTTAGGATTCACCATGGTTAAAATATCATATCTACGGAGATGACTCAATATGAACATGGAAACCAAAACCTAATCAAATTTGATTCATATACCATTTTTTTATACAACCAGTGACTATATTAATTGAGTTAACAAGTATCCCATTAAATTCCTGATGAATGAATATATCGGTCATTACACTATCACTAGGTTACCTGAATTGAGAGATGAACTCGTAAAATTAAACATATTTTTAATATTTTCCTAACCAATCTTCGTAGCTAGGGTATCCCCAAAATCAGGTCCTGAGATAACCTCCTCTAATACCACTCTATCATGACCTAACCCTCTTGGGCCCACCTAGCTGGCATTAAGTCGAGAGTGACACCATAACCATTCATCCAATAGTAAAATTTATAGAAACTAGAACTATGTATGCATATCCAACACATGGAAGTTCTTATCCTAAAGTACCAAGAAACACGCACACATCTCCATACACCAGTATAATTTAGAAAGAATAACTGATACTATAAATAGTTGGATAGCATCTAACCCTGCATTAGAGTATGGAAAAAGATTAAAGAAATAAAAATGGGGTTAAATATAATCCCATAAAAACTATAAATTATTATGACCCACTAAAAAATGAAAATGTTACCGAACTACAACTCTGATATACTTATGTGGTCTATCTAGCCCAACTAAGTTTCATTTTCTTAGATTCTACCTTAGACATCATCTAAAGTCCTCTCATCTATAGAAGAAATGACATTTTTGGGTGGATCCCATATAAGGGTGTGTATAAATATACCCAATAGGATACCATAAAAATGACAAAAAATAATCAAAATATTAGTTAGATCTAAATCATAAAAGAAGGGAGGATAAACAAGATAACCCAGATATGCTTATAGGAAGACTCCAAGATTCAAGGTGAGGTTTTTACTCATTTCCAGCTTAAGGATTGCACTCAAGGCTATATGGTAACACACATCCTAGATAACACAATAATTATTTCTTTCTATACTAATTTAACTCATCATATTGGTCATACTCATCGGGCCTTTTTATGCTAAATCATGAAGGAATGGTGGGGGATCATCCATCATACTCACTTGATAAAGCTTAACCTCATTGAGAAATAACATATGTTGATACACTAGAATGGGATCACACATAGGGACTCTAGGGTATACCTTACATTTTCTATAATATAGTAATAGAAAGTTCATCACATGTCCTATATGTCAGATGCGAGATACCTATCCCAACATCGGGAAGAATGAGATAGAGGATCACATTCTGGGACATGTGGAAGGATACCAAGCTCTACCTAGAACTATCCCATAGAGGGTACCAGTTATCTAGTTATCATGATGGGAAGTCATAATGTACCTTTATAGGTTCAGATAAAGGGACCATACCCATATTGAAATGGATTTTTGTGACAAGGAGATCGGGGTTTGTAACCAACCACAGAAAGAGTACATGATATGCTCAAGGCGGTACACAGTGTGTCTCAAAAAGTCTAGTTCTACCCATGTACATTCATATCATATGAAAAAAAATTCTAGATACATGGTCTTTATATTTTAATCTAGAACTTGGTATTGTGTCATATTTACATTTTTTTGTACACTATGATGAACATAGTGTGTTCCCCAACACACATGGTGTACAGGGTTACACAATTTCTTGTGAATTAACTCTTTGTAGACACTGATTTGGCTATTTTAGGTTCCTAATACATGTTTACATTCCCCACATAGTGTGTGATATTTGACTCCCTATGTAAACCCTAGTAGATTAAAATATGAAAAAACATGGAATGTGATCATCCAAACAGCATGTCTTATAGATAATGATTTTTACAAAATTCTAGATTTGTCATGAAAATATTCTCTTGATGTTGTCACTTCATATTCTACTACAAGTCCCAAATATGAATTCCCATAATCCCATTGAATGGTCACATTTAATCATCAGTGTATGGATTCCCTCAACCCCTTACCTAAGATTTGACCAATGCTACAATGTGCACCACATGCACATGAAGAACTATTTCACTGGAATTAATTTATTAGTTTTTGATCTTTTATCATCATTGATACTCCTAATATGTCCCTAATCTAAATACAGAACCCATATAATCAATTTGTACCACCAAAGAAATATTTGATAATGATCGGGTTCATATAGATATATTTTAATCATCAATAAAATGAATATTGATGATGAACATGTGTTGAATTGAGGGATAATGGAATGAGATAGAAAATGAAAGAATCAAATGAAGGTACTATTAATTTATCCATCATAAAATAATTACATTGAATGGGGAGGATAAAGAAATTAACAAAACCATAATAATATAAAATTTCATAATTCTAGTAAAATCAAATAATCAAAATATATAAAAAATTATGATACATGAATTAATTTATCAAATAATTATTTTTCATTCATCATAAAAATCAAGAATGGATAAAATAAACTAGAAACATAAAATTACCTTACTCATATTGGATCAATTTTTAGTGAAGATTGTATTTTCACTGATTTCATTGATGAGGTCTACTACATTCTTCATTAGCTCCCCAATTCTCCATGTTTATTCGATGTTGATCAATAATATCACTATCATATACCAATGTTATTCTCTTTGGTTTATTTCCACTAAATATATAAGGTTGTATAGATAACCCTAGGATTTTACCATAACATTTCTTAAATAAAGAATTATTAGGTTTCATGAAATTAATAAGAAATAAATTATTAAATTTATTTATTCATCTATTATTTCTCCCACAAATGAATTAAAACAAAACACAATAATCCTGTAAAAATTATGGAATTCCTAGGGTAAACCCCATACTCTATAATTAACATTATTCTTGATTTTTCTATCTGAGAATCCTCTTGAAATATATTTCATTATTTCTAAAAAACAATTCATGTGTGATATATTAAATATATTACTTCTCATATATCAATACCTCATATCCATGGGGATCGAAATTTAATGTCAACTCGATAACATACTCCAAAAATATTATTTATAATATTCAAAAATATCATACAGTAAAATAAGATTTGTTAAACTAAAGAACAAAACTTTTCACTTATTACATAGATGGGTTAAGATTAGTCTTGTGCTATATTCAATATAAATGGGTCCCTTTTTAAACATTTATATATATATGATTAAATCCCCCCCCCCTATTATCTATTTTATGGGATAATGAGAGAGAAAAAACCCCAATACTGCCCAAATTATTATTATTGGCTACCTAGGATGAGATTAAGAAGGTGACTCATCTTTATCTTAACAACCCTTTCATTAAAAGGAAGGTCACTTTTTTAATGTTACATGGTTTAGATACATAAGTGAAAATATCAAAAGGGTTCCCATGTAGACATACATACTATCAAAAGGGATCTTATTGACTGACTCTATAAGAGGGAAAATATATACATGTGGGTTGAAGACCTCAACTCAAGGTTGTAAATAATATTTTTCTAATAGTCTACAATTACATGTTCATGAAAACATGGTTTATAATAATACAAGACTAAAAAATTGGGGTAAGTTTGATCACATTTACATGGTGTTATACCCAGCATCATATAGACTTGTTAACTTAGATGTGAAATTCCTAGGATGGATTTATTGGATATAAGAGCTATCCCATCAAGGTATATATTTTAAGTAGATTCATGATGAATTTAAATTCTAATGAAAATAGGGTTTAGTGTACCTATTATGTTATGAATTTCAAAACCCCATTCCCATTCCTATTTTTTTATTCATACCCTTTTTAATGAACATTACTGGGTTTTAACCAATCTCTGTGAATGGACTGAACATCACTGACATCCTCATATGAAACTCAAGGATCACTTTTATCATATTCCAAGAACCCACTAGAACAATCATTAATAATTTAACTAGGGTATTAAAAAATACATATATTATATTATGTAGTTCTATGATGAGTTAATATTTGTGTACATTTATGGTGACATGATAAATAAGACTTGTAATCCATGAAGTTTTGCCTTATAGTATCATTTACTATAGAAACTAGGTCTGATAACTACTTGTGAATTATATCATGACTATGACCCATTTATCATAAACTAACTATTTATAATTTTGAATTGTAAAGATGTGTATTCTCATACCACTCTCGCATTTATTGATTCTTTGACTAGATTATTTCTTATATATATCAAAACTTTAATTTCCTTCTTTACTGATATGATACTAATGGAACCAATGGTTTGGATAAGAGAGAAACCCAAAATTGATATATAATACATAAAATAGTTATAAGAAACATGATAGGTAGGGTAAACTAAATATAATACGATTACAATGTGGATGGATTTGGTGAAAAAATGACCTTACAAGCATATGAGGCAGAGTGGTCTGGCTCCCACTATCAAATTTGAAATACCTCAACTTGGAAAATCATAAAATAGAGTATTCTTTGTTTTAAAGATAAAGTGGTACTTGTTGGGTTAAATCTTCTTCCTCAATGAGTTATAGAGTATCTTCTATATTTTAACTAATATTCAAATGAATATGCATATCATAACTCTTTAGGATGTAAGGTTTAACATGAATAAATGAAATATTAAAGAATATGTCCACTTGCTAGAGTTTGTGATCCATTTATTATAATCCTTTTAATTCACCAATAATAGAAAAAGGAACTTGAAGAAGTTAAAGAGGAAAAATAAAATGAAAACTCCAATGAGGATGAAGATTTCCCATGTAAGGAGGTAACATCAGTTAACATATAAATTGTATAATACATTCAAATTTAAACTCATCTTATTTTTATATTCTTTGATATGATTTATAGATATATTCCCACTCACACACTCTCTAAAGAGCACACCAGAAAGGGTTCCTTCTCTAACAATAGTTGAATTTAGGGCGGTGATAATGAAAACTACTATCTATCTCATATGGAATAAATATAAGACATGGAGACCAATGATATGGGGTTATTTTAAGTTACATACTTGAGGGTTTCAAATATGTAACCTTCATCATTTGATATCCATTTACAATAATAATAAAAGGAGTTAACCCATTTTCTACATGTCAGCCTACCAAATTAGTGGAAGACAAACATTTTACCTGTAAATAATTATCAACATTTAAATTGATGTGTTGATAACTTTTATCATAGAATCTGTAATATTATATGTAGATTAATTCTTAACATATATGGTTTAACCTTACACCACCCAAGGGGAATATCTATTCAATGATTTTAGAATTGAATAATAGAGATCGAATCAATGTGTGATATCAGAAGCTATATCATTTTATATATAGTTTATTGTTAAAAGGCAAGATAACATATCAATATATTCAATTATAGGCTTAGATTTTTTGGATAAAAATGAATTAATATCTCAAATAGAATATCATTTTAAATAATTAAATACCTATGTTATTCAAAAGGATTCATACGTTGAGGTTATGAAAAAAGGGTACTAACAAGGGAACATGTTAAATATTTTTACCTTAATTTAATAAATGATTTTAACTAAATTTAAGATTCAATTCTTGAAATTATTGAAGAACTATAAATTATCACAATCTAGGATGAAGTTATAATAGGAATTTAATGAATAATTTCATACTAAGAACTATCTATCTTCATGTATTATTTATAAGAGGTTAAAATCCTTTATATATTTATTGTAAATTTTTTTTACAGTCAAAACTAACATTTATATTATTTTTCTAAGATAGTTTTGTTTTGATCGTACTAGGGAATGATTCCATAGAAATAGAGAGTAGTATTACCTAGGTTATTAAACAATGATCCAACTGCAACCACCAAGATAATGTAAACATAGGATATACTTCCCACCCAGGTTTGACCAACTTTAGATCTGAAGATTAAAAATAAGAGGATATTTAATGATATAGAAAAGATAATAAATATGCATACAGCTTTATCTCATGGATGATATATTGATAAATACCATAACACTTTTATTATCATTTTTCAGTGAAAAAAGGACCATATATTTAATCTAGTCATTCCCACTTTTGTAACACCCCAATATTTCATAGAACGTTATTTCTTCAAAGTAATTCAATAACTTGCACTACACGCAACACCGAGTTCTAGCGCACCACGACTTACCAAACAAGCCGTTCAAAAGCGGTTATGAATAGTATTAACTTAATTTTGAACTTTATATAATCCTTATAATTTTAGAATCCATATTATGAGTTTCTTAGACATAATGTAAGAAAAAATACATTTTTTTCAAATAAAAGAAGTATTTTTCAAAAAAATGCAATTTTACCGCCTTTTAATGGTGAAGCCTTTTTAAATCCAATATTTGAAACTTTTATATATTCAATTTGACAAAATAAACTTCTTATTTAGAATCGGGATATAAGAATTTAGTTTCAATAAAGTTTTGGTGTTTTTCTGATAACTTTCATATTTGGGTGAATAGTGAAAAATACTATATTTTAACTGAAAACAACTTTTTAAATCAAAATAATTTATACTATTAAATTATAAATTTTAATGGTTTGGAAGTATAAATATATTATATTTTTACCATTTAATTCAATGATGGTAA
Organism: Viscum album; assembly: GCA_963277665.1. Taxonomy (NCBI): domain Eukaryota; kingdom Viridiplantae; phylum Streptophyta; class Magnoliopsida; order Santalales; family Viscaceae; genus Viscum; species Viscum album. Next base: position 668,232,752 of record OY728141.1, read on the forward strand.
TTGTAAGTAATTTCACTTTGAAATTTGACATAAACAAGTGTCAAACTTTTGGTTGTTATTATTTCTTAAAAATACACCCTTTGGTTTTGACAGCGGGAATTAATTTTAAATTAATAAATTCAACTTATTTGTTTTGAATTTGGTAAACTAGACTTCATTATTGAATTCGGAATATCAAAATTATCTTTGGGTAAATTTTTGGTATTTTTCTGAAAACTTTTAATTTTTGATGAATAGTAAAAACACTGAGTTATAGTTTAAAACCAAATTTTTATTTAAATAATTATTTATTTTATGTAAAAATAAATACATAATACCTATATAAGTTCAATTTAATTCATTGGAGTCAGTTTATAATAATTTTATATATATATAAATTTTATTGAACTTTTCACCGTCTTTTACCCACCTCCTAGGAGAATTTACAAATTCACATAAATCTTAATTTTAACGCTTCTGTGAGTGGAATTTTGAAAATTCGAGAGACGCAGTTAATATCAATGAGTAAAATCTGGTTCAATAAGATAAAAATAATTTTTTGTAAATAGTAACTTTTGACTTTTATTTACCGCGATTAAAGGTAAATAGGGTAATTCAAGATAAAAAGTGTATTATAATAATACAAAATTACCTTAACACTTGTATTAACCTTATTGGATTAGTCATGGACGACCATGGCCATCATTGGGTCTATTTTGGGACCCCATGGATCCACTTGAGAGTGATAATGACTCTTTATATTAATTAATTTAAAGTAAAGACAAAAATAACACAAACAAATATCTTTTAGTAAATTAATTTTTACATGGGGTTATATAAGTTATATTTTAGAATATGAATATTCATTAAAAATATAAAAAGATTTCCTACATAATTTTATTTTTTTTATAATTTTTAGGCATTAAATAAATTAGGTTATTTATGACATAATGATGATGCAGTAATTACCTTATTAATAAAATATTAAAATAATTGATATTATAAATACCCAAATAAATATAATTTGAGACTTTTAATGAATTACACGAATTTTATAGGTTAATATGACATGTTATGATAGATTAAATAAATTTTTTCTAATTAATAAAGTTATTAAGACTTTAAAAAAATCAATTATTAAATAGTGTCAAAATTGACATAAAAAAGTTTTTAAAACAAATATTATATTATTAATTGATATAATATTTCTAAAAATCTAAGGTTCTACCAAAGGACTTATATGATGATATTTTTGTCATTAATTAACCACTTAGGGTTCTCTTGGTGGTTTATAGTAAGTTTATTAACCATATAATATAAAAATACAAAGAGACATGGTAAATGTCATACTATTTAACTAAGAGTTAAATCTAAAAGATAAGGGTAAAATAGTGACCCAAACTTGTCTAAAACCTATTGGTTGAGTGGTTTTAGACTCATACCTACCTTGTAATTTAACTAATCCAGTTTTGAGACATTATAAACCGAATATGAATTTATCATAAAATAATACTTTAAGTTTTTTCAAAAGAGCCCCCCCTCCCCCTTATAAAAGGACACCACTTCTAACCAATTCCTCACACCTATAAAGAATTTTGGCTGGTACAAACTATGACCAATTAAGCTTCATACATCCTTATACTCCTCCTAGAAGCCTTAACTTAATCAGAAGGAACTTCAATAGTCTTTTTTGGTTCAAACGAAAGGGAGTTACCCAAATTAAAGGTAACGATTTCTCTTAGCTTCTTTTCTTTTATTTTACTTCTCCAACCCCTAAACTCTTCTTATTATTTTCTTCTATAACAAAACCAGTATCCTAAATATACTAGGATATTTTTATGAAATTTATTCGAACTACACATACACACACCTCCATCTAATGGGTGAAGAACATAATGTTTCTGTGGATGGAAACCAAACGCCTCACGAAACGATGATTGTTCAATTATCTCCTACCGCCTCTCATGGTGTCCATTATGATGGAAATATAATTAAATATGATATTTATGATATTTATTTTATATATAATCTTCTGTAAAGCCATTTTATATCATACCATTATTCGTTTCATGTTGTATATATATACACGATTATTTCATTTGAGGAAGTGCGGACTACTACCCCCTCAAAGTGATACAACTCGTTCATACCATACATCGAACGTATAAATGATGGTGTTAATGAACTTAAGTAACACATATAAGATATTCTATTATACTGGAATAATAATATACCTATGTATCATTTGGTTTTGATTCCATTTAAAATAAAAAATGAAATGGAAGTAGCGTTCGTGCGTACGTACGGACTACCGTCTCCACGAACGCGATGAGATTCATTCCCCATCGTATCCATTCAAGTCTAATTCTCATTTTATGATTAAAAATAATTTTTAAGGACTTTATATCATTATGTATAGGAATAATATACAACCTATCCATGACAACCACAGCTTATGTAACAAAACATTTAAAATAAAACGAGTAAGTTAACACCTGAAACGAAGATAATACTAAGATATTATTAACAAAGAAATGTTAAAAGATCATATATGATATATTATTAATGTATATGTTTCTTTTATAATTTAATAACAATTATTTCACCATTATACAAGAGGTTAAACTACCTTCAACCAATGAAAAGTACAAGGTAAGGGGTTTTCATCTCACTCCTTATTCCCGTGAGATTCATGACATATTGCCACTATTACCTTTTGTGTGGTGTATATACTGCCCATAATTATATTTTTTTTGTGTAATACACTTTAATTTATGTGTATTTACATATTAATTGTATGATACCTCTTTCATGGTGTGTATGTTTCATAAGTTACCAAATTGGTAATGGTTAATTTCACAATCTCGTTATTATCCGAGGTTGTTTTTACATAAGTATCTACTGGGACATATTTATTATCCATGTCCATGTTTCATGAAACAGTTTTCAAAGGGATTATTTTTAAGGGAATTTTTACTAAAACATCATTTTAAATGTTTTAAATATTTATTCTTCTAAATCATTCTCATTAATGTCCATGTTTTCAAAATTGTTTTTAAGGATGGACATGAATGTTTTAAAATTTTAATTACATTAAAAAATTTCAAAGTTGTATGGGACACTTTGATTAAAAAATGTCTTTAAATGTCTTCCTTTATAAATTGTGTGACTTTTAAATGTTTTCATGAAAAAGGTATTTTTCTCTCAAATATTTTTACAAATCATTTTTATCTATGTCAAAATCCTTTAATGGATTTTATAATTGTTTTGAAGTTGATTTATTATGATACAAATCTTCCATTTTGTATTAAAAGTTTTGTGATTTTTTTGAATGTGGATGTGTTATTTTTATACCATTCATGGTTTATGGGTAAATTATTGACATTTCATATGCTAGTTTCAATACGAATGTTTATGTTATGTCTAAACATATTCATATGATGAATTCATTGGACTTAGTAAGTGACTGGTGGAGCACACTATAGCTCCTCGATGCATCGGTAGGTCTCATGAGACAAACTAGTGTCTTGGCACGAGGCCTTTAAAAAATCTTATTTGTAGTCTTGGCACGAGGCCTTGGCTACGTGGTTATGATAGTCTGGCATTATACATTCCATCATTATGAAAGTGGTTATTGATATTGAATGTGATTATTCGACTAGTAGAATATCCATGTGAATAATTAAATGGCATTATTTTATTTTATTTTTTACATATTATGTTGAAGTTCAAGTTTAAAAGGCTTTTTTTAGTTATACATTGCCTTAAATTTTTATGATTATTTATTAATGTTTCCGCTATATTTTTATCCTTACTGATCATCTTATCTCACCCCTTTCTATGTTTTATTTTTCACAGGATTCCAAGAAGTGTATTGTGATTGATATGCAGGGTTAAGCCAAGGGAATAATGGAATTCATAAAGGATTATTTATGTTGTTTTTCATGTTATAAAGTGTAATGTAACATTCATGTATCTAATCTATTTTCCAAGACTACTAAAATGATCGGTCCTTCGATACTTGATTCCTTGTAATCATGCCAATGTATTAAAATAAGGCACCGACTCTGGGTAACTAGGGTCGGGGCGTTACAACATTGATCCCTCATCTGAAATTAAAACATATCCAACCATTGAAATTCAGTGAAAAAAATTTATTTCAAGCTATGATGGAATAACCACAATCTCTAAGTGAATGTTTCATATATTGTGAGTCAATTTCAAAAGATTAAAAAGCCATAGATCTAGAATATAGTATAGGGAGATAGGTGATACGGTTAATAGAATTGTGAAACATATACTATAATATCTCCCAAAACCTTATATATTATATTTATAATTATATGGGTATCCATTATTAAACATTCACACAACTAGGAGTTGAAGGGTTTATCTATAATTCCCTCCAACTAATATTTGAAGATATGATTATCTCAAAAGACAAATTGGAAACATTATTGGTGGACCTTTCTAAAGTATAATTTTAAGATTTTTATTCCAAATATCTTGATATAACCATATAAAATAAAAATTCTGAGAAGTAATAGAATATTAAACTCCAAAAATGATCATTAAAAACCATTGTAGAACATCACTAAAAAAATTGATAGTTTGCAAGGGTGAGTTGGTAGAGGTGTCAGTATGGATGGAAGGAATAAAGAATAAGGGGTAGGATATGGCTACATAGGTTGTACAACTTTGTTTGATAGTCTAATATGAAATTGTGTGGATAGTAGAGTTGTGACTGGTGATGGACTCTTCTCATAACTCATTAACCACCCTATTGTATTAAGAAAAGTGATTCTTTTTCATTTCATATTTTTATTTTTGTTCTATTTATTGTATAAAACTTTCTAGGATAGGATATAAATTATATATGGCTCTCCTTGTAAGATAATAAATAAAATATAGATTTTTTTATTATTTCTTACATAATTTCACCAATATAAACTTAATAAATGAAAGGTCATGAGGCTGAAATATCAAATGGTTTTATTTCTTATCTATAATTAATAATAATTAAATTTTTGAGGTAAATGATCATAAGGAAAACTCCATCATGATTTGAAAATAAAACAAAAAATGAAAAGGAAATCAATAATAAAAAAGGGATCATAGAAATGTAATGTTATGCGTTTCTATAAGGAGGCCATTTATATAGAATGGGATCATTTTTAAATACTAATAAGGGTTAATTATGGTAGAAAATAACTATTTCCATGATTCATACTCATAATGATCATGGATTAAAATTTTCAATAAAAAATATTTGAGCTGAAAATATTTATGCTCCTTTCCTATATAATCTCAATTTTACAAAATCCATGTTAAAGGATATTAATGATAGTTGACTAGAATTTTAATTGAGATTCCCCTTTAGAGTTTTTAAACTAAAATTATTATTTTTTTCATTCATCACTTATCAAAAGTAAAATTTTAGATAAAGGGGTGTTATGTAATTAAAATTCATACATCCAAGATATATTTTTTATTTTTAGTTTGAGGTTACAGAGTTTGGGCTAAATGATATTTTATATATTAATTTTATATAGATTAAACCTCATTTTTCTTCATATTTTACAGTCATATTTATTAGACCAAATGGGGTTTCATAATTTAAATTTTTTAATTATAGACCAAAACCTGATGTAGTTTATTCTATTCTTATATTGAACATATTACCAATTAAAATTTGGGTGTTCCTAAATGAATTGTTCACCTAAATTGAAACATAATATTCCTTGATAGAATGTGTAATTCAAGGAGGAATAACACAATAGGGGTTTAATTCCACTCAAAACATAAGAAAGTGTAAAAGGATAATTGTAACTTTAGATACTAGAATATGGAATGATGGGATGATAGTGAATAGGTTGGGGCATTCTCAAATTACATTCAAATGATGGATATAACATAATATCATTAGATAAGGAAAGATATGATGGCCATTAATCAAATTTCAAAAATGGTTTACACTGTTTTTTTATCAAAATATTATAAAGTTGAGTGATATCATTGTTGATATGTGTTCTTTGAATTGGTATTTGTGAGCCATATATTAGGTGTGTGTTTCATATCTATAAACCATGGGGAGAATGTTAAATAATTAAATGTATCTGTTTACAATAGTCATGAGAAATTTTATAGTGAATTTAGCATTTTCATTTACAAAGTGGGTTTAATGAAAAATGAAGTGTTCATGTAGGGATTGAGAACCCTTACATGATTACACTATACATTAAACAAACTAATAGGACACACCATGGTAAAAAAAAATTAACCTGAAATGTGTAAAATTGTTCAACCGAGCATAAAGTTCACTAAAGAAGGAATTATCACACCGAATTATAAAAATATGAATATAGAGGGTAAATTGGCCTCAACATGACTGGGTATGATAACTTAAATTAGTTTTAATTAGTCCTGAATTAATAAACCTTAGGTGTTACTGGGGTTTATTTAAGTAAAATAATCAATCCACACACAGTTATAAAAAATATAGTTTATTGGAAAAGGGGAGTACCTAACATAAATTTGGAAATTTGATGATCAATTTGAATTATAATTAAAAATAACTTTATGTGGATATAGGGGTTACCAAAGGGGGGGTTTATAAAAATAAAGATTATACAGTCCCATGTAGTTTAGTTCCATGTAGTTGGGATATTCTTTTAACTTACATTTCAATACAATGTGGTAAGGTTATATGATACACAATTCAGTCATAGGTCATATGAAAAGGGCCAATATATTCCTAACATGAATAATAAAATGAGAAATGGGGGTAAATTTTAATGTAGATGGGCCCAAAATAAGTGGATAATTCATTAATAACTTTCCCATAAATATTGGAATCCTGAAATTTGTATTTCAGGAAGGGAATATAGTTTCATGTGGTTTAATGTCCTCCAATAACAATAATAATCTACCATAAAGCATAAAATTTTGTAGCATTTTTGGATGAAAAATCATATAGTTTAATATAATATGATAAGGACCAGTATACCATGAAATTAAATGCCATATAGTGAATACATAATTCTATAAATTTTAAGTTCATGGATTAAGGATTATTATACCATTAATTTTAATATTATATGAAGAGGAAGTGATTACATTTCAATTTACATTCTTGTAGTATGGAACACTCTATCATGTTTAATGTCATTCAATGAGGATAAGATATTGTATAGTTTAAGGTGATGTTGAAAAGGACTTGTGAGAAAACATAAAAAATCGTGTGTGATATAAATAACAGACATAATTCAACATCAATATTATTTCATAATAAATATCACACTAGTTGGTGGTGATATTTGTTCTCCATCAAAAGTAATCTTAAAATATTTACTATTTTAATAGACCTTGATTATGATAAAATAATATTTCCATTTAGATTCAACCTTTGTGATTTTATTTCTTAATATCCTCAATAATCACAAATATAGCACCAATTCTCCCAGAATAAATGATATAAGTTGGAACTATTTGTCAAAAACTCAATTTATATGATTTTTATGAACCTATAGACTATGGTATGTCTATAGAATTTTCTTATTGAGGGTATCCAACATAGAAATATAATTTTAAATCCAACCATATTCATTCATTTGGATATGTATGGATGTTCTAATTAATTGAAATTAGACCTCAATGAAAACACTTCCTCAAACCCATAAACAAAGAATATAAGGTTTTCTATGAATGATTTATCATCCTACTATAAAAATCTCAAAAATGATTAATTAGTTTTTAGGACTAAATCTTATAATTTTTGTTCTATCATCTTCTATATAATTCTTGTGAGAGTTTTTTTTAATGCCTCTACTTTACCATTTATAGAAACAAAATAGCGGGAAGATTTGTTGGATTGTATCTTGTACATATAGTAAAACTTCCTAAACTAAAATTCATAGATCTTTATTCCATTATCCATGAAAATAATATGAGGTCCTCCAAAACTATTAATAATATGATCTTTTAGGACATTTGTGGTAGATTTTTTTCGACTTCCATTATGGGTAAAACCTCTTACCATTTTCAGATGAATTCGATAGAAGTGACGATGAACTTGAATTGTCAAGTGGTTATAGAAGGGTTGGGTCCCATGAAATATATCCCCCACATAGAAATGTATAATAATTTCATATTTTAATGAAATAAATTCATAGTATGTTAAATAAAATTTTCATGTATTTTTAATGCATGAAACTTATTTTCAAACTTTAAACATTCATGTATTATGGAAATCCAGTAGTAACAAAGCCATCATATTTAGTGAGAGAGTTTCATTCCTATATCATGGGTGTAACCCACATAAATAAGGGCATATTTCATCACTAAAATAATTTCCTCCCTCTTGATGAATAAGATAATAATCCCATCAATTATTCATTTCTAAAGGATCTTTTTGCTATATAGTTCATCATGATGAAAATAATTTGTTACCCATCATTATATTTTCCCTCCTATAAATCAATTCAATGGAAGTATCCCATTTAAGAGGTATTCAAACATTGTATAATTTAATAAACTATTTCATTATCTTGGGAAGAAAAGTTTTCTATCTGTGGTAAACTAGAACCAATTAGATTTGACACAACCCAGGTAACACCCAGATATCTTAGAACACTTTTCCTTTAATAAATTCAATTTTTTGATAGATTGAGATGAACACAGCACCAAACTTAAATGAATAATACTTTATTATATTCAAAAATTAAATATATTAAAATAAAATTAATTAAATCATAATTATTAAAATAAATTATTTAATTATATGAAGTACTACATTAATTATTCATGTCTACACAAAAACATTTTATTTAAAAACATAGTATTTATTTTATATTATATGTTTTAATTCAAATAATAATTTTTAATATTTAGAGTATCTAAGTGATTTAAAAATTATTTATATACATGAAAAATAATAAATAATAATTTATATATTTATTATCAATTATTTATAAATGAATATAAAATCGTTTAATGGTAAAAATTGAAAATTTCATAAATTTATTTTAACTACACAATGTGTTTTTCATCCTAATAATTTAAAATACTAAATAATGATAAATAATTTTTATAAAATTTATTCATAATATATTTATTCAAATAAATTAACAATAATCTAATGGTAATTACTAGGTAAGTAGTGAGAATAAATTCAGTATATTATTAAAATATACATTTTCTCTAAAAATAGTTTTTATGTGTTTTATGCACAATTATTAAAATTGATTTCATCCATATTTAGAAATTATATTTGGTAAAATTAACTTTATTGTTAATTTCAACAGATGAAAATTATATTATGGTTAAATTTTGAGATTTTTCTAAAATGGTTGATTTTTAGGTGGATAGTGAAAAATACCATTTTGACATATATCATAATAATTATGACATAATTATGATACAAGAATGAATTAAAAATTTATAAAACAGTTGTCTCATCCTAAGATATGTATATTGTGTAATATAAATAACTAAAAACTATTGTATGAAATTTGGAAACTCATGGTGACTTTTTGGAACCTAAGTTTTTTATTATTATAATAAAGAAACTTTTTTAATTATCTTCCTTTAACTAAGTTTTCACAATGATCCATTTGGTTTATTATTTCACTTTGAGAGTTTTGAGTGTAAAAGAAGAACCTTGGGACCATTGTAAATTTATTTTTTTTATCATAATTAATGAATAATAGAAGAATTAGATGATGAAAAATTCCCTGACCAACAGAATTAAACCAAGGATAATATGAATATAAGTTCAAAACCTAGAACATAGGATCTTCACAAAAAATTAATAATTAATTTATTTGGAAAAATAAATATCGTGCATTGAATTTATTTACACATTAAAGAATCATTAGACAACTTATTATTATTATTTTGTAATAGAGAGCTGATTCAAGTGTAGAATCCCTCTATCAGTGATCCACACATGAACTTAAAACATCTAAACATCATCATAGAAATCCTTAGGTTATAACACTAAGGATTCTGACACTTTCTTCATTCAATGATTATAACCATGATAATCACTTCATGTGTAATGAAACTTCTTAATCTTTTGAGTCTTGGGAGGTTTTAGGAGGGGAATCACCCCCTATTCTTCATAGCATTCTAGAAGAAAATGTGTCTATGAATTGAGAGAATTATATCTTGACTTTCATTGTGCACAATTATGACTAGGATTGGATATAACATAATCATGTTTAAATAGGGGTAGGTTTATACAAATAATAATTTCTTATGGTCCCTTCTTATTTTTATTAAATATTGAAAAACCTCATGTATAAATAATAATATTATTATTATATACTTTACATAAAATAAAACCAATGATAAAATAAATATTATTTTCCTGATAAATAGTTTAATATTTATTCAAATAATATTTAATATGACATTTCTCATTAAAAAATTAAACATGATCCGTTATTCCTCAACATTATTTATCATGCATTGAATAATGAATATTTATTTAATAAATAAACATCACTATGTTATTTGATAATAAATAAATAAAATATTATATTCAAAAAATAATGAGTAAATATTTATTAAATATTAATTTAAAATAATAAATAAGTATTTTTTTCCTTCCAAATGAACTAGAATAAATAAATATTATATATTTATATAATTTATAATTACCTTTTGAAATAAATATTAATTTTATATTTCACCCACATAATATTTTCTCAAATAACTTGGGACTGAATATATGTGATAAGATAAAAATTATTAATTATTAATCCATGTATGGAGAAAATATTTATTCAATTTGTTAAATTCAAATAGAATTTAACTAATATTCTAAATGAACATAGTTTGGGAATCCCTAGAATGCTTTCTCGGTGGCATTAGGTTGTTATAACTAAATTCCAATGTTTTAATCTTAAAAAAATTAAGGGTAACCATAGAGAATGAAGTCAAATATTGAAATAATAATAACCACATTTGAATAAACACTATGTAATACAATCATTTTTTCATGATATCTCTAATCAAGAAATTTGTATACTAGTTTCATCAACCTATATGCTCTATGTCCCTTTTTTTACTTTCCAAAAATAAACATTCCAAAATAATGCCATGGTCATGGACTTAATAAGTTAGTTATATTTCCATAAAATGTATTGAGATATCAAATTTCATTAAAGAATAAAATGTAAAAAACATTTCCCTAATTATTTATTAATGACATATCACTTGTGATGCACAAAAATTATATTTCCTTTCCATGATAATATTTCATCATGGTTTTCATCAATACATAAAATTACATGAACCATGATATAAATTAACAATATTATTAAATTCTATGCACCATTACACATTCCCATAGATAGAATCATTCAGTGACACATATAAATGTTATTTTTATACTAGTTAGTTATGTTCTCAAAATCTCTTACTCTAATGATTACCAAGGGAGCATACCATAGGGAAGTGTCTCAAAGTCATATGAGTATCCACCACTGAAAAATTTTATCATTTCCACCCTTTTATGTTATATCATCTAACTATATAAAATATATTTAAGAATAATTTAATGGAACTTCTAGTTTCTCATCATGTGATGAACTACTTTGATCTTTTAATGTGACAAGTACCTAAGGAAATTATCACCAAGATTTCACACATAAAAACCATCATCATGTGATAAATAATTATTTATTATTAAATAATATGAAAAGTTTTCTAATATAATTTATAGATTATTTGGATATATGGAACAAACTCTAAAAGATACCAACTTTCATAAGATCTAACTCCTGACAACTCAATTGGTTATTCGTACATTATAAACATGTTTATTATAAGATATGGTTATAGTTTTTGAGCCCACCAAGCTACATGTGATTGATTTTATTATTGTTACACCATATATATTATAAAATCCATCAAGAGACAATAAAACTGAGAATATAAACGTTTTCTCTAGCATCCCAAACATCTTGGATAATACTATAGATAAAATTTATTTATGATACGATTAAATGTTACTATCGAGGTAAAATCCATAATCTAGAACAAAAATGATATCAAACATGCTTCATAAGTTGCATCAGATTTTAAAAAATAATCAATAATATATATATATATAGAAACTTCTATTTAAATCAGGGTTTATACTAAAAATTTACTTAATCATTACTGTGATACTATATCAACTTATATTAATATGTCTATTTTAATATCCTTAAAAAACTACCATTCTCATTTCACTAATTTTCAAGAACTCATTGAGTTTTTCTGTCTCAATAATAATTAGTTAGTTTTAACATCCAACTTATGTGGTTATCATGTTCTTGTTTCATATTTTCATTATATATATTATACATAAGAAAGATTAAACTCGTGTATATATCACGACATGTGAGATAGATTTACAAATTACTCTTAGGAATATGTAGTCTATACATAACAAAATTTCCATGTGACACTAGAATAATTTGGGTGTATTGTTTCATATTGTATTTTTCTAATATCATGTCAAATATGTACTATGACTTGTATTATTCAACCGCTTAATTTATACTATTAGATATTGTTCCCTAGAAAATAGGCTAATACATAAGTCATATTTAGAGAAATTATTTATCCATATATAATCATCAGACCAATCACTTGTTTTCTGTATATTTTTAAACATATCTATTGTAGAAAAATATAGTTATACCATAAAACACTTTTTGAAACCTGGAAACATTTCATTTCAAATGAATATTAGATTAGCATTATACTGATTTCATCCCATAAATAGATCCTTGAATCTAGTATTATATATTGTTTTTTTATGTCTCTAAATTTTCTAGTAATGTAATATAAATATTAACCATTAAGTAACCTCAAAGGGTGGTGTCCTTGACAAAAAGTTCCTAATATAATGGTCATAGAAAAAATGATGAGTAAACTTCCAATTTATTTATGGATAATGGATTTGTATAACAAGAAATTTCTTGTTAATACCTCACATTAATAATCAAAGTATTGTTTATGTTGAATACCCACCAATGGATTTACCTCAATAATCAAAATAAAAAAGAACATTTGATACCTGGAATCCATATTTTACTTAATAAGAACTTATCTAATATAAATTTCTGTAACATACTTATCTATATAGGATTTATTATTCTTACTGAATAATATGTCACCAACTGCTATGAATATAAGAATGCCACTATAGTTTAAACTTTCCTATGAATTATATGTATCTATAATAATTCACTCTACTAAATCTTTTTCATTTTAATGTTTTTATTATAATTTATGAATCTAGAGCCAAAATTTATGTCAATTATTTCCTGATCCTAATATCTCAAAATATATGAGATATACTAATAGAATTATAGTTGGTATGATTCAATTCCTTCTTTACCCAAGAATTTTTAACAACCTTAGTAAAAATAGGATCATTAACTACGATGCGCTTTGTGTGTTTTAATGTTTTATTTTATGCTTTACCCATCATTAAAAATGGGTCCCATTAAAACCACCTAAGGATGTGAAATAATTGAATTTCATCATATCGTAACTTATATGATATCCCATATTCAATTTTTTTGGAAAATAGTTAGTTTTAATGGTATAATTTTCAAAACATATCTTCAAATAAATCAAGTAAGACTTTTAATAAATATTAAAATACCCATTGACTTACCTTATACTATCACCATATCAATGAATTGAATAAGGTTATGTTAGTTTTATTAAATTTTTAATTTTTATTTAATGATCACTGTCCATTTGGTTAGGATATTCTTCGACATACCATTCTAGATGATCCTATATGTTTTTTAAAGTGTACTCATTAATTTTATTTATCATTCCATAAATTTATTAAAATAATTTAATGAAGTATATGGATTTTTCCTTAGTTTCCCCATGGAATTATTCATGATATATAACTGAAAAAAAAAATTAGAATCTTTATGGAATGAAACAATTTCTAAAGGTTTATTTATCTAAAACTGAATATTTTATTATATTGAAAATATCTAAAGTGTCTTTAACTTTAAAGAGACTACGTACTCTTTTGGGAATATATTTTAAAATAACCTTTTAGTTTTACATGAAAAATTATCTTTACACAACTAAGTACGAATCTTATAATTTATATTCATCACATATTTCCAATAATTGATGAAACATCCAAAGATTTTAAAGGGAAATACTTTGTTCGATAGCATATAAGATATGTCACGTCAGGCTTAAACAAAAAACTAAATATTATTATTTTAATTTGACCATTATAATCTTTCCATTTATTTAGAATATATGAATACAAATAACTTATTTATGGAATAAATATACAGATCCTACTCAATGGAAATATATTGTTAAATTATTATAAAATAATAACATTTTTTTGGTAAAGACGTTTTATTCTCCAGAAATATGTTTTCTTCAAAAATATTTTTATTTTTTTAGGTACAAATAATATAATTAATTTTTTGAACTTTTCTAAAATTTATTTTATAATGAACCTAAATTTATAAAATCATAATATCAAAATTATCTTATGGGTAAATTTGGAGAATTTTCTAAAAAATTTGAATTCTTACTGAATAGTAAAAAAATATTTTTTATAAAATACTGTATCTTTTTTGGTATCATAGATACAAAATTATGAAATAAAAAATTTATTGAACTTATGGAATTACTAAGGTATGATATTATTATATAAATATTGTGAGAAAATAATCCATAATATACAAATTATAAATTATTTAATAATAAGTATAAAAATAATTATCAGTGTCAATGTAGTGCTTTCACAGCATTTATAAAGTAAAATTTTGTTCCTTATAGACAATAAATGAGTGCTAAAAATTATTTTCATTAATATTATATTAATTATTATATATAATTGATTTATTTTTCTTATATTTTTTAATTTTAGATTTATATCACTTTATTATTATCAAAATGCATGTGTAAGGTAAGAAAAGTCAAATTAACAAATTAAAAAAGATTCCTTGAAATTGATATGATTAAATATACTTAATTAATGAATATAAATGATTATATTGAACCTAATTAATTTTTTATGATATTATTTTATTTTAAATTTCTTAAATATGAATTAATTAACTTTAATACTTATGAAACGCTGATGCAGTGCTTCTGAAGATGAAGAAAAATCAATAAAATTATTTTAGTTAAAATTATAATAACCATTAAATGACTCAAAAATGTTGATAAAACAAATTTTCTAATTATACATTGAAAATATTTTTTCAAGGGTCTGATTAATTACCATTTGGATCCACTTGGATATGTTTAATACCCATTAAAATATTTTTTTAAAAGATAAAACTACCACAAAAATAGTTTTTCGCAGCACCCCCCCTTTATCAGTGCTTGTTTAGCAGCACTGATAAAGGGTTGACTTCAAAAAAAATTAAAAAAATATAATAATATATTAATGTATAAATATAGTTATATTGATATAAATATAATTTTTAATTTTTAAATATATTTTAGATAAGTATAAATGTACATTTACACTTATAAATATACTTAATATATAAGATATTTAGTGAAAATGGCTTCTTAAAAAATTAAAAAAATATTTTTAATTAATAATTTGCAAATTATTATGGAGTAATAGTCATTTGATAACAATTTGAAGACTAAAAATTAATAAAATTAAAAAAAGATCCAAAATATGTTGAAAACGCAACTCAATCTTCAAACGGCCAGAACTTTTGATCCGTGTGTCCGTTTGAGCTCTACCACATATCAAATCAAAGCTTGCGACGATCTCTACGTCGTTGTGATCTAGGGGGACCCTGGTCAAGCATTTTTCGAGGCCAAAAGAGGCCCAGAAGGTCTCAAAAACTGAGTTTTTAGTCGGGGTACCCAGATTTTTTAACATTTTGTGGATTTTCAACCTCGTTTAAGGGGGTATTATTGGCTTTTTTTGATGGGGACTGAATTTATTCCAAGGTATTACATTCATATTGATATTATGCCTTTTAAATTTGATCGTTTTTTATAATTAACTGCTATTTATAATCAAATATATAACTATATGTACATATTTTTTATATATTCAAACCTAAAAATTTAATTATAAATATAAATAATAAAATATATTTACATATAAAATATATTAGCTTTATCTAAATAATAAATAATATCCATTTTATTTAAAATACAAATATATGAATATTTATATACCTATATATTAATCTAACTATATATATATATATATATTAATCTAGCTATATATATATTAATCTAATAACTATATATATATTAATATAACTAAATATATATATATTAGTATTACTATAAATATATATATTAATATAAATATATATATATATATATATTAATATAACTATATATATGTTAATATAACTATATATATATATTAATATAAATATATATTACTATACGAATAAATATAACTAAATATATATATTTATAGAGATATATATTAATATAACTATATATATATTATAATATAACTATATATATATATTAATATAAATAAATATTATTATACGAATAAATATAACTAAATATATAAATATATATAAATAGAGATATCATGAATTGGAAGACAAATCAAAATAGAGTAGTGGTAAAAGCTTAGGTGCGCAGGGGGGAGGTCTCGAGTTCAAATCCTAGTGGAGGCAGGGGCGTGCTCGCATGAGGGAATATGGGAGCAAGCACTGTTAGAGGGTGAAGGGGGTGTGTGGGGTGCTGTACAGGGGCAGAAAAGTGCTGTAAAAGGGGGGGCTCAAGCGCTATAAAATCCCCCCCGATTGGCAGTATTTTTTTAATTTTTTTAAATTTTTTTAATTTTTTTTTAATTTTTTTTTATTTTTTTTAATTTTTTTTACCTTTTATCAGCGCTTTTAAAAAAGTGATGATAAAATGGGTCCTTTATCAGCGCTAAAATGAAAGCGCTGATAAAGGAATCGCTAATATAGGGGTCTTTTATCAGTGTTAAAACAAAGCACTCATAATGGACCCTTTTATCAGCGCTTTGTTTTAGCGCTGATAAAAGATCCCTTTTATCAGTGCTTTTTTTAGCACTGATAAAAGGGGTATTTATCAGCTCTTTTCATAGCACTGATATAGGGGACCCCCCCCCCCCCCTTATCTTCTCTAGCTTTATCAGCGCTTTTCTATTTCTAATAAAGGCCATTTTTAGCATTGATAAAAGTCGTATTTTTAGTAGTGTAGAAACGTTTTTTACACTGTAGTTTTTAATTACTTTAATATTTTAATATATGGTTTTACCAAAGGGAAATTAGACCATAAATAGGAATTTAAAACAAATGAAAATTATATTATTCATGGATAAAATTTAGTTTTTAGGTAACAAATAAATACCTTAAATACTTTCACAGCGATGTTGTAGTAATTATTAATTTAATGGAAAAATCAAATAAATGATATTAAAAATATTAACATAAATATAATATAAGATAATTAAGGTGATAAATGAATTATAAATATAAATATTACATGTATAATATATAATAAAACATTTTTTAGAATTATAATATTTTTTTGATGTTTTTAAAGTCATAGTAATTAATAGTGTTAAATTTGAAAAAAAAAATATTTCATTAATATTATATTTCATTAAATTATTTAAAAAGCATAAAAATGTTTAATACGGAAAAATATGATTATATTTGGTCAAATATTTAATCCCATTTATCTTTTTAATCCTTTTTAAGGCTTCAAACATATAATTGATTTATTATATTTTAATATTTTATGTATTTCCTAAATTTCCCCTCACCTCAATTATAAAAAGGGCCTCTTTTCTTCACTTAATTTCATCACCATAGGATATCTTGATTGAATATCCTCTACCAAATTCATCCAACACTTAATTATCCACATTATATAGGTATTACTTTTGGCATAATATCATCATTAGTCATATTAAGGTTATAAGCAAGGGGATTGTACAAATAAGAGGAAGATAAAGGACATGTGGACTCATGGTAATAGATGTTTTTATTTTTAATTAATATATTTTAAAAATTATTATTTTATGTATAAAATGATTTTATATTTTCATCAATGTCATATATTTTAGCATAAATAGAGATATTCTATAATTTCTCATGACATTTCAATCATTTTAATATAAGAAATTATTTTTATTTTAAAGTTTATTTTAAATGTAAGTGATTCATTTCTGGAAAAATAGATTTATCCTAAATTTTAATTTAAAAATATAATTTTTTAAGATTAGAAGTTATGAAATTATTTTATTCCATGAAAATGGTATATGTATGATTTTATATTTTTTTTAATGGGTTATTTATGAGAAAGACGGGTATTTAGAAAAAAAATTCTCAAAATTTTAATTTGGGACTTGGGTAACAGGTGGGAGAATGAGGAATGAGGGCTGAAAAAACATCCTTACAGGATATTTTCCTACTATTAATATTTCTTGTGTCCAAAAATATGTTATAATATCTATCGAGTATCATTTTAATCCATAAAAATATTAACATATTCAAGTGATTTTCAAAATAAATCCAATTGTTTTCAAATATTTAATTTTGAAATGAATATTCAAAATAATTATTTTTGAAAGGTATATATATATATAATATTGATATTTTATATAAAATATTTTCAATGAGTTTTAAATTAGTTTTAATAAAAACATTTACAACTTGTTTTAAAACCCCTTACTGGGCAATTTAATAATCATCCGTTGGTTTAAAATTATTTTCACAGGTCAATTATAAGTTATAAGACTACTGTATTTTTTATGTAGATATTTCACAAACATGGATTAAGTTATTTTATTTTATTTTATTTTATTTGATATTGATTAATTGTAAGGTATATATCTAATTGCCCAAAACCTAGAACGAAAAGGGTCATGGAATGTAAAATACTCTGTGTATTTTTCAGTTGTCTTTTATAAAACAATTACTCATCATTTTTATGTCATGAATATAGAATCACAAGTTTGGGGATCCAAAATTTGTATCATATAAAATATCTATAAAACTTTGGTGATTATACATTGTCTTTTGACGAGAAAAAAAATTATACAATAGAATTTTCTATGGATAATTAAGTTCTCTTAGAAGTTATAGTATTTCTAAATTATGAGGATAGAAATTCAGAATTTTCTAAAGTCCATTGAAGGAATTGAAAGTGAAAAATTAATTTAAGTGTGGTATAATTTACCTTCTTGATATTTTAATAGAAAACACTATGTTTGATTGTGCATAATATACGTCACATCAAGCATAATTAAACAACTAAAACTTATTATTTTAAGGTTATTTTTATAACCTTGTCATTAATTTAGTGGGTATGAATAAGAATAAATGGTTTATAGAATAAATATATATATCCAACTCAATATAAATATATTGGTATATTATTAGAAAATAGTAACAATTTTTTTGGTAAATTTATTTTAATCTTCAGAAATAAGTATTCTTTAGAAATGATTTTTATTTATTTTTATGTACAAATAATATAATTAATTTCAGGAAATTTTAGAAATTTTATTTCATAAAATGAACTAAATTTTAGAAAATAGAATATCAAAATCATATTATTGTGAAATTTTGAGAATTTTCATAAAAAGTTGATTTTTTATGAATAGTAAAAACAGTTTTTTTATAAAATGCAGTATCTTTTGTGGTATCATGAAGACAAAATTATGATATAAAAAATTATTAACCATATTTAATTAATATGGTATTATATTACTATATAAAAATTTTATAAAAATAATCTATAACATATTAATGATAAATTATTTCATGATAAGTTTAAAAACATTGTTAATGTCCACGGAGTGTTAGTGCATCATTTACAAAGTCAAATTTGGTTCCTTATAGATAATAATTGAGTGCTAAAAAGTCTTTTATCAACTTTTTTGTTAATTATTATTTGTAATTTATGTTATTTAATTATATATTTTAATATTAGAGATATATAAATTGAGTCTTATCCAATTTCATGTACAATTTTTATGCAAGATAATAAAAGTCAAATTAACAAATTAAACAAGTTGTCTTGATATGGATATGATTAAATATACTTAATGAAAGAATATAAATGATTATATTGAACATAATTAGTTTTTTTATGTCATTAATTTATTTTTAATTTTTATATATGAAATAATTAACTTTAATTCTATTGCAACAAGGATGAAATGCTTGTTCAAGAAGAATAAAAATCAATAAAATGATTTTAATTAAAATTATAAGAATAATTAAATGGTCTTAAAACATGGATAGTTCTTTTTTTATTATATCTTGAGTATTTTTGTCTAAGGGTCTAATTAATTAGCACTTCGAGACACTTGGATATGAATAAAACCCTTTAAAATATTTATTTTAATAGAAATTCATGTTGTTCACACTGTAGTTTTTAATTAGTATAATATTTTAATACATAAATTTACAAAATAAAAATCAAATAATAAATTTTAATTTTAAATATAATAAATTTATATTCTTCATGGAAATTTACTTTTAATTTTTGGGGAATAAATAAATGTCATAAAGGCTTGCACAACGATGATGCATTGATTATTAATTTAATGGAAAAATTAAGAAAATTATATTAAAAATATTAAAATAAATATAATATAAGACAATTAAGATGATCCGTGAATTATAAAGATAAATATATCATTTAAAAGATATAATAAAATATTTGGTTTGAATTTTAATCTTTTTATTGATGTTTTTAAAGTCATAGTAATGAATAGTGTTAAATTTGACAAAACAATATATTTCATGAATATAATATTTTATTAAATTATTTAAAAATAACTGGAATCTAGAATAAGGATAAATATGATGATATTTATTCTAAAATATAATCCCATTTATCTTTTTATGCCTTCCATAATTCTTTAACCCTATAGTAAAATTATTATAGTTTAATATTAAAAGTAATTCCAAAATTATCCCACAATTTAATTATAAAAAGGGACATTTTTCTTCACTTAATTTCATCACCTTAATCTATATTTCTTGACTATACACTTCCAAATTATTTTCTTCACTTACCTCTCCACATTATAGAGGACTTTTTTTTATAATATTATCTTTAGTTTTCTAAAGGTGTTAGGTGAAGGGATTCTCCGACTAATATGAAGATAAAGGACATGTGAAATGAAGGTAAGGGATGTTTTTATTTCTAATGGTTATAATTTTAAAAAAAATAATTTTATGTATAAAATAATTTTTAATTTTCATTATTTTCACACATATTAGTTGAAATAACCATATTCTATAATTTCTTATGACATTTCATGAATTTTGATACAAGAAATTGTTTTAATTTAAATGCGTATTTTAAATTTAAATAACTATTTTCCAAAAAAATGGATTTCACCTAACTTTTTCCATTAAAAACTTAATTTTACAATCTAATAAGTTTTGAAATTATTTTATTTCAAGAAAATAATATATGTAATATTTTCAAATGTTTTTAATGGGTTTTTTATGAGAAATATGAGTCTTTAGAAAAAATTTTCTTAAAAATTTAATTCTGCACTTGGGTATTATACGGGAGAATGAGGAATTGGGAGTGAACCCAGGACCTCACTGGACATTTTTGTACCAGTGATATTTCTTGTGGAAATAATTATTTTATAACATCTATGAAGTATCATTTTTTTAGAGAAACCCCACTGATTTTAAAATACCTTACTGGGAAATTTAATGTTCTTCCATTGTTTTAAATTTATTTTCACATGTCAATTAGAAGTTCTAATATGGATGTATTTTCTTATGGAGTTATCGAATAAAATTCATTTTAGTCATTTTATTTTATTTTTTACATCTAGATAAATTTTAATGTATATATATAATTCTCCAAAACCTATACCAGAAAAGGTCATAGAAGGTAAAATACTCTGTGTATTTTTCATTGTCTTTTATCAAAAAAAAATATATCACGTTTTCATGTTCTAAACATGGAAGTACATGTTTGGGGCTTCAAAATTGATATTATTGATTCCAATATTACGAAAATATTGACTAAGTATA
Source organism: Viscum album (assembly GCA_963277665.1). NCBI lineage: Eukaryota > Viridiplantae > Streptophyta > Magnoliopsida > Santalales > Viscaceae > Viscum > Viscum album. The sequence goes on from OY728141.1 coordinate 668,254,771, forward strand.
TAATAGTATAAAAACATTAATTTAGAAGGATATAATGTCTCATTGTTTCCAATACAAGACTAAGATAAATGTATAAGTAAAAATTAGTATAAAAATTAATTCGACTACAATATATTCATTGGGAAAACAGAAGTTGTAAAATTCTCATCACTCACATAAGAATCACACTTTTTATCCCCTAAGATAATTCATATTTACTTGTTGAATTCATTTTCTTATCACGATTGACATAGGAATCACACTTCCTCATATCAAATGGGAGTACACCGTATTTATTATAACCTTTCATTCATGATTTTACTATTTTGAATATAAGAGATAATTTAATACCTAATAATAAAAATTTAAATATTACCATCGTTGATAAATATTATAAGGACCCGACCCCAGTTGCCTGGATCCAGTGCCTTATTACATTACATTGTCATAATTTCAAGAAAGTCGTATCCCGTAGGAACGAGTAGTTTAGTAGATTTCGAGACAAGATATATAATTAAGTTAAACATTACATCATGAAATGAAAAAAAAACACTAAATTATTCCATTATAAACATCCAAGACTCCTAGGTTATTCTTGCATGTCACTCATAGCTTATTTCATAATATGACAACCATGTTCTTTATTACAAAATAAATAGTGATTTATTACATAAACTTCACTTGATACAACATAAAATATCAAGATGTATAGTGTCATTGGGGATTAGGGTCATTACATAATAACTTAAAACATTAAATACAACATAATTATTGAAAACTTTCTTTACAATACCACTACATTCCCTCGTACTTAGCATTGCATGGGATAACCTGAGGACATGCATAAGAAAAGGGTGAGATATAAAGCCCAGCAATGGAATGGACATTGAATAACATGATGAAAAAAATAAATTTTAGACAATAGACATATCAATGGAAAACAATAGAAACATGAACATAAAGGCATGATAAATCATGATAATCAAAACCTGGAAATGTGGAAAAGACACTTAACATGGAATTAGCATGAGCCAAGGCTCATTGCACATGGGACATGAGTAAACCATCATTGAACATGAATCATGATTAAAACCTCATTTCACTTGAGTTATAATGAGTCAACACTCATTGCACATGACGTATCATGATACTATACTTTACCCCATGCATTGGAGTGCTATCAGGGCGCACCCTTCTTAAACATTTCATTTCATGCATAAGTGTACCACATGAATCATATAACATGTAATCAATCAACATCATAAGTTATTCCACGATTAAGTAATGTGGAATAAATAAATTAAAGTACCATTAAATATTTATATGTGCATAAAGTTGAATACCCTTGATAGAGACATGGGTATGGTATTCACTACACAATGATCTTGGCTTGGAAAAATGCGATGATTTTTCGAGAGCATAATGGTGTGAAATAAGGATACATGAAAATAGTTGTTGAGAGATAAATGGTTGTATCATCATATTTACATGAAATGGAAATTAAGGGGGTTATATATATACATGTCCCAACAAATTTAATGAAATTTAGATGCATAATACAAAATAATTACTCTGATGTAAAAATGAAGAGAGAAATCCCTCACAGAATTTTGGCATGGTAACAGGTGTAGATGGGAGGCATTAATGAGAGATAAAGGGGTATAAAATCATCCAAACATAAAGAGGGCAGTATGGGGGAGGTGAAAAATTATATCCCAATATTTTTAATTGAAAAAACGGGCATAATATCTTAAAAAAATTGGACAAAAATGAGAAAGGAAGAAATCCCTTACTTGGAAGTGTGATCCCAAAGGCTTGGTAGAGGCATGAGAGAGGATTCATGGGATATTGGGGCACCTTGGGAGGATTATAGAGAGAATATTTCAGGGGTTGGTCTAACTTCCAAGGCTTTTAGTGAAGATGAAGTGGGAGCTTTGGTGGGATTATATAGGAAAGGAGAGAGAATTCTTTATTATTTAGGTTTGGGACACCTCACATTACACTAATCAAAACCAAAAACCAGGCCTTAGTTTTTTCCCATGGTTTTTTCCAAAGGGGAGTGTAAAACAATATTTTATAAGGACAATGGACAAACTTCTTAAAATAATAGGTTTTCTTTGGTGGAGGTAAGTCACTCTCAAGGAAAATATTTTAAAAAGACAAAATGTTTTATAAGCCTTGAAGGGTCCACTAAAGCCTTTTAAAATAACTAAAACAAACCCAAAATCACATTATTTTAATTTTAAAACATATATTGGCCGAAAATAATGTTTATAGTATTTTATTACATCACTATAGGGTCATTATGATGTCATAAAACACATTATATATGTAAACGGTATTTAATTTTTTCCCAAGAATTCGAATGTCTCAGAAAATTATGAAAAATTTACCATTGGATAATTTTCATGTCCTAATTCCAAAAATAATATTAATTTTATCTAAATAAATTTTATAAATATGTGACTTTTTACTTTTAAAATAAAAAACCGACATTTATCGAAAATTCATGGGTTTTGACAAAAACAGCTTTCAAACCTTAATAAAAATTACAATTGCATTCATAAAAATTATACTACAAATTATATTTAATAAAAAGTAATTTAATAATAATAATATTTTAATAAAATATTATTTAATTCAGAAATCCATTAATTGATCAAAATATATTTCCTTGTTGAATATTGAATAAAAACACTATATGAGCTCTAAAAACTATTTACAAAGTAACAATAATAAAATGAATGTATATTCATTATTATATAAAAATATAATGAACATATTAATAGTTCTAAGGTCTTGTTACATAACCCCTTATAACACCTTCATAAGACCGAAGGGTAAGGTGCGCGATGGTGACAGACTCTTGGGGTGGATCAGATAACATCTCTCGGGTGGTAATCTATATTAACTTCCACTTCTGCTGTAGTCAATTCTAATCAAGATTAATGTGTTCAAGCTCATCTTGGGCTTGTTCAAGAGAGAATACCAATGGCTCTACCTTATTTATGAGCTCCGAAAAATGGGCTTCGTGCGGCGAAAGTCAGCTAGATGAGGCCATCTCTTCCTTTGTCTGAGTGAATTGGATTTGTTAAAGCCCTATATTTATACTAATAATGTGATCATTGTTCAATGTCTATATTAGCAATGGTCACAATTCTAAACAGTATTTTAAAATCTAGAAACATAAAACCAATGAAGTTCACATTTTATATAACCATAAAAAGATATATTTAATTAGATCAAGAATAATTTTCATTAATGAATGTTTGGGTCATTAAAATTAATATCTTGGGAAAATGAAACATAAGAAAAGTGTGATCTCAAATGCATAGTAAGAGTAAGAAATGTAGAGGAAGATAACATAAATATAAACATTAAGCATGGTGAATAAATTAAAACACATTCATTTAAAAATAATATACTTGAACACATTATGTCGTGAATATGAGGTCAGTAAATAATTCCATAATAAAACATAATCATGGGTATTCTACTAGTCAAATAACCACATGAACTTTCAATTACTAGATTCAAAATGAGGTAAGTTCATATTCTAGACATTATGAAACATATTATCAAGGCCACATCCAAGACGTCTAAAAATGGTTAAGGCCTCAGCCAAAACCATATCACAAATTGGGAAAGGCCTTGACCAATTCCACGTCTATTTGTCTCATAAGACCTATCGATGCATCGAGAGGCTATAGAGGGCCCCACCCATCACATACTAATTCCAATGAATTCATCATATGAAAGGGTAGAACATAATTAACATATACATTTATATTGAAACTAACATATGAAATTTAAATAACTTTCCCCAGTCATTGACAATAAACACTAACCATTCGGAATAATATGGTGAATGGTATCAAGATAGCGCATCCATTGTCAAACTAATCATAAACCATTCAATAAAACATGGTGTATGATATCATATTAGATAAACATCATTGAAGTAAAAGATTTTACAATGTTTTTTGACATATATGAAGATACTTTTAAATGAGACCATTGAAAAATCTTTGAGGGAAATAGTCCTTAAACATTACAAAGTGTCCCATACCACCTTGAAAATTTCAAATAATAACCCCTTATAATATCATGAGAATAAGGTTACTATTGATATGATATACCAAAGGGTAGTAAATACACCACAAGATAGAAATAAGTGGTGAACAAGGCACATATCTCAAAAAAGTTAATGTGAGATGAGAAAATCCTTTTTTACTTTTGAAGGAAGAGTTCTTTTGGAAAGTCACTTATATTTTCCATAAAATAAAATTTTAAGAATTAATTTTATATAAAATTAAATAATAGTAAATTGAAATTATATTTTATGATGAAATGATGTCCTGCTGAAGTGAAATCATGTAAAAACAGTTCTTAAGGTTATTTATAAATAAAACATTTTAGAGCAATTTAATGAAAGTATTAAAGAGAATTTTAAAGAGGAAAGGAAAATTTATTATCGTAAATACTAAAATGGTCAAAGATCATTTTTCATGATAAAATTTGTGTTTTTATAAAAATAATGGTGGCTTAAAACATATTCTAGTGTACATTTGAAAAAGGGTAAGAATTTAAAAATATCCCTTGAATCGGGTTTGTTTATCGGGATAAAAATTTTGAATGATCTTTTTAAAACATGTAAATCCCCATAAAATAAAGAAGGATTCTGGATGGTAAGCATATATATAAAATTAAAATAGAATTTATGTGGTGTAAAAAAGAATAAGTAAGAATTTATTTGATGTAAGTATAGAATAAGAGTAACCTGAATGAAAATGGAGGTTTGGGTAGAAATCCATTACCACTTTGTAATCAATCGATTCATATACCCCAAAATTAGTAATATTAAAATGATAAATTGAATAAAATGAAAACAAATATATTCATGATATGTTACAGAAATGGTCAGCATACATACACCATACACATGTAATAGTAGTGAGTACGGAAAATCTTACAAAAATGGGAGTGAGATGAAGAAACCCTTACCTTAATCCTCCAATGGCCCGAAGGCCTTCATTTTTTATTGATTTTTGATAATCCACCTTTCAAGGGGTGAGGTGGAACCCTTATAAGTCCCGTAGGAATAGGTATTAGATGGCCCATAGGACTTAGAGGAATTAATTGCACGTAGGATTCAAACATTACATACAACCCAGACTAACTACTTGGAACTGCTCCTCCCCAGCATCTTCATCGTGAAATCAGCTCTCCACCTTTGCATGGATATTAGGCTAGGAATTCTCATGCATGCACAGGCTTTTCCTGGTGGAAGGTTTCATACCCTTTCATTCTTGAAATCCGTTTAGCTTCTGCTGTGGTGAAAGCTCCTTGCTCATCCTCCTTGTAGAGCTTGTGCCTTGTAGGTTGTCTGGTTTGCATCTGCACTAAGGTGGGATGAAGGCCTTGAGGTGGCCCAAAGGCCTTACTGACCTGAAGGCATGGGTGGCCCGAAGGCCTTACAGGACTCAGGGACCAAATCGGTGGCCCAAAGGCCCAAATAGGGGCATAATCTCGGCTGCTACAGTGCCAAACAGTGCATGCTGCAGTTCCCACTACAGTACCTGCTACAGCACTGCTACAGTGCCCGAAAATTCAGCCTCCACCTGGAATATGAAATTAAACTTATTAATAACTTATTTCAGAAACTATTAGACATTTATTTAGTTTATCATAATACTTTTTAGTTAATTTATTCCCTTACTGATAAGTTATTATATTGAATTTCGTCGTTCTGGAGTATTAGTTTTCTTTATTTTTTTAATCAGTTCACTTGTTCTTAAGTAATGGAGTCCATGTAGAATGGATTTAAATCTCCAGAATTAAAATTAAAAATTATTTATAAACCTAAATAAGTTTTAATGTTCATTTTTATCATTTTTTTACATGTAAATAGGATTAATCATTAGATGAAATATTAATGACATTCACTTAGATTATTTTAGTGGTATTTTGATTATTAGGAACCAGTTTGGCCATAAGATTTAATTATATGTATGTATATTGGTTAATGAATATTAATTAGGTTATAATACATATATTATACTCTATTTAAATCATAAATATGGTTTTATTAACATTAATGAAGGAGAAATTGAAGAATGAAAATTTTTCGTCAACGAAGGTTATAAATTGGAACCTCATGGATGTTGATTTCATTTATAAAATAATAGAGAGATAGTAAAGATATTGATGATGATTATTCCATTAAAATGATATAATTATTGTATATAGATGATACTAGATCTATCATGGTCATTTGGACAGAGGAGGTGAGGAGAGGATAACAAAATAAGATAAATTGAAATGAATATAAATGAAAAAGAAAGGTGTTTTACCTCTTGAAATAGCCTCTTTGAGAATCTCCTTAAGGGATGGGATTTTGGTATTTTGGAAATACCAAGATCTTATTGGACGTGAGGAGTGACTAAGGAAGTGTATTTGGGAAGAACTGTGAGAAGCTTCATGGCATAAAGGATTGAAAAGAAGAGTGAGTGAGGGAGGGTTTTATAGTAGAGAAGGGGAGGATTTTCCTGATTTTTTAATCATGAGTTTATTAATTTCCATCAATACCAGAGATAGTGATGATTCCATGACCAATAAGAGTAATAAATTCATTTTAGTTCAAACCAAGTTGTCTTACATCACTTAATATGTCATAAATAGTTTATTTAATTGATAATTTGTATATATGGTATTTTAACGTATTTCACTATTCATAAAAAATCAAGTATTTCAGAAAAATACCAAAAATTCACCCTAAACATTTTTCGATGTGTAGAATCTAAAAATGAAGTCCACTTTTCCAAAATAATTTTCTAAATATGATTAATTTAATATTTAGTTAAAATCATAATTTTATTCTAAATTTTTTTTAATACATTTATTTACTTATTCCAAAACATAGGTATATCATACTTCCACTTGAATATTATTTTAATACTATCATGGTTAAGGTTACTATTCATTAGGGTATATCACTATTCATAAGGGTATGTGACTATTCATAAGGGTAGGTTACTATTCACTAAAAATTAAGATTTTCTTATCGGACTCCAAATAACTTACTGATCATAACCGTGCATGTAAGATTTTTAAAATTCAAATCAGAGAGGTGGAAAAATTATGTTTACATGACTAGGTTATAATAAAGTGGTATTTTTAAGAGACTCAATGTTTCATACAATCTACAATAAATCTATTTATAAATTCTTGGGGTGTTACATTATCCCCTACCTGCAAAAAAATTGTCCTCAAATTTTGAAATTGAACATCGAAGGTTAATGGTTGATACTTAAAAATTCCCTTGTGGGAAAACCAAATCAAGAATATAGTTAAAATATTATATTAATAAGAGTAAATAGAAAATAATCAATTACTAAAAACAATGAATTCTAATTGGAAAACAAGGTCAAGTAAGAAAAACCAAACCATCATTTAGCGATATTGAAGTCTAAAACCTATACAATGATTAACTTAAACCATTTCGTTAATGGTTAAAAATTAAAAAAATATAATTATTCAACACATTATAATGAAGGCCTATAAATTTTCAAGTTGAACTTACCATCAAACCTTAATAAACAAGAATAATCTCTAAAATTTACATTCCAAACATGTGAATAACTTCATCATGTATCCTCTTGAAATATGGTAATAACTTGAATTACTATAAAAACCATATTGGAAACATGCATTCATATGTATTTATTAAGTAAGATACATGCTATTGGATATATTCCTTAAATCTCAAAGTTATGTAAACTCCATCGATGATAGCATAGAACACTTCTCGATAATTCAATAATCAGTTCTAAGGTAATAAATACTTACCCAAATCAATCATTTCTTCATCATTATCTCAACATGAGATATATATTAAGGGTTTTTTTCCCTTAATCATGTGTTTTCTAAAAAGTTTAACTTTCTACTGAATCACTATTCCTTTTTACCATTCACCATATCACCTCAAATCCTTAATTAAATATTACTACAGTATAATCCTTATATATCTCATAATTCTTACAACCAGTACATTACTGAAAAAATATTCAAATGGCATGATTATTGACTTGGAATATTAATCATTCTACTTCATCTGTGGTAGCATCATAACTTGATCATTAACAAAAGTCATCATTTGGGTTATATTCCTTCGACGCTTGGGACACTGATTCACATAGTGTCCCATCTCCTTGTTGTTGAAGCATTGAATATAGGAAAATTCTTTTCTTGTCTTGCAATTATGAGCATGGTATCCTTTTTCTCCACACTTGAAGCAAACTCCTTTTCCTATGAAGCATATACCAAGGTCTTTCCTTCCACAATTATCACATGTGGGAAAATACACCTTTCTCTTCTTCCCTTTATCCATGTTTTCCTTTCCATACTCTTCTTATTTTGTTTTCCTTCAAATCCATAGGACTCAGAGAAGTATTTACATACCTTGTAAACACATGATACTATTTCTTCATGTGATGAGGATACTTTGGAGACAATATTCCTTTGGAATGATATCTTAAGACCATCAAAGATATGATCTTTATTAATCTTCTCATCTCATTCATTACTGATGTTATCATTTATTTTTCTAGGTTCCATTTCTAATCAATTCCATATTATATATTAGCTGGTAACATTATGAACTTTCTATGACTCTAAACATGGTATAACACATAGCATAAATTTATGCATTGTAAATACTAGAACCATATACTTTGGTTACATTGGGGGAATAAATCCTCCATAATGGTGTGTAAATAAAATGTGAATTATCCTAATCATAACCCTCACAAGTTTCAAAAGAAAGAGTGTAGCGAGGCCCGTTGTCATGAACTAGGATACCCCAGGTCAAGCTCGAAACTCCTTGTCGGAGTTCTCACTTCTAGGTACATCTCAGCCAGATCCACCTTTACATGTTTGTATCCAAAAATAGATTTACTTTCTATAAAGATACACATAATCTATTCCTTATCAATATTCCAGGACATTCTTGTATGTTTTCCCCAAATATTACCATAGGGATCTATTTCCCAAGCTACATTTTCTAATCTAGTTTCCATGTTTTCTACTAAACTTCATCTCATACCAACTTTAAGGAACCAACCCCATTTTCCCATGGCCAGTGCCTTATTACATTACATTGGAATGATTACAAGAAAGTCATATCCCAAAGTAACAAATAGTTCAGTAGATTTTGAAACAATATACATAAATAAGTTCAACATTATATCATGAAATGAAAAACAACACTAAATTATTCCATTAAAAACATCCAAGCCTCCTAGATTATTCATACAAGTCACTCATAACTTATTTCTTCATATGCTAGGAAAATAAAACATAAGAAAGGGGTGATCTAAAATTATTAGTATGATTAATAAATATAGTGGAATATAACATAAACATAAACATTAGTCATGGTGAATAAATAAAAACACATTCCTTTAGAAATAATAAACTTTAACACATTATGGAACGAAAATGAGCTGAGTAAATAATACCATAATAAAACATAATCATGGGTATTATACAAGTCAAATAATCACATGAACTCTCAATTACTAGCTTTATAATAAGGTAATTGAATATTCTAGACATTATGAAATATATTGTCAAGTCCTTGACCAAGACGTCTTAAAATGATTAAGGCCTTGGCCAAAACCATATCACAAATTGGGAAAGTCCTTTCCAATTCCACATCTATTTGTCTCATGAGACCTAACGATGCATCAAGAGGCTATAGAGGACCACACCCATCACATAATAAGTCCAATTCATTCCTCTTATGAAAGGGATGAATATAATTAACATATATATTCATATTGAAACTATCATATAAAATGTAAATAACTTTCCCCAATCATTTAACATAAACACTAACCATTCTAAATAATATGGTGAATGGTATCAAGATAGCACATACATTGTAAAAATAATCATAAAACATTAAATAAAGCATGGTGGATGATATCATAGTAGATAAAACTCAGTGAAGTTAAAGATTCAACAAAGTTTGTTGAAATAGATGAAGATACTTTTAAATGAGACCATTGAAAAATATTTGAGGGAAATAGTCCTTAAATATTACAAAGTGTCTCATACCATCTTGAAACATTCAAATCATAATACCTTAAAATATCATGAGAATAAGGTTAATCTCTATATGATATACCAAAGGGCAGTAAATACACCACAAGATAGAAATAAGTGGTGAACAAGGAACATATCTCATAAAAGTTAATGTGAGATAAGAAAAATTATTTTTACTTTTGAAGGAAGAGTTCCTTTGGGAAATCATTTATATTTTCCATTAAATTAGATTTTAAGAATTAATTTCCAATAAATTAAAATTCTATTACATTGAAATTATATTTTAGGAATAATTTATGTACCCCTAAAGTAAAATCATGTAAAAATAGTTCTTACGATTCTTTATAAATAAAACACTTTATAGAAATTTAAGGAAAGTATTAAAGATAATTTTAAAGCAGAAAGAAAATTTTTTTCTCTTAAGTCCTAAAATGATCCAAGAACATTTTTCATGATAAAATGAGTGTTTTTATAAAAATAATGGTGTCTTAAAATATATTCTGGTGTACACTTGAAAATGAGTAAGAATTTGAAAATATCACTTGAATCGGGTTTGTTTATCAGGATAAAAATTTTGAATGTTCCTTTTAAAACACATAAATCCCCATATAATAAAGAAGGATCCTAGATGGTAAACATATAGAAGAAATTAAAGAATAATTTATGTGGCTTAAATAATAATAAATAAGAATTTATTTTAGGGAAGTATAGAATAAGAGTAACCCGAATGAAAATAGAGGTTCTGGTAGAAATCCCTTACCACTTTGTAATCAATCAATTTTTATTCCCCAAAATTAATAATATTAAAATGATAAATTGAATAAAATGAAAATAAATATATTCATGATATGTTACATCAATGGGAAGTACACATACACCATACACAATTATTAGTAGTGAATACGTAAAATCTCACAAAAATGGGAGTGAGATGAAGAAACCCTTACCTTAAGTCTGAATATGTTCTGATCTTGAACTTAAGGTCCTGAAATATGAAGTTAGAATTCCATAACCTATTATTAATTTATTTAGATTATCGTAATTTTTTTTAGTTCATTTATTTATTTATTGAAAAGTTATTATATTGAATTTTGTCATTCTAGAGTGTTCGTTTTCTTTATTTTCTTAATCAGATCACTTGTTCTTAAGTAATAGAGTTCATGTGGAATGAATGTAAATCTCCAGAATTGAAATTAAATATTATTTATAAACCTACATAAGTTTTAATGGTCATTTATATCATTTTGTTACATGTAAATAAGATTAATCATTAGATTAAATATTAATGACATTCACATAGATTATTTTTGTGGTATTTTGATTATTAGGAACTAGTTTGGTCATAAAATTTAAAAATATGTACGTATACTAGTTTCTGAATATTAATTAGGTTATAATACATATATTATAGTCTGTTTCAACCATAAAAATGTTTTTATTAAAAGTAATGAAGGATAAATTTAAGAACGAAACATCTTCATCCATGAAGGTTATAAATTGGAACCTCATGGACTTTGATTTCATTTATAAAACAAAAGAGAGAGAGAGAGAGTAAGGATATTGATTATGGTTATTCCGTTCACATTATATAATTCCAGTATATAGATGATAATAGATCTATCAGGGTAATTTTTACAGAGGACGTGAGGATAGGATAAGAAAAGAGGATAAATTGAAATGAAACTAAATGAAAAAGAAAGGTGCTTTGCCTATTGAAATAGCCTCTTTGAGAATCTCTTTATGGGGAGGGATTTTTGTCTTCTGAAAAGACCAAGAGATTCTTGGATGTGGGGAGTGAATAAGGAAGGTTATTTGGGTAGAAAATTGATGAGATTCAAGTCTTAGAGGAGTGAAGAGAAGAGGGAGTGAGGGGGGTTAGAGTGGAGGAGGAGAGGCTTTTCATAATTTTTTAATCATTAAGCTATTAATTTCCATCAAGGCCAGAAATAGTGATGATTACATGACCAAGAATAGTAATAAATGCATTTTATTTCGAACCAAGTGGTATTACATCCCTTATGATTTTATAAATAGTGTATTTAACTGATAATTTGTATATATGGTATTTTACCATATTTTACTATTCATAACAAATTTTGAGTATTTCAAAAAAATACCAAAAATTCACCCTAACTATTTTTTGATGTGTAGAATATAAAAATAAAGTCCATTTTTCAAAAATAATTTTCTAAATATGATTAATTTAATATTTAATTAAAATCATAATTTATTCTAAAAATATGTCATATTTTTGAAATTTAAATCAGAGAGGTGTAAAAATTATGGTTAAATGACTAGGATATAAAAAGTGGTGTTTTTTAGAGACTTATTGTTTCATTCATTCTATAATAAATCTATTTGTAAATTCTTGGGGTATTACAAATATAAATTTTTTGATGAAATTTCTTGTGTCGTATTTAATTTTAATGCAATTATCTTTGAAATGAACCTTTTTACATGGGAGGAAAATAGTATTTTGGTCATCATTTTGCCTCAAAAAAATCTAACTCAATGAAATAAATTTTAATGGAATCATTTAATATAAAATAATCATTGGACTTTCAACCCTTCCTTTCAATTTTTTCGGTATAAGGGTTGCAGAACTATAATCCCTAAAACTCTTATTTCCCTAGTGAAGATTAATTAAATGTTTCCCAAATCATTCATCCATATTTTTTATATAGATCAATATGGAGAAAAAGGAAGGTAATTATGATAATGTAAAATTAATCGATAATTTCATATCCATATGGAAGCTCTGGATTCATTAACTGACTAATTTACTATAGTATATTGAAGACAATATCAATAGATAATACCCTTTTCTAGTTTATACTAGTATAGTGTAGTGAAAATATCATTTATCTAAATCCTGTCTTTCTCCTTATATAGATATAGAAGATGAAATTCCATGGAATAGACATCTAAGTACTTATGTTTCTTTATTAGTTCTACAGACATAACTAATATCACTTTCCACATTCAATGTTAATTAAAAGCATATTTTTGTTTTATCTTTATTAACTAAAGTTACAACATAATAAATTTTATTTATTATTTTTATTATCCTCCCTCTATTTTATTGAAACCCAATATCCCAGACCGTTGGTTTAGGAATACCCAGTCATGTGGATATTCTATGAGTAAGGACCCATATTTCCTTTCTCATAACCTATGTGAGGGCCTAGTCAATTAATATAAGGTGTTTAGGTTGGAAGATCTCTTCTAGTTGTATTAACTCATAGATCCTTGGTCTGTTGAGTGAACTCCCAAATCTAGAATTATTATTTTTTATTTCCTCAACAATTGCCTCAAAATTTACTCCAATTCTAGTTTAGGCTACTCCTATTGATGTGAGTTTGGTTAATTCATCCCAAAACCATCTTTAAAACTCCCCGTTAAATGGTATTGTCCCAATCAGGGATGGACCAGACACTAAGATATAGTGTTTTCATTCTAAATTTGGTATTTCAGGTCTATACTGACTTAATATTAAGAATTGGGGGATTTTATCGTTTATGCATAAACTTCTCATTTTCCATTATTACATGAATTTTAATATTAAGTGTATTTCACTTAAATGATTAACCATTTCCCAATAAAATTACACATAATATAATATATTTAATTATTCCTATAATTTATGTTAATTCATGTATTTAATTTGTGAACCATCAATTAAAATAAATAACTAACCATGAAAGTGATAGAAATAAATAAAAAAAGTGGTATGATCATGAGCATTATCTAATATTTCGTTTATCTAGTGGATGATAAACCAACTATGACCTCAGGGGAATAACTCCTTCAACCTACATTGGTTCTAGGTATAGTATTCAACATATCCACCTATGCACTTACTGGATTGGTTTCACCTCGTCCTTATATTGAACTGTCTCTATGGACCTGAGATCTCTATCTATTATATAATCTTTACTCACACACAAGTATTGTATCCAAATGACTTGTTAAGTGCTTTATATATAATAAATTTAAAGCATGAAGTACATTTACATAATAATATGAGGGGATGAAAAACATAATATCATTTAATTTGTTTAATTATTAAAAAAACATGTAATAATTATAAACTAAAAGAAATAAATCGCATACACAAGTCATTCAATGATCATGATCATCCATATAAATTTAATAAATATACATTAGTGAATTGACTATAATTCCCATTAATTAATTATTTAATTAAGGTAAAATCCCCTCGAATTAATACACCTAAATGTCTCATTAATTTATTTATTCATTAATTTTATATTACTATAATATTCATATAAATTCCAATATCTATAAAATTAAATATATTAATTTTATTTATATTAAATATGTATATATAATATACTTGAAGGAAACATAGATAGTAATTCAGAATTTAAAATATAATAAAATGGGAATTTATTATTTTTTTAAACCATTTTTACCCTTTATGTAGCCCAGTTTAATACTATAATTAACTATATTTCATCATAAATTAATTTACACCAGTAAAACCTAGAATTTATCGTATATTAGTTAAAAATTAATTACACAATGGTTATTAAACACCCCACATGTGTATTAGTAATACACCACAAGTGAATTACTTACATCGCTTGTGAATTAATGAAATTATGTTGGAATTAATTAATTACTACATATGTGAATTAAATACACCATGTGTTAATTAATTAATTACATCACATGTTAAATAATTACAAGTCACATGTGAATTAATTACACGCTATTTTTTAATTAATTACACATTATATGTGAATTAATTCCACATAGTTTGCATTACACTATATGTGAATTAATTAAATGATCACTTCATCATTTGTATTAAATGTATCCCATGTGTATTAATTACAAGACCATTTCATCTTGTTAATTAAATAAATCGAATGTGTATTAATAATATGACCATTATATTTTGTGAATTTATTACCATGTTTCTTGGCTGCTAGTCACATGAATTGTTTAATAAATATATAACACATATTTAAATACGTGTTTTGTACTGTGAAAACACATGGTCCACCTGATGATTACATTGAATCACATTACTTTTTTTTCATTCCATGTGATTAATTGGTTTTTCATAACATGGTGTTCATTTAATGCATTTTTCATGCATTTATTGTACGGAGACCTAGATTTATCAAAAAACAATTAATGTCTAGTGTACATGGGTACAAAACCTATACCAGCATATTACATGTCGTGTAATCTTGTTTTGTCTATCCAAAACTCCTGGTACCTCTTGATAGAATCATTGAATGTTCTTCATGTATTTTTATCCATTTCTGGTTATATTATTGAGAATCAAGAAGTGTAAAATAAGACTTATGTATTTGGATTTAAAGAAAAAATAGTCCAGAAATGAATACTAATAAAAAATTAATATCAAATTTAAATGATTATTAAATATTTTTAAATAAGTTATGTGACTACTCTAATACCACTTAAATGTTTTGGGTGCATTTGAAACACAATTAGGAATTTTCCAATTACAATTTTTGTCACAACCAATGAATAATCCAAGATGTACATGATAAAGAATGGCAAGACCCATGGAACTAAATTCAAAATTAATTGACTATTATTCTATAACTAAGAATATATGACCATCACATATAATTTATAATTATTTAATTTAGATAAATAAACACCTTTAATTGAATTTCTTTCTTTTTTAATCAATTGGTATACCACTTTTTATCATCTTATCGTTGTAAAAAAGGAGATTAAATCTATGTGGGAACTGAAAACCTCTGAACATTCTCATAGAAACCCTCAAGTGTTAGCATTGAATATTTTTACACCTACTACATTCATTGATTATCATCATAATAATAACTTCATGTGGAAGGAATCTTCTTGAACTCTCTAGTATTGAGAGTATGGTGAAGGAGAATCACTCTCCATTATTAAGAGTGTTCAAGGAGAAAATCTCTCTAGGGCTTGAGAAAATTCTCTCAATAAATTCATGTTTATCAATGATGAATAGTTTTAGAAATAGAATAACTAGGTTTAATTAAATCTCATATTAGATAAATGATAATCGCACATGGTCCCTTCATATTTTTCTAAACCACTAGTGAACCCCATGTCTAAATAATAATAATATTATTATCATTTTCTTGAAATTTACTAAACATGTGAATAAAATAAATATTATTTCCATGAATAAATAGATTATTACTTATTCAAATCATATTTAATAAAAATATTCTCATCAAAACATTAAACTCGATCTTCTAATCCTCTTTTTTATTTGTTGGGCCTTGAAATGACTATTTTATTTATTAAAGAAATAACCTATATTATTCAGTAATAAATATATTAATATTATATTTAAAAAACAATAAAAAAATATTGATAAAATATTTTCATAACCAAACAACTAAATATGTGTTTCCTTGAAAATAAACCAGAATAAATCAATATTTTATATTTGAAAAAATAATAATTACCTTGAAATGTGAAAATTTACTTAATATTTTACTAAGATAAAATTCTATTGAATAATTTATTAATGAATATATATGATCATATAAACATGAATAATTATTAAACAATTTACACAAATAATATTTATTCTACATGTTAAATTCAAATAGAATTTTATTAAGGTTTTGAATAAAAATAGAGTGTGACCGTCTAAGCCCCTTTCTTAGTGGAATTAGGTTTTTACTCCTAAATTGAAAGGTTAGAATCTAGAAATATATCAAGACACGCATATATAAATAATTAAAATTTCATAATGAAAATAATCTCATATGAACATATACTATGTAATATAATGCATTTATCATGTTATCTTCAATAAATAATGTTGCATACTAGTGACATCAACCTATTTTCTTGATGTCTCTTCCTTTGACCATTAAGAAATGAGTATGCCAGATTAACTCCATTAAAATGAGAATAATGATGTAGTTATATTTCCATGAATGGGATAAACATATCACCTTCTATTAAAGAAAATAAGATAAAAATAATTTCTCTCATTATTCATCAATAAAATATCGCCCATGATGCACCGAACACAATATACCTAACTATGAACATATGTATTCACATTTTTCATCGATACATTAAAGTATTTTATTGATCACATGAATTAATAATTATCATAAAGTATAATGAAAATTTCCCATGTACTCAAATAGAAAAATCCAATGACACATATAAATGTAGATTTCCAACTGGTAGTCCATGTTCTCAAAATCTTTTTCTCTAATTATTACCAAGTTCATACACTATGATAAGTTTCACAAAGTCCAATGAGACATCACCCCTCATAGAATGTATCAATTGAATCCCATAATATAATATCATCTAGCTATATGACATATATTTAAAAATATTTTAATGAAACATTCAGTTTACCATCATAGAAGGTAATTTTTGTTTCTTTTTGGTGGGACATGTACCCAAGGACGCTATCACATAGATTTTATGTGGAAGAAAAATCATTATATGATAAGTAATTAATTAATATTGATTAAAATAAATATTATAATAATCAAATGCACATAGTATTTGGTTCTAAGGAACAAAATCCAAAGAAAATATAATTCATAAATATCTTATTTTTTATACACAATTCAATTAATTCCGTGTATATAAATTATAAACATTATTTGGGTGTAAATTCACTTTTATTCTTAAAATGGAATATTTATAAAAAAAATCAGTGAATTTTTTGTACATATATTATAATTAATCTTTCCACCTCTAAAAATTGTAAATCATAAGGTGTATTTCATATTTTTAATCACTATAAAAAATATTATGAAATAAGTTTAACATTATTTTTATTCATAATGAATCAATATCGTGGTTAAAATATTGTCACTATGGTAAGGGTAAAAATAATTAACAAGGGGTTAAACTAATTATTAACAATTAAAATATAACTTAAACTTGTCTAAATAAGATTAAATGACAGTATTGTAACCTTAATTTATCCTATCATCGAATCCATATCCATTTGGTTCCACATCCCCATTAAAATGACTTTATATTATTTTAAATTTAAGGGTATTTTCATGGGTATCCCTCCCCTCACTTCTAAATAGGAACATACTCTTATCACTTATTCACACCACTTGGAAACATTATCTTGAAAAATATCTTCCAAAATACCTTCCCAAATCTCTCAAACATTTCCTAGAGTTTTTTTTATTCCCATAATTCACATCCAAGAATCCTTAAGGTGTTTTTCAAAGGACACTATTCAAGGAATATGTATATATATTCTTACTGGCCTTTTGAAAGATTTATTATTATTAAACTTCATAAAAGTATTATATAACCATATTAACATAATGAAATAATTATCTATATTATAAAAAAAATTATGTTAATAGTATAACCATTTTCTATCTTCATTCCATCTAATGGAAAATTTTGACATCATTCATGCATATGTGTGGACTAGAACCTCTATAAAGTGATATTGTTAAATTTTCATTACCATGTATCATGGATGGTTATATGGATATATTAAATTAATATATATTATATTTAAAATATAATTATAATTCTTAAATGAAAAATTATTATATACTTTTCTTTCATTCCATGTTTTAAAAATTAAAAACATCATTCATTTGTACATGCAGACTACCAACTCCATGAAGCGATATGATTATTTTTTCAAAAAACAATTACTTGAATGATTCAAAAAATTAATATCATTAAAAAAATTTATATTTATATCAACGTTAATATTATATGAAAATTTCATTGTCATTAAAAGCAACACTTTATTACTCATTCAATTGTCATAATGTGTTCTTACTTTGGTGACTTTTACCCCCAACATAAAAATTGTTATAATGGTTATATCATGAATGAATAATGATTTTTATTTATGTGTAATATTATTTAATAATTATAAATTTAGTATTTTTTCATAATTATGTACGGTAATATTCAAAAGCATACTTACCTATAAATTTAATTCTTTTTTTAATTCAATAATAATATAAAACTTGATTTTTTTAAGTGCTCTATGTGAAACCTTAATATAAATTCTATAAGGTGATTATAAAACAAGAAAATTATATAAAAATCATGATTTAAATATTTAGGAATATTATATAGATAATGAAATCTTTTCCAAGGTGAAAGTACCAGAACTGTCAAATCATAACACGCATGAAAAACTTAATAGCTAACATAAAAATATTTATTTTGATAAAGAATTACTATTAAGTGGGAAATAATAAATTATATAGGAATGATATATATTAATATAAGTATTAATATGGTCATGTTAAAAATTTATAATAAGTATAAATTTATTATACAATATTTTTCCATATGTTCAACCAAGTAGAAATCCACAGTAAGAGGTTTTTTAACTCAATTTCATTTTGTTGGGTCATATAAATTTATCATTGATTTTGTTATACCAATATTATGTGTTATAAATCCAAAAATTGTTAATATTTTATTTCTAACTTTTGTATTTAGGTTTACGTTTTATCTTAATATTCATTTTGTTGATGGATTTCTAATTCAAATGTAGTGATCTTCGTAATGGTTTTTTGTCTCACATTTATTTCTTTGAGACATATAACATATTCACTACTTTATTAATATTGTAGGGTGTATATACTTACCTATGTATATATTTATCATAATTTAAATAAATTAATGGGATTTAAATATCCATCTCCGGATTTATATTTCATGGTATTTTGATTCAATAGATACCAATGTTGTAATTTTTTATTCATCTCAATTTTCCATCATTGAGATATATTATATATTCACCACCTTATTTCATTTTTTTGGTGTATATAATTCCCATGAATATATTTCATAATAATTTTAATTAAAATTATAGGTATTTTCATATCCATATAATGTTCTTTCTTTCATGACATTTTGATTCAATGATAACCAAAGCAATAAGGGCTTATGTTACAATCTCCCAATTTTGTCGGGGTTGTTTGTGTTTCAACATAACTTTTGGTAAATTTATTTTTAATTATTTAATAAAACCCATATATTTTATTCTCCTCTATTTTCTTCAAGTATCCATTATATTTACCCCTATTTGTCATTCAAAAAGACTAAAATAATGTTTTAATGAAAATCTGACCTTATTTTCCCTTTTTCGATTAGGAATCTTTCTCTTCCATATTCATGTTATTCAGAATTGTTTTATAGAAGGTTTTATGTAAATATATATGTTTTATATTTTAATTTTCTATTACCATTTAATTTATTTACAAAAGAATAAAAGTAATCATTTCAAAAAAAATTCCATATGATACACTTTTGACTATTTTAAAAAGTGTAAAAGAACTTTTTTAACATTTATGGATTGAAATAATTTTCCTACCTTAATGGCCATTATTCATTATAAATTTTCAATTTTTGTAATAATAACATCCTCTTCCCATTATTTTTAGAAATTTTAGTTTATAAATGTTACCAAAATAAAAGTTTTTTCACCTGTTTTACAAAGTATTTTTCATCTTTGTCAACAACCTTTAAGGATTGTTTGGATTTACTGGGGTTCTGAGATTATGATAAAATATTATTTATTTTCTTTGGATTGATAATTATGATGATGATTTAATGATGGTATAAATAAACCAATTTCTTTCCTATGGGTTAATTAATCTATGATTAAATGATGAATTTTGTTATGATCTTATGACAAACTTATGTATGGCCTTCATTATTTGATGATTGGGTATATATTTATATATCCCTTCAAGATTTTGGTTAAATACTAATATATAATGAGATAATATTAAATTTAATGATGATTTAACCCAAAACCCTAATATATTATGTCCATTAATTGATATGTGGTCCTGAAATTATATATCTCACCAATGCATTGCATGATGACTTCCATATCATGAGCTAACAAGTCAAGAATTGGCGAGTGAACCCAATACAATATGGTACATTTTCCACTAATTTTTTAAAGGTATTAGGGACTAAACCCAATCCATTTTATTCCTTTTTACACTGTGTTATTATAGTCCTAGAATAAATCCTTGGCTAAAGAAATGATTTTCTTTGTTTATGTGTGTGCCACGAACTTATGTATTATTCTTTTGATATTCTCCCATGGATAATGTTTGATTATTGATGAATTTGAACTTTTATGAATGATGCATTTTATTATGATAAATCCTTATCTCAAGACTCATGATTTAGGGTCTATAAATTTTTGGGTATGATTTTACAAGTTGTGATAATGTTATCATGTCCATATGATCATCATATGCTCACATATGATCTTCGATTGATAATTCATATATTCAAACATAATGAGTGTTTGAGATCAACCTTCTTATGCTTTTATTTTCATACATTATGAATAAAAATATTATGTAATATATTTCTATAAGCATATTATATATAGATAATTGCATGGGAGATATAGAATAAATAATATGAAATAATAATTTTCTGATTAAATGGGAAAAATGACCATTTTATGAGAAATACATAGATTTATTATGTAAAGAGTTTTTCTAATTCTCTAAAAAATAATTATTAAATGGTGTTGGTTATATAATTTATATAGTATTTTTTATTATAATTTTAATTATAGAAATTTATGATTGAGTTATTTAAGTTTTTATGAAAGTTAGTATGTAATGATTTCTGTTTTTCATACTGGATCCAGGAGTGTGGGTTTCGATCTATCTCAGTTGGTATTAGATAAATTTTTAAATAACACTAGGGGTCAGGAAGTTATCATGTGAGTATATTTTAATAGTTTTTTATAACATAGTTGGTTAATAATTATAATTTTTATAAAATGTTTAAAGGTATATATGCACTTTTGTGGTTTTATGAGATGTTTTTTTAAGATGATTAATGATTTTTTAGTGTTATTTTAAATAGATAAATGGGGTATATATAATTATTAATATTATAATTTTATTTAGTGTGAAGTTTATTTGGGAAGAATGTTATTGGGGACATAATTTTAAAGGTATACATAACCCTTAGCATTATTATGTTCTTTGATGTTGAAGTAATTATAGTAAATTTGGAAAAGTATTATTATATTATGGGAAAAATTATTTTGAAATTTGATTTGGTGATTAGGTTTTTTAAGATATTTTTTAATATATTCACTATATTTTTGGGAATATTATATGAATTAAGATTTAATTTCCCTCAACTTGGTGCTCCCCCACATGAAAAATCTGGGTAGGTTACTAGACCTTAGGTGCACCTCCCCATAAGACATAGGCTTCTAACTAATAGCACTAGTGTATAGAACATAGTCAGGAGACTATAACCTTTGATGTAGAGTTACAATAACAATGTAAATAATGTTAATAATCAAGCATCATACTCAAGTATAATAAATGGAAGAAAAAATCCAAATAATAATAATGATTTTTTAATGAAAAAATGAATGTAACTAAATAACATGCTGATAGCCATACAAGTAAAATACTAAGAAAACTCAATTAAATAATCCAAAAACACCATTCCTAAGGCCCATATGGGTCCCATATCCATTATCCAGTCCATCCACCAAGTAATTATTCAACATAGGGCCTATTTTCCTTATCCTAACTCGCATCCATGAAATCATCCTAGGTTTAAAATGAAACCTAAACAATGAGTGAGTACAACTCAATGGGTTGAAACCCATAGTCCCTAAACAATCAAGTCTGAATATATATTTCATGGAATCATATGATAAATGGGGGTTTTGATTTATTATTTAATAATAAACATAAAATAAAATTGATGAACCTCAAACTTCGGTTTGACTCCCTAGGTCATCCAAACCTACTTCGGGTCCATGTCAGATATCTTTTTCAAGTAGTGGATCTTATTTCATAGGATTGATCACCAAAACTAGTGGTGGATTATCTTATTTAGGTTAAATTTCTCATGTCTTATGTCATGTAACCAATAATTCCAGGATACATGTGAATTTCCTATACTGGAGTCGCTTAAGTTTTCCCATGGTGTAACATCATATCATGGAAAAAATGAATCAAGTCATAAAATGTCCCATTCTAGAGGCACTTATTTTTTCCCATGGGGAAAAATCATACCTAATAAAATGTGACTAGTCACACTAATCTCTATATGAATATCCCATGATGGAGTTGCTTACATCTTCTCAAGGTGAAATACCATGACAAGGGAAAAATTGACCATATAGATTGGTGTATTCTCCTACCTAGGATGAATCTCCAATATCACATCTCACAATATAGTGAATTAAACACTTAGGCACCATTTCAGTAAACATCAAGTACATTCAATCCAAAACATCAATGAATCAAGTATGTCAAACATTTTAATATATTGAAATTTGGTCAATTCATTGAATTAACAAATAAAAAGCCATTTATTCTCAATTAGTGGATTCTCCTACCTAATTAGAATCACTAAAGTCACATCATGCCAATTTTCTAATTATCACAATTCACATATTGTTCTAAATTCACAAGTTAATCCAATTATTCAATAATTTACCACTCATAAAAAGGGATTGTAAGTTCATCTAAGACATGTTTTATCCTAGGCTCAAGGATGGAACACCTCTAGGGTGGAAACTAGTCCTAGTCTCATTACCAGTAGACCCAGCAGGAACTATGGGAAGGTTTGGTATGTGAATTTTATCATACAGTGAATTACATATTTATTTAGGTCATGCATGAGCTATATAGGTCGGATCACATTTATTACACAAACTAGACAAAATGAAATAGACATTATGGAGTCATTCTATATTAACCACCTCAAAAGTAGATTAGGTATTGAAATTACTCAACATCCAATATATAGTCAGGTTCATCCTTCTTTCCCTTCAACAAAGACCAAGATTCCTATCAGTACAATACCTCAGATCAAGGAGTGGTTTTGTTAACCTAATCAAGGTTTCTCCTAGGGTATACAAATAGACCATGTTGTAGAAGGACTAAAATGCCTAACTATGATCTCTAGGTTTGGAAGAATAAGATCCAAAAGATTCTTGATTATGGTTCGAGAATTCCTAGAGGTTAGATATAGAAGGGTTGAAATCAAGAGAAACAAGGGTGAAAGATCTGATAAATTATAGGAATTATATATTTAGAAAGATCATTGGAACACCACATTCATGATGTGAATAGAGGACTCATGTTTTGAATGCATTTTTTTCCACATTAAAACCAATACACCCACTACATATCATGAGTTATTCTAACTCCAATAATTTTTAATTCACAAACTACCTAGAACCTGTCATGGAATTATTAAATTTCATGGGGTCTACCTATAACCATTCATGCATTTCATGGGTTTCATGTGCTTTTCCTGGATTAATTCACATCACGAATTAAAAATTTACATTACAAATTTATTCTATAGAAATAATTCATCTCCTATTTCTTCTTCCTCTTAGTACTAACCCATCAAGTGAAAAGGATCTATTACCAAATCCAAAACAAGAAGTTAACCAACACAATGAGGTTAACCAAACATAAAGAGGGATGTTCTTGGGAAATATAGGATCTTACTATATCCCCACCATATAATAGTTCATCCCCAAGATATTCCCCAAATATTTTCATTAGGTATCAATGAAAAATTATAGACATTATTTCCATATTTCATATTCCATCTCTTAGGTCTCCTCTTGCACACACCCATGCCACCACTGCACTCACACTAAGGGCACGGTCTTCCCCAAGAGATTATTCTCACCTTATTCCATGATATATATTAAATGATATTTTAAGGATATATGAACATACATATTGATTTCATCGATGTATGGAAGATATCTTTGAAGTCGTGACACATGAAACATGTCGTGTATTAAGATAGCATTGTGAAAGGGAAAAATGGTACACTAATAGATAAACACTTCCCACTATCTCTAACAACCTGAAAAATATGGGAATTTGATTCCTTGTCTTCCTGAAATAAATTTCCCCAACCTAGGGAACACCTGATGAAAAACATTTTGACCAACCACAAAATCCATAGGCTATTTCTAATGGATAACATATAATTTCATCCAGATTAAGGAAATAATCATACACTTTTTGATCAACTAGACCTTCTCAGAAATCTGTTGCACATGACTAGATCTAATGAGTGTTGACTCTCTTATCTCTAACCATAAAAGAGGTGAATGTAATGAACTACCATATAGAGCCTTGAAGGGATCCATTTAGATATAATACTAGAATATTTTATTGTAAGATAACTCCTTGAGTTTTAAAAGTTTCTCTGAAAAACCACGAAAGTCCAAAAAATAGTCATGTAACATATCCTCCAAAATATAAATCTTTCATTCATATTGACCATCACTTTGAGGATGATAGGTTGTACTCAGAGAAACCTATGATCCTAGTGCCTTCTGAATAACATTCCAGAACCAAGATTTAAAATGTGTATCTCAATGATAAATGATACTCCTTATAACACTTTTCATCCGAAATATTTCTTATATGTAGGGACTACATAGATCATCAATAGTGAAGGTATTCATTATATGAAAGGAAGTGGACTACCTTCATTAGTCAATAAACGATCAAAAATACTGAATTATTCTTTTATGGTGTCTTGTGTAATCCTATAATGAAATCCTTAGTGAAAACATCCCACTTTCATTTCAGAATGTGTATTAGATGTAACAACCAAGAAGGCCTATGATGCTAATCCTTCACCTACTAATAGGTGAATATGTTTCCATAAAGCCAACTATATCATTGTCCTTCCCTATCTACTAGTATTGTCTATGAAAATTATGATACAACTTTGTTAGAATTTGATGTACTACCCATATTGAATCATGAAACTCCATCATACGCTCCCCATGAAAATTATTAGAAACCTATACATAGATATAGATAATAAGAACAAATCCCCTTCCAACAGACCATCATGATGGTGAATCCACTCCATATATGTTTTCCCGTAGAGATAAGTCCAATGAGTCAGTTATATACTCTCTCTTGATCTGGTCTAGAATCATGGGTATAAAAGATGTCAAATTCAAATCTACTCATCCCTACTGACCCATAACATCTATATTCATGTATATAAAGATTTCCATTAGCTAACACTAATAACAAAATAGTTATACTACCTTTTTTAGACTTCTATCTCAAATCATTGTAAATAAAATTTCCCTTAACAAGATTGGAATCTATCTCACAGTTGAAGGACTATAGATACTCTACCTACATCCTCTACTGAAGGTTCAAGTCTCACTAAGAAAATATTTTCTTGAAGCTCTTATAATCTATGTACACTACAAACATATCATCCAACATATAGTGTATCTAGAATCACAGGTAATGTACCAACATATCTAACTCTATATCATGAGTTGTTTAATTCCTATTATGTGGTATTAGTATTTTGGATCCATAAGCAACCAATTGATTCACCTATATCAGAACTTATTTGATTGCAACTCTGGATTCATTGTAGGACATGGTATATTTCATACCCAGCACATGAAAGGTGATAATAAATTATGATTCTAGGCTTCTCTTAATCCCCTATAAATTACCCTCATAATCATTTGACCAAAAACATTACTCCTTTCTTACTTATCCTTGAAATCGGTGATGCCAACCAAGAGATATCCTGGATGAAGCACCAATACTAGTATGCTAGAACCAAAAATCTCTAAGTCCCAAAGTCATTCTTAGGTCATTCCAAAAATACCATGATTGAAATTGTCTCTAGTTCCACAGATACTCTATCCTCTAATATAACATGGCCTATGAAGTGTACTCTATCAATATACAAATTACATTTAGATAGCTTGGATTAAAGATGATGCTCTATCAGTGTACTTAGGATGATGTCAAGATGTTAGGCATGATCATCAATAGACTGGAAGTAAATTGATATTTCATTGATGAAAACCACTATAAACTGATCATGGAATGGATGGATAATTTTATTCATCATGTCCATGAATACTATAGGTTTGATTGTGAGACCAAATGTCATGACTATGAATTTTTACAATCCATACATGCTTATAAAAGAAATTTTTGGTATATTATATGGTCTCACCCAAAACTAATGGTACCCTAACCCCAATTCAATCATAAAGAAGATCATATAAACTCTCAGTTGATTGAATAGATAATCAAAGTGTGTAATGTGATATTATTTCTCCACTTTCATATAATTTATCATTTGATAATATGTGTGTGTGTGTGTGTTTGTTTGTTTGTGTGTGCAAAGTACCATTAGAATTATTATCAAAAAACCTAAGAGAACCCCATGGAGAAGTACTAATTCATATAAATCCATTTTCTTCTAGATCTTCCAACTGAAATTTTAAATCATGAAGTTATTTTGTTTCTATCTTGTAAGGTAGAATATAAATTGGCACATCTCCCAGCACCAACTAGGTCATGTACATGATATCCTGCATGAAAATCCTAAATATCCCACTCACCTGGGTGATAATAGTTTCCCGCTTTGGATGATCAAAATTTAAATATCCTTAAATAATAATTGATATCAACCTAGTGCTGAACTAGCTATTCCATACCCAAAATCAAATCAAATCCAATCATTTCAAGAAAAAAAATCTACTAAATTAAGTGGTAGGAATAAATTTATGAAAAAATTACTTTCATCATTTGATATCCTCTAATGTCACCCCTAAAGGTGTGCCTATGGTCATAAATCTATTAAATATATCCACATACAACACCAACCCATAGACTAGTCTGAAAATACAAAAGGAATGGCATCAACATGTATCAAATAACAAACATGAAAGGGTGGATTATTTGATAATCATACCTATGAAGGTAAGGTTGGGGCTGAATCCTCATTTATTATTTAGAAAGTTATGCATCTATACCCATCATAGTATTCTGCATAGCATGCGGCTAACACACCCTTCAACCCGGGGATCCAGTCTATCTCCCTTGCATTACTCCATCTAGTGGGTAATGTCACTCTTTCACTAGTGTAACAAATCCTATAACTCATCCTAAATGTATAGTGGAACTCCAATTACCATTATTTTGAATCACTTCCAAGCCCTTACCGGACTTTGATTCCTTTTTTGATCTACTGCTACTACTATACTATTGTGGGTTCCTAATAAATCATTGGATTTGACCCATCATCCCACATGTTCACTACTCTATTGTGGGTTAAAGAAACTGGAGGCACATGTGGTCATCCATTATACACTGAAAAAAGTATTCTAGTCCATGATCATAGGATTGATTTCCAATACAGTGGATATACTTCATGCTACGTCCCTAGAGGTAACTATCATAGTGTCACTTCTTACTACTAGAAGAATAGCTCCTTGTTCCTACACTTTTACTTCCCTACTACCACTCAAGGCCTCCCTTAGGTTCCCTACCATGATGATATCATGATTCATCAAGTTATAAAAGCCACTTGTGTGAAATATTTTTGCCTATGGCCTTTACTTATAGTGAAGTCCATCCTAGAAACATTTTTTCCTTGTGATTTCATCATTTTCTAAGGATGAAGAAAAATGTTGTAGGTTGGTAAAACATCCAACATAATCCATCACTAACACTATTACCTACATGATATTGAACTCATAATCCCTCTTATCTCTTTATGTTTATTAGTAGAAGTATCTCAGGAACTTATCCTTGAATTCCTTCCAAGTTATCTCCTCCCACTGATTGGTATTCTCCAAAATCTCCTACAACCACTTGGTTGGTCCTTGTAACATATAGAAAACAATCTCCACCCTTCAATCTAATAGTTTCTCAAGGTTCTTAAATATCATCTAGACTGACTCTTTTTAAAACTTGACATCTTGGGGGCCACCCTCCCTTGAGAATGTAGGTAGATGTTGTAGCTACAACTCTCATTTCAACTCATACATTATAGGTACTATGTGGGAAATCTCCCTCTCCAAGAATCGCATGACCTGTAGAAAACTATCACATAGTTTAGAATCCATATAGTTCTTGAGAGATGTAGTAATATCAAGAACAATTTCATTAGGAGTGTTCTATTTACCACTCTCTTAATAATCAATTTGAAGATTACAATGAGGTATCTCCTCTACATGGTTTAACACACTCATTAGAATGTAGGTTACACAACAATATCAACCTCAAAGGTGAAAAAAAATAAAGAACTGTTATCTCAAGGTTCCTTTTCTACATGGAATAATAAGTGAATTAGCTTGAAATAATAGTTTCTTTCATTTCCTTTCCTCATATAAAATAAAAAATTTCTTTTCACATGTTAGATTTTAATTATTCCCCGTGCAATAAATATGTATCTAACATGAAAAATTCATGCCAACATGTATACCTATGTTCCTACCATGATGCATGAGTACTCATCGCATTCCATTCTATACCATGAGTAAAACCTCAATAATAGTAACATCACACAAAAATTGAATCACTCTTGGTGAAGATGCATAAATAATATAATAAGGTAACAACATAAACAATAATACCATCCATGGGAACTCATGTTTCCCCCATAAATATGTTAGCTAATCTCATGCACAACCTCATTACTAAGCCCTAACACTTACCTATTTATGGAATAAATTTACCAAATAGTAAAGAAATATAAAATTCCTAGGCTCTTACACCACCTTTTAATTACCCACAAAAAATGTTCTTCCTCACATAGCTATGTTGGGTTGGTTAATAGACCTCAGGCATGCCTTCTCTTATACTAGAGACTATCAACTAGTATAGAGGGTGTAAGGAACATAGTGAGGAGACTACATAGTATGATACAAAGTAAAAATAATATCGGAAATAATATAAATAATCGATAATAAAACTTAATCAGAAAAAAGGTAAAAACCCACAATCTAAATAAAAATTAAAACCATGAAATGATGGGATTAATGTAACTAAATAAAGTTTTAATGTTCATACAAGTAAAATACTGAGAATACTCGATAAAATAATCCAAAACCAAACTCCCAAACACCATGTAAGACTTGTATCCAAACTCCATCCCATATAATAAGAAATTAAACAATATAGGTCCTATTTCCCTAATATAAACTTAAATCTATGAAATATTACCTTATAACAAGTGTCTCCTAAACAAGGTGTGAGTAAAACACAGTAGTTTGACACCCATAGTGACTAAAAAATATAGTATAGATATATATTTCATCATATAGTACAATAAATAAGGGTATTAATTAATAAATTAATACAAAACATCAAATAAACTTGACGAACATTAGGATCCGGGTAGACACTCTGGGTCAGCCAAACCTATTACGACTCTAGGTCATATATCTATAACATTTAGTGGATCCTATATCATTGTATGGATCACCCACATGGGGATGTATTATCATGTCTAGAATTAATTTCCCATGTCATGTCTCAATTAACCAACAATATTGGTCTCAATGGAAATCTTTCATGCTGTAGTTACTTACGTGTTCCCGTTGTGCAATGTTATAATATGGAAAAAGTAACCATATCATATGGGGCTCCATATGAATGTCCCTTTCTAGAGTCACTTATGTATTACAATCATGCAACATCACACTATGGAAAATGTGACTTATCAAATTTGGCTCTATGTGAATGTCCCATTTTCAAGTCACTTGCGTCTTCTCAAGGAACAATACCATTCCAAGAGGAAAAGTAACCACATATATTAGTGTATTCTCCTTCCTAGGAAAAATCACTAGTATCAAGTATCATGAGATAGAGAATCATTACCTTAATCACCATGTCATCCAACATCAAGTACAAGAAAACCAAAAAAATCTATGCAATAATCACTTCAAACATGTTATTATATTCCAACTTGGTCAGTTCAACCAATTAAAAAAGAACAAGACATTTATTCTCAATTGGTAGATTATCCTACTATGTAAGAATCACTAAAGTCACATAATTCCATGTTACCAATTATCAAATTTTACATTTTATTCCATGTTTTAAAGTTAATCCAATTATTTAACAATTTTTCATTCATCAAAATTAGCCTAGGTTCATCCAAGCCAAGTTTTATCCTAGGTTGAAGGTTATCACACCTCTTAGGAGACTACCAGTTCCAATATCATCACCAATATACCCAATGGGATCCATGGAAAGTATATGAATGTGAATTTTATCATATAGTTAATTACCCATGTGGTTAGTTAGTGCATGTGGCATGTCAATGTTATCACATTTATTGCATATACTATAGAAAAAAAAAGACATTGGGGAGTTGTTTCCTAGTAGTCACATAGAAATTATTTTTCAAAATAAAATCAATATTAAATTTTATTACTATTTCCTAATAAAATATTTCTAATAAGTGATAATTATAATTGTGAGGGAAAAAATTATTTAAGAGGGAGAATTTAAGACCCACATTATTTAGAATATTTTATATTTAACAAATTGAATGTGTTTGACATATAGTGATTCAAAAAAGACTAAACCTAAGTGAATAATTTTTTTTTCAATGCACAATAAAATATTTTACAATATAATTACAAGAATCATAATTTGAAAAATATATTAATTAATTATAATATGCACTTATTTAATTTTTCATTGTTAAAAAAATGTTTTGTTTCAAAATATAGTTTTGATTATATATTATATGCTTCATTTATAAGATAAATTATTCTTATTTATAGTATTAAATTTCTTGATTTTTTTTATAAATTTAAAATAAGTAATAATCATCCATACATTATTTACCGATTTTTTAGAAATTAATATAAAATTAATTGATGGAAAAAAGTGATATTTTTCAAAAAAACATTTTTCAAGTGAGAAAGGAATTTTTATATTAATAAATTAAATTAATCACCATAACTAAATATTTTTTATGAAATTTATTGATAACATATTTAATAAAAAAATTAATAATCACCTAATAGTTTTCATTGGGAAATGAATGATAATATATTCATTTTATGCTTCGAAAATACATTTTTTTCTTAAACTAGTTTTTACGCATTTTGTACACCAAGAGAAGTTACGGGTATTTAAAACAAGTCACATATTTTACCACTATCCAATAAAGATTTTATTATATTATTTTAATGTTAAGGGTATGTGTAAGGGTGTTACTCCCCTAAATTATAAAAGGTAATCTTATCTTCTCACTTATCCACAATACTTAAGCATCTTATCTCAACCATTATATGCCTAAATACATTCAAAACTCTCCTATAAATGTTCTATACTATTTTTCTTCCCAAAAGACCCAACCAAGAGGCCTTAATGTGTTTCTTAAAGAAGATTATCCAATGAATGGGTATATGTTCATACTGACCTTTTACAAGTTTCCATATTAAACATCCTTCAAAACATTTATAACCTTCATAAAATAATAACATAAGTGTATTTATAATAAAAAAATATTTTATGTTAATATTACAACCATTTTCTATATTCTTTACATCTAATGTAAAATGTAATGTTCTCTCATGCGTACGTGCAGACTGCAACCTCCCTGAAATGGTTTTTTTTATTTCTCAATATTGTCTATAATAGATGGTTATTGTAACAAACTATGGATTCCTATACTATTAATTTTATAGTTTTTGGGGTTGGAGGTGTTCAATAAAGGTTCCATAAGTTTACAGTAGAGGCTTGAGATGTATTAGAACTGATGTAGGGAATACATTTCGTGTATTTTTTACAAAACATGAAATGGTGGTTCACAACTTGCGTAGCCTACTGGTTCAAGGCCTGTAAATCAGATAAGGGGTATCCAATGATATGAGTACTTGTCTTGAAATTGGTATTCATTTTATGTATTAAATAAAGATAGAGGCGGTGTGTTTTATAGTGTAAGTTGGAAATTTTTGGAAATGTGAGGACTACACCCCATGTAATGGAAACATGATGTGAAACATGTAGGATTATAGGTTTTAAGTTATTTTCTAGAATGAATCTCATTGATTTAGACACACCATAAAGTTTATTATTTTGGATGAGCCCTATATTCCCTAACGATACCTTATAACCCTCTTCTCCATTTGTTTTATCTATTGGTTCAGATGGTTGTCAGTTGTTGATTGGTGGTAAACCCTTCCTTATTCTTGGTTAGTTTCCTATTTTAATTCTAATTTGTATTCTCCATGGTTATTTTTTATTGGTTTGGGGTGTGATTTGGGATTCATTTTGATGATATTTTGGTGCATTGTAGTTTTATAAGCGGTTTCTCATGGTGTGGTTGTAGTTTTCAAGATCTTCTTATTTTCCTTGCGGTGTGTAGAAAGTTGAAAAATATTATTTGAGGTAGGGGATCCCTATTTTATATTTATTTTCTATCATATGGTAGGGGTTTTCATTTTTTTCATCTATGGTATATGGTTTTGATATCTTAATCATAGATAAATATTTGAAAATTTTAAATTAAAGGGGAAAATTGGGCTTTATTCACATGTTTTTAGAATTTTGATATTATTGTGGTAGGATGGATTGTATGATATGGATTCCCCAATAAAAATTAAGGCCATTGTGAGATGTTTTGAAAAATATGATATGTTTTATAATGGTTTATTTTGTTTTTATTATTTGATATCACCCAAAATAGATAATTGACTAACCACTTAAATTTGGCTAATGAAATGGTTTCCCCTAGATTATGAATTGTGTGATAACAACCCTAAATTAATGTGTAATGTGACAGTAATCCCTTTTGAAAATTAGTAAAATGCTCTTGGTTTCTTGTGATGTGTTCTCGTGCTTGTTGGATGGTGATGTTTGTTTGTGATGCGATGTGGGGATGATGTGTGAGATGTGTTCATACTTTTGGGTGGAAGGGGGATGGTTTTTTTGTTATGAATTTGGGGTAGTAAGGTGGTTGTTGTTTGGTTGTGTTTTTGGGGTATTGAGGTGGTCATGTTTGTCCTTGATTTTGGGGTGAAGAGGTGGTGGATATTTGGCCATGCTATTAGGTAGGGGAGGTGATGGTGTAATGGGTAATATAATCTATATCTGATGTGTGGTTTCTTTTTTTTAGATTCCTTAGTAGTGATGGAATAATCAATTGGTTAATAATGTTTGAAATAGTTTGTTATTGTTTTGGTTAATGAGATGGAAATGGATAATGAATAAATAAATTATGGGTTGTGTGCTAAAATGTGGATGATGTTTAATAATGAAATTAATTTTCTAGATAATGAGAATTGGATGGTGGTCTGATGTGTCTTTTTTGGTGTTATGAATTTAGAGGAGGAAGTGAAATTGATTATTTTGTGAGTGGTTTTGTGTTTAGTTGTGAACCCATAGGTTGGGATTCTATGTGTGGATATATTTATATATCTGTATATTCTTTTTTATTTATATATTAATCCCACCCATGTTGATCACTATGTGTAGACACCCAAATAGTCATGTAAGGTGTGTTTTTTCAGCATCCAATGAGGAGGACAGAGGGATGGATACCCACTCATTCCCACTCTATCTTCTAGGTGTGTTAGGTATTTCACAGGCTGTGATGGATGGATCTCTTTTAGTGAACCAGATGGTGATTGTGATAGCCCATGTTTCTTCGGGTGCGCTATGATGTGGTTGTTCTTGTGGGGCAGTGAGCCTGGGTGTCTTTGCGTGAGATGTGACTTAGCCCAGGAGTTTACGGGTGAGATAAGATTGGTTTTAGTGGCTTATGATTGGGGTCATTCATGGTAAGTGGAGGGTATGAGGTTGACATTCTTCATGTTCATGATACTCTACTACTCTAAATATGGTTGTGCTTGTGTTGTGGCCCTTGTGTTTTCAGGTGAGACATTATGTGGTCATGCTTGTAGGGCTACAAGCCTAGGTGTTTTCTATGGGATGTGATGTGACCCAGGTTATAATATATTACTTGACTGAAAATTAATTTTTTATTAATATAACCCCATTTTAAGGTGTGAGGGGGAACCCAGCATGAAATCAAGGACTTAAAGGCATAAAAGGTGTCCCAAAATCCAAAAGATATCAAAAACCAAATCAAGACACAAAAGAAAAGATCCTTTCCATCATCAAAAAAATTACGTCCAACTTCCACCTTCTCATCGCTGCCAAACAAGTTGTCCCTGTTGAGCTTCACGTGCCTCGTACCGATGAAAAAAGTCATACCCTATCAAACATCCAAATCTGAATATAAATGGGCTGATGAAAACTTCTTTCTCTAAACTTTATCTGGAGTATCCCCTTGAAGAAGGTCTTGTTGCATGGTCCCTTGAACGTGGAAAACAGGTCAATATGAACCACCACAAAAATCATTTACAATGCCAGAAATTTAATATTCATAAAATAAAAAATATCAAAGTCTGCAACCCAGTCATAGAAACTCTCACCAAAAGTCAGCCTCGCTGCAACAAACCCAGGAAGCTCCCTCCAAAAAAGCATCTGAAGATGAGAAACCTGAAGAAACCAGATGCTCTATGATGTGAGTAGCCAATCCAATGCCTCCCAGTATTGGAAGACCCAAAACTGCACCCAGGAGTGTCACCGAAGAGGGGAACCATATAGATCTGGACCAGAAGCACCACTCTGGACAAGAATCACCACTCTAGGCATGAATCCAAGTAGATCTGAGTTGAGGAAGATCCTATTCTAGAGGCCAGAATGAGCAAGCACATGGGAAGCGGTAGGGGAACCCATGAGGGTTGGGAACATGGCCTACTAGATGTAGGATTCATGGGTCATTATCTATCTCCCCTCATTTTAGTTTCTTTGGAGGGATGGGTTATGACATATTGGTATCAAAGGTGGTCACTGAAAAATAGGATGGAGTTTGGAGTTAGGCATAGTGAGGATTTCATGGGTTAAAAAGTAAATAGTTCTAGTTGACCTTGGTGTGTGGCATTGGAAAGGAATACTGGCAAGGACATGTGATTTTAGGGCCCCTCGTGATCTAGTGCATGAACTATGGGATTATTGAATAACCAAGTGAAGTGGACCTATTTATATGGTAGAGACCTAGGAGAGGTACGCGCATCATGATAACTTGTGTTCTTATTTTAATTGAGTTGTATTAGGAAGGTTAAAATGAGAAAAGTGAATTAAATCGAATATTAAAGAAATTTCATACTATGAGGATTAGTAAATTCTTGTTTTCTTTTCAACTATATATTATTTTCATTATATATGTGTGGTTATGTAGTTGAGATTCATAAGGATGATATGTTTTATCATCATAGGGTTGATCTTCTAGAGGAGGATGTGGCTGGGAAAAGGTAATTACATGATTTCAAGCCACATGATTTGGGTAAGTATAGGTTATGTGTTGAAAATATGGTAATAGAGAGCTTTCTAGGGAATATTGAGGTCACATTCAGTTTGATTTGGGCCCTGGTGGGATATTGGGTCACTTTTGTAGTCAGTTAGATGTAGGGAGCTATGCATCGATGGTGGAATTTGTATCTGGGAGAGAATAATGAGGAAGATGTTTCATGGGTCTGCTTTTGTAAAGAGTTTCTGGAAGAGTTCCTTTCATCAACCATGATTGTATTAAAGAGGCAAAAGCTTATTTTTCTTCATGAGTGTATTATGTCAGTGCACATGCTGGTATTCTTGTTCAAGGACCTTTTTTTCCTATATATTTTTATAGATGAGGAGTCTCATGTGATATGTATTGGGGAGTAAATCCATCCTTCTATATAGTATGTAATTAATCCTTTTACGTATCCAATGTATTTGGAGGTTCATAAGAAGGTAGACATTATTGATTTGATGCACTCAAAAGGAGATTTACCACGAGAGGGGAACTAACAAGGTTCCTTCATGAACAAAGTATTCAGTGGTTGTTCTTTGGAACTAGAACCATATAGGTTTCAACCAGTGGGTATTCAACCCCAAAATCTTTCTTTCTGGCCTTCTAGGGCCAATGGTTTTAATGCTTTTTCTAGGGGATTTGTACCAGTGTGTTTTGGTTGTGGTTTTTGTGGCCATCACCAAAACCAGTTCTCAGTGGTTACCCGAGATCAGTTTCGTAGAGGTTGATAGGTTTGGTTCCAACCACAATATTAGATTTTAGTTAGACCATTTCATCATTAGGGGTAGTAGTCTTATTATCCACCAAGGAGAGATGGAGTTGGTACGGGATGACCTATAGATGTTCCTTATGTTCAAGGACCTTGATCTGAGAATGGTATTAGAGGTGGTTGTTAGCAGAGAGGTAGAAGAGCTAGGTGTGGTCAATTGAATGTAGTGAGGGTGACAGTGTCATAAGGACAAGTGATCATCAAAGGTATGATTAGTTTGTTTTGTACCCTTTTTTATACCTTGTTTGATTCAAGAGATTCACACTCTTTTGTTTCACCCATAGTAGTTTGTGCTCTAGGACTAGACGTAGAGAGGATTCTCAATATCCTACTGCTTTTCATGCCTATTGGAGGCTAGACGAGCTTATTTGGTGTGTTCTGGGGGTGTAGACTGATGATGGGTCAAGATCAATCCCATGGGGATATTTCCTTACAACAAATGCATCCATACGATGTTATCCTCATCATCGATATGTTGTATTCTATATATGTTGTTATCAGTAGATTTTGGAGGAGATTCATGATTTAATATATGGATATATAGTGTGTGGTTTTTGTGGGAGAGTATAATTTTTAGGTGGGAAGTTAGTGTATAAATACCCTTCTTTATTTTATGGTTGTTTTGTCTGTGGAATCAGTGAAGATTGAGAAAATGGAGGTCCTCGTTTTTTTAGTGAGTTTCTAAATGTTTTCCCAAATGATGTTGTGAGGTTCCCCCATCAACATGACGTTGAGTTTAGGATAGAATTGTATCCTTTTGATTATATGATTTTGATGGAACCTTATTATATATAACCTTATGAGTCACAGGAGTTAAGGATTAAGATAGATGATCAGATGTATAATGGTTTTATTGATCCCGGTGAGTCATTGTGGGGTGCTCCATTATTACTCTCAAATAAGGTATATGGTAGTCTGAGGTTTTTATAGACCCCTAGAGGTTGAATTAGGTAAAAAATAATAACCTTTACCCTCTTATAAGGATAGAAGATATTTTAAACCTGTAGAGAGGGGGGAATGTTTTTCTAAGATCATTCTGCAGTCTAGATATCACCAGTTGAGGTCGAATAAGATAAATATCCTAGATATTACCTTAAAATGTAGGTATGGAAACATAGAATTTTTAGTCATTCAATTTGGTGTTATGAACACATTATCCATTATCATGAGGATTATAAACTTTATTTTACCTAATTTCTTGGATAGGTTTATCATCTTATTCATTAATGATATCTTGATTTACTTGATGTTAGAGTAGGATCATTCTGATCATCTCATAACTATTTTACAAGTTCCTCAACACCACCATATCTATGGAAATTTTTTCAAGTGTATGTTTTATACATGATTGGTGCATTTCGTTAGGTATGTGGTGTCTTATTAGGGAGTGGTAGTGGACCCGTCAAAAGCTAAGGAAGTTGTTTCTTGAGAGGTTCCAAAGAACATGGCAAAGGTTCATAGTTTTCTGGGTCATGCGGGATATTATCAGAGTTTTGTGCATTATTTATCTCATTTAGTAGCCCCATTTATAGTATTGACTGGTAAGGACTAGTATTTTGTGTAAAATAATCAATGATAGGAAATGTTCAGTTACCTAGTGGGGGAGTTAGTCAATGCTCTAGTTCTTTAGTTTTCTAAGGAGGGTGTGATGTTAAATGTTTTTTTTATGATTCCAATATAGGATTTAGATACGTGTAGATGTAGAAGAGAGAAGTGATATATTATGGATCAAAGAAGTTACATCCCTATGAGTGTGACTATGCCACCCATGTTTTGGAGTTAGTATCGGTGGATTTTAAGATGAATTTATGATGAAATTACCTCATTTGGGAGTGATTTGTGGTCTTCACATATCACAATAGCTTGAGGTATATCTTTTCTTGGTATGATGTGAACTTATAGAAGTGGAGGTGGATATATTTTCTTCTGTATTATTATTTTTATATCTCCTACACCTAAATAAAAGGAAATTTTGTGGCCTATACTTTGATAAAGAATGTGGGGAAGGATGTTGTTTGGTAGTCTGGGGATGCTTGGAGGGCGATGGAGTAGTTGAATCCTTAAACATAGATGGAAGGTTTGATGGTGGTAGATGTTTTATATTTTAGTTGATAGAATTGAATTATTTGATGCAATAGGTGGAGGAGACTCAGTGGGGAGACTCATCAGCATAGGTGATGGAGGATCATTATGGCCATGGTGATGCTTCAGGGGGATGGTCAGAGGATAATCAGAACCATATGTTATTTGTTCTGGTAGTGATGCATAAGGGATTCATCAAAAAGTTACATATATCACCTTAAGTGGTACACCTAAGAGTTTACAAGATGTACCTCAGTTTGAGGAATCACTTTAGGCGGCCGAAGATGAAATGGGAAGTGGTTGAGTTTCTGGAATTGTACTTGTTTTTCTAGTAGGTAAAGGACAGTTATCGTGTTCTTGGTGGTTTGTTGCAGCCCTTGGATTTTCCTGGGTGAAAAAATGTGATGAAATATTGATGAACTTATTCATAGGGTTTCCCAAATATTAAGGAGGTTGTGATGATATCTGGGTGATCATGGATCGATTGAAAAAAAATTCCCACTTCTTAGTGATCAATAATTCATGAACAGCAGATTCTTTAGCCAAGATGTATGTAGATTAAGTGGTGTATTTTCATGGGGTTATGATATCCATTGTCTTGGATTGGTATGAATGTTTTACATAATGAATCTAGAGAGGATTACAACATTATTTCATCACTTAGTTACACCTCACCCTTAGATAGATGGGCACACATAGAAAACTATCCATATGCTAGAGGATATATTGTTTTCAGGAATCATGGACTTTGGTGGATCTTGGGTATGACACATACCATTGGTTGAGTTTTATTTTAATAATAGATGTCACTCGACTATTTTTATGGTTTCATTTGTGACTTTGTATGTGATTATGTTTTGTTCTTCGTTTTTTTTTATGGAGTTTGGGGAGTCATGAGTTCTTGGTCCCGATGTAGTGCATAGAATAACAAAGAAGGGTCAAATTGTTTGTGAGAGGATAAAAGCAGTGTAGGGTCAGTATAATATTATGTCGATCATAGGGGTAGGACCTTCGAGTTTGAGTTTATAGACTATGTATTCTTGAAGGTTTCCCCTTGGTGTGGGGAGCGAAGGTTTGTCAGATAGAGTAATCTTTATCTATGGTATGTTGGGCCCTTTGTAGTATTGGGGGAGTTTTTGAGGTGGTGTATCAGTTGGAGTTTCCACCATTACTAGAGAGGATCCATTAAATCTTAAAACTCTCTCATATTCTTTAATATATTCATCATTACTCCCATTTAATTGATTGGGGATAGTTGGATATCGAGGACGATGTGACATTCATGGATTGCACAGTAGAGATCTAGGATCAACAAGAGAAGGTGTTGTGTGGACGAACCATTCCATTGTTCATGTTTTGTGAAAGAATGGTTTTTTTAAAGATATTACTAGTGATTTATAGATGCATATTTATTCTCAATACCCAAAATTGTTTTGAGTTTTTCTTTTCTCTATTTTTCTTTATGATGTAATGTTTGGATCCTTCTATTTTATGAGATGATTTTTTCCCCATTTTCTGATGTATGATGTGTGATGTGTGATAACATCTAAACATATGAAAAGAGGTGGAACTAATTTTTAATATATATTAATTAATGTTTATCTTATTAAACCTATGTGGTAGATTCACTAGCACCAAGAACATATAGTATCCGAACATGGAGAATGGAATTCCTTGATTTTTATGTTTGGGGCAGTATAATTTTTTAGTTGTGATAGTTATTGGTTTGGGTTGTATAGAGGATAAATGGTTATGATTATGTAGTTGTTTTGTGATAAGTTTGTCAGATATGTTTGTGGATATTTAATTTGTCTTGTTTGACTGGTGGTAGCATTTTAGGTATGACAAGATCCTTGAGAGTTATCTCGTGAGGTGGTTGGTCAGACCCCTTTCCTTCTATGCTTGTTTTTAGATTCTTGAGGGAGATAATATTATAAGAGGTATCTAATTTAATGGAACATTCCTTCTTAACCTATTACTTTTCGATTTTTTTTTTGTTAGATGTGTTTGGGGGAGGTTATGGGAGTCTATAGTGGAGGCTAGAGGTGTAGTAGAGCTGCTAGAGGGATTACATGTCGTATATTGTCTACATGATGAGAAATAGTGGATCACAGCCAGTATATCTAATAGGTTAATAACTTTTAAATTGTTTAAGGGGTATCCCATGAGGTGAGTACATGTCCCATAAGTGGGATTCACAACATGTATTAAATAAAGGCAGAGGTGATACATTTTTTTGGTTAAAGTTGTAAATTTTCACAAACCTAAGGATTATACACCGTGTAATGGTTATATGACATGAAACCTATGGGATTCTAGGTTTTATGATTTTTTTATTCAAATATCATTCATTCAGACACAACTTTTTCTATGTCATTTTTGATCAGCCGTATGCAACCTAATAAGACCTTCTTTCCCTCTTCTGTTTTGTTAGATCTGTTGGTTCTGGGGGTTGTCCATTGGTGATTTGTGGTAATCCCTTCCTTACTCTTGCATAGTTTTCTCTTTTTATTCTCTTATAGATTAATTTTGGTGATTTTTTTGGTTTGGGGTGTGATTTTTGATGCATTATTATGATCCTTTGGTGTGGTGTAGGTTGATTCATGGTTTCTCATGGTGTGGTTGTGGTTTTTGGGTGCTTATTCTTCACCCTGTGGTGAACAGTGAGTCAGAAAAGCTTCTTTGAGGTAGGAAATACCACATTTATCTTTATTATATATCTTTTATGAGGGTTTTTAATTTTTTTCATCTAAGTGTTATGGTTTTTCTATCATAATTAAAGATAAATAATTGAAATTTTTTAATTTAATGGGAAAAGGGGGAATGATTCGTATGTTTTTATATCTTTGATATTATTTTGATATGATTGATTGTATGGACTCAACACCCTATAAAA
Organism: Viscum album; assembly: GCA_963277665.1. Classification (NCBI taxonomy): domain Eukaryota; kingdom Viridiplantae; phylum Streptophyta; class Magnoliopsida; order Santalales; family Viscaceae; genus Viscum; species Viscum album. The sequence goes on from OY728141.1 coordinate 668,296,797, forward strand.
AATTCTGGATGTTGGGAAATGTTTTTTCACTTGATGATATGGGTTGTGATGGTTTCTTTTGTTGTGATTTTTTTATATCACCCTCAAATGTAAAATTGACTAACCACTTATATTTGGAAAATGAAATGGTTTCTCTAGGATTATGGATTGTGTGATAAAGACCCTAATATAAAGTGGAATGTGATAAAAGACCCTTTTAAAAATCTATAAAATGATCTTGGTGTTTTGTGAATTGTTTTTAGGATTGTGGTATGGTGATGTGTTTTTATGATGGGATGTGTGGCTGATGGGTGTGATGTGGCCACTATTTTGGGGTGGTGGGATGATGGTTGTTAGTCCATCCCTTTGGAGTGAGAAGGTTGTTGTTGTTTGGATATTATTTTGGGTGACAAGGTGGTTTTTGTTTGGAAATGTTTTTGGGGTAGTGAGTTAGTGGTTACTTGTCCCTACTTTTGGGGTAGCAAGGTGATAGTGTGATGGGGATGATGAGATTCTTATGATGTGTGGTTTCTTTGTGAAAGATTCTTGGTTAGTGATTGAATAATTAATTGGTTAATAATGTTTGAAATGGATGGTTCTTGGTTTGGTTAATGGGATATAAATGGATAATGAATAAATAAATGGTGGGTTATATGGTTAAATTTGTATGATTCATAATAATGAAACAAATTCACTGGATAATGAGAATTGATTGGAAGTGTGAAGTGGCTAGAGGTTTTTTTGGTGTTATGCATTTAAAGGTGGAATAAAAAGTAGAGATGTTGTGAGTTGGTTAGTGTTTGGTTTTGAAACAATAGTTTGTCCTTGTGTGTGTGGATATATTTATATACTTTTATATTCTTTGTGATTTTTATATGCATCACACCTACATCGAACATTGTGTGTTGACACCCATATAGTTACGTGGTGGTGTTTTTCCTGAAATTTGGTGTGAAGGACGGATGGATGGGTACCTTCTCTTTCCCACTATATTTTATAGTAATGGAAGGTATTGTAGAGAATGTGATGGATAAATGTCTATTAGTTCACTAGATTATGGTTGTTATATCCTATTTTTATTTGGGTGAGCTGTGATTTGGTTGTGATTGTGGGGTGGTGAGCCCAGATGTCTTCGAGTGATATATTACTCAGTCCATGTGTCTATGGGTGGTATGATATGGGATTTGGTGGCCTATAGTGGGGTTCATACATGGTGTGAGGAGGGAATGAGTTTTATATCCTTCATTTTCATGATACCCTACTACTTTGGTAATTCTTGTGGATTGTTTTGGACCAAGCATTTTCTGGTGAAATTTTATGTGGTCGTTCATGTAAGGCGACGATCCCAGGTGTTTGTAGGTGTAACGTGATGAGACCATGCTTGTGGGGTAGTGTGGTATATGGAAAATATGTGAGTGATAGGATGTACGACGTTGTGGTGTGAGAGTGACATACCAGTAGGAAAGCGGTGTGGGGTACCCTTTATCGGAGTGACTCATGTTATAGTATATTACATGACTTGTGTTATTTGGTGAGTGTGCCTTGGTGAGGTTAGGATGGATATTTGACATATTTTGGTATCATTGGTATGACTGTTTTATCATGGGTACAGTATTATTCTTCTTTAACATGTTCATGAGAGACATTGGTTTTCCTACTGATTATACTTATATGCTAACCCTATGTATATAAAATTGTTTTTAGGTTTCCAGGAGAATTACATAGACCATGCTGGATATTAATAGCTTATAACATGGATTTATGTTGTTTCTATACTTTAGCTTTACTTTTGGATACTTTTATTTGTACCAACTTTATTTATACATGCATTGTGGGATGGTTTTGGTATCATTTTATATTATTTTATGGAGTTTTTTGTGAATGATTCATCTTATCTTCCGATCTTATTTTATTATTAGAGCATAATACCACCCATTTCATGATATTTGTATCCCTCTATGTTGGTTGATAACCTTAGGCCTACTATAGGATGGAATCAAGGGTCATCATCACTCTCCCCTCATTGTGGTATATTTGTATAGAGGGTTTCATAGTAGTTATATAGATAGATTTAATGAATATATATTATACTTAAAATAGAATTATGATTCTTGAAAGATAAATTATTATTTTCCATACTTTCTTTCCATCCATTGAAAATTTAAAATTGAACTCATGTTATTGTGTTGAATAATGCCTACACATAGTTATGTGATTTATTTTTCATCATCACCTTATATGGATCGTAACATTTATTTTTATGTCATACTTTTTTCATGTTATTATTTTCTTATTTCTTTATTCATTTCTAGCCTTTTCATTTTGGTTTTAGTTTGTTTTATGTTTTAAAAGGGATCAAGGGTTCATTTAAATTTTTTGGCGAGGTTTGGACCAACACCTACTTCTAGTGAAGCTATAGGTAGTCCACCAGCTAGCTAGTGTGGTTCATCGACTAGCCTGTGAGGGCCACCATCCAGTCGATAGGTTTGGCAGTGGCTATATAAATTTTTTGCAGCCACTAACTTGTCAGTGGGCCTCCAATTCCAATCCTGTAGGACATAAAATTTCTACTAAACCTATATAGTAGCCACCTTCCCATTAGTGGCCTGAGTAGATACTTTTTCATGTCTACAAAATCCACTATCAAGCCTTTGGCCTCCACCGACTTGTCGATGGAACCGATCTTGACCAAGTAATTAAGGGTATTAACATATTTATAAGATATTAAAAACCTTATTTAACATCTTAATCCACTTAACTAATTACTAATTTGATATATTCAAAAATAAAGGATATTTATGAATATATTTTTAACTCCCAACATGGATCCTTTGTATATCTAAGTGTTGATTGAATCTATGAACCCTTTTGGTGCATTTATCAACATTTTAGTCTTGGATATCATTATTCCTTTTATCTCTCTTGATTATCTCTATAGATCACCTTTTCCAATGATGGGTAATTGTTATATTTGGGTTTTTAATCAAATTATTTTTAGATCCATTTTGAAATTGAGGGGTGTTTTCTAGATCTTCAATCCTCTTGCTGAATTATTTGGGAATTGTGGTGTTAAGTGTTTCTTTTTTATTCCTTCATTATATAACATGAAAATTTTGAGATTTGTGATTGAGAATTATTGATTTAGGATCCTTCATGATTAAAAAAACCCATGAATCATGTTTTATTAGTGTTTACCCATGGGAATTAACATTCTAAGTAATTCAAGGTAGGTAGTTCCATGATTTGGATTTATTTTAAAAATTGTTATTGCTTGCCCATTGAATTTGGTTTCTAAAATGGTTTGAAAACAAGATTTATAGATTTATTATGGAAATGGTTTTTAAATGTTTTTAAAAGGTCACAATAAATGTTTTGATAAAATGTATTATTTTTGGATAATGTCTGTGAAATTGGTTTCTCCATTAATGATATTAGTGAAAATGGTTTTATTGAAATAATAGTATGGTTTCAAAGATTAAATTATCATTGAATGATTCAAATACGGTAAACCATAATTTCGTTCACAATCAGGTATAGATCCATCTTTTTGGATGAACACATTCCCACATATGCTTATTCTTCTTGGTTAATTTGTGCACTTGGTTTCATAAATTATGGCAAGGATCTACTCTTGAGAGTGACCTCTTTCCTACTACACTTATTCTACTATGGTAATGTTCACACCATGTGGCATTATAATCATGATAATGTCACAAGGATCCTTATTGACTTGTAACTATTGATATCTATTGTATTTATTTATCTAGTGATTATCCTTGAAATTTTTATTTGGGATGTTTATGGAAATTAATTTAAAATTGGAATATTGGGTTGCTTTACATGATTTATAAAAAGGGTAAATTATCTATGTTTTGTGTCAAACTATGTAGAACTTTAACCCCTAAATTGTCTTTGTTTACTTGAGAACAAATAGTTTATTTTATAAAGACTTATTATGAAACACTTTGTAGGATTCTATTTTGATATTTTTCTCACACCCTGCATACACCTTTGGGTGTATGTATATTTTGTTTTATCTGATGAAGGAAATGGAAACTCACTATAGGGTGGTAGTGGGTTTGTTTGTTTATAAGGTGAGGGAGTCTAGATGTGACATTGTGTAACATGGAGTTAGGTTTTTATAGTACTCGTGTTCAGTATATGTTTTAAGGATATTCTGGCCTATTTTTCTTGATGATCATATGTTTTCACTGGTTTTCTTATTTTAGAATACCACAAGTTCCATTATATATATTTCTTTCTTTAATACTATTTGTGGAAAATCATTCCCCATGGTAGTTATTTATGTCCACGAACTTCTATCAATCCCATTGGGATTAAAAACACCCATAGCTTCATGTTAGGACTAGATTAGATTATGTATGGTTGGGTAATCTGGGTTGGTTTGTGAAAAATTGGTATCAAAGGGAGGTTTTCATTTTTTTTTGTATTCACAATGGGAAATATTAGTATATACAAAATAAGAATGTGAAGACATCAAGGGTAGGTCACAAGTGATTTTATGGACAACTCTCATTATAAGGATCCTTACGTTACCATGGTTGGTTGGGAAGTGTGTCCTTTGGGATTCAGACTTCTTAAATCCTAGTCTTTATTTTATTATTCCACTTTAATTTTAGTTTTGTTTTATTATTTTAAATAAAAATTGATTCATGGACTATATTTTCTTGTGTTTTTATATTTTAGTGTAGTATTATCCCCACTAGAAACATCCATTAATTCCCCAGGAGGGTGTTGCCAACGAAAATCAGAAAGGAAACACTTCATTTGATCAAAACCTCATCAATGTAGTTTTTTTGTCTAGTCTGGTCTATGGAAAAAGGTGTGTCACATGCCTCTATTTAGGCCAGATAGGCAAAACCATGAATAGATGGGGATAGGAATCGAGATCAATAATTTATCTATTAGAACCCATCATTATTCCAAGTAATGAATAACCCTCAAAGATTAAAATATTTTCTAGAAATGATCAAGAGTATTTTTTTTAATTCCAAGAGACTCCAAGTTAAGTCAAATTGATGTGTGTCATGTTCAAGATTGATGGTTCAATTTGAATGTGGTGGGACTCTGTTATCTTGGATAAGAAGAATGTGGGATTTGAGTACAAATTTTTCAAGTTCATTTCCATAGTGTATTTCTACCTAGGGTCTATATACATGGTGAAATATGTATAGTTTATTACCCTTAATTAAGGGAATTAGTAAGTTATAGCGTACACTAATCATTACATCAATATTTCTTTGTTATATTCTAAGGTTGTGTCTAATGAGAAGTGAAGAATCAAAGGTTTTTAATGGGTCTTAAAGCTTATATCTAGTCAAATTTCATAAGTTAAATCTAAATAATTATAATAAGGTGGTGGATAGGGAATTAATGGTGGGGATTGACCTAGTGGGTAAGTCATGGTTGACCAGAGCCCCTATTACCTCTAGTGGAAGCTATAGTGGCTCTTTTAAAGGGGAAAGAAAATGGTGATAGATTCATAGAGTAAATAATGATGGTTCATATCAAAATTATCTTTATGAGACATCATAGATAGTTATTGGGATTAAATTTTACCAATGTGGATATATATGAAACATGAAGCTCTTTTGACCCATGTAGCTAAAAATTTTCAACTCATTAGGGCATCATGGTCTCTTTCAGATGTTTTGTTTTGATATATATTTTAATTTCTCTATAATAGCCATATCGACACTTATATGAGATATGGTGAAACTATATTCATCACAGATAGTAGGGATCCATCCACAGGCCTCCATAATAAAGCAATTACCAACAACAGGAGAGTCTCCAATGGAAGCTGATATCGGTTCTGTAAGAGTGAATTGTATCATTTCTTCAATTTATAATTTGGTGACTAATTTGTTTGATACAAGTCCATATCACTCCTTTATATCGACTCATTTTTTGGATCTTATAAAAAATACAATATAACACATTCTATTCATTATGTAGTTGGAAATTACACTAGGAAAGAAGAAGTTTAGGTTTCTAATGTCTCGCATGCTCTTTCTTTATGTGTGATGTAGAGTCAGTTATGGATTCTATATTCCTTGACTAGGACCACTTTGATTTTATTATCGAGATGGACTGGATTATGTCTCACAAATATCAAATCTATTATTATCATTGGTGGGTATTATTTGCTACTTCCAAAGGTAACTTCTATAATTTTCAGGGGGATTGGGTTCCAAGGTCTAGTAAGTTGAGACCACTTATTCCATATATTGGTAAGTGGATATTATTTTAAACTGTCTAGTTGGGATAATAATATAGTAATGATAATTTTCCTTTAGTTTTTAGTGAGTTTTCCAATTTTTTTAGCATGACATCACAGGTTTTCCTTTAGAGTGGGATGTGTAGGTGTCGATTGACATAGTTTCGGGAACTCAGCCGATATCAATGTCATATTACTGCATAAATCCAGATGATTTGAAAGAGCTGAAAATTCAGTTGGATGATTTTAGATCAAAGGTATTTGTGTACCCAATTGTGTCACCTTGGGTAGCCATCATTCTTTTTTCCAATAAGGATAATAGAACTATCCATTTATCTATCGAATATCTGAATCTAAATCAAGTAATTATCAATAAAAAATATCTATTTTGTTAATTACATGATTTTTTTTTTGAAAATTTCAAAGGGGAAATTTTTTTTCTTAATATTGATCTTCGGTTTGGATATCAACAACTCATAATCAAGGATACATATATTATAAATATATCCTTCAAAAGAAGGTATGGAAACCTTGAGTTCCTCATGATTTAAATAATACTCATAATGTCTTCATTGTATTAATTAAATGGATTTACCACCAATATATTGATACTTTTTGTGGTGTTAATGGATGATATCATGGTGTACTCAAAGACTAAGAAAGATAATGTGTGTCATGTAAGGAATTTTCTAGGAATTGTGAGGGTTTACTATGTCTATGAAATACTATAAAAAATATAATTATAGATATGATAAGTTATGATCTTGGGACATATGATCTTCGTACATGGTATCTCAGTTGATCCAAAAAAATTGACTGTTTTAATTTCATGAAAAAACATACAGAATTTCTTTGAGATGCATAGCTTCCTGGGTTTGTTTAGGTAATATTATTTATTCATAAATAATTTCTCGAATCTTTATTATCTATTGATAGCTCTCACCTATAATGGCGTGAATGTCTTGTGGGATAAAAAGTGTTAGACATCCTTTTTTAAATAATTTAGTAGTTTACCTACGTACCAATTCTGACATTACTAGAGGTTGATAAGAGCTATGTGATTTATTATGATGCTCCAAGTGTATGTTTGGGATACATTCTTATGAATGGAGATCATATGGTGGATTATATATTACATTATATTTTAACTCATGATATGAACTATCACATGAATGTTTTAAAACTTGATGTGGTTGTGCATACACTTAAATTTTGGTTTTAATTCTTTCTTAGATAAAATTTTATCGATTAATCTAAACATAAAAGTTTGGGTTACATATTTTCTTAAAAATATTTAATGATAAAGATGAGATGATTGGTATAATTCTTTAATTCATTAAACCTTGATATTAATACACCAAGAAAATGTAATGTATTTGGTTATGCTCTTGGAAGGAAGTTAACTTATCATAATATAATGTAAATTAAGGATGAATAGATCTTGATTGAAAACTTTACTTAAATTAACTTGGGATTCTGGGAGAAGGTGTTGGGGGGTTTTCTTGGCTAGTTTTCATTGGAAATCCTCTATATTTTAGATGATTATCTAGGAGTAATAGAAGAAGGAAAATTTATAGAATGTTATAAATTATTTATATGATGGGGAGACCATCTTTGAATGTTCTCTATCCATGGAGGGCATTCATTTCTTTAGGAACTGATATGTTTTTCCTTCATCTATAAGAAAGGTTATGTTGGGATAATTTTATCATTATATATGGGTTTTCCACCCTAGAACCACAAAAATGTTTTATGATAAGAATCATCAGTTTTTGTGTCCTTGTATGAAATAGGAAATATCCTACATTGTATCTCGATGTTAGAAATGAAAACAGATTAAGGCTGAGCACCCGAATTATCCTTGTTTTCTTCAAACACTACTCATTTCAACAAGGAATTTGGATGAGAATTCAATTAATTTATTTTATAGATTACCTTGAATACCTGAAGGTAATAATTCCATTTGGGTGGTGATTAGTTGATTTACCAAGTAGGCTCATTTCATACCGATATTTGAAACCACTAAAGTGGAAGACCTAGGGAAGTTGTATGTACAAGGGGTTGTAAGACTATATGGGACTCCTATGAACATTATCTCAAATAGAGACCCTCGGTTTGATTCATGGTTTTAGAAAATAATATAGGATTGAATTGGTGCTCATATTAGGTTATTCATAGTATATTATCCTTATATAGATGGACATACATACTGGGATAATAAAATTATAGAAGATATAGTTTGTAAAAACCCGAACTCTAGTAACCCAACTCTAGTTTCTTCTTTATTAAATTAAAAATATACAAGTTTTCTAATCCTGAAGAACCAATAAATTTAATAGTCTTGGAAAATAAGATACACATATGATACCCATTTTACTCTAGGAATAGAATATAAAACATAACAAAACAAAGTTCTCAAAATCTATGAAACTCATTCAAAAGAATTCATATTCATATACTTGGAAAATAAAAATAATAATTGTGAGATAAAATGATTAGTAAGGGTTACCTATGATATAAAAATCATGGGTAAATAAGGAATAATGAATATGGAAAGTTAAATAACTGAAATCATGTTCCATTTAATTAATAATCTGAGCATGAAATGCATCCATGGATAATATCCTTATAATAATTTCATAGATAATTGTAGCTAAATTATCAATATAGGTAATTCATAATATTGGATGTCATGATATCATATATAATGATATTTATACCATTAATACCTTTTGAATTGATAGTTTAAAACTATGGTTAATAAAACATTTAATTCTGATAACTAATTTGCCACATGGGACTTATCGATGCATCGAGAGGATATATAATTTTGGGCCCCACCCATCAATTCATTTATGATGAATTCCTAATATATATAATGATTGATTTAATTCATGAATAACATGCATTATCAATAATTTTCTTCATTGAATAAATAATATGAAAAATCAATATTTAACCAGTTAATTAAATAACTTTCAATGTAAAACACCAAGTATAGAAATGATATATGGTTTAAGTAAAAAGAGTAACCCTAATAAACAATATGAATATTTAAGTGAAATGTAATATACAATTATCATAATAAATTGTATGTTTCATGAAAACATAACAACTAAAAATTTAATAAAGGAAAATTAATGACTATCATTTCACCAGGAATATAGGTTTTTGTTATAAAATCATGTCCCTTTGAGGAATAAGGGTAATTAAAGTGAAATATTAAAATAATATTTAAAAAAATGGTTTTAATTATAAATTCATTTAAAAAATTAAGAAGAAGCTCAATTTCATAAAATGGTTATATTGGTGGGGAAGTTCATTATCACTGTATAAATTAAAAACATTCCATTTGACATTTTATAAAAGAAATTGAAAACATCCATTTACAAAAAAAATAAAGATTTATTTAAAACCATTTTTAAAATTTAAGGATAACTTAAAATTTCCTTAATAAAAATTTTGATTAAATAAAATGAGTTTTTAAAAAAAAATTAATAAACACGTACATAGAACAAAAATATATCTGATTAAAAGAGAAATAAAATTGATTTTTTGTTTAAACATTTCTTTGAGTGATTCAAGTAAAAAATAGAATATTTTTTTAGGGGAATATGGAAACTACTTAAATATCCAATGGATAAGAAAATTATTGGATTTTATGAATGATAAATTATAATATTCTTTCAATAAAAATAAAATCAACCCAAAAAAAAGTGAGATTGTAAAATAAATTCTTACCTATTTGGTAACATTTAAATTGTTATAATTTGAAATAATATATATGAATTAAAATATTAATCATCATGAATAAATAGTAATTAATGTGAAATATATTAAAGAATTAGTATATACACCACATAAAATTGAATTGGTGCATAATAACGAATATGCCTCGATGGAGTGTAAATTAAGATAGAATCACTTACCTCATGATTCCCTTTAGTTAAACATTGTTTAACCTCATGTATAAAGTTTTAAGCATTTTATTAATTTATACTATAACTATATTCATATTTATAATATCATATATTATCCTATTATAACATCTTAGCACTCATTCATTAATAATATCTCATTATTACAAATATTTTGGGTGTTAACTCCTTCATTTTCTCATACATGTTTTGTCACAGAAGTTCTAGATTGTATGATCTAAGATTATATTAATGTATAAAATAGGGGTGAATTTTAGTTTCTAAAAATTATGACTAACAAAAACCTTCCAGTCTTTTGATCAATCAAATAAAACCTTTTTCTAGTGATTTTAGATTTGTAATCAAATTCACTTCAAACCAATACAATTTATATAAATATATTTTATAAGAAAAATAAATTACAAAACTAAACATCCCTTACAAAAATTCCCAATATAAATAATGCATTTAAAAAAAATAAAAAATAAACTTTATAAAGTTCTAAAGTAGAACTAATATAAACTTTATAAAAGAAATAATAACACTTTAACCGTTAGTATAAAAGAATTAAACAACATTAACTTAAGTTATACATAGTTTTAACCATATTTTAAGGTCTTTATTTATTAAATAAGAAATCCCTTGATCAAACTAGATCATAATATTTGTCTTCCTAGCCCCATAATCCCTCGATAAGTTTCATTAGAGTCAAATTCATCCTCTCAATAGAATCCCTTGATCTTAACCCAGATCATACATGAAAAGTATAAATACAAAATATTATAATGAATTTACAATCCTCACTTTGATTCCTTAGAACAAAAAATCTCTAAAGATCACAATTTTTAAGTAACAAGATGTTATAGAATAGTATGTTTCAGATGGGTTAAGATGTAAAAGCTTCATCTCCCACCTATATGAATGCACATTTATTTATAGACAAAAATCTAATGGTCATATTTTTTGATTCTCAGGGTAGGTTGAAAATACTCATGGAAAGATATAGATTGATATCCCATCATGTTATGTACATCTTCATGTGATGTCATTTTGTTAGCATCATCACAATACTAAGAAAATATTCCATCTTATAGAACTAATTTTGATCATTAGATTATAAAATTTAAACTCTTTATGGAATAAATTTTATTTTTTCTAATGGATAAAAACTACATCAGTCCAATGGACCTGACTTGGTCAGGCTGATGGACCAGACATAGTAATTATGATGAACTAAACTTAGTCAGTTTGATGAACCAAACTTCCTTAGTCTGATGGACTAAAATTAGTCAGTTTGATGAACAAGATTTTATCAGTTCGAGGGAGTAAAAAAAAATTCCATTAAAATATAATGCTCATATTATTCAGATTATAAATGTTGTCTATATCTGGTAGAGATGACTTTTTTCTATAGATCACTATAAAATCTTGTAATATAGAATGTTAGTAAAAAATGGTATTTAAGAATGTGTGTTGTTTTTTTTAACTAAGGATATAAAGTGTAAAAAGTAGTACATTTGACTTAATAACCTCCCCCCTATTTTGAAAATCACAAAACACTAAACTTATAGAGAAAAACTAATAAATTTGAAAAAACATACAATCCATTTTAATTTATGAATTTAATAACTTCATTATTTTCTTATTTATAAAACATTTCTCCCCATTTATTTCCTATATATCCCTATATTTCTATATATCATTTTAGTAAAAACCTCTTTACAAAAGATTTGTTTGAACAATTGTAAGATAATAATTTCATAAATAAAATCCCCCCATTAAATTGTCGTCCTTTTTTATTTTCAAAAAGAATGGGAAATAGAAAGTACATGAAATGTTAGCTTAATTTATTTCTATGAAACAATGTAAGAAATACATTCATTCATAAAAATATAAAGAACATATATTCAACCATGATTGGAAAAACATTAAAATCAAAAAGTATGGAGAAAGATTTATTTAATAAATATGTTTAATCAAAAGTTTTTTTATAGCATCAATAGTTCAGAAAAAAATCACTCCTTATTTTGAAACTTTTTCTCAATGAATTTAATCTTTTTATATTCATCCTGATTTTTATCTGACTCTACTTTCAAATATTACAACTTATCTATATTTTCTTCTAAGACATGTATCTTTTAATTATCTTCCTTCAAACTAATAACCACTTGTTCAAGAAATCGGATTTAGTGATTACCCTATTTTAACATCAAGACTTATTCTTCAAGAGACAATTTTTTCTTTTTCAATTTAGATTCTTCTTGATCTTGAGACTCAGAAACATTGATAAAAAATCAATAAGATTTGATTTCTCAAAAAACAATAAAAGAAAAATTTTCAAAAGTTTTTCATACATCCAAAGATAAATTTTTGACTCTTTTTATTTTCTCATCATGAATGTTTAAGTCACCCTCTATTTATTTCAAGAATATTAAAATTTTAATTATCCTTATTCTTTATTCCCTTGAAATATATATAAAATATTTGAAATTAGATTAATTTTCAAAATGGTGTTAGTCAATTGATTCAATGTATAAGAATTTTATAAAACATTCAGCGGTATATGAATATTATTGGAAAAAGATTCAATATTTAGTAGGTAATGAATCACAAAAAACTAGATTTTTCAATGTTTCATTAAAATAAGTAAGTCCCATTTCAACCCATTGGTTAAACACACTTGCTAGAGAAAAAGTTGAGTCAGATGACACATCAAAAACATGATGTCGAGAAGTACTAGCATCTACTTTTTCTTTTTCTTTCTTGATCATAGCATTTGACATTAAGACAACATAAAAATTATTATCAGGACCACCCTTGTCTGATATCTTTGTATGAGATTATTGATTTTCTGCTTCCTTCTCAGAACTTTTTTCTTCCTAAGAAACTTTTAAAATATCATCTTTTTCAAACTGAGAGGAGAAATGGGAGGACTCATAAGAACTCATTTCTTATTATTCTTCTAATGATTCTTTTTCATTCTTATTATAACACTTTTTCTAAAATGTTTTCTAAATTATAATAAGATCTTATATATTTATTTCCCAATTTGTTCACACATTTCTTAAAATTCTCTTCATCGCATTATTTTAAAGACTTTTCTCAGACCATTAGATTAATTTTACATTTCTCAGCAATAGAAAGAAAAATATAAGTTCAACTCTCTCCGCTTATAATGAAACAGATTGAATAGGAATAGACTGATCATTAATAGAATATGGAATATACTAAGGAACTAATTAATTAATAGATAAAATAAAAATAGTCAATGGTTTATCATGATCTTTATCTACTCCTTTTATCAAACTCCCCTAATTTTAGCTTTATCAAATATCTACTTATTCTTATCATTTTTCTCTACAGCCTTAAAATTTTCATGAATTTTTTACTTTAATGATAAATCCTCTTTTTTTCAAACCAAAAACTTGATCACCTGGATTCTTTTCAGTTTTGTGCTTCATCAACTATTTATATGCCTCATTGGACATAGCCTTAACTTTCTTCTTTGGTCTTAGTGGAGAAGAACCAGCTTTCATTTTTTATTGAACCATATTCTTTAACTAAATAACTTATGCTTCATATATAGAATTTTATAATGTAGAAACAATATTTTTCATCTCAAGCCCAAAAACTAACATTTTTCTTCAAATTGATTCTTCACTAATGAAATAAACCATCTTTCTTACCGCCACTACAAAATTCTTAATCTCCATCACCGTCATAAATTTTAATTAGATTTTACTAATGAAACAAGGGACTAAAAAATCTTTATCTTCATCGAACATTTATTTACTGCTTTTATTTATAGAAAAAATGAACTTCACAGGATTTAATTTCCTCATATTTACCAAGAATTCTTGCAAAAATATATCAAAAACATTAAACATGTCTCTATATACTTTAATTGGGATAATATACCCTTGAATTCAAAGATTTACAACCATATCATCTATAATTATATGAAAAACCTTACTTATCCTTTCATAAGAAGAAAATAAGGAAGTCTTAGCCTTTGATTTTTCAAAACTACCCATCATGTTTATAATTTTGTGGGTAATAAGATAAGTTTCTCTATACAAAGTAAAATTCAATAAATATGCCAATTGTTGAATATTTAGATTATAAAAATAATTAAAAATATTTAAAGTAGTAACCTCAATATTATCTTCAAAACTAAAACCATATATGAATAAAAATATTGCATTATCATCGGGTAGTAAGGCTCAAAATATTATTTTCAACACAAAACTTTTCCAATCCATGAAATTTGATAAATTCCTTTAGCAATTAATATATCTTATCAAACCAATATTTTTTTATCATCCTTTCCTTTAACAACTCTCTATTTGAAATATCTTCAATAGAATCTATTTTACTAAAAGGGAATAGGATAACAAAATAGATAAAGAGAACAAATCAAATGAATGTTAAACAATCAGACACCTGTGATATTTGGGGGCTATGATTCATGATCGATCATCAATATTTATGATGAATTGGTGACCCAAAATCATATTTATAGTCTTAAAGGTGACCTTTCAACATCAAAAAATCTAACTTCCTAAAATAAAACTCATATCTTTTCCTACAGTTATTTTTATCCTCAAAAGATAAATATAAATTCTAAACTCTTAATGGGTTCTAAGAAATATATCATCAGATGAGCATATTCTCCAAAAGTAAAATGTTTAAAAAAATTTAAAATTGATAATTTTTTAAAACTAAATAAAATTTAAACATCATAGAAACAAAATAGTAAAGTATAATAAAAGATATAGACTAAAAATTACTTCTCTAAGTAAAATTGAAACTTTATATTGGAAAGTTTTTCCCATAATTGTTCTTCTTATTTTTCTAAAATAAATTGTATCTCAAAAAATGGAGAAACTAAAAAAGAGAAAAAACAATATATTTAGAAAAACTAAAAAAATTATAAAAATCCCTATTTTCTGAAAAATGAAAACATTTTAGAAAACCCAAATTTTTTGTAAAAATAAAAAAAAATTATAAAAAAATAAAAAATAGGTATTCCCATATTGAAAATAATGTTATTAATATATGGATATTTTTAAATTAGAATTACATATGAATGATCATTTTATTTTAATCATCCCTAGATTCTATTTAATATTTTCAAATCTATTAAAATTTATGTGTTTTGTAAATATATCATAAATGTTTTCTTATGTTGTTATTAATTATAAGAATAATATATCATTTTTATATATGTTTCTAGATGAAATGGTTTCTTATCTCTATGTTTTTATCTCATGAGTGAGGTGTTGGGTTCTTACTTAATGATATGGAACTTTTTTTGACATAATAAATTGGAATTTTACTAAAACTCAAGGGATATTTAGGGAGTGTTTGTTTCATAAATGACACTTGATCACAAGAACTTACAACTACCACATATTCTACTTCAGCAGTGGAAAGTTATAGTGAATATTTTTTTATAGAACCCTAAAAATAAATCTTCTTATAATAAATGATAAGTTCCAAATATACTTTTTAATCCATTTTACAACCACAAAAATACTCATCTAAAAAACATTTAAGTTCAGAATCATTTACAAAATAATAAAATATTCTTTGGTACCTTAAGGTAAAAAAATTGTTTTACTTGTTTTAAATGGTATTATTTTATATTACATTGATACCATAGAAATAAGCACATAGAAAACATCAAATTTGGATGAATAGTTACTAAGTATAGTAAACTACCAAACAATCCTCTAAGGATATTTTGATAAACTTGTTTCCTATATTCATTAATATCTAAATTATTTGAGGTTTAAATAGTTGTATTTATACTTTTGGTGTCATCATATCAAAAAAAATTAAGAAGATATTGTATATACTTATGTTGGGATATAAAATTTTCTTCTTGTTTTTGTGAAATTTGAAAATCAAGAAAATAAGTAAGTTCTCCCATCATGTTCATCAAAAAATCATATTTCATAAGATCCATGAAAGAATATATATTATTTTTTTGAGTTAATCCATATATAATGGAGTCAACATAAATTTTAAAAACTTATTTTGTCTGTAGAAACCATTTTAATAAAGTGTATTGGATTTGCAACTCCCTTAACAATTGTTTTTGTAATAAAAAGCTAATTAATCTATCATAACATGATATAAGGGATTTTTTTAAGCCCATAAAGTGCCTTAGTAAGTAAAAATATATGGTCTAGAGTTTTTTTACTTTCAAAAACATGGGTCTATTCCATATAAACATCCTCATATATATATTAATTAAGAAAAATCACATAACATCCATTTGCAAATGTTTGAAATTAAGAAATGGTGTATATGCTTGATGAATATGGATATCTTTATGTATAGACACTAGAGCATAAGTTTATTCATATTTATAACATATTGTTTATTTTAAAACTTTGAAACAGTTATAGCTTTATTTCTAAATATAATTCCATTTACAACAAATTTATTTCAAAAAAATTACAACAATAAAAGGTTAATATTTAGTTCCTTCATATTAAGTCCAAAATTGATTCCTTTTGAATTCATTAAGTTCATATTGAATGGAGTGTTTCCAATATTTATCACTTACATACTTATCAATAGTCTTAAGTTCAAATTTTGATAAAAATGTATAATGTTATATTTCATTTCTTAATGAACATCTAGTTATAACTGGTTGATCGACATCACCAATTATTTTATCACTCAGATGATTACTGGGGATCAAAATATTCCTTGGGATTATAAAATTATTCTATTCAATAATAGGTTGAAATCCTTCATAAGGTTTAACTACATAAAAATTTTCTTTACTTTTTATCTCATAAGAATAAATTTCAACATGGGTTGAAAATAAATTTTTGAAATAACATCTAAATATGTGAATTGAGGTTGTTTTGAAAATAAAATGATCAGTTTCAAAAAATTTAACATGAAATATTTCCACAACAATACTTGTGTTTTTATTAATGTCTCCATAAGCCTCACTTGTTGTATAATATCCTAGAAATATTCTTTAATTATATTTTGGTGAATTTTATGTAGATTGTCTTTATTATTCATAATATATACATTCCATCCCAAAACATTGATATAAGAAAGTTTTTGATTTCTTCCCATAAAATGAAAATATGATGTTTTATAAGTAAAATCTCTTATTAAAATAAGATTTGTAGTATATAAATGAGTACTAACTACTTAATTCCAAAAAAAATTAGAAAATGAGTACCCACTCAACATGGTTCTTGTAATTTCTTACACAATTCTATTTCTTCTTTCAGATGCATCATTTTATTATAGAGTTATATGCGATGAATAGTTATTAACAATACCTTTTTATTACAAAAAGTTTCAAAATCATAATTTACGAACTCTATACCATGATCACTATGAATTATTACCAAGGGTATATTTTTTTATTTTTTTAAATGGGATAAAAAGGGTTTAAATAAGAAATTTTCATTTGAATTATTTTTCTAGAAAATATACCCATGTGTATCTAGGGTTGTCATCAACGAAAACATATACATAGTTTTTTCTAATAATATTTTTTTTTTGTAGGACTAAATACATCCATGTGCACTAAATATAAATCATAAAAAGTTGAAACTTTAATAATAGATTAAAAACATTACTTATGTTTCTCTAAAAACTGATAAGGATCACAAAATTTTAAAGAATCAAAATTATGATCTAGTAGATCTTTATCTAGACATTTCTTAGAGATTTTATCTAAATTTATAACATTACATTGTCTTGATATTCTATTCAATAAACAATATTTATTTTCCATTTCACTATGTTAAGGTATATCTTGTCTCCTAAGGTCTTCTAAGTTAAGCGCATAAGCATTCTTATTCCTATAGGAATAAAGAATACATTTATCTTGTGAAATATGACTAATATATTTTTAATTCATGAAGTTCAAAATATATCTATCATCACATAATTAATTTATGCAAATAAGGTAATTTTTAAGACCTAAAACAAATAAAACATTTTAAACTGAATCTTTACCAAGAATAGAAATGTTACATGTTCTAATAATTTCTCTTGAAGCATTGAACCCAAAGGTAACTTCTAAACCATTAATTTTAATAATATTATTGAATAAATCCTTGTTCCCAATAGTATTTATAAAATAACTAGTATCTATATTCCATATATTTTTGTTGGTACACATATTATTTTCTTGAAATTAAAAGGATCATAGTTTTTGAAACCAAACATTCTTTGGTCTAGAATTATTAGAAAATAAAATTTTTGGAATCCACATATGTCTAATATTACTCTATTTATTAGTTGTTAATTATTTATAAAAAAATTATTTGTTGGAGACTAAATATTATACTCTATTTAAATAACATATATTTTTCTATTGTCCACCACTTTGAAATTTCATCCAGAGTGGGGAAATAATTGTTTTAAAAAAATATTTTGTTAGTAAAACCCATTATAGATTCATCCCTATGAGGATTTATCTATTTGTACATTTTATCAAAAAATTATTTACCAGTAGTAAATTATGATAGTAATTTTTTTATACTTAAGATTTCAGAAATTAGTTTCATAACTAAACTTTTATCATCAAAATAATTTGAACTATAATTACATCTTTCTGACACTTTTTAATAATTATATTTTTCAAAATTATATTTCTATAAATCTTTTGAAATATTAGATATTTAATTAGTAATTATAAGTATTCATGAAATTTTTTAGCATGTTTTTCCTTAGTAGAATCATGTTTTTCTAGAAACATTTCAATTTGTGTTTTCTATAAGTTTTTCAATTCATGAAACATCCTCAAAGATATGTAAAGTATTATTATCATAAAATGAAGTATATTTATCATAAATATATTTTTTTTCTCAATTTCACTATCAAGATAATTATATTCCAATGTAATATTAGTTAAGGTTTCAAAAGAAACCTTAACCATAAAACAATTACTATTCATTGGGATTTTACAAAGAAAATGATACTATTCTGATCATTACTTATATTTCTTGATGAATTATGTATATAAATATAACCTCCACTAGTAGTCATAGTTTTTGATGATTTTTGACTTCTCTTACCCGTATGTTTATTCAAATTCTTATAATTTCTCTCTAAAATTCTATCCTTATTATATTTTCTCTTAAGAATGGGACAATCTGATCTTATATGACTAGGTTTCTTCCACTCATAAAATAAAATTTCCGGAGAATAATTATTCTCACTTTTATCCTTAAAATTATTCTTATACTTATATATGGAATATTTCTTCGAAACAATCTTTTCCATTATCTAATAAATATTGGACAACTCGTTTTCAGACTATTCAGAAGATATTCTCTTGGTTTCAACTTGAACTTTTTTTTATTTAAAGACCTCAAAACTTTATTTAGAGATCTCACTCACTTAGAAATAGATGAATTAAAAGAAAAATCTACTCCATTTTTTAATTTTTAAATATCACTTTTTAGTATTCTTTTAAAATTCATAATAGAACCAATCAAATCAAATAAACCCAACTTGGTAATATTCTTTTTATTATCAAGAGATATTCTATTGGACTCCCACTCTCTTAGAATAATCTCAATGATCTTTTCAACTAAAATATCATCTTAACTATCTTTATCACCCATAGACTGTAAACTATTAATAATTATCATTAATCTCTAATTCATCTTAGAAGCATATTCTCAAGGTAAGAAATTAAATGTTTGATAATCATCTCTAATCATTTCTCTTATAATTTTTTGTAACTTTTAAGAGTACCGAAATGGTAAATATCAAACTTCTTCTAATTAATGTTCTGGGATTCACAAGGATAAATTCTACAATATACATTCCTAATCAAAGACTATAAAAAAGTATTCCTTACATGGTAATTCAGTTGATATTCAAGCTTCTCTTGTATATAAACATAGAAAAATATTTATCATGTATTTTTTAATTCCTTATAAGAATAACGAATTTATCTACTATGGTGTTAATAAAAAATGTTTTCATATGATCTATCTAATATTTATAATCATCTTCATAAAAAATTTATGGTCTACTATGATTAATATTTTCAAGAGTTTCAACATTTAAACTTTCCATCTTTATAAACAAGAAAAAATCTTTTTTTACAAGATACACATTAGTGTAAAACAGTTTATAAAAAACCAATAAACAATATCTTGTAACAAAAGTTTTAAAACATTATAAAATTAATTAAAATAGAAAAATTAAAAACTATAAATTTAATAAGTAGAACCTCCTATTATACTAATTATAGGATTTAAGAGTATATTAGTTTCTAAAAATTATAACTAACAAAAACCATTACCTATTTTTATATATAAGAAAGAAAATTTTCCTGATGATTTTATAGTTTTAATTTTATTCTCTGGAAATCGATAAAAGATATAGAGTCAAAGTTTATAAAAAAACTAAATTACAAAACTAAACTTTACTTATAAAAATACAAATTAGAAATAATTACTTGTAAAAATGTGAAAAATAAAACATTATAAATATATATAGTAAAACTAATATAAACTTTATAAAATAAATATGAACACTTTATCCTTTAGTGTAAATGAAGTCAATAAATATTATATAAGGTATCCAATATTTTATCCAAATTTTATGATCTGTATTTCATCAATAAGAAATACCTCATTCAAACTATATTGGAATCTATGTCTTCATATCCCTAGAGGCCCTTGATCATCGTGATAAGAATCAACATTCTTTCTTTCATAATAATCCCTCAATCTAAACCCAGATCAGACATGAAAAATATAAATGAAAAATATTATATGGAATTTACAATCCTCACTCGGATTCCTTAGAAAAAAAAACCTTTGAATATTTACATAGTGTAAGTAACAAGTCATTATTTTAGAGTAAGCTTCGGATGGGTTGAGTCACAAAATAATCATCTCTTACCTCTCCGAATTCACCTCTATTTATAGGAACATATCTAATAGTCATATTTTTTATTCTTATAGTTGGTTTCAATGTCTTAGCATGAGATCCATCAGGATAGATCAGTATATTCTATTCATATTTGACCAATGTTGTTCTATTAGGATCATTACAATTCTGAAAAAAAATCTTCCATCCCAATGAAATAATTCTTGTCATTAAATTATAAAATTTATTCTTTATATGGAAAAAAAAAATTCTCATTGATCAAAACATCATTAGTCTGATGGACTAGAATTTGTGAGCCTGATTAATAATACATGGTCAATTTGATGAACCAAACTTCATCAGTTTGATGGACTAAACTCAGTCAGTCTGATGAACAAGACTTCTTCATTGTGATGGTATAAAAATTTTATTTCCATCAAAATATAAATTTCATATTTTTTCAATTATAAAGTTTTTATAAATTTGGAAGAACTAAATATTTTATACACAAACACTATAAAATTTTGGGATATAGAAAGTTAGTAAATCATGGTATTGAAGAGTGTGGGTTGTGATTTTCAAAACTAAGGATAGAAAGTGTCAAAATTAGTACTTTCAACTCAACATGGTTCTTGTGCATATGATATTGATCCATTCTATACAGAATGAAATTAATGTTATAAATATCACATTTATTCATTAGATGCCTTTTTATAACCATAGTTTAATGTTTTACATGGAAAATTAATCATATTGCTTCATGATGATAGTAGGTCATACATACACACAAGCAGTGATATCATTTAGTTAATGTGTGAAAGGATGAGGAAGTGGATAATATATTAGTTTTACATAATTACTATCATGTCATGTTTATCACTTATATATTCATTATTTCTATCATTATTACTATCTATGTGAATCGGTGATGGAAATAAAATTATATCAGTTTGTGTGGAAGTAGTCCATCGTACAAAAGTGTGATGGATCTATTTCCCATTTGACATAGAAGGATATAGATAAATATCATTCCATAAACATAATAACATCTCAGTATATGGGAGTTAAAAGTGTTATTATATTGAAATTATTAACACATAATTGAAGGTGGTAAAATAAAAAGTAAAAAAGAATATCCTTAATGAATACAATTACCTTCTCTTAGAAGAACCTCATTTGGATCTATTATTAAGGACCCTAGGGTTGGTCTTTTAAGAATACCAGCACCTCTATAATGTAGAAAAGGATGTTGGGGATAGATTTTGTTATGGAATTTTTTAAGATATGTGGATTGATACGTGTCAATAATTGAGGGGAGTAAGTGCCCTTTTATAAGTGGGGGAGATGACCTTTTTGGAAACCACTTTGAAATTTCCAAATATAATACAAAATGATATAATCACTCCCACGAAAAATTCTTCAAAATTACCATAGATTTGAATTTGAGATAGGATAAAATTAAAATATTTATATAAAATAGTATTTTTATTTTTTTAATTATCACACTTACCATTATCTTTTGGTTTAACACCCCACCCCCACCCTAGTAAACCTATTTTAACCTTAACTGGGATAATTAACTTTTACTATTTTTTCTATTTGTTATTACCAAAAGAATCACATTAATAAATAATATTAATCAATTTAATTATAAATATTTAATCCATTTTACCAAATTAAACTAATCAAATTGGTAAATTTTAATTTAAAATTAAACCCATAAACCCGTTGAAAAAACAGTTAATCAAAGGAAAACATTTTCTTAAATATAATTTTTTTATATAAAATATCAATAAAAAATTGATTAAAATGACATAAATTGTATTAATTATAATATTATTTAACTGTTTTTACTTTTAAAAAAATGAAAATAAAATTTACCTTTGTATAATCTCTAAAGGAAAATGAAGTTTTCAAGAAAATCAGTATGTTTTACTATTCATTGAAAACAAAATCATTTTATAAAATTATCAAAAATTCAATTGAAGATATTTTTTACATGATTATTTAAAAAATTAATTTCATTTTTTTTGAATAAATTCTTAAAAATCAGAAAATATTAATTTTAAAATAATCATGTAAAACATAAAAATGCCTCTTTTTAGAAAAATATTATTTTTAAGCATAAAACAATATTAATTATTATCTAATTAATATAAAAATATTAGATAAATTATAAAAACATTGATTGAAAATCTTATATAAAAATTTCATTTAAATTATTCACCAATAGTGACTAATTATATTTATTAATCTAAAAATACATTGGGTGTATAAACACATTTTTTTTGGAAAATAATTTCTTTTACTTTCAAATTATTTTTTATTTAAATTTATAATCAATTGATAACCAGTGAATTTATTATATATTTGTATAAACCAAATATGTTTCATAATTTAGTTATTCATATTCATACCTTCCAATTTAATGGGTAGGTAATAATGGTATATTATATTACAGTTCATTTAGACTCAGGGTTGCGTGTATCACAATCCATCGAAGTGATAAAATTAATTTAAAAAATAATTATATTTTATATTCTCAGAGTATTACACTTTTACCTTATTTAATAAAATTTTTCCTCATAATTTGAACTCTCACTCAGAAATCAATGGTTTTATACTTGAAAATACCTTTTTTAAAATCCTGCATCATATAAAGGGTAAATAAAACATATTATTGATAATATAGAAGGGGAAGTATGAAGGTCATCTTTAATAATACATAACTATGTTTCCAAGTATAAAAACATTACTAGTAAGCGAAAATATAGGCATGCAAGAAAAGAATAATTTCAAAATAATTATAGAGAATGATGAAGATAATTGATCACAAGAAAGTAAATGATCAATAGAAAGATAATGACTCAAAAACAATAGAATAGTGAGGCATTAAAAAGAAAATTTATTAATTATAAATGAAGTATATTGTATAACATTTTTATTTCAATACCTTAATCCTATGTTTGAGGGAATCATTTACTATCAAGAGAGTGAAGACCAAAAAATATAAATACTTAATATATTTTTATTTCATAATCACAATTTTATCCTTTGGTTATGCCTCTACCAATTTAAAATTCACCTATTACTCTAAGAAATGAATATAAAATATAAAAAAATATATTCTTGAAGTAATAAAATTAACTTTTAATATATCATAAGATCTATAAAGGAGTGATAAGTATTTTTGTGTCTCTATATATTTACCCAAACCAAAATGGTCAGAACAAGTTATCCAATATAATACATTAATATATATAACTCAATAATAACACCCAAAGTTAAAATTAATAGTTATCAATCAAATAAATTATTTAAAAACAATTTCATATTTACAAGGAAATCACATAGTCCAGTGGTAGGCGATGCACCCTTATCACCCTTCAGTTGTGGGTTCGAACCCAATGGCCTTACCAGATGCAACATATTGTCACCTAGAATACATTTTTTCTTTTTTATAAAATTATATTTACATAATTACTATAACATTCCAAAAAATATGATGGACATCCTCAAAATAACATTAATCATTAAATCACTTTTTAACCACTGATGTTTTTTATACAACTTATTTTCCCACAAAATCAGATAATCATTATTGACCATTATTACCTTAACATTAATGATTATATTAACCCTAAAGGTTATAAATTCCTTTTAACTTATGAAAAGATCATTCCTCTTTAAACAATACTTAATGTTTATCAAAAGGGTTGCGTATACCTCAACCCAATAAAATGTCTCCCAAAATTTCAGTAATCAAAATAAAATCTCATCACTTAAAACATCAAAAGGGTATGTTTAAGACCTTTAACATATGATTAAACTTTAAATGATAAACCCATAATGTTATACAAAATTCTTACATTAATCTTATATAAATAAAAATATACTTCTAAATATTAACACAATCATTATGTGTTTTTAGATTCTTATAACCAAAATACCATTGATAAAAAAACTTCTATAACATAATTATTGAATCCCAATACATAAATAATTCAACAATTTTACATCAATGATCAGTATAACATAGTTTCTTCCTTGGTATAGAAGTTAACCATTAAAATAATACATTTAATCATATAATTCCTAGATTCCCCATATTTAAGACAAAGAAATATAAATATATCTCAAGGAATAAATTTATTTCTCTCCATTGAACTCTTAACTTTTCCCCATCAATTTTTTGTTATATGCCCTTATTTACAAAATATAAAACATTTTCATATCCCTTTGAGATATTATATTGGGTGTTTCTTTACACATTTATTACATGAATGAAATCGATCCTTCTATCCCCCATGGTCTCTACCACTCAATATCTTATGTAACTTCAACCTTATCTTCTTTGCTGAGTCTGAGAGTTGGTTAAGTTATTGGTTATTAATAATTTATTGAGATAACTTATTAGTAATAATCACAATAACTTTCACTTCAGTAATCATCCCATTTGGTTTCTCATATTCACCATATTTTCCAACACATTAAATATTTACATCATTCCTCATAGTTCTACACATTGAATAAAACAAAAAATCATGGTGTGAGAAACTATAATATTAATTATTTAAAAAAAATATTGGATTTCTAAATCATGATACCTTATTTTTAATTTATGAGACCTATGGTTTAACTGAGTTCATCCATGATAATCCATTATTCAAATCCTCCATATTGGTTCATAAATCAAGTTTGAATTTAACCAAGAATATCCCTTAGGAGTGTCAAACTAGGTGTGCAGTAAAGCATATTGTCATGCACCAGGTGATAATCAAGTCAAGGAAGAATGCAAAATTTTCAGGTTTTTACCCTTAGGTACAACTATGTCAGAGCCAAATACACTTATAGTATCTATAAAGGGATGTTTTTCTATGTAAACCACATAATATTACATTACCAAAACATTATGATGTTGTAATATAATTAGAATTATCCTCAAATTCAGTCATGTGGTTATGTTATCTAAAATATGTTTTCTTAAATCTATTTCCTAGGTTTTTAAAAAACATTTTATGATACAAAAATTAACAACCCCTACTCTAGTAACCTAAGGATAGTGTATAATTTTTTACATTCCTATAAATACAAGGGTTATAATATTGAAGGACATATCAGTTTAGTGGTCTTTGAGAATAAGATACATACAATATACCCATTTTACATTAGGAATATAATATAAAACATAATAAAAGAAAATTCTTGGTATTTTTGAAACTCATTCAAAGAATTCATATTCATATCCTAGGGAAAGAAATTAAAATAATTGTGAGATCAAATTCTTAGTAAGGGTTATGTATTCTAACATCCCGACCCAAATCAACAGGTCTGAGCCAGAATGATATATGACCTTGTGTGCATCTCCCCATATGCAAGTGGTCATGTAGTATTCCAGCTTGAACCTGGGGATTTGGGTCAGGATGTTAGAAAATGGTATCAGAAGGAGGTTCCCACTAACTTGTTTCTTCTCATATATTGGGTTGGGATAGGTTAGGTAGGAGATAGGAAATTGGTACTCAGGTAGGGGAACCATGTCAGTGCTTGTCCAGCACTGAATAGTGGACCTCCAAGTTTACATAAAGTGGAGATTTAATGTTTTTCTATTACTATTGATTCAACTTATGTGATTCACATGATTTTATATGTGACTTATGAGTTTTCATGTATGTTCATACATCATGACTAGGCACATAATCTCACATGACATATATATACATGTTGTGATGTTGCATAGTAGTTCCTTAATTAAATGCCTTAATATATACTATTTTTTCAAGATAGTTTGTTTTGTGTGATATAGATAGGTTGTCTTGTTTTGTGAAATATATTTATTGGAATTAATTATTTGAACTGATCATGTTGTTTTTTTATTATATATATGATGACTATGACTAACGTGAAGAGGTGGAAACATGGGATGGTGTTATGAGGGGTATACCTTGGGTTAAGGGTAAAATTTTAGGAAAAAGTTGTTTGATCCCATATAATTATTAAGAGAAACCTTATGTGATCCCATAGATTAACTAGGATTTATCCTAGAGAATATGTTTCTTTTATGAAGTGTGTTTCTTTGAATTACATAAGATTTTTCCTCTACAAAGTATTATGGGACTACATAGGAAGCATGTCAGAATGCTTCCCCAAGGGTGTATGTGTCTGCATTACCACAAGTTGTATAGGATAATGTAGTTGAGCATGCTCCATCACTTGATCTATGGTTTAAGAAACATGGTTTCATTAAACGAAATATTTTATTTAGTTATTTCCTAGGTATAAGAGTTCAGAACTATTGTTGAGATTTTCCATGATTTTCAACTCCAACATTATTTATCCTTTCTAAAGCACTGAAGGCTCTCAAGATTCTGAATAATGGGTTGAAATATTTTTTGGAAATATCCTACATAATAGAGACTCTAAAGGATTTACACGTTAAGATAATATTGAGATCATGTTGGGAAGAATAGTATTTTCAATACCCATATTGTATGGTGCCAACCAAGCTGAAGGAGCTCAAAGATCAACTATAATACCTGGAGAGAAATGGATTTATCATACCTAGTACTTCACCATGGGGTACGCCTGTTTTATTATCCAATAAGGTAGATGGTGGTCTTCAACTATGCATTGACTATCTGAATCAAATCCAGGTGACGGTAAAGAATCAATATCATTTTCCAAGGATCAATGATCTTTTTGATCAGTTATGAGGATCTCAGTGTTTTTCAAATATTAATCTTCAAAAGGGCTACCACTAGTTGCGAGTTAGGGAGGAGGATATTCCAAATATAGATTTTTAGAGTAGATATGGATTGTATGAGTACTTGGTGATTCTGTTCGGGCTGACTGATGCACCAGCTCTATTCATGTGTCTCAAGAACAAAATCATTCATCCATCCTTGGACTCTTTCATCATAGTGTTTGTTGAAAAAATCCTCATCTACTCGCTAACATCAGAACAACATTCTAGGAAACTGGAGATAGTCTTAAGTATGATCTGATCTCATAGAAATTATGCTAATCAGTCAAATTGTGACTTCTGAATTAAATAGTTGAAGTTCCTTCGACATGTGGTGTCTGAAATATGTATATCAGTAAACCTAAAGAAGGTCAAAATAGTCATTTAATGGACACGTCCCTAAAATGGGTTTGGTATCATAAGCTTACTAGGTTTAACCAGATATTACCAAAGGTTTATCCAGAACTTCTCCTAACAATCGTCACCCATGAAATATTTGAATAAGAAGGGATTAATGTTTCAGTAGTCAAATCAGTTTGAAGAGGCCTTCCATGAGGAAAATAAAATGCTAACAACAACTCTAGTACTAACACTTCTAGAGCCTGGGATTGATTATACAGTGTATTTTGATGCAGTAGGAGTTGTTCTGGGAGAAATACTGATGCAAGGAGGAAAGGTAGTGGCCTATGGGTCTTCTTATATATGAAAAAATGAGAATAAATACCCTACTAATGACTTGGAGTTGAAAGTAGTGGTCCACAAACTAAAATATTGGAGGCATTATCTCTTTGGGGGAAGATTTATTGTTAACAAAGATCACAAGAGCCTTCTCTATATCTTCACTCAGAGGGATATACATATGAGGAAGATGAATTTGGTATAGTATCAAAAAACATTCAACTTCGAGATGAAATATTCCCCTAGAAAGGGAAATGTCGTAGTAGATGCCCTTAGCCGCAGGACCCAAGATAAGGAGGAAATTGGAGATAATTCCTCAGAGGAGCAGTGTTATTTGATGTTCTTATTGGTTGATTGGTGTGTTAATGATTCGGAGGATCAAGGATCTACAATTTTATCTCTGTTAATTATTACATCTTTCCTTATGGAAAGGATGGGGACGTTTTATGATTCATACCTAGAGTGTACTATGATGAGAGAACGGCTCGCTAGAGTTAACCTGATACCTAGATGGTCGAAGGAAAATAATGACATGATCTTAATCCATGGAAGAGTTGTAGTTCTTACTTCCACTATAGAGGAATTGATGAGGTATTACTATACCTCTAGCCGGACGATACATCCTAGTATGACAAATATGTACCATGAATTTAGATGACAGTTCTAGTGGCTAGGGATGAAGAGGGATATTGTATGTTTTATCTCTTGATGTGTCAATTATTAGAGGATGAAGGCTAAGCACCTGCATCTTGGATGGTTTTTTCAGCTACTCCCAATAACTATGTGGAAGTGGGAGTATATTACAATGGAATTTGTGATAAGATTACCCAATACCCCAAGGAGTCATGATACAGTTTGGTTGATCATTGATCAATTAATAAAGTTTTCCCACTTTTTACCCATCAAAGAGACTCACTCAGTGGGGGAGTTGAGAATACTATATATCGGAGAGATTTTGTGCTTACATGGAGTTCCCTTGATCTTTTTTTATTTATATGCATGTTTCACGACATGCTTTTGGCAGGTCTTGCATAAATCCTTAGGGACTCGGCTAAGATTCAGCATGGCGTACCACCCATAGACTGACGGACAGTCTAAGAGGACTATACACATACTGGAGGATGTATTGTGTGATTGCATACTAGACTTAGGAAGAGCACGGGATGATCACCTAGCCTTGATTTAGTTTTCATATAACAATAGTTATCACGTTTTGATTCAGATGACACCTTACGAGGCTCTTTATGGGAGATTGTGTTTCTCACCGCACTATTGTCATGAAGTGGGAGGGGTAGAAGTTGTTGGGCCCATCATGGTTTAGGAGACCTCCAAGAGAGTGTAGCTAATACGGAAGAAATTGATCACTACTCAAAGTATATAGGGATATAATGTTGACCGTAGGAGGAGACCCTTGGATTTTTCTATATGATATCAGGTTTTCTTGAGAGTGACTTTATGGTTAGGACACAAACATCTAAGGAAGAAGAACAATCTAGAACCACTTTTTTTTGGATCCTTTGATGTAACAAATTGGATAGGGGTAGTGGTATATCATCTAGACCTCCCTTTTAGCTATCGAGGTATGTATGATGTGTTCCATGTGTCACAACTTGAGAGGTGCATACCTGACCCTATGTGTGTCCTATATAGTGAGGATGTTGGGATGGGGATTAATAAATATTGTGAGGACCATCTGTGTGGAAAATTTTTTTATATGTGGAGGCATTGAGAGGAAAGATGGCACCAATAGTCTGGATTCATAGGAAACATGGATAGAGTTTGGAAGAGATATGTGAACATGTGTCAGATCTTTGAGCTCAGTGGTATGAGTTATTCGAGAAAGACCACTAGAGATGCTTATCTAGGATGATAAGTTGTTAGAGGGTGGAATTGTGACATCCTGATTTTTATAATAATAAGAAATCCCTCTTATAATAAAATATTAAATGGATGATTTATCAGCAAAAATTGTCATTTTTTTGTTAAACACATCGAGGAAGGTTAAAAATCTCAGTTAACACTCTGGAATATTCAATCAAATATTTTTAGAGTTAGACGCTAAGTTAGTGTGAGTTTCTGAGGCCCTGAAAGCCTCGGGGAAGACAAAACAATATATTAAATATATTATTTTAAGCGTGGGAAATTTATTCAAAATAATTGAATAACTCCAAAACAGTGCGTCGTATGATAAAACTGAGACCACCAATTGGTCTAAAACATGGTTTTAACCCTACATGGGGTATAACATTTGTAATCATCAGACATTTGGATGCCTCATTGGAAAAATAAATTTCTTATTTAAATTAATTATTTAATCCATTTTTTGAATATTTAATAGTTAATATCTCTCAAATGGTGCACCGTATAGGAACAATGAGACCACAGTTAGGTCTGGAATGGGGTGTTTATTATAGAAAGGGTATAAAATTTGAAATCAGTGGGAATTTGGATGCCTCGCTCACAAGTTAAATAATTTAAATAAAATGTTTAATAAATTAAATTATAGAAAATAATTTTATATCTCACAAACAGCACATCACACAGAAATTCAGAAAAAATCCATTGTGTTCATAATGAGGGGTTTACCCTATAAAGAGTGTAACTTTTATATAAAACATGAGTTTCTTCCGGTTTCTATCTAAATTAAGTTAGTTAATATTTGTATTAAATAATTAATTTTATTAGTTTAATTATTTGGACGAATTATTGTTCATCCTCTTCAAAAATGGGAATGGACTCCATTTTTAACACCCCAAGATTATTAAAACCTCAACTTATCACCTTTTTGACCATAAGTAAATTAGAAACACCCTAATAAATTGAAATTAATGACTCTGTATTAAAGTTTAAGTTTAATTGTGGATTAAAATGGGGGATTAATTTTCAGTTCTAAAAACCCATACGCGGCTTGGGTTTTTAAGTGGAAAAGCCAATCTAGTTCTGTTGTGTTTGATTTGGATGAGTCTGATTAAACCTAAAACCTCTCTACATGTGATAGGTGAAGACCGATAGATCCAATTGGAGGTGTTTTGGGTGTGCAGCGGTGTGCCTTATTCTTCCCTCTCTACTGCACATAGAGGGTTTCTTTTAGGTGTTTTTCTTTTATTTTTTTATTTATTATTTATCCAATATTCTAAATTTAATATATTAAACATTAATGATCAGGATTACACACTGTAAGTTTCATTGGATTCATATCGACAAGAAGAACCTAAATCATATTTTTTATTTGAAGGTAGAAAATTATTATTCAGTCTGCTCTTTCGCGTTTTAAATGGGTCATTTAAAATAAAATATAAAGCGATAAATTTTTGCCACTGATAGAAAATAATTAATTTGATTTATCAAAGGTTAATAAAAAATCATTAAATGATAATTTCAATTTTTTATAAAAGAATAATTTATCAAAAATATTAAGGGGATAAAACAATTAATTATTTCGAACAATGTATAAAGAATTGTCCAATGATAAATTTTATGAAATTATGACATGGAAAATATTGAAGATAATTACATGAAATTATCAACAATAATAGTGATAAAATTATCAAGCTACGATTATATTATTTTATCAAAGGATAATTTAAATTATTTAATGGAAATTTAATTTATCAGCATAAGCGATAAATTTAAAATTTCGAAATTATAATTATCACTTTTTAATTATACAAGAAAGATAATTATCATTGCATATAATTTTTTAAAAAAAATATAAAGTAATAATTTAATTTAATAGTGCACATGATAAAATTAAAAGTGATGATTTATCATTTAATGTTACATTTCAGAAATGATAAAATAATTATTTAATTGGTAAGCGCATGTGATAAAATTAAATTAAAAGTAATGAATCGTCATTTCACATGACTTATTAAAAGGTAAATTGATAATTAAAATTTATCAACGCAAGTGATAAATTTAATGATAACTTGAGAATTGTTAGATAAAGATAAATAATTATCACATGTGATGTTTTATCTCTTTTGAAATAAAATAAATCTTATGATTATAGGAAAACCACTACTAAACCTCAAGCACCGATGTGCCGACATCTTGAGACTTTTATGTGCCGCTCTGACATCAGGAAAAACTACGAGAGGTTTTTCCCAACTATTGAGGTCGGATTTTTTTTAACTTATTGGGATTATTTACAATTTATTTTCATTAATAACATGGTGAGAAGACATGTTTAATGACCATGCTAGATAGTGAATGCATGTGGGTATGTGTGCAGCCCAGGAAACTCTATATTACACTTGATTTCATGATTACTTATAGCCATTAATTCACATTGATGGGTGATTACATGTACATTGTGTGCTAATTTACTCATGATGATGTGTTATTTTATATATATATATATATATATATATATATTCCCCCATGTTATATATACCTTGTGGTTTTGTTCTTGGAGCCAAGATGGGTGGACTATCAACTTGTGTTATCCTTTGGAGGAGGGATGTGCACGACTGACGATGAGGGTCCAATGCATGGGGTAGGCACATGAAAATGATTAGGGAATACCATTTAGTGGAACACCATGACTTTTGTTATACTTTGGAAGAGGGATGTGCATGACTAATGAAAAGTTCCCAATACATGAGGAAGGCACGCGACGAGGCCCTGAAATGTGCATTTCTAACAATGATGGATATGATGATGGCTTGGGAGTATCGTGTAGCAGACCATCGTGACTTGTGTTATCCTTTGAAGGATGGGTGTGCATGACTGACGATGAGGGTTTAATGCACGAGAAGTGAATATGATGATTCCATGGGATACACTCAATGAAGAGGGGACTGACTAGCTCTCATTCCCTAGTATGTATTCTCGGTGGTGTGCTTTAATGATTAAGGAAGATGATTAGATCTCGGTTCTATATAAGTCAACTCAAATATTAAGGGAAGCTGATTATCTCTTTTTTCCCTTTCACATACTGAAAAACATGTCTTCTTATAGAGCATCGATACTATCAAACGAAGACATTGAGAAACAGGATTCATCAGCCTAATGTCTAATCGTTGATTCATCTTACACCATGGTTATCCATTCCAACATAGATTTGAAGTAGGTACAGCTGGGGGTTGTGGCATCATGGTTGGCACACAACCGCTTGGTTTTGGTTTGTGTATTTACTTTTCATTATTTATTATGTAATACACTTTTATTTTGAGCACATCAGGTTGAGGACACTTCGGTGATGTCCTACTGAGTTTTGTATTCACACCCTACTTGGGCATTTCGGTGCGCTTGTATATTTTCAGACCAAATATCCGATAAAGGTAAAGGGCCCTATAGAGTATGGTTGAGTGGTAGATCATGGAGCTAGAGCCGACTAGGATAGTCACTGAAGCACTCCACGGATGATTGTTTATTTACTTTCTAGTTTTGTCTACTGTTTACTTGGTTTTTCTTTACACTTTGTGAGATGTTATATCATATGTATTCTATCTTTACATTTCAACATTTTACTCTAATTATTTATATTATTGTTGTTGATTATTGATCCTATGACTCGATATAGATGGTATATTCTCCCCAAAGTTTCACTTAAGAACCTCTCGACTAGTCATCAGCCTCTTACGTATAGGGAGGCGCACATGAGGTCATGTAGCATTCTGGATTGGACCTAGTGATTTGGGTCGGAATGTTACATTTATAGTGGAATATATCATGATTAAATAAGTTATAATCAATATATCAAGGTAAATATCTGAAAACTCATGTCATTTAATCAATAACATAAGCATGAAATGCATTCATGGACAATATTAATGAAATAATATTATGGATAATATTAACTAAATCATCAATAAAATAAATTATTAATATTGGATTTCAAGATCTCATATATAATGATATCTATATTGTCAATACCTTTCTCTAAGATAGGATAAATCTATGGGTAAAAGCCCATTTAATTTGGTCAACTGAATTTTATCATGAGAACTATTGATGCACCTAGGGGCTATATAATTTCAGTCCCCACCCATAATTGCATTTCAAATGAA
The DNA here is from genome assembly GCA_963277665.1 of Viscum album. Taxonomy (NCBI): domain Eukaryota; kingdom Viridiplantae; phylum Streptophyta; class Magnoliopsida; order Santalales; family Viscaceae; genus Viscum; species Viscum album. The sequence continues at coordinate 668,331,246 of OY728141.1, forward strand.
TTCCTCATATATCTAATTATAAATTTAATTCTTGAACAACATGACTTATCAATAAATGTTATATTGAATAAATAATATATAATATCAATATTTATCCAGTCAGAAAAATAACTTCAAAAGTAAAACACCATATGTAGACTTGATATATACTTTCATAAATAAGAATATCGAGGATAAATAATATGGATATTTAAGGGAAATTTAATATCTCAAAATCACAATAAATTTAATGTTTCATTAGAATATAATAACCACAAAATTAGTAAGTGACCAGATATGAAAATTAGATCACCAAGAATATAGGTTTTTTAATAAAATCATTTACTTTGGAGTTGAAAAGGAAAAGGAATTAAAATATTAAAATAATGTTTCATTAACAGGCTCCTGCTTGGCATCCAAAAGACTCATGATCAAATCCGGGCAGGGACTAATTTTCGGGGTACTGTAGCAGCACTGTAGCAGCGGCGATACTGTAGCAGCCCGAGTACTGTAGCAGTAATATTCACCATGGGACTCTTTGGTCCAAAAAAAAGGGCTTTCAAGACTAGAATTCAGGCCACTTGGACTTGGGCCTTTGGGCTATGTAATGGGTCTCCCTCTACCCAGTCTAAAGAGGTCTTTACTTTAAATAATAAAATGAGGCTTCGGCCCCAACCTTTAAAAAAAGTTTTTGTAAAACCATTTTAAATTTTTGGAAGAATCTAAATTTTATAAAATTGTCATAGTGGAGGGGAAATCAGTTATCACCGTAGATGTTAAAAAAAACATTACTTTTTACTTTTGGTAATGAAAGTAAAAAAATGTTCGTTTCAAAAAAACATTTGAAAGATTTCATTCAAAAACTTTTTTAAAGTTAAGGACAACATAAAATTTACTTAATAATTATTTTGATGAAATAAAATTAATTTTTTAAAATAGTTTTGTAAAACATGGACATGGAAGAAAGAATTATTTAAATACATGATAAATAAAATCAGTTTTTATTTTAATCATTTAATTTCTTGTTTCAAGTACCAAATAAGGGAAAATTTTGAAGAAAATATGGATAATCCTTTTATATCTTGTGGATAATAAAATTATTGGATCTTATTAAGGATAAATTATGAGATTCCTTCAATGAAAATAAAATAAATCCAAAAATAATGTGAGATTATAAAATGGATTCTTTCCAAGTTGGTAACATTTTAATTGTAATCCATTAAAAGAATAGGCTTGAATTGAAAAATTAAAATTAATTTATAAATATTTATTCATGTTAATTATATAAAATTTTATGTATATAAACCACAAAAAATTTTATAGGTTCATAATAACAAATATGTCTCAATGGAGTGTAAATTGATATGAAATCCATTACCTCAAGCCTCCCTTTAGTTGAATAGGATTTAAAATATTGTATAATGGTTTTATGAATTTTATTAACATATAATAGAACCATGATCATATTTATAATTTCATATATGATCCTATTATAACTTCTTACCACTCTTTCATTAATAATTTTCCATTATTACCATTGTTTCGGTTATTAACAGCTTTATTTTCTCATGCATGTTTTTTCATAAAAGTTCTGGTACTTGTGTATAAGATATAGATACATTATATCCATAATGATATTAATATTATAAATAGTACATTTATTTATTATATATCTTTTTATTTCTATTATTGAATGTTGGACTTGTAAAATGAATTGCATCGCTTTGTGGAGATGGTAGGTTGTATGTACACACAAGAGAAAATATCATTCCCTTAATTGGTGAAAGGTTAAGGAAGTAGAAAATATATTAATTTTAAATAATGAATATCATATCATATGTATCATATATATTCTTTATTTCTATCATTATTATTATCCATGTGATTCGATGATGGAAACCAAATTACTTCATTTCGTCGGGCGGTAGTATGTCGTACACACGAGTGATGGATTTGTTTCCCATTTGATAGAGAAGGAGAAGGATAAATATTATTCCATAAACAAAATAAAATATTAGTATATAATAGATAAATGTTTTATTATATTGTAATTTTTAAGACATAATTTAAGGTGGTAAAATAAAAAGTGAAAAACATATAGCATAATGAACACAATTACCTTCTCTTAGAAGAACCTCCATTGGATATCTTATTAAGGATCCTAAGTTTGGTTTTTTGGGAACACCAGAACCTCTATTATGTGTCTAAATATTTTTAGTATATATGTTTTCATTTTTTATATATATATGGCTTGATAGGTGTGAATAAGTGAGGATAGGAGGTTCTCATTTATAAGTGGGGGAGGGTATCTTCTTGGAACCCACTTGAATATTTCCTAGAAGAATACAAAATGATAAATTCAATACAAATAAAAATTCTTTAAAATGATCTTATATTATAATTTTGTATAGGATAAGGTTGAAATATTTCTACAGAATAGTATTTTTAAAAGTTTAATTGAAAAAAATACCCTTATATTTTGGTTTAACACCCCCCCAGTAAACCTAATTTAGCCTTAACTAAGGTAATTAATTTTTACTATTTTTACGAGTCATTATAACAAAAAAAAAATTTGAAATTTTAAAATAATATTCATTATTTTATAAAAAATTATCAATCCATTTTACCATATCAAAATCTCACAGTTTGAAAATTTTAATCCAGAATTAAACCTGCAAACGTGTCAAAAATGGTTATCCAAAGGAAAAGTTTTCTCAAGTATAAAAAGTTAGTATATCAAATATCAATATGAAATTTATTAAAATGACCTAAATTTTGTTAATTATAATATTACTGAAATAATTTTACTTTTAAAAAAATGGAAATTTTTAAATTCTTTAAATGAAAATATAATTTTTAATAAAATCGGTATTTTTTACTATTCATTGAAAAAATATTCTTTTTTGTAAATTATCAAAAATTAAATCTAAGATAATTTTTACATAATGATTTTAAAAATTAATTTCATTTTTTCAAATACATTTTCTAAAAGTTAAAAAATAATATTTTTAAATTTTTTGGGTAAAACGCAATGAAACCGCTTTTTAGAATAATACAGCTTTAACATAAAACTTGATTTATTCTTTTCTAATTCCTAGAAAGAATATTTGATGAAAAATAAAACATATAATTGAATATTTAATATTTAATTTTCATTAAATTCATTCACCAAAAGTGATAAGATTAATTTATTAAGATAAAAACAAATTGTGCACATAAAAACATTTTTTCAGAAAATTATTTCTTTTACTTTCAAATGATTTTTATTTTCATTTATAAAAAATTAATAATCGATGAATTTATTTTATATATGTGAAAACCATATACATTTCATAATTTACTCAGTCATATTCATTTCTATCAGTTAATGGATAGGAAATAACAATGTACTATATTACATCTCATTTAGACTCAGGGTTGTATATATTTCAAGCTATCAAAGAGATTAAATTTATTTAAAAATAAATATATTTTAAAGTATTTAGAGGGTTATATAAATATTTTTCATGACATAAACTTATGAGTTACCTGGGATAGACATTTGGGGTTGGTTGAATTTTCTTATAATAACAATTACAAGTTTTCTATCAGAATGGAACCATTTGAATATTTATATAGTCATCCTTCCAACTAACCTATCTATTGGTATGAGGTTAGAGAATAATCCTTGGTGGACCAAGTTTGGTTTAGTAGAAAATAATGAATATCCAATTCATTCGTCATCATTTGGTGATGGCTCAATGATGGTACAAGTCTCATGAAGATCATGATTATTATTTATTAAAAAAATTATTGTTAATCAGGTGTTCTTAAAAGTATCAACTTAGTTTTCTCTCTGACGGCTCAAGAAGAAAGGGAAGCTCACTCATAGGTATTTGGGATCATTTTTTATCGTTAAAATACTAAGAATGTTGGTATATTCCCGGGATTTACAACCATAGTAATCTTTGATCCACAACATCTTCCTTATGTCTCAACTCAAAAAGTATCAGCCATCCTATATCATGTTATGAATTTCTAAGACATCAACATAGAACCTTGTATGTTTATGATTGAGAAAATTATTTTTGTATTTAATAATTAATTAAGGGTTCTACATGGTAATTTTATACCTTTAGTTCAAATTCATTGCTAGCATGGTTCTGATTCTAATGAGACTTTAGAGTGGGAGTCTATAATGAGATAGGAATTCCCTCATATCTTTAGATATCAAAATTCCTCAACATAGCTTTTGGGGGGGTTAAAATAAATATAGTGGGTAGAATTGTAACCTCCAAAAAAAATTCCGGTACTAGTTTGATCATGTTATTATTTTCTTCTTCAATTTCTCATTTTCATCTTATCCTTTTTTGTTTTAGTTTTTTTAGTTTGTAAAAGGGGTTAAGGGTGCATTTTAAGGTTTTGGTTTGGTGTGGCCCAACACCTATATATAATTAAGTAGAATGTTTTCCATAGAATTACTTATAAGGTCCACCATCCAGTTAGTGGTCTTGGAGGTGGCTACATCACTATATTTTAGAAATTATTGAGTCAGTAGGTTAGCCCATAGAAACGGCACCTATACAGTAGACACCAACTAACCAATGGGTCTCTACTACCCCACTGGTGATCTGGGTAGGGGATTCTTCCTATTATCATAAGCCACCAGCCAACTGATGGTCTCTATGGGCTCACAAGTGGAAGATATCTAGGCCAGATAAGTAAGTGTAGTATCACATTCTTAGAAAACTAAAACCACTATTTAAATTCTTAATCCCTCTTCCTTGATTTTAATTTAATACATTTGAACCTAAAGGCTCTTCTTATATATATTTGTCTCTCCCAATGTGAATCTATGGTGGATCAAATTATTGATCGAAGTTGTGAACTTTTTTTTGTACCTATATCACCATTTTGGTCTTGGATCTCCTTATTCCTTTTATCTACCTTTCTTATCTCTATAAATCAGATTTTCCAATGATGGGGAATTTTTTTATCTGTGTTTCTAATAATATTCATTTTATATTCATTTTTTAATTGAGGGTTTCTCTGTGGACCATCTATTATCATTGTACGTTCTTAAGAAATCATTGTGGGAGGTGTTTCCTTTTGATTCATTCATTATAGAACATTAATATTTTGAAATTTATTATTGACAATTATTCATTTATGGTCTTGTATCGATTCCTAATATCCTTGGCTCAACTTGTATTATTGTTTACTCATCATCACTAACATTCCAAGTGTTTCAAGGTAGGTGGTTTCATGATTCTTCTTTATTTAGAAAACCTTTTTGGATTACTCTTTCAATTCAGTTTCTAAAATGGTTGGAAAGCATGATTTTTGGATTTATCTTGGAAATGGTTTCAGAATGGTTTTAAAAGGGAATGATAAATGTTTTGATAAATTGTATTGGTATTGGTAATGTTTTTGAAATGAATTTCTCCCTTTGTGTTCTTAAAATAAATAGTTTCGAAGAATGATTTTTATGGTTTCAAAGATGAAATTCCCATTGAATTATTCTAATATGGTAAACCCAATTGTGATGGATGATATGGTAGGATCCATCCCTAGGGATGAACACTTTTTGACTAGACCTGTTCTTTTAGGGTAATGTGTGAACCAGGTTTCCTAATTTGTGTTAAGGATCTTCTCTTAAGAGTGACTTATTTCCCCTTAGACCTATTCTACTATGGTAATGCACACACCAGGTTTCCAGCTAATCATGATAATGTTACGAGGATCCTCATTGACCAATAATTCTTATACACGTAGTCTTGTTTTCTCTAGTGATTATACATTAAATTCATATTTGAGATATTTAAAAAATGATGTGAAACTGGGATATTATGTTTCTTTGAATTATTTTTGAAAAGGGTTATTCATCAATGTTTTGTATCAAAGTGTGTAGAAATATATCTATTTCCTTGAATTTTTTTACTTGAGGATAATTGGATTATTTGATAATGTCTTCTTATGAAAAACTTGATGGGATTATCACGAATCAACCCAAATAACCCACTAAATAGGTACCTAAATCAATCTTAACATGGATCTAAGGGAATTCTTGATCCCCACTGGTTGGAGACTAGTTCTTGGGAATTGAAAAAACTCAAGTGGGAATGATTTGTCAAGAATAATAACCCAACAAGACAAAGTAGTGGATATGTATAAATAAACAAACATTATTCAAAAAACACTCATTAAGAGTGAAGTTCCATAAATAGACAAATAAAATTCCTAAAATAACACATCAACTCAAGTCACCACATAAAAATTGAATCAACTGTCATTGTTATTGAGTCAAAGTTTAATTATTTATGATTCCTACTAACTACCATTTAGTGGTGAATAGGGTCAAACCCGTTGGGAAGGTGGAACTACCAATTTTCTTCTATTTTTTTTCAAAATGCCCCATTTTTGTCATCAATGGGGAGACTACCTTCATAGTTTTTGTTCATTTTATAATTTTATAAGAAATTTTAAAATTCAGTAACGAGCACACAATTTTTTATGATTTTGATCTAAACAGAGCTATGTCTAAAAATAAACTATGATGAATCACAGTTTAACAGTGCTAAGACAGTGAAGTAATAACTGGAATAAAAAAATCTGGAAAATAACTTAGGAATTCTTAATCTACTGGTTTTAAAGGATAAATTATTCATTTCTCTTAATTGAATCACACCTCGAGAAAATATTGTTGAATCTCCCTCGCCAAGAGGTTCAACACACAGAAGGTTAATTCTTGGTGTTTTCCACTACAGAATTAATTGAACTGCTTAATAAATTAAAATGGGAAGCAACCGAAATTAAATTCACCATAAAATTATGATTCAAATGAATGAAAGCTTTGATAAATGTATTCAATTTAATTTTCTCTGATTTATCTTGAATTTTTTAATTTGAAAATTTGAGGTGTGAACAATTAAGGTATAATCAGAATCAATCTCACCAATTGATTCAAATTTTGAAAATAAAAAGTAATGTAGAAATTTAAATGCTAAACCAGCAGGACTTAGAACTCCTAAGCTAGGAGTTCTAGACAAACATCATATTGATTATGATTATGGAAAACATTTGATTTCAAAATAAGAAGATTGAAAGAAAATAGAGGAAGAAAGAACTCCCTCCAGTTCTTGCTTGCTCTAGCTCCTTCTCCGCGAGAACTCCAAGAAGAGGTACTCCAAGGATCTCCTGTAGCTCTCAGGTTCTTCACGGGTCAATGAATGGTATGTTTTTCTATGATTCTTTGTTTTCACCATTTAACTCTACTGTCAAATGCTACTTGTCACAACCACCTTCCACCGACTTAATCTCGTACGTCACTTTTTCACCACACACATGCACTTTTTCATGTATCACACGTCACTTTAATTTTACCCTTGTAACTAACTTCTCAAATTTCATTGGGATGCACCTAGATGAGTTTTCGGTATCTGTATGAATCTGCATAGTAAAACAAAGCATTAATTTTGACGTTAACATAAAATGTTAATCTTACAACTAAATAATCATTTAATTAGTTAATTTAAGATTAAATGTAATTTAGTTTATAATAATAGTTATTTTTTATAAATGTATTTATTAATATTATTTACATTGAAAATATATTAACTATTTAAGCAATATTATAAAAAGTTATTATAATTAATTAATTTAAGAAGTTAAATTATATTTATGAAATTATATAATTGTTTAGGTTATTAATATAATTTAATTGTTTAGATTATTATTTAATCATTTAGTTTATTTTAACAAATAATTTCATTTATAGTTTATTTCAAAGTATCTTATTTATTTAGTTTATTACTGTAGTTATTATAATTTATAACTATTTGAAATTTGAAATTTTATAATTATTATAAAATTTTATTTTAACTAATATATTTTTCAAGCTTAATTTATAATTAAATTTATTTGAGATAATAAAGTTAATAATAATAATTTTATTATTATTAATAGTTTTAGTTCTATAAATTTAATTTAATTTATTTATTTTTATATTATATTTTATGAATTATTTATAAATTATCATATGTTTGTATATTTATTAATTTTATTTATTTATTTATTATTTCATTTTTTTAATCACCTCCCCCCACCCCCACAATTTCCTTTTCCACTTGCAGCGCAGGGGGTGGTTTCGAGAAGTTTCCCGAAGGAATCCTCCCAGGCGGCGTTGCTCTGCTCTCCTTCGGTCTTCAGCGGCAAAGCTCGGCGGCGAGCTCGGGTTCCTCCTAGCAGCGCGTCAGAGCGGGTCGACCTCCAGTACGGCGGTGTTACAGTCCAGTGCTCATCTGCGGGGGCACAAATTCTTAGTGGTGCAGCCTCCTCAACTCCTCGATGGCGGCGAGATCGACAAAGGAGGGAAAAAATTAATTAATTTAATAAAATAATCTTAAACTAATTTAAGAATTATTAACTCATTAATTAATTAACTTATAACATAGAACTAAAATTAAAAACTAACTTACTAGATTCTACCGAAAGATGGATTAAAAGTTATAAAGCTAAAAAGTTAATTAAGTGAAATTATAACTAAACCTTAAATTAAGTTAAGTAATCATTTAACTGATTAATTAAAAACATAAAACTAAACAAACTTAAAACAAAATTAAATAGAATCAACTAAACTAAATGAGACTAGATTAACACTTAAATTAATAAAAATAAATAATTGATTAAAACATAAAACTGAAGAAAAAAACAGACTAAATGATACACTGACAGATAAATCTGCTGGTATGTGGGTGAAGTGGATTTGCGTCGGTGACATATTGAGTAATCAATAGTGTAAAAATGGAAAAGTCTGAAAATGAGTCACTAACAGTTGTTGACTTAAAATTTTTAACTTCTTAATAAATTTAAAACATTAAGGAAATTAAAGATTTAAAATTAAACTAATTAATTAACTAAATAAATGAGAACTTAAAATAAAAATGAATAATTTTATTAAATTAAAACTTAAATTCTTAACTTATATTAAAACTAATTGAGTTGTTAAACAAAATCATTAATAAATCAAATTTATTTTAATCAATCTAAATTAAAAGATATGATATTAAATCAAAAACTAAGTTAATTAATATGCAAATAAAACGATTAATTGATTAATAATAAAAATTTCATATTAATAAAAATTCAAGCATATTAAGATTACTAAACTAATTATTAAATTATCAAACTAGAAAGATTATTAAGTCTAAATTAATTATTTTAAAGACTAAAATTACAAATTTTGTTATAAAAGTTGATTAATTAATAAATTTAATTACAAAAATACAAAAGTGCTTATATTTAGTAAAAAAATGTAAAATAAGATAATAAATTATTAAATAGTTAATAAAAATGTGCCAAACTATGTCAAATTAAATCCACATCAACCATCAAAGCCATCATCATAATATATCTATGTAACGAGTGGATCACAGACTCCACCAGTCACCACCAACACCCAAGGTCCTGCTAATCAAGAACACATTCTGCCTCTAAGAAGTGCTTTCCCTTTTTATGAACCTAACATAAGAAATTATACAAACACCTAATGACAAAATTAGGGTCTGAGAAACACTAGCCTAGTAGCATCCCAACAAGTATTCCATAAGTAGTCCATATAAAATAGACCAAATATTTTTAATTTAAAATAAAACATCGCATGGTAATCTTTTCATATTTCATATCAAAAAATACTTTTCAAATTAATTCAATAGAGAATATAAAATAAGTAAAAAGGAGAAATTATATCCAAATAGGTACAAATAATAATATATATTAATACCGGCAGGAATAATCAATTATATCAAACACTGAAATTTATAAATCATTTAAAATCATACAATCATGGTCAATACTCCTGGGGTTAAGTTAATGCAAGGATTATCACACATCTTGGTGAAATACAGATCTATGTGTGAAAAATTCATAGATATAAGCCTATAAGTAATAGTATAATACCCCAAAGAATAAACTCTCTTCCCTCAACATAGTTCAGTCCGCACTCTCATCATCAATATTTTTTGGGTAGATCTAAAACATTCTTAGTGTGTGTTCTTCCCACCTAACTACCCATTCTCCCTTATGATGCAAGGAAATCAAACATAAAAGGTTATATATTTTATTTCAATCATTATCAAATAATTTCAATCAATCGTTTCAAATCGACCCCAAGTTCAAGTTTTAAAACATGCCATTTAATTTAAATATCAACATTAGTTTTTTCATCAAAAACTCATTCCTTTAAAAAGAATTCTTTTCATTTAAAATCATAAATCATTCTATGCCATATTATCTCATGAAATCATCATCAAAGTTTTTTATCAAATCATTCATTCAATTTAATCCATCTTTCTAAAATCATAACTTTATTTAAAAATCTATAATCAAAGTGGTTCAACACACCAATAAAATTTTGAAAACATATTCCAAGGATTCCAATTCATGCATCAAAAACCATTTCGAAATAATCTTCAAATGAATCAAGAAATAATAATATAAATTGATTGGAATTTCATTATGTAACCACATACCTCAGTCAAATTATCTCAAATCACCAACAGAGGTTCTCAATCAGAGATTCAAAAGGGATAAAATAAATGAAGGAAGAATCCATGAATTGAAAATCATAAATCATGCTTTGGATCCATCAATGATATAAGAATCCAACACACATGAATAATGGGATTGATTAGGAAAGTAGAATTCTAGATCAAATTGAGATTACATGTAATCAAAGAGAATCAATGCATCAAGTGGAACTTTGATTTGTGAAGAAACACGGTTTGAAGAGCCAAAACATCCCCTAGGGAGTATCTAAAATCTAAAGGGTCAAATTAGATTCAAGGAACAAGATTAAATAATTACAATATAGATTAGGATAAACAAACGTACGATACTACCCTACTGTTTCTCTCCCAAAATGGCATCGCCAGCAGGTCTGTGGTTCTAGACTGATTACCATAGTGCCTAAGAATACCACAAGTTGGATGTTAGGGATATAAAGAATTAATGCACCATTTTTCATCATACCAGTGATTCAGTGGAATCCAATGGCTACTTGATGGTATTTATATAGTAAATCCCTACTCTTATCCTTCTACCAGCTGGCCGATGGCCCTCCTTAATGAGCCGGTGGACCTCCTGTAGCCATTTTGGATACATACCCATGTCCACCCATGCACTTAAAATCCCAAAAGCCTCTTGTAACCTCAAACCAGATATAAAACACACACATGACTCCTCAAAAGGATCAAAAAATCCAAAAGTACCATTAATTAATGGGTACATCCAAATATCAACATGAAAAAAAATATCCAAAGTAAACCATTAATTTTACATGAAATATTATGTCAGTATTTTATAACTCTCCCCAAAATAAATACTTTATCCCCCTAGAAATTAGGTTAGTAAGATTGATTCATAAAAATATATGATCGTTTCTCCTTCATCAATGCCTCATGATCCCAAATCTCATGAGAATATGGACAATGTTTCCTCATAACCTATTCCTGATTTATGGACTATCCATGATGAACCTTCATTTAAGAATCAATAATATGAATAGAATGCTTAGTCATAGACATGTCAGGATCTATATCAAGGTCCTCCGAATTCAAAAAATGATAAGGTTCTGAAATATATTTTATGAGCAATGAAACATGAAAAAAACATAATGGATAAATGTCATTAGAGGTGGAAAATTTAAATGGATAGACACCTTCCCAATCCTCTAAACAACCTCAAATGACTTTATATATCTCGATGTTAACTTCCCCTATTTACAAAATCATAGATCACCTAACTTAGGTGAGACTCTCAAAAACACCTAGTATCCAACCGAGAAATCCAAAGGATGAAAATTATGGTCAATATAATAATATATCATCTCTATGTCATCACTATCCTATATAAAATCATCTGAATTTTAATCAGCATATTTTGGACCAAATTGGGTCCCACAAGGTAAACTTCACCAATATCTATCCAACAAAGTGGATATTTAAAAGATTGATAATAAAACAGCTAAATGGATGCTACTTTAATTAATTACAGGTAATTATTATTATAGGATAACTCAACCAACCCAAAATAAAAATACCAAGATCTTATAATGTTAATAATGAGAGTAGTAATATTTTCCATTAGAATTATTATAACCCATTATGTCTAATTAATTGTCTAAGGATCGTACATCTTGCTCAAATTTACTTGGGATCTAATTTCCTCCTAGAGGCCTCTCCAAAAATGATATGTAAACATGGGATCCCTATATGAAAAAATAGAAGACTGAATTCCATGCAATATAAAAACATCATGTAAATACATATTTCTTAGGTCCTCAACTTTTTGGGTATAATGAATGGGAATAAAGTGATCTGATTTGTTCAATCATTCAATTACTACCCAAATCACATTCATTCCTCGATGATTTCATGGGTACCCAAAAAAATATTCCATAAATATCTTTTCTGGGTTCTATGTTGAGACAAAAGAGGTTAAAGAAAACCTAATGGGTTTTTATTCTCATCATTGATCTGCTACCAATTATAAAAATGGGAAACAAAAAAATAAAATTTCTTGTTTCATACCTAACCACATTAATTGATGGCTCTTATCACATAACATATTTATCATTCCTGGGTTATCCTCTTGCTGGTAATGATGAAAATTCCCCATAATTTCCATTCTCATAGGTGACGAGATGAGAAAATGATTCATGCATCAATGTATACACCCTTAAAGATATAGACAATTCACCAATGGTATCACCACCATATAAATAATTCATAATGCCTTTGAAATCATCATCAAGATGATACATTTGAAGTATCGCCTCAAGAAAAGATGATTTCAGCTAAACTCTATCCAAAATAACCTTGGTCTCGTCCTCCCAGACTCCCAAATGCATGTGTGAAAAGAGAACCATAAGATATTACACCTCTAAACATTCTTTCCTGGCATGGTATGGTAGTTTCCTAATGAAACAATCAGTAAAAATGATCTAGTATCTAAGTGTGTAGGAAAATTCAAATTCAAAAGCATATAGGTACTCTACCCAGTGAATCTGCTGAAGATTTAAATATTTCTTCGAGAAGATATAACTCAATATTTTGTGATATGAGTAAATAGTAAACCTTTCTATGAAAAGGAGTGTCTCCAAATTTTAAGACTGTGCATCACCACTATGAGTTCAGGATCATGTGTGGGATAATTATTCTCATAATGATGAAGCTTATGAGAAACATAAACCACAACATGATAACCCTACACGATAAAACAACCCAAACCCAAACCCAGAACATCACAAAGGACCACATAGCCCTACCCATCCTCTAGAGAAGTCAATGTTGGATTTTAATTCAAATAGCGCTTCAACTCATCAATGGAGGTCTAATATTTAAAATCCCAAATACACTTTACTCCCTTATAAGTAAGAGAAGTCATATTAGAATCCAACTTAGAGAAGTATCTTATGAATTGGTGGTAATACCTCATAATGCACAAGAAGCTCTGAATCTAAAAGACATTTTGTTGTTCATCCCAAGACATAAAATTTTCACCTTTTTATAATTAACTAAGATACCATGTTATAAGATCTCATTCCCTAATAACTTCACCTCTAGATTATAGAATGTGAACTTTGATATTATGGCATAAAGTTTGTGATTCATCAAGATGTCTATAACTATTCTCAAATGGTGCACATGATCCTCCGCTATTTAAGATTAAACCAAGTTGTCATCTATGAATACCATAAAGAAATAATATAGGTGCTGGTGTAAAATCAAGTTCATAAATTCTATAAAATTTTTAGGAGAATCTGTTAGACCAAATAGAATAAAGATATACTCATAGGGACTACACCTACTTTAGAAAGTGGCCTTAGGGATATCATATTCCTTGATCCTAAGCTAGTGTTAACCAGAAAAAAGATTAGTATTAGAGGAACACTTCACCCCTTTCAACTAGTCAAAAAATTGATACATTTTCTTGATCGTATCCCAATTGATCTTTTGATATTCAACTCACAAGTGAAGGGTTCCATCAACCTTCTTTACAAAAGCATTGGTGTTTCCCAAGGGGACATCTTGGGTCAAATGAATCCTTCAGAAATAAAGTAATCTAAATGATCCTTTAACTACTTCATTTCAAAAAGTTCCATATGGTAAGAGGGTATGGATATTGGCTAAATACATTTTACTAAGTATATAGAAAACTCAACTTCCCTCTCCCATGGTAAAATGGAAATGTCCAATGGAAAAACATTTGGAAACTCAGCTAAAATTGGGGGAAGACTACAACAAAAAGATTCCTAATTTATTTCAAAAGTATATATGGATATCATCATACCTAGATTTAGAAGAGAAGGACTAGATTTGTGATACGTTGTGTCCCATTATCCCTGAAAACGATTGCATGCCCCATCATGGGTAGTAAAAGAGACTCATTAAAGATAAAAGTATATTCAAGATTTATGAATAATCAGCCAGTCCATCTCAAGAATGATATCCATAGATTTCATATTAATAATGAAAATATTCCAAATGGGATCAATTTTTTATAAAGAGAAAACACAATATGGTAATCTGAGACCCTACTATTTCTTCATCCTTAGAGGCATTGAAATCTCAATCACATCAGGCATAAAATCCATAGGAGCATTAAACAAGTTCATAATTTGGTTTGATATGAAATAATGAGAGGCACCAGTATCAAATAAATTATCCACTAAATATGGATATATAGTAATGGAACCTATCAATGTAATAGAACTCACTTTTCACCACCACTAGAGAGACATACACTATATGAAGATACTATATTTATGATTCCTATGGCTGTAAACACACTTCTTAAATCATAAGATTGTTCCACAGATCCTCTTGATAATTATGAAACCGTATAACTATATAGAGTAGTAGAAACATAAAAAAATTATAAGTGACTTGAGAATCCACAATAGATGCAGATATCTAGTGCTACTATGCATAAATGCTTAGAGTGGCCAACTTCTCCACATTGTAAACAAGTTGGTGTCTCTTTACCATATACTACATATGGTTTGTATAAAATCTAAATTATAGGAACACAACCACCTTTTCCACCATGGGATTCATTATACTTCCTTTTACCTTTAAATAAACTACTAAATCTACCGATGTAAGTAGGAGGATCACCCGCCAACCCTTACTTATCTTCCACATCAATTTCAACCATTAAATACTTATTCATAATATCATCATATGAGGTAAGCATCAACATAAATACACGAGATCAACTATATAATAAAATATCCATCTGAAAACTTCATGAATTTAGTTTCTCATTGATATAACCTTAGGTGAAAACTGAATAGGATCAATAAAATGATTAGAATACCTAGTCACTGTCAAATAACCATGATGAAGGTGGAGAAACACTATAGACTTAGAAAATACTATTGATTATGGAGAGATATTTTCACACCAAAAGTTTTATTTTTAGGTATTTTTCATTTATTTTTGTTTTGTCTTTTATCTGATAGATTTTTTTGGTGTTTTACAAGAAAAATAGTTGTTTTAGAGGGATAAAGGGTGGCATATAGTTGGAGCATAGTTCATAGAAACCGTACACCAGGCCCCTAATAATCATGTGGACTTAACAGTGAAATTATAAATCCCACATTTCTAGTTTCATGACAATGTGACCTTCTATAGCTAGCCATGTGGACCCCCCCCTCCCCACACCATTTTTAATATAGGTTACAGTAAGGTTGTTGCATGGTCTGGAAGACTGTCAATCTAAACCATGTGGCCTACCTATTCTTTTAAAAAAATTAGTTTTCTAACAAAATTAATCATTGTATTTAACCTTTTACACACATTTTATTCCCCCATTCAACCCCCACATCCATATGATCTTTTCCCACTCTCATCCTCTTCCTTTTGGATTCATTATTGTGTGGATTTGATCTTGGATATTCAAGGAAACCTCAAGTTAGTCCCTCTCTGACTTCTCATATTGTATCTCCATCCCCTCTTATTGGGTCTCCTTCTCTCTGGTTTTTCCCTATTATTGGTAAAATATGAAATCTTGGCCTTGGATCTCGATTTTTATGGTGTATTATTTCTTTTGTATGATATCTTCTTGCATTAGATTTCATTTTTCACTAGGTTAGTGGTGATTTCAATAATAAATATAGGTGGTTCCATGTTACAGTATTATTTTATGAGTTAAATATTCAACCCTTTATTTCAAATTGTTTACTAAAATGATTGTGTCTGTAAAAATGGTTTGTTTTCAAAGGTTATGGTGGGTGTGAAACTCTTGAAATGGGTTACCCCTTTGGTAATAGTTGGAAATGGTCTATTGAGGCATTTAATTATTTTTTATGACGAAAAGTTAATGGTTTGGAATGATTTTCTAAATGGAAAGATTAACATGGGAAGCTTGGGTACCTAAGAAGGATGACTAAGGAATAGTATGTTGGGAAATACGATGGGTTTCGACCTGGTCTTACCAGTAAGATTGAGCTACAACACTAACTAAATGATATGATGATAGTTCTATGGGTATAACTAGAACATTGGTGAAAACCTCTCTAAAGGATCATGAAATAGGGGAGTTATTATAATGAATGATCACCAGTGGTAAGAGGATCCTATTACCCCAATAAAACTAGATACTTAGGGTATTCCCAAGGTGTTATTTTTGTGTTACATACATTTATTTTTCTTTACTGTTCATATTTCCATAAAAAAAATCATGTTTTAAAAAATAAATAGTTTACTTCCTTTGAAAAATGGAATTTTTTTGTCCTAAAATTGATATTCATGGAAAAAATATTGGGATCCTACTAGGAAAGTGATCTCACTCACTACATATACCCAATGGGTATATGTAGATCTTTTTTCATTTGATTAAAATAAAGGCAAGTCCTTATTTGGGAGTGGTAGTGGATACTCTAGTTAATGGTGTCTTCTTCTAGAAGGTGTTGATGATGGTGACATGGTGGGTGTTATATCTCAGTCCATTTGGAGTTTTTTATTCTTTTTCTTGGTTCCCTCCCCCTTTGGACCTTTCTTTTTGGGTAGAAATCTATATTTCTAATCTTTTCACATGTACATGTCTCTTTTGTAGATCCTTTTTATGGATATTGGTCATGATGTTTATGTACATGTTGTGTTCTTGATGGTTATATAGGTTTTTTCTTATATGTGTCCAAATTTTTGTGTATTGTTTATGGGAAAATCATTAACAAGGATTTATTTGATACCCATGCACTAGTTTCCAGCCTATGGGGATTGGGAACACCCAATGATCTATGTAAAAGATTAGGTAGGATATATATATGGATGAGATCCCAAAATAGTTCATGACAATGTGGTATCAAATTTGGTTCTTCCCATTATTGGATATTTTTATTTATGAACTTTTGGATAGATATGTGCAAGGATTGTAGAGGCTTTATGATTCTAGCTATGAGTGGGGTGTCTAGCCAACACACTTCACGATAGGCCTTCAGATACCATTGGATTTTAGGGATTTGGTTTCAATACACCGTTTGGTGTAATGAACGGGCTATTAAATCCCCATGCAAACCAAGTTTGGGTGGTGTGGTTTGAGTAGTGGAATGGATTATTGTGGTTCTATAATGAATTATGTGGGTGTTTTATCAATTTTTTTAATGGTTCTATATGGGTTTTTTTATTAATGGTTTCATTATTTAGTTTTTGGACATGTGTAGAATTATTCCTCCCTTGATACCTAATCTACAACCATAGGAGGAGGCCTGAAAAAGTTACACCTCACCATGTGATCAAATATTAGTTAAGGTAGTGGTTCTAGTAATTTTATCCATGAATGAAGGAGTAGAATCTAGTCCTTCTCAGGATAAGGAAGTTGAACTGGGTATAGGAAGGGATCAAGCTTGGGAGTTTCTTATGCATAAAACCTATTCATTTCTAGGATGAATGGATCCCCTCGATAAAGAATACCAAGTGGATATAGTTGAAAGGACATTTTAATTCCTTATAAATATTGATCCTTTTATATTGATGTGTGTTGTGCTTTTGTTGGAAGGTCCCAGCCACAGGTGGTTGGAGTCATTTTTTCATGTAGGGTAGAATGAGCAGTTGGGACAGAAGGAATTCAAGGTCATCTTCAATGATCCATACTTCCCTAATAAATTGGCCTTTTCTAAGACCTAAGAATTCATATACCTCTATCATGGATAATGTTTATTGTTTGAATATACCAATTTCTTTATGGAGCTACTCTTATTTTCTCCAAAGGTAGTCTCCAATGAAAGGTTGAAATCTCAGAATATTGAAATGGGTTTGTGGCCAAAAATTTAATCTCAAGTATTCTTGTTCAAGTTTAAAACCTATTTTCAGGTGGTTAACCAAATCTGATAGTAAAGATCGACTATTCCATTATGTCATTTTTTTGGGATGCTTCTAACACCAAGCCAGACTGCAGTTGGATTGACTAAAAAGAATAGGAATCTTGAGGAGTAGGGAAAGAAGCATTGTAGTAGTTCTTGATATCCTCCTTGACCACTCATGTAAGCTATTTTGGGAGGTATGTCTATTTTTTCTATTAGTGTGTAAAATATAGGCATGTAAGGTCATCATGTAAGGCTCCATATATTTTCTGACATTAGTGTCACTACATGGGCCAGATGAAATGGTTTTTTAGAATTTCTTTCCCATCTCAAAGAAATGCAAGATATATAGTTCACAATGGAACTATATCTCCATCATATGCATCCAGGTCTATGGGGTTTCATTTTGGTTGATGTGGTGGAAAGGTTAGATCTTCATGTGGAAATATTCAGCTTAAGTTATAGCCACTGGTCTATAGTCTACCATAGGTATAGATAGAGATAAATTACTTGCGTGTTATAGATCAGGAACTAGTGGAGTCAGATTTTGGTCCTGTGAATATTCAAGGTACATTTTTTACTGAATTGTCTATATTAATTTGTTTGTTCAATGCATGTGCTTCTAATTTGTTTATTTCTTCTTGCCTTGTGAAACTATTGAAACTTCTAACTGATTGAAGGTTTCGAGTGAAACAGAATTGCATGATGGGCAATATGATAAATAAAATTTCTTTTAATTTCAATTTCTTGGAACCTCAATAGAGGATCTTGCAAATAAAGTTTATAAATAATTTATTTAGATTAGAAGAAATAAATTTCCTCATCTTAGGTTTATTTATTTTTAGTTTATTTTGATCCTATGTAAAGACACTTTCAAATTTCCTTTATTTTTATTGTGATAATCCAAGGGTAGAACCCATATATCGGTCATCCACATGTGCTACTAAGGATCTTCGAACAATTTTACTTGATAACTGGGTCCTTGTGTAGAAAATAGAATGTATTGTTATGCTCATTCTTGATCACTCATTATTTTTTTGTGAGTAAATATCTCTTATGTTCCCATTCTTGTAAGGGAGATATATAGAGGAGTGTTTCCCTCGGAATTCGGGGATGACCTCCTGGATGGGAGATTCAAACGTTTTGATCAGTCTCTAATGGGTTTGTTCATAGAACCGGAAACATCCAATGATTCCACATCCATTTGGACCTACTTTCCAAAGGTATGCGCTCATTAGCTTGTGGACTGATGAGGCTTAGGAATTTGCATTGGTCGAGAGGATGGGAGGTTGGACTCATCACACCTTTTTGAGGGGAATTATTGTCTATTCCAAGACTCTCTTTATAGATTTAAGTTATGTTCGTGAATCCTTATTACATTACCAAGTAAAAAATGATATTTTTCTTCAGTTTTGACAATCAATGATTAAATATGTAAGAAATTTAGAGAATCTTTTATATGTATTCGAGGTTCTTCATTAATAGAGAATCATCTATATCTATTTAGAGATTCTTGGTCAATGGTAACCTTAAAAACATTTATATAAAAGTCTCTTGGTCATTATGATGACCAGACTGGTTTTAAAGCCACTCAGTGGGGCACTTGAAGTTTATTGTCATTCAGAAGGACATAAATTATCTCAGAGTTGGGATCGAACCCGTAGATGGGCTACCTACGTATCCTTTGATTTGGAAAAGGAATCAGAACCCACGTAGTTCGAATGAAAGAGTATGATGTTTATGATTGATGGCTCAATGCAGGATGTCATAATTACTTTTACCCTCTAAGCTCACGTGAGTCATGCTCGGTGTGAGAAACAAGAGGTATTGGTAATAAAATAGACAATTGATCCATGAAAGATGTAATCATAAGAAATGGTTTGGGGATTATGTATGTATGACTGCCCAGAGGATTTAATTTAGGGAGAAAATCCAGGAACAGGGTCCATAAAGGTATATGTGCTTCATGGAGATTTGAATACTCTAACTTGGGACTTATTCCTGAAAAGGAAACCCAATTTTAGGACCGGGACTTATTCCTGAAAAGGAGACCCAGGTTAGGGGACTTGGGGCTTACTCCTAAAAAAAGGAAGCCCAAAATTATGACTGGGACTTATTCCTGAAAAGGAGACCCAGGTTAAGGATTAAGGTTTGGGGCTTACTCCTGAAAAGGATGCCCATATTTGAGACTGGGGCTTACTTCTGAAAAGGAATCCCAAATTAGAGGATCTGGGGCTTACTCCTAAGAAGGATGCCCAAACATTTAAGGGACTTGGGGCTTACTCCTAAAGAGGATGCCCATATTAGAGGACTTATGACTGGGGATTATTCCTGAAAAGGAGACCCAGGTTAAGGATTCTCTCATCTTAAAGGATGAGGTTGAATGAATGAACTCTCCATATTTAGTGACATAAAGATATTTAAATCACTAGGTTTTGAGAGATATTCCACCAAATTCCTTTCAGATAAGGAAGTCAAATCAAGAAATCATGCCATAAATGGATTTGAAGAGTATCTTGAAGACTGAATCTTGAAAAGGAAAGGTGTAATGGCTTAAGAGGGGTGAAATGGGCAAGAAAGGCACCCAAAAAGGAAGGGGTGCGCAAGTCTTTGAAGGCGCGCAAGTATTGCGGGGGCGCGCAAGTATTGGTCGCGCAGGTATACCTGCGTGACATGGTGGGTACTTGCGCGATATTCAACCTGTAACACCCGAGACTTTTATGTTATATAAATCATCAAAGGAATCTTTTTCTACACAACACTTGCTTGGCTTGCTTTACACGCAATCACGACCTTCCTCGATAGCTTGCGTCGTACGTAATATCGAGTTTCACTAAACAACAATATGCTATTAAAACTAGCCGTTATGAATAGTAATAACCACTTTTTGAAATTTTATAAATTTTATTTTTCAAAATGGACTTCATTTTTGGACTCAAAATATCGAAATTAGCCTAGGGTGAAATTTTGGTATTTTTCTGAAAACTTTCAATTTTTGATGAATAGTGAAACCACTAAGTGGTAGGTTAAAAAACTGAATTTTGCATAAAACTTAATTTTACCGCTTCTGTGAATGGAATTTCAAAAATCCGACAGACACGGTTGACATCAGTAAGTAAAATGTGGTTCAATGAGATAAAAATAATTTTTTGGTGAATAGTAACTTTTTACTTTTTTTTACCGCGGTTAATAGTAAATAGGGTAACTAAGGAAAAATATGATATTAATATTACCCTAACACATGTCCTAATTCTATTGGACAAGTTTAATTCGACCAAAAACAAACTTAGGAATAAAATATGACCATTTAGGCCCACTTGGATTAGATTAGGACATTTATTATTAATTTATTTAAAGAAGGGTTAAAATAGTTAAAATCAAAGTTTAATAAGTAAATCATTTTTAATATGGGGTTATACATAAGATAAATTCGACTATAAATATTCATTAGAAAGCTAAAAAGATTTCCTACATAATGGTATTTTATTTATAATTTTTATATATTAAATAATTTAATTTAATTATGGCACAACGATGATGCAGTAATTATCTTATTAATGAAATATTGACATAATTGATGTTATAAACACCAAAATAAATGTAATTTGAGACTTTTTATGAATTCCACTAATTTTCTAGGTTACTATGATATATTAGTGTTGATTTAATCAACTTGGTTTGAAAATATAATTCTGTTATGACTTTCACAAAAATCATATATCAAATAGTGTCAAAATTGACACAAAATAGTTTTTAAATCACATATTATATTATTAATTGTTATTTTATTCCTAAAAATATAAGGTTCGTCAAAATGACTTAGATAAGGATATATATATTAATAATAAACAATTTGGGGTTCGTTTGGCATGTTATAGTAAGTTTATTAACCATATAGTGAAACAAAACAAAAAGACATGGTAAAAGTTAAATTATTTAACTTAGAGTTAAATCTAATTGATAAGGTTAAAATAATACCCTAAACTTGTCTAAATTCTATTGGTTGATAGGATTTCGACCCTTCCCCACTTTAGCTTCGAAATAAGACCCTTTGGAACCATTATAAACCGATTTTGACTTTAATATAAAATAATATTTTGAGATATTCCTAAGGTGCCCCTCTCCTCCCTTATAAAAGGGCACCTCCTCCCCCTCCTCCTCACACCAAATTGAGCACTCAAGCTCGGCCAACCCCTGCCATTTCCCCCTATCCACTTCCCTAGAATAGTCCTAGAGGTCCTGGTCTTCTCCAAAGACCACTCTTAGTTCCCTAAGTGGAGGATTCAAAGAGGCGTTCCAAAGAAGAGGTAATATCCATTACCGATCTTTTCAATTTCTTTCGTCTTCAACTTCTTCTTCTTTAGTTGTTTCATTACAAAGTAATAACATCAGTATTACTTACATACTGATATGTTATTATAAATATGAAACAACCCTAATTCACCTTCTATCCATCCTACGGAAAAATGAAATCACCGCGCGTGCGTACGTACGGAATACCGTCTCCACGCCGTGGTGTAATCTATTTTCCACCATCACCTTACAAGGATGGGTATAATGGTGTAATGAGTAACTATATATGATTATTATGAAGTAATATTGATACTGAAATAATATATATATATATACTCCAATACAATTCCACGATCATAGGAACGATATCATCACTCGTGCGTACGTACGGAATACCGTCTCCACGATGTGATGCGACTCGTTCTACATGATCTTCACTTCATAATGATTATATAAATGAATTGAATGAATGAATATGGTATATAATACACTAATACCATTCTGGAAATGAATTATCTATAACCTAAAGATAAGAATAAGAATTTATTCGACAAAACACGCATAAGAACAAAAAGTTATAAAGACCCAAGTAACAAGTAACAATGAAATATTACTAACAAGAAGCTAAGAATATGACCATATATGATATCATATCAATATGTATGATTCTGGAATAAGTCAATAACATTATTTAAACCATTATACAGGAGCTTCGGACACGTACAAAGCAAATCGGACCTAAGGTAAGGGAAAATACCACAATCTCATTTTTATCCGAGATTGTTTATTCGTAAGTATTTACTGGGGTGTATTTCATCATCCACATCCATGTTCCCTCAATATGTAATATTGTTTCCATCCACTTACAATAGTTTAAATCCAATTTTACCCTTAGGTGAGTTTTTAGTAAAGAATATGAAAGGAATCTTTTGTTTTTTTTCGTACGAGGTACTTTTTGACTTTTCCGACAAAAGTACGAAGAATGTTTTTTTTAAATTATACGGCATGAATGGATTTTTAAAACATTATTTCCAAGAAGCTTCCTTTACAAGTATTCAAGTTTATTTTTAATCAACTTATTTTATTTTAAAATTGTATGACATGTTAAGAAAGGAAAAGTGTTTTTGAAGTAGAAAGGATATTTTCCTCAAGAATGAAGTTCAAGTATTTTATCAAAATTATTTTCCATCTAAGATAATAAAAGGGTTCTGTTTTTACCCCTATTATTACATGGATTTGATTATATTGTGATGGAAACATTTTTATGAATTCCTTTATCTTATATGAATTGTTTTATGATGTCATGTTGTTTAAGAATCCCATTTTTATTACATGGGTTATGCGATGATGTATGATTTATGATTATGTGGCACACATAAGAAAGGATTCATTATAAGATGGGTGGGACCTATATCTCCCTCCAATGCATTGGGTAAAGATTTTATATCTCATTAGATAGACATGGCTGGAACGGAAGGTTATTTCGGTTCAGTGATACAGGACTGAAACGAGGAGTGAACTCGGTTCAGAAAGGGACTTTGTCCACTAAGATAGTCTTGGCAATGAGTCATGACTAACAAGAAATGATTTTCCATGATTATGTGTGCATGCCACAAAGTTTCAAGTTTTACGTTATGATTATGGGGATCTCATTTTCACTTCTATGATTTATTCCATGTTAATATATTATGATCTCTTTTGCAGGTTATGATTTTCAAAAAGATATGATATGATTTTTATTTCCTTTAATTGCCCTTGCTGAGCATTTGAGCTCACCCTTTTATGTTTTCTTTTCCCCAGGTCAGGAAGATGGATATTAAGTAGAATATGCTAAAAGGGACCCTAGATATGATGAAATAAAAGGGAGACACTGTAGAAGATTTATGAACCAGTTGTTTATGTTTCCCAGTTTCTAAAGACACTATACCTATACGGTCCTTTGTGGTTTTGTCATATGTTGTAATAAGTGTGCTTCAATTTTGAAGTATTAACAATGTATGTAAAGTATGGGTCGTTATACAACCAAAATTGAAATACTTGAGAGACTCTTTATTAAACCCTTTAGAATGCTCTTGAGGTTCTTCTAGAAAAGGGACGTGCAAGTTCTATCGAAGGAGTAAGGCGAAGCGCAAGTGTGACCACTTCCCTTAAGGGCTGGCCACTCAGGCACGCAAGTGTTGATGAGTTTCAACACTCAGTCCTTCCTCCCTCTCTTTATATCTTCCGTTATAGGTAAGAAATTACCTTAAAAGTGTTCCGGAAGCTTTGAGAAGAGACTTGGGCGTTGGGAGCTTCAATTCGAGTTTCTGGAAAAAAAATCCTCTCGAATGGGGGGCCCACAGGGTCTATTTATAGGTAGGAGAAGACCCCAGGTGGTTACCGGGAGGTTATCAACTGAGTCGCGCAAGTCACTTGCGCGACCATAAGGGCGTCGCGCAAGTGGACCTGCGCGACAGTGATAGAACTTGCGCGGTGCAGTTGCTTTTGATCCTTTGTTCATGCCTTTGTCGATTTTTGATATTTTCTTCAAAGGTTGAATCACTTTGAGCTCAGATATTCCCCTTTTCCGATTTTTAGATTCTGTGACGAAAGCAGCGTCAACAAAAGTCCCCCCTCAGAGTTGGATCCAGAGAGAAATGAGGAATTGACTCTGAGGAAATCGAATACATCCAAAGGAAAAGGGGGCGCACAAGTCTTCAGGGCACAGATGGTGGCGCGCAAGTGCGCATCGCACAGGGGAACGACCCTCGGTCGTGCATGGTCCAGCGCACAGGGTCCCGACCGCGTCTATAAATAGAGGGCCTCACTTCCGTACAAGCATCCGGATTTCTGGACTTCATACCTTCGAGCTCTCGCCGCACAGGTCACCTTAGCCGCACAGGTTGCTCTGTTTTCCAGTGTTTTCCTTGATGTCGCGCTACTGTAAAGGCATTTGTACTTGCACGGTTTATACTTGCGCGTCAAAAACTAGCGCGACACACGAATACTTGCGCGCCATTTTTTAGACTTGCGTGCCTTAATGCCTTAGCCATTTTTTTCGAAATCTTTCAAAAAATTTATGAAAAATAAACCCATTTAAGAGTTTAATTTATTCAACTTTTGGGCAGATTCAATGGCTACTAATGGAATTAAAATGTCTGATGAGATGGATAGCAAGCGGATTGATGACATGATGAACATCATTGGCCATGATTACTATGATATCTGCAACAACACTCTCTCAGATTTGGCTAAGCACTTGAAGAAATATCATCTTAATTTCCCAAAGATCATCTACCTGCCTCTATATGGTCATGGTCACCTGCAAGGAGTCAATGTTCCAGATGCAAAGAACTATACACCTGAAATGCAGCTGCGCTGCTACTCCTTCATTTCGGTTATGCTGTGCATTAAGAGCAACAACAATGGTGTGAACTTTCAAATTCTTCCTCCATGTCATTTCCTTGCAGATATGAAAATGGAAAACACATGGGCTGAAATGTTTTCCACTACCGATTGGTGGAGAGAAGATAAACATGGTATTAGAGCAATATCTGAAAAGAGTACTCTCTCCAAATGGATCTTTACTTCCAATGATCCATTCTCAAATCCATGTATCCATCTTCCAAGCCTCTTGGACAGAAACAGAGTCACTGTTTGATCAGCAGAAAATTTTCTCAAACCGCACTCAAGAACATACTTTTACAATTGTTCCAAGAAGAGATGGTATCACTGTATCTCTTATTTTATCCAGTTGAATGAATGAATTCCAGGTGGTTGCTGAAGAAGCTCGGGATGCCGTAAATCAAATGAAGTGTTATGTTGAAAGCCTCTTGTAATTCTTGAAAAAGAGAAGAGACTCCAGTCTGTGGATGTCCTTCTAACTCTTGTGCATCAATGAAAAACACTTTCACTTTCACTTATTTGTACCTTCATTCTCTCACTACCTGCTTTAAATTTACTTAATCCAATGGGCTTAGTAAGCATAGTTTGATTTTTACTAGGATTATTAAAAATAACCCTACAAACTTTGAACCTTTTAATTGCTCAATATTACCTAAATCATACAAAAAATGTATATTTAGTGAGATGGAACTTGACTTTTATTTAGAGTTCCTTTGTCTTTTGTGGGTAGTTTAAAGTCATGCATTCCGGACATAAAGGGACTAATGTTTAAGGTCGAAATAGCTTTGACCAAAATGGATTAAAATTGATTCAATTCCTTGACAATTTATCTGAAAACATATTACCATACTCAAGTATGAGGGATGAATATGTAAGCTATGAATTAAGAAT
Source organism: Viscum album (assembly GCA_963277665.1). Classification (NCBI taxonomy): domain Eukaryota; kingdom Viridiplantae; phylum Streptophyta; class Magnoliopsida; order Santalales; family Viscaceae; genus Viscum; species Viscum album. The sequence continues at coordinate 668,358,136 of OY728141.1, forward strand.
ATTTGAATCTGAGGAATGATATGAAAAAGAGCTAAAAGGCATTAGAAGAAGTAGTTTCCAATAATAAAGTTACCATTATTTAACAAACCCGTTAGGGGGTTGAATTATGCAGGGCCACCTAAGGGCATTGGCTGCATAGTTAAATAAAATAGTATCTTTTGGCTAACAAGTCTGTTATGTAGACTATTTATGCAAGGCCACCTATGGGCACGTGCTTCATAGTCAGGCAAAAAGAACTCTCAGAAATTTACTTTCCTAGTGCTAAAAGCCAGTGAAAGTTTATGGAGATTCAAATTTTCTAAAGTATAGAGTTTTTTGTATGGAAAGAGGTACTTGAATATGGAGAAGATATTTCCAAACAAGAATATCGAATAATTGAATAAATATCACTCCTACGAAGGTCTGACCCAAACGTAGGGAAAGAGAATATGGAGAGTATAAACCATAGACTTGAATACTTTCAGATCATGAAAAAGGACATGGGACAAATATGTTAAGGATTGCTATTTTTTGCAGATCCCTACATACCGTCATTTAAGACAAATAAGGACAAAAGAGGTATTCTTCCCAAGAATGAAGTTACTATTATCCAACAAACCCGTTAGGGGGTTGAATTATGCAGGGCCACCTAAGGGAATTGGCTGCATAGTTAAATAAAATAGTATCTTTTGGCTAACAAGTCTGTTATGTAGACTGTTTATGCAAGGCCACCTATGGGCACGTGCTGCATAGTCAGGCAAAAGAATTCTCAGAAGCTTGACATTTTTGTGACTAAAAGTCATGAAAAGGGTTATGAAGATCTAAAAATATTTAAGGTTAGCATTATAACACATAAATATGGGTATTGTCCAATGTATATAGAGATACATAGGTCAATGATAACCATAATCATGTTGTGGCTGGGTCCTGAATTGAAATTTTGGACTTCACTACGTATCTCATAAGAATGGGAATCAAGCCATACGTAGTTCTTGAAATGCAGTTTAACGTCGGGCAGGACGAAAGTATGAGAGATCTTAGTTTAGGGTCATAGAGTTCGAACCATAATAATGAATACAGAGTGTGTGTTTTCATGAGGACTTTTCAGCCAAGGGACTGAAAGTGAAATTTGGGGTTAGGCCCAAAAGACTTGGGGATGGATTCGAGGGATACTCGAATGTTCCTACGTATCCCATAAGGATGGGAATCAAGCCCACGTAGTTCTAGAACTACCCTTTGTACAAATTTGGTTTGTACGGGTGAAAGGGGACTTTAGTGTAATGATGGTTTAACCTGAGATAAAAAGTTTAGGTATTACCATGTATGCACGTAGTCTTTTGAAATGAAACATGATTGAAAAATCAATGTCAATAATAGTTCTCTCTCAAATGAAAAAATCAAAGAGTATTGTAGTTTATTGTCGTACCGGACAAAAGTGTTGCATAGTGTAACGTCATATAACAAGGACGAAAGTGAATCAATGTAAAGATATTGATTCTAGGGGCGGTTTCACGAATCAACATCACATGAGATGGTGGTGAACCGATGTGAAGAGATTGTTTTTGGGCTTGAACCCTGGGAGGTTGCCTACATACCCAGCCTGGAGGGCAAGGATCAAAGTCCGTGTAGTTCAATTAAAGAATGAATTAATGATCAAGTTGTTCTTGGGGAAAACGATCTAAATAAAAAAAAATGTTGTTGGGACTTATACATGGTTAGCGGCCCAAAGAGAGTGTTACGGTTGAGGTTTTCTCTAATCTCACATGAGTCATACTCGATGTGAGAAACAAGAGGTAACAACAACCTTAACAATGCATAGTTTAATGTCATGTAGGACATATAAAGGGACTATGCAGTTTAAAGTCTTGCAGTTAGGACTATTGGTGTTGCGCAGTTTAGTGTCATGTAGCAGGGACAAAATACAGTTTAATGTCATGTAAGATGTATTATGAACTTTCTGTACAGTTTAGCGTCATGTAGTTAGGACGATGGGAACAATAGAGTTTAACGTCATGTTGGATGAAAGGGGGGAACTGTGTAGTTTAATGTCATGCAGTGAGGACAAAAGAGTGCACCATTTTAACGTCATGTTGGACGCATTGTGGATTTTTTCCACAGTTTAACGTCATGTTGGACGAAAGTGCGAATAGTTTAAGGTTATATGCATGGACCGTGGATGGTGCAGTTTAATGTCATGCTGGACGGTGGTGTAGTTTAAGGTCATACAGGACCTTTGATGATTATATAGTTTAACGTCTTTCCAGACGTAAGGGACTTTTATACAGTTTAGTGTCATGTAGTTAGGACGTCACAGTTTAACGTCTTGCTGGACGCAAGGGACTTGCAAATAGTTTAAGGTCATATGCATGGACCGTTGATGATGCAGTTTAAGGTCATATAGGACCTAGTTGCAGTCTAAGGTCATACTGGACCATTTAGGAAACATTTTCACAGTTTAACGTCGTGTAGGACGAAGTTGCAGTTCAAGGTCATACAGGACCATTGCTGTATAGTTTAACATCATATATCAAGGACAAACTAGTGCTGCACAGTTTAGTGTCATGTTGCGGTGACATTACAGTTTAACGTCATGTTGGACGAAAGGAGGAGTTTAAGGTCATACTGGACCATTGTTGTATAGTTTAACGTCATATAGCAAGGACGAACTGGTGCCGCACAGTTTAGTGTCATGTTGCGGGGAAAAAATACAGTTTAATGTCATGTAGGACGTATCAAGGACTTTCTGTACAGTTTAGCGTCATGTAGTTAGGACGGTGGAGGTGACACAGTTTAACGTCATGTTGGACGTATGTGAAAATAGTTTAGGGTCATATGCTTGGACTGTTGCTGTATAGTTTAACGTCATATAGCAAGGACGTACTGGTGCCGCACATTTTAGTGTCATGTTGCGGGGACATAATACAGTTTAATGTCATGTAGGACGTATCAAGGACTTTCTGTACATTTTAGCGTCATGTAGTTAGGACGGTGGAGGTGACACAGTTTAACGTCATGTTGGACGTATGTGCAAATAGTTTAGGGTCATATGATTGGACTGTTGCTGTATAGTTTAACGTCATATAGCAAGGACGAACTGGTGCTGCACAGTTTAGTGTCATGTTGCAGGGACATCTTGTGAATACTTTGTATTTTATACAAAATATTTCTTCAAAAATCTGACATTAGTTGGAGTAGTAATGAGTTCTCCATCCATCGAGATTAATGAATAAGATCCATTGGAGTCGACCCTATGTATTGAATAAGGTCCTTCCCACTTTGGCTCAAGCTTGGGAGGTTTCTTTCCTGGTATCATTGGAGTTCTGAGAACTAATACCAATTCTCCCTGAATGAATGAACGAAGACGAACTTTTTTGTTAAAAGCTCGTGCTATTCGATTCTGATAGATTTCCAAGTGGTGCAAAGTGCACAATCTTTTCTCATCTAACCATTCCAATTCATTCAATCGCTTTTGGGATTGCTCATCTGTAGATAACTAATCACAAATGGCTACTCTGAGTGAGGGAAATTGAACTTCAATTGGAAAGACTGCTTCTGTTCCATATACCAACGAATATGGAGTTGACCACGTTGCATTGCGGGTGGTAGTCCGATAAGCCCCTAAATCATGAAAGAGTTTATCAGGCCATGACCTATTATCTTTATCCACCATCTTTTGCAGTATATTTGAAAGAGTCTTGTTAAAGGCTTCTATTTGGCCATTGGCTGCCGCATGATACCGAGATGAATGGTTGGATTTAATGTTGTATTCTTCATACAATTTATTCACCTCAGAAGAACAGAAGTTGGTGCCGTTGTCCGTCAATATGGTATGAGGGACACCAAATATAGTACTGATGTTAGACTTGATGAATCTAACAATGCATTTAGAACTGACTTCTTTGAGAGGTACTACCTCTGCCCATTTGGAAAAGAAATCAGTAGCAGTAAGAATGTACTTAAACTGCTTGGCCATTGCTGAAGGGTAAGGTCCCACCACATCCATTCCCCATGTGGCAAATGGCCATGAATATTTAGCTGCATGAAGCAACTCTGGAGGTTGATGAATGAAGTTGGCATGTACTTGACATGAATGACATTTCTTTTTGAAACCAACACAATCTTGTATCATTGAAGGCCAAAAGTATCCAAGCCTTCGAATTTGATCAGACAATCTATGTCCAGACTGGTGGGCACCACAGACTCCTGCATGTACTTCTTTCATGAAAACCATTGTCTCTTCACCATCAATGCATCTGAAGATAACTCCATCAAAACCACATTTGTAGAGAATTTTCTCTAGGTGGTTTGGGCCATCATAAAGAGTAAAATTGACCACACGTCGCCAGATTTGTTCTTTCTCGGCTCTATCAGGTGGAAGTGTTCCATTTTGAAGGTATTCCCTGATAGGTGACATCCATCCTGTAGTATGACCATACGGTTCAGGAATGAGACTAATTTCATTAATTTCCTCTATTCTGGATTGAACATAAGGTGAAATTGCACGATGGTTGGAAATACCGATGGTTGTCTCGTCCCGATTTGGATCTGCTAGAGCTATGGCTATATTAGCCAGTGCATCAGCTTGAGCATTTTGTGATCTTGGGACATAAGAAAATGTCGGTTCTGAAGGGAATTCCGCCATTAACTTTCTGAAGTAATCATACAAAGGAATTAAATATTCTTTTCTGATGGCATAATCCACATTGACTTGTTTGATTACCAAGTCTGAATCACCTTTCACCTTTAAGTGATTCACTTGTGCTTGAAGCGCTAACTCCAAGCCTGTGATAAGAGCTTGGTATTCGGCTTCATTATTGGTACCACCTTCCCACAATAAAAAGGAATAAGGTAACAATGCCTTATCTGGATAAATGAGTACAATTCCTAAACCAACTTTGTTGAATTTAGGATTTTCCATTTTCTTCCCTGTTGGACTTCTGGAAGCACCATCAAAATACATTTCCCATGTTTGAGGACTCTCTTGAATAGAGAAAACTTCCTCATCAGGGAGTTCAATATCTGAAGACGTGTCTTCCACTGAAGGATGTTCAGCTAGGAAATCAGCCAGAGCTTGGACCTTTATTGCCTTTTGAGATACATACTGAATGTCGAACTGCTGCAAAATAACTGCCCACCTTGCTAGACGTCCTGTAAGCATTGGACGACTAAGGATGAATTTGAGCGGATTATTGCGATATACCAATTGGACCTCGTGATGTTGCAGGTAGTGTCTCAGTTTCTAGACTGCAAATATTAATGCCAGGCAGCACTTCTCAATACTTGAATACCGGGTTTCTACTTCAAGCATAGTTCTACTGAGATAGTAGAGGCTATTTTCATTCCCAGCATCCTTCTTTTGAGTGAGAAAGGCACCCAATGATCGCTCTAGAGCTGTCATATAGAGGATAAGTGGTCTACCTTCAATAGGTGGCATGAGTACTGGTGGACTCAAGAGGTATTTCTTGAGAACATCAAACGCTTCTTGACATTCTTCAGTCCACTGGTAAGTGACTCCTTTTTTCAATAATTTGGTAAAGGGTAAACTTTTGCCTGCCAAATTGGCGATGAAACGCCGAATATAGGATAAGTGTCCTTGAAGTCCTCTTAATTCTTTCAAATTCTGAGGAGGTGACATACCAAGGATTGATTTGGTCTTCTCAGGATCGACTTCAATACCACGATGGCGTACAACAAAGCCGAGGAATTTTCCTGAGGTTACCCCAAAAGCACATTTTAAGGGGTTCATCTTCAAATTATGTTGTCGAAGCTTGTGGAATATGACTTCCAAATCATCCAAGTGATTAGAACGTTGTTTGGATTTAACCAACAAATCGTCTACATAGAATTCAACAAACTTCCCTAAGAAAGGTTTGAAGATACGATGCATGGCGCGTTGATATGTTGCACCTGCATTCTTTAAACCAAAGGGCATCACCCGGTAACAAAAAACACCTTGAGGGGCTCTGAAGGCTATAGATTCCTCATCTTCTGGGGCCATTAGGATCTGATTATATCTGGAATATCCATCCATGAAGGAAAGTACTTCATATCCAGCCGTCGCATCACTTAAGAGTTCTGTAATCGGAACTCGGAAATCATCTTTAGGACAATACCGATTAAAATCTCTGAAATCGATGCAAACCCTAATTTGTCCATTATTCTTCTTTACAGGGACAATATTAGCCAACCACTTGGGATATTGAACTTCTCTGACGAAGTTAGCTTTGATCAGCTTATCCACTTCAGCTTCAATTTTGGAAGCATAAGTTGGGTGTGTTCTTCTCGCGGCTTGCTTAAATCCTCGATGTTCTTTTGGTAAAACCAAATGATGAGTAGCAATATTAGGATCAAACCCAGGCATTTCTGTATAGTTCCAAGCAAAAATATATTTATTTTGCTTTAGAAAAGAAATATACATCTCTTGATCTTCAAGGGTCATGGCCGCACTAATTAAAGTGGGGCGTGGATCTTTCTCTGTACCCAGATTTATTTCTCTGAGTTCATCCACAGTGGTAGAGATACCCTCTTCAAATGCTGGAGGAGCATCTCTAAGATCTTCCTCTTCCTATTCATCATGTGCTATTTCTTCCATTTCTACTTGCATAGTAGATGAAAAAACGAAATTTTCATGATCAGAAGAGATGTCAAAATTTGCACATTTTGAAGAAGAAGCTTCTATTTCTGACCCTATTGATGATAAAGGGCCTTCTTTGGGAAATAAAGAGGAGATGATGGATTGAGAATTGACATCATTATTCACCTCCGATGTTGCTATAACTTCTTCTGGCCTAATTGGCGAAGTATAGACCTGTTGGATTTCAGAAGATGAAATGAAGACATCACCACTTGTGCTTTCATCACTATTTGGTAGGTTACCAATTTCTCCCATGTTGTCTGGCTCAACTTCCGTAATTGACATTATGGATCTTTCTATAAGAGTATTTTGATTTGGGCCTATTTTGTCAATTTGACTAATAGGTAACACATAATCTGTACTCACATGTGTAAATGGATTTATTGGAATTTTCTCCAAACCATATGGAGCATTAACTTTGGTAATTTCCTTCATTGTAGATTTTTATCTTCCCTTCATGTGATAAAATTCTGCCTCAATGTATTGAGACTCACATGTCTTGAACGGGGCCTTATCACCATACAATGTTCCAACTTGACCATTGAAACAGTATTTGAGACATTGATGGTATGATGAAGGGATAGTTGCATGCTGATGTAGCCAGGGTCTTCCAAGCAAGACGTTGAAAGATGAGTCTTGATCAACAATCATGAAATCCGAATTGGATACAAGATCTCCAAACTGAGTTCTGAGTGTAACTTTGCCCAATGGTTCTTGTTCATTTTTATCATATCCTTGTAACATCATGGTAGAAGGAGATAAATCAGATTCTGTGAGGCCCAATCGACGAAGTGTACGAATGGGCATGAGGTTGACTCCTGAACCATTGTCAATGAATGCTCTTCGGATATCTACACCATTGACTTTCCCAGATAAGTACAGAAGTTTTATGTGCCCATGCACAACATCGTCTTCATCTTTATTAGTAAAATATATCACTGCATGGAATTCTGTAGGATTATTCTCTATGTGATAGACTTCAGCTGCAGTAATTTCAGCTTCAAACTCTTGAGGACTTGACAAAGCTTCGATGAGTGCTTCCCGAAGATCTTTTGATAGATTCAAAGCATCCAAAATTGATAACTTGGTTGGTACTTGGGCCAAGTGTTTCAATATATCATACTTTTGATCTAAAGGTCTGCGTTTCCAAATAGGAATATGCGGTTTAGCAGGTACCTTGGAAGTAGATGCTTTGGAAGCGGATGCATCTTGTATTGGGATAGAAGTTGGCAAAATCCTTGGTTTTGGAAGATTAGACCGATTAGATCCATTTACTTGCTGAGATAAAGAAGATGTAATTTTCAATCGGTCTTCCAAAATAACTGTTCCAAGACTGAGTTGACTATTGGCAGAAGAACTTGCTTGTTCTTTTTGAGCTTGCTGAAGGGCTCTACCACGAGTTTCTGCTGCATACATAGTGCTAGCAGGGGTAGAATTGGAGTAGTGGCTTCGGAAAGATCCACGTCTTCCCCTGTATCCTGAACCTCTGAAACTTCCTCGGATTCCCTTATTTGATACAGGGAATTCAGATTCATCAAAATTGAAATTACGACTGGAATACAGATCTGTTAATTGAATCATATTAACAGAACCGAAGATTAACTCTTCGTCTAATAAAGACTCTGCCTGACCAGCCTGTTTAGGCTGTGCCGTTTGATGGGGTGGTGCCCATTGTTTTGAAGTAGATGGCATAAAGTCTGCCAGAGTCAAAGACAATTTAGGCTTTGACACATACTCATCTTCTTCTGATTCTTTTTTCTTCTTTGAATCAAACTGTTTCTTTGAGGATTTTCCCTCTGACGAAGAGGGTTTTACCGCAATATTCATGGAAAAAGACACAATTGGTTTCTTTAATTGTGTTCGAAAAATGGCATGAGTCCAATTGATTGTCTTTCTGACCATCCAATCATCATACTTCTGTGCATTTCTACTTTTGACTTCTTGCCATTCATCTTCCTCCTCTGGAACTATAGCAGTAACACATGCTACCTGAGTCGAAGAACCTTTCAACTTGACTTGTCCCAAGTCGACCATCTTTTGAAGGAGGTCTTTGAAGACAAAACACTCTTGGATGGGATGCCCTAACATTTGATGAAAGGGACAATAATTGAGATGGTCTTCATCTCCTTCCTTGTTTGGCCTCTTGGGCACTGGTAATTGAACCAAATTATTTTCCAGAGCTGAAATGAAGTAACCAGGAACTTTCTCATTTCGGAAGGAGTATGTTTTACTCTTAAAATCCTCAAATTGTTTTCGTCGTTGATCTCTTTGATCAATTGGACGAAACGACCTTTGTTTTTGGCGTTCAGGAGGTGGAGCCCTTCGAGAAGATGAATGTTTTGAAGTAGAAATAGGTACAGGCGCTTGTTTAAGCATAACTGTAGTAGTTTCTGCTTTACCCATTCTCCTTCCTGAAGCTGATGGAATTACACGAGATTTAACCTTAGCCTGTATAAGGGAATCTTCAATCTGCTGAGCGATTGAAGTAAGGTCTCGAAACCCTCCTGTGTATTTCACAGGGATCAATGGCGTGCGTAATTCTTCACGCAAATTTGCCACACAGATTGGAAACAACTCTTCCTGAGGGAGTGCTAAACTCAGGGAATACGTTAATCCCTTCCAGCGAGAAATGAAATCATAGACTCTTTCATTCTCCCTTTGCTTTCAGTTTGTAATATCGAAAACTGTCGTTTTTGGCAAAGTTGAGCTGAACTGAAGAAGGAATTTTTGACGAAGATCCCCCCATCCGATGATTGACCGGGATTGCAAGCTTTTATACCAGACAAAAGCTGGTCCTTTCAAGGTTCACACGAAGCATCTGAGTTTCACTGCTTCTTGCTGCTCTGGAGTTCCCATCATAGGATCACAACAAGACACGTAATGCGTCAAATGTTGTTCAGGGTCTCCTGATCCATTGAAAGTAGGGAAAACAGGTTTTCCAAAACTAGATGGAGGAGAAATTGAATCTACCCATTCAGGGTAAAATTTCTTTTCTGGTTGAACTTGCGCCCGTTTCCCTTCCATAGTTTCTAACCGATATGTTAATGACTCAATAGTAGTTATTAAATTTTGAGAAACATCAGGTTGAATTTGGTCTTGGGTAGGTGCAATGAATGGATCTTGGACAGACGTGGTGATTGGTGCTGCAACTGATGGTAGCACTGCCAACCGTTGTTGCGTTTGACCCATAGGATTAGACCTATGAGGGTGTACTGATAAAGGAGGATATTCCTGATCCATCTCAGTAGTTACAACAAATTCCTTCGGCTGTCGGACTTCAGCATTCTTAAGAAGAAGACTACTCTGAAGTAGTTCTACATTCAACCTTCTTAATTCTTTCATTTCTTTCTCTTGTTGTGAAAACCTTTGCTCTAACGAGAGCGATTGACCTTCTCCAGAGGAAGGATATGTAACCTGATTCTTTCCCCTCCCTTTGTTGGATACTTTTTGGAGAGAAGGAAGTGGATTACCTAGGTTCTGAGTAATCCTTTAACTTCGTGTACGCACACCTTCTTCATTCGTATCGGTGCATACATTTTCTTGAGCAGGACGCTCTTCATCTGAGTCCTTTGAGTGAGTCTCCTCTGGTGGATTAGCAACAACGGCATTGATGAAATTGATTGATGTATAATGCATCACATCCCTTCTATCAACATTTCTGTGATATTGTCTTCTTTCATGTCTTTGATGAGACATTGCCTTTTATTGATTTAATCTTTTAGGAACTTCTTGATGAGCTATAACTTGGAGGGAATCTCCTGATAATTTGGCTCTTCGTTCCTCTTGGGGCTTCCTCCCCAATCGAGAAAAGACCGATATTCTCTGATAAGGGGATTGATGATTTGAAAGAGTCCCCAGTCTCGAGAACTGGGGATGTTCCTACTGCTTCCGCTCAACTCCTCGAATCCCGTTTGTTGACTCTGAGGGTTGGGTTAAAGGAGTCCCCAGTCTGACAAGCTGAGGTGGCTCTTGACATGCTATGTCTGAGAATTTCTTAAAAGCTCTCTTGATCTTGCGAATCTTAGTTCAGAAATTAGCTGGATTCATTAACCTGTATCCACTTTTATCACCTGGTTCAACAGACCGTTGGATGATTTTCGAGACTTCTGTCATCTGTTGATGTGTTTGCTCCATACGAGAGGCTTGTGCAATATTCTCGCCTGCTTGATGTAGGAGCAATTCAACAACTTGTTCTCTATATGCTTGATTCTGAGAGGAACTAGTTGAAGACTGTTCTTGAGAAATCTTTTGATTATGAACAAAACCCATTGACTATGGCCGGCCATGGGCAATAACATTTCATGAGACCATTTTCGACGGGCTTTGATGACTGGAAAGCATTGTGAAATGTAGTGCTTCGTGAACACCCCATCCTCTGATATGAACACCAGATGGAGCATTGGAAATTAACTGACGCAATTTTCTTAGTGTGCCAAGGCATGAACGTTGAAGGGTTCTTTGTTTCTTTTCAACCTTCGGATACCGAGAGACTGATAGAGATGCCAAATCAATCTGACATTGTAGCCCTTCTATTATCTTAAGATGATTTTCATATTCATCATAAGATAATACCTTCTTCTTCAATTGACAAAGAGTTTTCCATATGTTGAGATGAATATCATGGACTCCATCTTCCGTCAATATCTTTGGAATGTCATACTGGGAGTCAGCCAAAGGCCAAAACATGACTCGTACCTCACTTTTCGCCAGTTTTTTGCTCATGTTCAGCATTTCCTCTTTATCATTAAATGAAGATTCTTCTACCTGTTTTGACCAGAGTTGGTGTTTCCTTGTTGCTTCATCGGATTCAACAAGATTGGTAGAGAGATCATTGATCAAACTAGAAGATGCATGACTTAGGGGTGGTTCAGAGAATGACCTACACCCTGGGCTATCTTCTGATTGAGAAAGTATTTCACTTGCTAGCGATAAAGCATCAGACATGACTGGTTTCGCATTTGCAAGTTCCTCAAGATAAGAGGGCTTTCTCGGCACTACATTGTCCACTGGAGTATTTTCCAGGCAATGTGAATCACTACTGTGGATAGGAATTTCGCAGCGAAATTCATTATCATGGGGAGGACCACCATAATGGGTTACAGCAAAAGATGAGATCTCTTGCTCCTTGGTCTTCTGACCACACAGAGGGTTCCTGTGGCTCTCATATGAAGAAGAAACTTCAAGATTGACCTAATTTTCATGAAGCAAGCCTTCATGAGGAAGTGTCTGTTGAAGACTTTTGGAATTAATGTTCCCATTATTGGGAACTGAGGGAGTAGATTCTGGAATTCCAATAGATAAATGTCTGAGGGCTTCAAGAACTCCAGCATCGAGCAAGGCCTTGTTACATATTGGCCTTTGATCTCCTGACTGTGTTGGGAGGATCTTTTTCTTAGATGCCTTCTTACTCGCTTTGGAAACCACTTGTTGACGAAAGTGGTTACTCTGAGTAGGTGTATGTGCCTGATCAGGAAAGATGGTCAGGTTAGGCTGACGATCTCCACTCAAATCAGGTGTATGTGCCTGACTTAGTTGTCCGTATGATATGGGGGAGTATGCCCCATAACCCTCTTGGATTGGAACAAATGTGTGTGTCTGTTCCGGAGTGAATCATTGATGTGTCACTCCACTGCTAGGGATAGATTTATGTGTCTTTCCCTGAGATGATGCTGAAGCTGTTATGATATCCTGGAAAGCATCCAGAATATGAGCAGGAATTTTCTTCTGCTCTTTCACCATTGACAAAATATGTTTGGTGACTTCAGCTGCCGGAACGGGGATATACGTCCATTCCAGGCTTGGAGTAGGTGTATGTGCCTGCTCCTGTCCTCCTTTTCTTGTCATTGAATCCTGATAGTACTCAAGTGTGGAGGCAGAGAGTTGAGTCTGCCTCCTGTTTGTCGTCGGAGCTTTCCGACTAACTTCTTCGTGCACTACCAAGCGAGACTGTTGGTAGGCTTGATTAGTACTAGCAGGTGTATGTGCCTGCTGATTACACTTCTCCAAATGCGGTTGACGAGATCCATCATATGTAGTCAGGTGAGCCTGCTGACTAACTAATGATGTATAAGCAGGTGTATGTTCCTGCCTATAGTACTCCGCCGGAATTGCCTGGCGGGATTGGCTTGATGCTGCCAGACGAGTCTGCTGGATAGCGGAATTAAAACGAACAGGTGTGTGTGCCTGTTTGTTGTTCGCCACCAAGTTAGGTTGGTGGACTTTTTCGGAGATGGCAGGGATGAAAACTTGCCCATTGTTAGCCGGATTCCGTCTCTGGCGGTTCGTCTTGCCTGCTCGGGTTCGAGGAACCTGAGCTGAATGCCTGGAATCGGTACCCTCATCATGTTGAGGGCGCACTGCTGCACGAGTCTGGCGGCGATTGTTAATGGGAGCCCTTGGGAAGGACTCCCGTCTTTTTGAATTAAGGCCCTGAGGGACCTGCTCATTCACTTCCTCAGAGTAAGGGAGCGAATGGAAATTGCGTTCCGGGGATAACGACCCTAAACGGTTGGAGACGGTAGTCAGCACCGCCTGCCTCTTGATCACTGGTCGTCGTTGTCCGGACAACCTGTGTGAGTTGTTCACTTGGAGGGCCTATCGGGCAGCCTCCAGAGTTGAGATGGTACCGTGTTGATGGTACTCCTTAACCAGCGCATTTGATACCCAGCGTTGAAGACGCTGAGTAGGTGATGTCATCCTCAGAGCGAATGACGATCTAATAGGAATAGCAGCAGTGGTATTTGCAGCAGCAGTATTCACAGATGTGAATTTGAGAGCAGCCATTATGGAAATATAGAAGATCTTGGAAAAGAGCGCCTGTTTGATATAACAGACGTAATCAAGATAAAATTCAGCCACTTCATCCTTTGGATGAGCACACATGTCAATGATTGTTTTTGTTAGCCCTCTTAAAATAGGGGCTTAACAAATAGGTAAAACATCATTTTAACTTGGTTAAGGATTCACGTCGGGTTCACCATTTTTTTGTTTCCCTCGGAATTCGGGGATGACCTCCTAGATGGGAGATTCAAACGTTCCGATCGGTCTCTAACGGGTTTGTTCGTAGAACCGGAAATATCCAATGATTCCACATCCATTTGGACCTACTTTCCAAAGTTAGGCTCTCATTAGCTTGTGGGCTGACGAGGATTAGGAATTTGCATTGGTCGAGAGGATGGGAGGTCGGACTCATCACACCTTTTTTAGGGGAATTATTGTCTATTCCGGGACTCTCTTTATAGATTTAAGTTATGTTCGTGAATCCTTATTACATTGCCAAGTATAAAATGGGCTTTTCCTTCAGTTTTGACAATCAATGATTAAATATGTAAGAAATTTAGAGAATCTTTTATATGTATTCGAGGTTCTTCACCAATAGAGAATCATCTATATCTATTTAGAGATTCTTGGTCAATGGTAACCTTTAAAACATTTATATAAAAGTCTCTTGGTCATTATGATGACCATACTGGTTTTAAAGCCACTCAGTGGGGCACATGAAGTTTATTGTCATTCAGAAGGACATAAATTATTTTAGAGTTGGGATCGAACCCGTAGATGGGCTACCTACGTATCCTTTGATTTGGAAAAGGAATCAGAACCCACGTAGTTCGAATGAAAGAGTATGATGTTTATGATTGATGGATCAAAGCAGGATGCCATAATTACTTTTACCCTCTAAGCTCATGTGAGTCATGCTCGGTGTGAGAAACAAGAGGTATTGGTAATAAAATAGACAATTGAGCCATGAAATATGTAATCATAAGAAATGGTTTGGGGATTATGTATGTATGACTGCCCAGAGGATTTACTTTAGGGAGAAAATCCAGGAACAAGGTCCATAAAGGTATATGTGCTTCATGGAGATTTGAATACTCTAACTTGGGACTTATTCCTGAAAAGGAAACCCAAGATTAGGACTCGGACTTATTCCTGAAAAGGAGACCCAGTTTAGGGGACTTGGGGCTTACTCCTGAAAAAAGGAAGCCCAAAATTATGACTGGGACTTATTCCTGAAAAGGAGACCCAGGTTAAGGATTAAGGTTTGGGGCTTACTCCTGAAAAGGATGCCCATATTTGAGACTGGGGCTTACTCCTAAAAAGGAAACCCAAATTAGAGGATCTGGGGCTTACTCCTAAGAAGGATGCCCAAACATTTAAGGGACTTGGGGCTTACTCCTAAAGAGGATGCCCATATTAGAGGACTTATGACTGGGGATTATTCCTGAAAAGGAGACCCAGGTTAAGGATTCTCTCATCTTAAAGGATGAGGTTGAATGAATGAACTCTCCATATTTAGTGACATAAAGATATTTAAATCACTAGGTTTTGAGAGATATTCCACCGAATTCCTTTCAGATAAGGAAGTCAAATCAAGAAATCATGCCATAAATGGATTTGAAGAGTATCTTGAAGACTGAATCTTGAAAAGGAAAGGTGTAATGGCTTAAGAGGGGTGAAATGGGAAAGAAAGGCACCCAAAAAGGAAGGGGCGCGCAAGTCTTTGAAGGCGCACAAGTATTGCGGGGGCGTGCAAGTATTGGTCGCGCAGGTATACCTGCGTGACATGGTGGGTACTTGCGCGATATTCAACCAACATTGAAATACTTGAGCGACTCTTTATTAAACCCTTTAGAATTCTCTTGAGGTTCTTCCAGAAAAGGGACGCGCAAGTTCTATCGAAGGAGTAAGGCGACGTGCAAGTGTGACCACTTCCCTTAAGGGCTGGCCACTCAGGCGCGCAAGTGTTGATGAGTTTCAACACTCAGGCCTTCCTCCCTCTCTTTAGATCTTCCGTTCTAGGTAAGAAATTACCTTAGAAGTGTTCCAGAAGCTTTGAGAAGAGACTTGGGCGTCAGGAGCTTCAATCCGAGTTTCTGGAAAAAAAATCCTATCGAATGGGGGGCCCATAGGGTCTATTTATAGGTAGGAGAAGACCCCAGGCGGTTACCGGGAGGTTATCAACTAGGTCGCGCAAGTCACTTGCGCGACCATAAGGGCGTTGCGCACGTGGACCTGCGCGACAGTGATATAACTTGCGCGGTGCAGTTTCTTTTGATCCTTTGTTCATGCCTTTGTCGATTTATGATATTTCTTCAAAGGTTGAATCACTTTGAGCTCAGATATTCCCCTTTTCCGATTTTTAGATTCTGTGACGAAAGGAGCGTCAACAAAAGTCCCCCCTCAGAGTTGGATCCGGAGAGAAATGAGGATTTGACACTGAGGAAATCAAATACATCCAAAGGAAAAGGGGGTGCGCAAGTCTTCAGGGCACAGATGGCGGCGCGCAAGTGCGCATCGCACAGGTATACGGCCCTCGGTCGTGCATGGTCCGGCGCGCAGGGTCCCGACCGCGTCTATAAATAGAGGGCCTCACTTTCGTACAAGCATCCGGATTTCCGGACTTCATACCTTCGATCTCTCGCCGCGCATGTCACCTTAGCCGCACAGGTTGCTCTGTTTTCCAGTGTTTTCCTTGATGTCGCGCTACTATAAAGGCATTTGTACTTGCGCGATTTATACTTGCGCGTCAAAAACTAGCGCGACACATGAATACTTGCGCGCCATTTTTTAGACTTGCGTGCCTTAATTCCTTAGCCATTTTTTTCGAAATCTTTCACAAATTTTATGAAAAATAAACCCATTTAAGAGTTTAATTTATTCAACTTTTGGGCAGATTCAATGGCTACTAATGGAATTAAAACGTCTGATGAGCTGGCTAGCAAGCGGATTGATGACATGATGAACATCATTGGCCATGATTACTATGATATATGCAACAACACTCTTTCAGATTTGGCTAAGCACTTGAAGAAATATCATCTTAATTTCCCACAGATCATCTACCTGCCTCTATATGGTCATGGTCACCTGCAAGGAGTCAATGTTCCAGATGCAAAGAACTATACACCTGAAATGCAGCTGCGCTGCTACTCCTTCATTTCGGTTATGCTATGCATTAAGAGCAACAACAATGGTGTGAACTTTCAAATTCTTCCTCCATGTCATTTCCTTGCAGATATGAAAATGGAAAACACATGGGATGAAATGTTTTCCACTACCGATTGGTGGAGAGAAGATAAACATGGTATTAGAGCAATATCTGAAAAGAGTACTCTCTCCAAATGGCTCTTTACTTCCAATGCTCCATTCTCAAATCCATGTATCCATCTTCCAAGCCTCTTGGACAGAAACAAAGTCACTGTTTGATCAGCAGAAAATTTTCTCAAACCGCACTCAAGAACATACTTTTACAATTGTTCCAAGAAGAGCTGGTATCACTGCATCTCTTATTGTATCCAGTTGAATGAATGAATTCCAGGTGGTTGCTAAAGAATCTCGGGATGCCGTAAATCAAATGAAGTGTTATGTTGAAAGCCTCTTGTAATTCTTGAAAAAGAGAAGAGACTCCAATCTGTGGATGTCCTTCTAACTCTTGTGCATCAATGAAAAACACTTTCACTTTCACTTATTTGTACCTTCATTCTCTCACTACCTGCTTTAAATTTACTTAATACAATGGGCTTAGTAAGAATAGTTTGATTTTTACTAGGATTATTACAAATAACCCTACAAAATTTGAACCTTTTAATTGCTCAATATTACCTAAATCATACAAAAAATGTATATTTAGTGAGCTGGAACTTGACTTTTATTCAGAGTTCCTTTGTCTTTTGTGGGCAGTTTAAAGTCATGCATTCCGGACATAAAGGGAATAATGTTTAAGGTCGAAATAGCTTTGACCAAAATGGATTAAAATTGATTCAATTCCTTGACAATTTATCTGAAAACATATTACCATACTCAAGTATGAGGGATGAATATGTAAGCTATGACTTAAGAATATTTGAATCTGAGGAATGATATGAAAAAGAGCTAAAAGGAATTAGAAGAAGTAGTTTCCAATAATAAAGTTACCATTATTTAACAAACCCGTTAGGGGGTTGAATTATGCAGGGCCACCTAAGGGCATTGGCTGCATAGTTAAATAAAATAGTATCTTTTGGCTAACAAGTCTGTTATGTAGACTGTTTATGCAAGGCCACCTATGGGAACGTGCTGCATAGTCAGGCAAAAAGAACTCTCAGAAATTTACTTTCCTAGTGCTAAAATCCAATGAAAGTTTATGGAGATTCAAATTTTCTAAAGTATAGAGTTTTTTTTATGGAAAGAGGTACTTGAATATGGAGAAGATATTTCCGAACAAGAATATCGAATAATTGAATAAATATCACTCCTACGAAGGTCTGACCCAAACGTAGGAAAAGAGAATATGGAGAGTATAAACCATAGACTTGAATACTTTCAGATCATGAAAAAGGACATGGGACAAATATGTTAAGGATGGCTATTTTTTGCAGATCCCTACATACCGTCATTTAAGACAAATAAGGACAAAAGAGGTATTCTTCCCAAGAATGAAGTTACTATTATCCAACAAACCCGTTAGGGGGTTGAATTATGCAGGGCCACCTAAGGGAATTGGCTGTATAGTTAAATAAAATAGTATCTTTTGGCTAACAAGTCTGTTATGTAGACTGTTTATGCAAGGCCACCTATGGGCACGTGCTACATAGTCAGGCAAAAGAATTCTCAGAAGCTTGACATCTTTGTGACTAAAAGTCATGAAAATGGTTATGAAGATCTAAAAATATTTAAGGTTAGGATTATAACACATAAATATGGGTATTTTCCAATGTATATAGAGATACATAGGTCAATGATAACCATAATCATGTTGTGGCTGGGTCCTGAATTGAAATTTTGGACTTCACTATGTATCTCATAAGAATGGGAATCAATCCATACGTAGTTCTTGAAATGCAGTTTAACGTCGTGCATGACGAAAGTATGAGAGATCTTAGTTTAGGGTCATAGAGTTCGGACCATAATAATGAATACACAGTGTGTGTTTTCATGAGGACTTTTTATCCAAGGGACTGAAAGTGAAATTTGGGGTTAGGCCCAAAAGACTTGGGGATGGATTCTAGGGATACTCGAACGTTTCTACGTATCCCATAAGGATGGGAATCAAGCCCACGTAGTTCTAGAACTGCCCTTTGTACAAATTTGGTTCGTACGGGTGAAAGGGGACTTTAGTGCAATGATGGTTTAACCTGAGATAAAAAGTTTAGGTATTACCATGTATGCACGTAGTCTTTTGAAATGAAACATGATTGAAAAATCAATGTCAATAATAGTTCTCTCTCCAATGAAAAAATCAAAGAGTATTGTAGTTTATTGTCGTACCGGACAAAAGTGTTTCATAGTGTAACGTCATATAACAAGGACGAAAGTGAATCAATGTAAAGATATTGATTCTAGGGGCGGTTTCAGGAATCAACATCACATGAGATGGTGGTGAACCGATGTGAAGAGATTGTTTTTGGGCTTGAACCCTGGGAGGTTGCCTACATACCCAGCCTGGAGGACAAGGATCAAAGTCCGTGTAGTTCAATTAAAGAATGAATTAATGATCAAGTTGTTCTTGGGGACAACGATCTAAATAAAAAAAATGTTGTTGGGACTTATACATGGTTAGCAGCCCAAAGAGAGTGTTACGGTTGAGGTTTTCTCTAAGCTCACGTGAGTCATACTCGGTGTGAGAAACAAGAGGTAACAACAACCTTAACAATGCATAGTTTAATGTCATGTAGGACATATAAAGGGACTATGCAGTTTAAAGTCTTGCAGTTAGGACTATTGGTGTTGCGCAGTTTAGTGTCATGTAGCAGGGACAAAATACAGTTTAATGTCATGTAGGATGTATTATGAACTTTCTGTACAGTTTAGCATCATGTAGTTAGGATGATGGGAACAATAGAGTTTAACGTCATGTTGGATGAAAGGGGGGAACTGTGTAGTTTAATGTCATGCAGTGAGGACAAAAGAGTGCACCATTTTAACGTCATGTTGGACGCATTGGGGATTTTTTCCACAGTTTAACGTCATGTTGGACGAAAGTGCGAATAGTTTAAGGTTATATGCATGGACCGTGGATGGTGCAGTTTAATGTCATGCTGGACGGTGGTGTAGTTTAAGGTCATACAGGACCTTTGATGATTATATAGTTTAATGTCTTTCCGGAAATAAGGGACTTTTATACAGTTTAGCGTCATGTAGTTAGGACGTCACAGTTTAACGTCTTGCTGGACGTAAGGGACTTGCAAATAGTTTAAGGTCATATGCATGGACCGTTGATGATGCAGTTTAAGGTCATACAGGACCTAGTTGCAGTCTAAGGTCATACTGGACCATTTAGGAAACTTTTTCACAGTTTAACATCGTGTAGGACGAAGTTGCAGTTTAAGGTCATACAGGACCATTGCTGTATAGTTTAACATCATATATCAAGGACAAACTAGTGCTGCACAGTTTAGTGTCATGTTGCGGGGACATTACAGTTTAACGTCATGTTGGACGAAAGGAGGAGTTTAAGGTCATACTGGACCATTGCTGTATAGTTTAACGTCATATAGGAAGGACGAACTGGTGTCACACAGTTTAGTGTCATGTTGCGGGGACAAAATACAGTTTAATTTCATGTAGGACGTATCAAGGACTTTCTGTACAGTTTAACATCATGTAGTTAGGACGGTGGAGGTGACACAGTTTAACGTCATGTTGGACGTATGTGAAAATAGTTTAGGGTCATATGCTTGGACTGTTGCTGTATAGTTTAACGTCATATAGCAAGGAAGAACTGGTGCTGCACAGTTTAGTGTCATGTTGTGGGGACATAATATAGTTTAATGTCATGTAGGACGTATCAAGGACATTCTGTACATTTTAGCGTCATGTAGTTAGGACGGTGGAGGTGACACAGTTTAACGTCATGTTGGACGTATGTGCAAATAGTTTAGGGTCATATGCTTGGACTGTTGCTGTATAGTTTAATGTCATATAGCAAGGACGAACTGGTGCCGCACAATTTAGTGTCATGTTGCGGGGACATCTTGTGTATACTTTGTATTTTATACAAAATATTTCTTCAAAAATATGGCATTAGTTGGAGTAGTAATGAGTTCTCCATCCATCGAGATTAATGAATAAGATCCATTGGAGTCGACCCTATGTATTGAATAAGGTCCTTCCCATTTTGGCTCAAGCTTGGGAGGTTTCTTTCCTGGTATCATTGGAGTTCTGAGAACTAATACCAATTCTCCCTGAATGAATGAACGAAGACGAACTTTTTTGTTAAAAGCTCATGCTATTCGATTCTGATAGATTTCCAAGTGGTGAAAAGTGCACATTCTTTTCTCATCTAACCATTACAATTCATTCAATCGCTTTTGGGATTGCTCATCTGTAGATAACTAATCACAAATGGGTACTCTGAGTGAGGGCAATTGAACTTCAATTGGAAAGACTGCTTCTGTTCCATATACCAACAAATATGGAGTTGACCGCGTTGCATTGCGGGTGGTAGTCCGATAAGCCCCTAAATCATGAAAGAGTTTATCAGGCCATGACCTCTTATCTTTATCCACCATATTTTGCAGTATATTTGAAAGAGTCTTGTTAAAGGCTTCTATTTGGCCATTGGCTGCCGCATGATACTGAGATGAATGGTTGGATTTAATGTTGTATTCTTCATACAATTTATTCACCTCAGAAGAACAGAAGTTGGTGCCGTTGTCCATCAATATGGTATGAGGGACACCAAATCTAGTAATGATGTTAGACTTGATGAAGCTAACAATGCATTTAGAACTGACTTCTTTGAGA
Organism: Viscum album; assembly: GCA_963277665.1. Taxonomy (NCBI): domain Eukaryota; kingdom Viridiplantae; phylum Streptophyta; class Magnoliopsida; order Santalales; family Viscaceae; genus Viscum; species Viscum album. Next base: position 668,379,476 of record OY728141.1, read on the forward strand.
GGTACTACCTCTGACCATTTGGAAAAGAAATCAGTAACAGTAAGAATGTACTTAAACTGCTTGGCCATAGCTGAAGGGTAAGGTCCCACCACATCCATTCCCCATGTGGCAAATGGCCATGAATATTTAGATGTATGAAGCAACTCTGGAGTTTGATGAATGAAGTTGGCATGTACTTGACATGAATGACATTTCTTTTTGAAACCAACACAATCTTGTATCATTGAAGGCCAAAATTATCCAAGCCTTCGAATTTGATCAGACAATCTATGTCCAGACTGGTGGGCACCACAGACTCCTGCATGTACTTCTTTCATGACAGCCATTGTCTCTTCACCATCAATGCATCTGAAGAGAACTCCATTAAAACCACGTTTGTAGAGAATTTTCTCTAGGTGGTTTGGGCCATCATAAAGAGTAAAATTGACCACACGTCGCCGGATTTGTTCTTTCTCAGCTCTATCAGGTAGAAGTGTTCCATTTTGAAGGTATTCCCTGATAGGTGACATCCATCCTGTAGTATGACCATACGGTTCAGGAATGGGACTAATTTCATTAATTTCCTCTATTCTGGCTTGAACATAAGGTGAAATTGCACGACGGTGGGCAATACTGATGGTTGTCTCGTCCCGATTTGGATCTGCTAGAGCTGTGGCTATATTAGCCAGTGCATCAGCTTGAGCATTTTGTGATCTTGGGACATAAGAAAATGTCGGTTCTGAAGGGAATTCTGCCATTAACTTTCTGAAGTAATCATACAAAGGAATTAACTATTCTTTTCTGATGGCATAATCCCCATTGACTTGTTTGATTACCAAGTCTGAATCACCTTTCACCTTTAAGTGATTCACTTGTGCTTGAAGCGCTAACTCCAAGCCTGTGATAAGAGCTTGGTATTCGGCTTCATTATTGGTACCACCTTCCCACAATAAAAAGGAATAATCTAACAATGCATTATCTGGATAAATGAGTACAATTCCTAAACCAACTTTGTTGAATTTAGGATTTTCCATTTTCTTCCCTATTGGACTTCTGGAAGCACCATCAAAATACATTTCCCATGTTTGAGGACTCTCTTGAATAGAGAAAAATTCCTCATCAGGGAGTTCAATATCTGAAGACGTGTCTTCCACTGAAGGATGTTCATCCAGGAAATCAGCCAGAGCTTGGCCCTTTATTGCCTTTTGAGATACATACTGAATGTCGAACTGCTGCAAAATAACTGCCCACCTTGCTAGACGTCTTGTAAGCATTGGACGACTAAGGATGAATTTGAGCGGATTATTGTGAGATACCAATTGGACCTCGTGATGTTGCAGGTAGTGTCTCAGTTTCTGGACTGCAAATATTAATGCCAGGCAGCACTTCTCAATACTTGAATACCAGGTTTCTGCTTCAAGCATAGTTCTACCGAGATAGTAGAGGCTATTTTCATTCCCAGCATCATTCTTTTGAGCGAGAAAGGCACCCAATGATCGCTATAGAGCTGTCACATAGAGGATAAGTGTTCTACCTTCAACAGGTGGCATGAGTACTGGTGGACTCAAGAGGTATTTCTTGAGAACATCAAACGCTTCTTGACATTCTTCAGTCCACTGGTAAGTGACTCCTTTTTTCAATAATTTGGTAAAGGGTAAACTTTTGCCTGCCAAATTGGCGATGAAACGCCGAATATAGGCTAAGTGTCCTTGAAGTCCTCTTAATTCTTTCAAATTCTGAGGGGGTGACATACCAAGGATTGATTTGGTCTTCTCAGGATCAACTTCAATACCACGATGGCGTACAACAAAGCCGAGGAATTTTACTGAGGTTACCCCAAAAGCACATTTTAAGGGGTTCATCTTCAAATTATGTTGTCGAAGCTTGTGGAATATGACTTCCAAATCAGCCAAGTGATTAGAACGTTTTTTGGATTTAACCACCAAATCGTCTACATAGAATTCAATAAACTTTCCTAAGAAAGGTTTGAAGATACGATGCATGGCGCGTTGATATATTGCACCTGCATTCTTTAAACCAAAGGGCATCACCTGGTAACAAAACACACCTTGAGGGGCTCTGAAGGCTGTAGATTCCTCATCTTCTGGGGCCATTAGGATCTGATTATATCTGGAATATCCATCCATGAAGGAAAGTACTTCATATCCAGCCGTCGCATCACTTAAGAGTTCTGTAATCGGAACTGGGAAATCATCTTTAGGACAATACCGATTAAGATCTCTGAAATCGATGCAAACCCTAATTTGTCCATTCTTCTTCTTTACAGGGACAATATTAGCCAACCACTTGGGATATTGAACTTCTCTGATGAAGTTAGCTTTGATCAGCTTATCCACTTCAGCTTCAATTTTGGAAGCATAAGTTGGGTGTGTTCTTCTCGCGGCTTGCTTAAATCCTCGATGTTCTTTTGGTAAAACCAAATGATGAGTAGCAATATTAGGATCAAACCCAGACATTTCTGTATAGTTCCAAGAAAAAATATATTTATTTTTCTTTAGAAAATAAATATACATCTCTTGATCTTCAAGAGTCATGGCCGCACTAATTAAAGTGGGGCTTACTTCTAAGAAGGATACCCAAACATTTAAGGGACTTGGGGCTTACTCCTAAAGAGGATGCCCATATTAGAGGACTTATGACTGAGGATTATTCCTGAAAAGGAGACCCAGGTTAAGGATTCTCTCATCTTAAAGGATGAGGTTGAATGAATGAACTCTCCATATTTAGTGACATAAAGATATTTAAATCACTAGGTTTTGAGAGATATTCCACCGAATTCCTTTCAAATAAGGAAGTCAAATCAAGAAATCATGCCATAAATGGATTTGAAGAGTGTCTTGAAGACTGAATCTTGAAAAGGAAAGGTGTAATGGCTTAAGAGGGGTGAAATGGGAAAGAAAGGCACCCAAAAAGGAAGGGGCGCGCAAGTATTGCGGGGGCGCGCAAGTATTGGTCGCGCAGGTATACCTGTGCGACATGGAGGGTACTTGCGCGATATTCAACCAGCATTGAAATACTTGAGCGACTCTTTATTAAAGCCTTTAGAATCCTCTTGAGGTTCTTCCAGAAAAGGGACGCGCAAGTTCTATCGAAGGAGTAAGGCGACGCGCAAGTGTGACCACTTCCCTTAAAGGCTGTCCACTCAGGCGCGCAAGTGTTGATGAGTTTCAACACTCAGGCCTTCCTCCCTCTCTTTAGATCTTCCGTTCTAGGTAAGAAATTACCTTAGAAGTGTTCCAGAAGCTTTGAGAAGAGACTTGGGCGCAGGGAGCTTCAATCTGAGTTTCTGAAAAAAAAATCCTCTCGAATGGGGGGCCCACAGAGTCTATTTATAGGTAGGAGAAGACCCCAGGCGGTTACCGGGAGGTTATCAATTGGGTCGCGCAAGTCACTTGCGCGACCATAAGGGCGTCGCGCAAGTGGACCTGCGCGACAGTGATATAACTTGCGCGGTGCAGTTGCTTTTGATCCTTTGTTCATGCCTTTGTCGATTTTTGATATTTTCTTCAAAGGTTGAATCACTTTGAGCTCAGATATTCCCCTTTTCCGATTTTTAGATTCTGTGACGAAAGGAGCATCAACAAGGAGTTAAAAGAGAATTCATTGTGTGAAACAATTCTCTATTTATTTATTACCTGCACAATATTCATAAGGAGTTATTTATAAATGTAGGTTTTATGTTTGAAAATTGTCCAATTTTCTGTCATCCCATAAAAAATATTAAAAACATTAATAACCCCCATGCCAAAAAATCATATTTTTATTATTTTTTTTGTGTGTTCCATATTATGAAAATGATCAACAATATGGATAGCATTGTAACTAATTATTTATTAGTGTACAATGCCTTGGACTATTCAAAATCCTTGTTATTTATTGAATACCCAAATAAATATTTGTACTCATAAAAAATATTTTATTCGCATACTGGGGAATATATATTTTTTAAATATTTAATAAAATAACCAAATCTATATTTTTATTCACATATCAGTGAATAAAATTTATTTAATTTATGATATAAATAAAACATGAATAAAATTATTTCTCGATCATGAGAATAATATTCATTCCATTAATTAAATTCAAATTGAATTTAATCTAGATCAATAGAAACACTTAGTGTGTGGCCCGCTAGGGTTCGTTCTTATCGGCGTTGGGTGGGATTGCCTAAAGTCCAAGTTTACAATCTAGTAATGGGTCAAGGAACCCAAGAGGAATAACTTAATGTTTCTAAGTTGAAAACCATATACGAATGATCAATGTGTGATATAATCCCTTTGTCACAGTATCTCATCAAGAAGGTTACAAGATAGTTTAATCAACCAATATGTTTGATATGTATTTCTTTGACTATCTAAAATAAAAACATTGATACACCATAACCATGGAATTTAGGTGATAGAAATATTTCAATTAAAGGGATGAGATATCAACTCCCATAAATATGGAAAAGATAAATCCTTCCTTTACTTATCCATTAATTACATTTCAATCATGACACACCCGACGTACCCTACTTCCCGCAATTATATGTCTTGATGGTTTTTATCAGTAAATCTATGTGTGTAAATCATGACATGCATAAATGATAATTTTAAAGTCTAAGAACCAATATACATGCTCTAATATTGAAATATATAATTAAACTAAAACATGTGTAATTCCTACTAGTGGGTAAGTTTTTATAATCTCTCATCTAGGAGATTACCAAGTGAGAACTTCCTGAGAAGAAGCCTCATCCTCTTAATAGTATATCACACATGATGTTCTATATAATATGTCTCCCTTTATAGTATGTTATATAATTGTATAACTATATTAATAATATTTTCATAGCACTTCAAGGTTCTCATCATAGAGTGGAATTTCTATGACCTTAAAAATGCAACAAATACTCTAAGATGTTATTATATTAAATTCATCCCAAAAAATGAAAAATATGTAATAATATATTTAATTAGTATGAAATAAATTGAATATATATGTAATAAAAGTAAAATAACTTGGTCCTACGACACCAACTCTAACAAACTTCCACATTGAATAGAGACAACTACCTATGAATTTTAGTCCTCTAAACCTAACATGATAATCATTTTTGTACTGAGCCAAGGATTTAATCATCAGTTCTACCATGTTGTCTTCCATATAAATACCACTTACTAAAACCTGACCTCTCTGAGAGAAATATCTTAAGAGATGATACTTTTGATGTATATTCATTGTTCACTGATATTACCTTGGTTCCTTTACAAGAGCCACCATTGTAGTATTTTTACAATACAGTGTGATAGGATCTTTAATTTTATGTACGATGTCAAGATCTTGTATGAATTTTTACATACATGATGCTTCCTTAGCTACCTCATAATCCACAATATTCTCAGACTCCACTATAGAATTTGTAACCACATCCTTCTTTGAGATCTTCCGGCTCACAACACCTCCATCAGTGTAAAGATGTATCTCGTTTGTGACTTCATGTCATCTTGATCTATTTGAAAACTAGCATATGCATATCCTATGATGACTAGTTCCTTATATACTCTATAGAGCATGAAAATATCTTTAGTATGAATTAGATACTTTAGGATAGTCTTGAATTCCATCCAATGGTGGTAACCTGGATCAGTTTGATATCTACCTACCACACTCAATGCTTAGGTAACATCTATCCTAGTACATATCATATCATACATGACTAGCCCAACACCTGACACTTATAGAATCGTTTCCATTATATCTCATTCCTCATGTTTCTGAGGACACATTTTCATAGAAAGATGAATGTCATGTGACATTATAATTAATCCCCTCTTGGATTGTTCCATACAGAATCTCTTCAGTGACTTTTCAATATATGTACCTTGAATTCGGTCAGGGAGTCTCTTGGCTCTATCACAATTGATCTTGATCTCAATAATATATGTGACCTCTCTTATTCCCTTCACAGATAATCATTTATTTAACTATGTATTAACATGTTTTAATACTAGTATTTCATTTCTAATAAGTAGTATGTCATATTCATATACTATTAAGAAAATGACAATAGTCACACTAAATAATTTATAGACACACATATCACATTCATTATATATGAATCCAAATTTCATTATTTCCTCATCAAAATGAATATATCATGACCTATATTCTTTCTTTAATCAATAAATGGATTTTTTTCAACTTTAATACCATGTTGGAATCTTTTGGGGTAACAAACTCATCGGGTTGTGTCATATATACATCTTCCTAAAGGTTCCCATTAATGAAGGATGTTTTGAAATACATTTTACAAACCTCATAATCATGGAAGGCATCAATGGAAAGTAGAATTCAGATGGATTTTGGCATTACAACTGCAAAAAATGTTTTGTTGTATTCAATGCCTAGATGATGTTTAAAATATTTTATAACTATTCTCTCCTTATAGGTACTGACTTATCCTTCCATGTTCAGTTTCATCTTGAATTATCATTATCAAAAAATGTTATTTACATCATCAGGAGGGTCTACCAAAATCCATACTTGGTTTTTAGTACATGGACTCCATATCAGAATTCACGGTTTCTTTCCACTCAAAAATATCTATTCCACTTACTGCTTCCTTTTATGTTAGAGGATCATTATTATTAACTAATAATTATTATCCATCCTTGGTGACTAGAAAACTATCACATTTTGGATCTCTAACCTTTCTTATACTTATATACAGTAAATATGCCTCCAAAATAATTTCTTTTTCCATGGGGCTTTGTGGAATCGGTTCTTATGCCAACTCTTATTTTCCTTGATCTTCAGCTTCATCAAATTCTATCTCAATAACACTATCTCTTTTATATATGTGCTCGCACTCATGGAATATGGTATGTATTACCACTATAACCCTTTTTATAAGGGGTATTATAGGTAATATCTCTTTGTTTTCTTGGTGTATCCTATAAAAGTACACTTTGTGCCTTGGGCTATATGTTTGTTACCTGAAGAGGCCTTAACAAACAATTCACTTCCCCACACATTTAAATTTAATAACATGGGTTTTATAAAACTCCAAAATTCATATGGAATACCATTTATCGATTTAGTTGGTACTTGGATTATTATATGTGCTATTTTTTTAATTATTATCCTCAAAAAGATAATAAAAGACTTAAATGACTCATCGTTGATATCACTATGTCCAATAGGGTGTGGTTACTCCTTTCACTTATACAATTCCATCAAGGTGTATTAGGAGGAGTGAGTTGAGATAAAATTCACAAACTACCCAAAACAATCAATAAATACTTTGATGAGATATTATCCATCATGATCTAATCAGATTTTATTATTCTTCTAGCCAAGATGGTTATAAACTTCATTCTTGTATTCCTTAAATTTATAAAAGGATTTTGACTTATACCTCATTAAGTAGACATATACATATCTACTAAAATCATCATTAAAAGTTATTAATTATGATTACCCAACCCTTAATTTAATAGTAAATTTTCTACACAAAACTATATGAACTAATTCCATAATCTCTTGGACCATTCACCTTTCCCACTAAATGGGGAATCAATCATTTTTTCTTATAAACATGCTTGAAATACACCATATGGTTTTATTTCAAAAGAATATAAATATCTATCTTAATGTAATTTAGTCATGAACATTTCATTTACATGACCTAGCTGGTGATTCCAAAGTAAGGTGTGGTATGAGTCATGTGATTTTGTTTCACTATAAATTTAAATAACTTGGATTGTGTAGTCTAAGAGATAAATACAATTATTTAAATGTGTCTTACTATAAATAATGATATCATTATAAATTAAGAAAATTTTATTTACAAATTTGAAAATTAAACCACTTGTATCTAGTCTCGATGCTGATATAATGTTTTTATTAATGATTGGAACATAATAACAATTTTTTAAAACCAAGATCATTCAAGTATGAAATGTGAGGTGGTAGTCCACTATAGCTGCAAAAACAAGTTCACCTTTGTTGGTTTCTCATAGATCTACCTCCACTTTGTTAATTCAATTGAATATAATTAGTTTCCATATTTTAATACATATTTGATCACCAAAAGAAATATAAAATACCCAATTTGAATAAATAGATAAATTAAAATTGATAACAAATACACCTGAATCATCCTTTTTATTCTTAGGATGTGTGTAGTTTTTCATCTTGTGGAACTTCTTGACACATAAAAAATACACAACATCTAGTTCCCTTTATTTTCCTATAATCTTCCTCTTCTCTGAAAGACATTGCGGAGAATCCTTGGCCTTGGGGGTTTTATATTGTTCTTTACTCTTATTCACCATAAGGAATAAAGGATTTTCTCTATTTTACTACTTATCCAATTAGAGAAGGATTGCGAGAAGTTATAGTAGATTCTTCTCAATGTTTTTCATATTAAATTTTAAAAAAATAGATAATCCATCAGGGAGTTATCCATGAATGAGATCAATTCCCAATTTTTTAGGGAGTTTAAACACTAGAACCTCTAGGTGCCCAATGTATCCAATGAAATTGAATACATGAAGTCAAGTTGGGGAAACCTCCAAAATATAAATTTGAAATAGTGGTTTTGAAATATCATGTCACGGCCTATCCTCGGGACCCGTTCCGTGACTACCCCAAGCCCACCTTCTATAGGCTAGGGGCTGACAAATTTCACCAAAGGCATAAATCCCTAAGCTGGGAAGACATTATCTTTATAAAAAGAAATCAAACACAATCAGAGTACACAACTGGAAGCAAAACACTAAGTAAAACTGAATACAAAGGTAGTGATGAAAGTAAATGGGCCAGTATACAAACCCAACTGAACAACAAGAACAAGTACAAGTAAAAAGGGAAAACAGCTCCTAGATCGTCCACCGGGGAATCATACCTGAAGGGTAGGTACAGAACTCTAACAACTCATCCCTGAGGTACGTCCCGTCTAGTCCAGCTCCGAGCAGCCACCCGTCCGTCACCCTCAGCCTCGATCATTACTGTCTGTCGTCTGAACAGAACACAACAAGGTGCGGGCAAAGCCCGTGTAGGGGTGGGTATAACAATACTCAGTAGGGGACGCTGAGACCCTTGAAGGTCTCCCAGAATCCACTAAGGTTAAACCATAGAAGAAAGATACAAACACAAAGTATCAACCAACCTAACTTAGGTATATGCCCATACATATACCTAAGTTACCAATCACAGTTCAGCTCTAACTTTCAAGCCCAAGAACAACCCAGTCCACAAAGGAAGTAAAGTCAATCACCATGATGATATTGGTTGAAATACAAGACTCAACTCACATAGGTATAAAACTTTTGTAGAGTGATAGATATGATCAGATGTAGTCACTGATTCATCTAAGCTGTCGGACCCACACAGGATACAGGACCAGCTAAGATGTCGGACCCACACAGGATACATGACAAACTATTCTAGAGTGATGGAGATGATCAGATATAGTCAATGATTCATCTAAGCTGTCGGACCCACACAGGATATAGGACCAGCTAAGCTGTTGGACCCACACAGGATACAGGACCAGTTATTCTGTCGGAACCACACAAGATATAGGAACAGAAGTTAGAACAGTTGTACCCACGGATGATCCCGGTATAGTAGTCATTGTTGTCGAACCCACAGAGGATTCTGGTATAGTAGTCATCGCTGTTGAACCCACAGAAGATTTCGGTACATCTCAGTCACATCCAGCCCTAGGGTTCCCATACACAACATGCTTGATTCCGAGAGGGTCCGCTCCTCGATCCAAGTGTCGATACATCAACTATCACAAAGTCTTTAGTTGATGTATCCCATGGTTCTGTCTCATCATAAGGAACCCAATGCGATAAATGGAAAGTCAATCAGATTCCCGGTCTAAGAGTTATTGGCATTTCTGTTCTAGGGGTCAGGTTGGTTTTTAAGCTTAAACCAACCCGGATGTACTCCAACTACGTCCAAAACTCAAGTGGATTATGCCAAAGAATCGTCTCGCTACAAGAATTCCATTGCCGTAGGTGGTACATTAATCGGACACCTGTAACCCTAGATGAGGGCTAAAAGTTGTAAATGGCCATAGTGGGTCCGGGTCCGGTCTGACCCAGTCGGACTGACTCGGCCCGACCCGGTCCGAACCGGGGTCTGACCCGGTCTGTGGGTGCGGCCCGACCCGAAGGCGCGGCCCGGCTCGAAGGCACGACCTGGCCCAAAGGCGCGGCCTGGCCTGAGGGCGGCCCAGCCCATGGCGGCCCGGCCGAGGGGTGGCCTAGGAGTGGTGGCCCGGATGAGGGGAGGACCGGTTGTGGCGACCCGACCGACGGGCGGCCCGACCGTTGGGCTACCCAGCCACGGCGGCCCGACCGATGGGCGGCGCAGCCGTGGGGCAGTGCAGCCGTGGGGCGGCGCAGCCGTGGGGCAGTGCAGCCGTGGGGCGGTGCAGCCGTGAGGCCGACTGACCATGGGGTCGCCCGACCGTGGGGCCGCCCGGCCATGGCGGACCAGCCATGGGTTTGCCCGGCTGAGGGGCGGCCTGACCGAGGGGCTTCCTTGGCGCGGCGCGACGGTGCTGCGCAGTCTTCATTCGCCGAGGCCCCCTTCCTCCGGCGAGGCGTGATGGAACCGCGCCTCTTACGTCCACCGCGACCCACATGGCCGCGACCCCCTTCCTTCGACGTGGTGCGACGACACCATGCCCTTCCGGATCCACCTCCACCATTAACCAAACAACAATCCAACAGAGGTTTGTCGGGTCGTGTTTGTTCAACCCGTGCCCTCTGCATTAGGTGATAACAAAAGGCCACCATCGAACCAAAATAAACGATGGGGAACGAGGGTATATTCATACATTAAAATAATCAAATCCGCATACCTCATATTTTTTATTGTACGTTGACGTGTCGCGGAAGACGGAAGTTGCGGAAGACAGATGTCGTTCCGTCAACATCGGAGGAGGTAGAGCTCAGTGAAGACGAGTCGAGACGACGCCCTCGGTGTACTTCGTGGGTGGCAGTGCTTCCCTTCCATGCTTTGGTTGAAGAAGAAAGAAGATGATGCTTCACGTTTTTTGGAGATTAGGAGCGTTCTTTATGTTCTTCGTGGAAAGAACAGAGTTCTTTGGTGGTTCTTCGTTGGAAGGATGAAGCTCTTCTCTCTCAAGCTTTCCAAAAGATTATGCCAACCGCAAAAATGGAAAAGGATGGCCTTTTTTAATTCTTTCCCACAACAACACAAAGATGTGTTTAATTAAATGAGGAAAATCATTTAATTAATGCTAAGGGATGGTTCAAATTCAAATTTAGAGGAGGTGAAGAGTTTAATTAAAATAAGCTACCACACTTCATTAATTGGTGAATTGGCACCATTATGGGGGAAGGTGGAAGGTTTTAAGAGTTTCCCCCATTAATGGGGAGCTCAAGGGTTTAAAAGGGGGGTTAAGGGGGTTCAAGCTAGTGGGACCCACCTAGTTATATCCTCCCAAGGGAGGCTAGGGTGTGGTGGTCCCCACCTCTAACCTCCACTTGGTGGTTTTAACCACCAACCAAATAAAAATATGTTACACATATTTTTACTCAATTTTATTTGGAATCCCCAAAAATTAACTTCCATCCTCGATAAAACACAATTGCAGTAAAGGTCACCTTAACCGAATACCGACGCTGTGATTACAACAGTGTCATCAGATTTCAATTCCGAGCACCGGTTCAAAATATATAATACATCGCTTGCACGTTTACTGAACGTACCCGGAAAAAAGTTCGGAAAATTATTAACAGCCATCCTCAACCCACTGTGATCGAGGTTAGGCTCTACCTAGGTGAAACACGCCCTAAAGAACCCAAAGATACCCTCATATTTCCAATTCGAGTTACCGTTTAAAAGTTATGAATTTTACAATAAAATAATTGTCACTTAATTATTTTATTTGTGTCCAAAAACTAACTTTCTTTGGTGGCCCTCACCGACCCAAGTTAGTATCTGCTTAAAGAAAACCTACCCTCACGAGTTTAGAAGTGGTCTCATATTTTTAATCCGAGTTACCGTTTGTGAGTTATAATCAATTGAAAAATAAAATAACTTTATTAATTATTTTATTTACGGTTATTCCATTTTCAGGTTGTCTCATAGGAGGTCCGTGCCGAATAAACATAAGTCACACCTAGGGTAAACCTACCATCCTGAGCGCAACGGTGGCCTCAGTTTTCTGATATGAGTAACCTTTTAAGAGTTATTCCACTATTTCAAGAAAACCACATACGCGTGTTAATTTAAGCTTAAAAAAACTTCTATGGATCATTCCGGGCACTCTGGGCCTCAGAATCGCATGCTGTCAGAAACTGCAGACTTGTAAAATTCCCAAGAATTTAAGAAAAACAATTCTACGGAATTTCTGGGTCTTTACATATCAAACCACTCTTGTTAATCTCTCTCCTGATATAGGGAATGAAGAATATCGTGATTTTTATACACATCTATGTTTTCATGAGACTTCAAGAGATAATGGACATATATTAAAGAATCAAACATTTAAAATTGACTAAATAATTCATATTTTTCTCATAGACTAGGAACTCTTCATCACTCACCTCCTTGGTAGGCAGATCTGGAAGTGAGTATTGTTACATGTGTGTTTCTGTTTGTGGTGCAAAAGAACCCAAAGGTGTCTATACAATTCCTAGATGTTACTAATAGTTAGGTGATGGTCTTTATTCAATATGGATCATAGAGATATTTTAGATATTGAGCCTCCCATTTTTTTACATTTTTAAATAGTATATTATTTTTACTTTTCTTGATTAAAAATTAGTTGAGATATAATAAATTAATTAATTTTATTAAACCACCCACTATTTTATCAAGTCCCCGTAGACCTCAACATTAAACTAAGAATTTATAATTACTTATACATTATAGTATCAAGGATCCATATTTTCCTTCACATAACCAAAATAAGTGTTGTTCAATCTATTTGATGGTATTTGGGTAGGAACATCTTTTCCAGTTATAGTCTCACAACTTCTTTATCCATTGAGTGGACTCCTTGGTCCTAAAATCTTGACTTTTATTTCCTTAACACTGGCCTCCAAATTATGCCAACTTTATCTAGGGATACTCCTCTATATTTAAAATTGTTAATTCAACCCAAAACCTTCATAAGAACTCCCCTTATAAAAGTAAGTTTACTAAAAAGGGTGGTTCAAACACATAGTTCTATTGGTTTTATTCCTAATCAAGTAATAAAAGGCCCAGTATGACTCAATATTTATTTAATGGATTTTAAATTATTATTCAGAATTTTTATCTAGTTTTATCCTTTACATGTCTTGTTAATATTAAGTAGATTTTAATTAATTAATTAACTTTATTTGGTTAAAAAATAACGAAGAATCAATTTATTTAAATTCCATATTTTCACATTTATTTATTTATATAGGTGATTTTGGTCTGTCATAAATAAAATAAATAATTCTTAAAAATAAATAAATAAATAAAGTAAATATCTCAATCATGTTCTTATAAATGTTTTATTTAATGATCGAATATTAAATCAACCTATAACCTATGTGAATAAATCCATTTTTTAGTCTTGACATGAGTTATTGCATTCCACCTATACACTTGTGTATCACCGAGTTGTCATTATCATGGTTCCACCTTAAACCACCTCCACATGTCTTGGGACAATCAATTAATTACAAATATTTATTACTCACATGTAGTTGAGGGGAATGAAAGGATTGTTTAAATGGGTTTACCTAAATATCCTTGGACATGTAGGTCCTACATAATAATGGATGGATGGATGACTCACATTCCATCATTTAATTTAATTATAAATAATTTAAAACATATACAATAAATTAAATTAAATAAATTCCAATATATACATAGGTCTTAATCCAGCTCATGGTCAGTCATTCATGTAACGAGTACCCAAAAGTAACTGGCTAGAATTCAATTATTTATTTATTATTTATTATTAAGATGAATATGCTTGCATTAAATAATTAATTAATTTATTTATTAATTCTCTCTAATCTTAATGATCATTTGAACTTAATTGAATATACCCATTATATATGGAATTCATGTAAAATAAAAGGATAACCAATAATTAAATATTTATTGCAATAAATAAATTAATCATTTAAAATTATTTAAAACATTCATTAAATTTTCTAACACATAATGGTGTTTCAATCAATAAAATAAAGTTTCAATACTTTAATTTTTAAATTTAATGTAATTTTAATTCTATCCTTTAATGGAAGACTACAATTCATGTACATACTAACTACATGACATGTATCTCGGTTTTCATGTATCCATGGTACATTCTTGGGTCTACGACATGTACCTTAACTGGACTACACAACATGTATAGACCAGTAACATGACTTCTATTTCACTCATCGTCTGTCTGGTATGCATGCCAAGGTCTTCATCATGTATTTCAAACATGAGAATTGATGAACTATATTCTATGCACACCGCATACACATTGTGTATATCATAAATTCTCTAGGATTTTAGTCTCATGTGTTTTGACCATGTATAATGACCACACAAATTGTGTGATTTATGATGCCAAATCATATAGACTACATGGTGTGTACACCAATACATACACTGTAATATGAAAACATATGTTTCATCCTAGACTTGTCTTCATGTGGTGTGAAATAAATGATCCGTATATAGTAACTATGTGGAACGCCATGTATCCCTCAGTGCATCCAGATACAATACCCTAGGTTACACCATGTGCACTTCTGAGAACATGCCATGTAACCCTATATTACCGGCCAAAAATTTGGTAGTTCCCGATGTAATATCTGATCGTTCTTCATTTGGGGATAGACCTTTAAGAAAATTAAACACTGAATAACAATGATTAATATATCTAAGAAATTTAATTCAAATCAGATTAATGAATGAATAACATGAAATGAAAATCAAAACACAATTGTGCATAGATCAACAATCAAGTAAATGATTATAAATTTAAATGTGATGGATTTCATACCACATGAAGGTTCTGGGCATAGAAAAAGTGAACAAGGGGTGATTTGATAATTAAAATTTCTTTTAATTTCAATTTTATGGAACCTCAACAGGGGATCTTTCATGTTATTTTTATAATTAATTTTTAAAATTTGAATAAAAAATAACCTTTTCTTAGGTTTCAATAATTATATTATATTTTGATATTACAAAAAAGAACCTTTCATATTTTGTTTTGGGATTATAAATATCCAAGGGTAGGATCCCTCTAGTGATGATCTACACATGCTTTTGGTGATTTCTAAGAAATGCCACTCGATCTCCGAGTGCTATAATGGTGAATTGAATTTATTTCATTTTTTGTTATATATTTATATTTATGTCGTCTTGAATAAATATATCCTATATTCTCTTTCATGATAGGAAGAGATATGGAGGATTTAAAAGATAATTCGTTGTGTGCAAAAATTATCTCTTTTTCGATTGCCTACACAATAGCGATAATGGGATATTTTTAGAGGTTGGATTTAGGTTAGAATATTGACTAATTTCATGTTGGACCTTAAAAATATTAAAATATTTAATAAAACCCATTCCTAAAAATAATAATAATATTATTATTTTTTATTTTGCGTCATCTTGTACAAATAGTAAATAATATTTACTAGCTTACAAATAATTATTTATCAAAAGACATGGTCTTAGCCCATTCGAACTCCTCAGAATTTATTGAATAACAAAATAAATATTTTTATTCATAAATAAATATTTCATTTGAATACCAGTGAATAAATAATTATTAAATATTAAATAATATATATATATATATATTCACACACCAAAGAATAAAAATTTATTTAATTTTTTCATTCAATAAAAAATGGATAAAATTTTTCATCGGTCTTGAGAGTAAAATTTAATCCATTAATGAAATTCAAATATAATTTAATTGAGATCAATGGAAACACTTAGTGTGTAACCTTCTAGGATTATTTCTTGTTATATTTTGGTGGGCTTTCCTAATGTATAATAATACTATCTAGAAATGGGTAAAGGTTCCCAAGAGAATGAACTTAACATAAAAACATTGACAACCAAAAATGAATGATCATTGAGTAATATAATCTATTTATCTCAATATATAATCAAGAAGGGTTAATGATGATTACATCAACTTATTTTCATGATATTTCATTTATTAACTATCAAAAATAAGCACGTTGATACCCCATAGACATGGAATTTAGGTGATGAATATATTCCCATCAAAGGACTAAGATATCAACTCCCAAAAATATTTAAAGGGAAAATCATTCCTGGCCATATCCATTAAATAAATTTCAATCATGACTTTCCCAACACACCCTACCTCCCTCTAACATATGTAATGATGGTTTTTTTGTAAATATAAATGAATAAGTCAAGAAAGTAATCATTTATAATCTTAATGTCTAAGGACCATTACATATTCTCACATATAGGAATATTTTATGACACTATAACATGTGGAATTTCTACTGGTGGTTCTATTCTCAAGATCTACTATCTTAGAGATTACTAAGTGTGATCTTCCTAAGAAGAATCCTCATATGATTATGAGTACTTTCACCTAATGTTCTATATATTATGTGTCCCTTCATAGTATGGTATCCAATCATATTATTATATTTAGAATATTTTCATTGCACTTCAAGGTCATCATCATAGTGATAAAATATTATGACCTTGTAATTGCAATAAACACACCAAAAAATTATTACATTAAAGTCAAGAAGAATAATGAAAAATATGTAATAATATATTTCATTAATATGAAATACATAAAATACACAAATAATCAAAGTATAATCAGTTGTTCATTGTACACCAACTCCAACACTAAGCTTATGTAATATGTTATGGAGTTGGATAATTCTCTTCGAGAGAGGAAAGAGGAAGGTTTAAGATGTCAATATTATATTATCTCCTTATCAGATGTTGTGATGAACTGTTTTTTTATTTGGAAATTTAAATTTTTTATTTGATCCTAGGGATGGATTGGATGACGTCTTTAAAGGCCCACATCGACTGATATCATCAACGGGTGAATTTCACAACCCCCAATGGGAGTACTTGTGTTTTCAAAGGAGAATGGGATTCATGGTCAGCTCATATTGGATCCCCAATTCTAGATCTAGGTTTGTTTTTATTTCATATTTCTTCCCTCTTATTAGAGGATGATGGAAAAGTCTTATAGAGTGGATTGCATTCCAGGGTGGATGAATTTTTGGAAGGTATTCTCATAGGATTTCTTGATTCTACCACTTGAGTAGGATGTAGAGTTCACCGTTATTTTGGAACCATGGACACAACCGATATCTTTTCCCTTATATCTTATAACCCCCACTATGTTAAAGGAGGTAAATATATTTTTGTATGATTTGGAATCCAAAGGGTTCATTTTCTCGTGCATCACTCCTTAGGCCACTCCAGTGATTTTTGTAAAGGCTGATGGGTCCCTCTATTTTTTATCGATTATTATAATCTAAATAGGGTCATCATAAAAATAAATGTCCCTTGACCCATATTGATTATATCATCAAAATTATTAAGGGTAAAATGTGGTTCTCAATGATCAACCTCCATTCAAGGTTTCTCCAGGCCAGGGTGAGAGAGGAAGATGTTCCCAAGCCTAATTTGTGAATCATTATGGTTTTTAGAGTATCTGGTAAAGTATTTCAGAATGAATAATTATTATATGCTATTTATGGATCTCATGAACCATTTTTTCCATAGATACCTTGACTCTTTTCTTATGGTGTTTGTGTTTTACATTTTGGTTTATTCAAGATCCGAATAAGAGTACTTTTAGTATTTGATAAGTTTTTTGGGAACATTGTGATACCAAAATTTTTATTCTAGACTCTGAAAGTTAATATTTTTTATCTTGGAATTCATGTTTTGGGACTTCTTTATAACTTATTGTGTTTTGGACTGGGTTGAAAATTTCGAGATAATTTTAATTTTTCTCTTTTGGTGGATAGGTCATCCAATGAACTTGAAATTAGAATGAGGTTTTGAGTGTTTTAACATTTAGATGTAGTGTTTTTCGATTTGGCTTATGTTTTTGTGGATATAACAAGGGTTTGGGTGAATACTAGAGAAGGAATAGGCATCTAGGCAACTAAAAATAGCTATTGTTGGTTTTATAAATCATGTATTATTCATGCGATGTGTATTGGATTCATGGGGTGCTGCTGGTGGATTCATGACTTGAATGATTAGGGTATTTACCTAAGGAATACACTATATATACCTATTATAAATTGTTAAATTGTTATAATATGTGTAACTTCTATACACCGTGTAATTGGTGATCGTGGATTTTTTAAAACGGTCAAACTGGGGGATCCTTCCACATAAGTTTTTCGACCAAGAATTTGGAACACTAGAGCTGTCAATCAATGATCTAAATCCCTCTATTATTCACCAATCAAGGGAGTTTTGGGTGTATTTAAATTACATTGATGGGTAATATCTTCTTCTACATTTCTTTTCTTCTATTTTTATTCAGTATTTTCTGATTTTGGGAGTTTTTGTTTATCGTTTTTTTCTTTAACCAGATCATGGTGGAATATACCATTTTAATTGGGTATTTTATTATGCCTATTATTAGGATGTATTAAGAGGTATTTTACACTTTAACATGTGTCATTTTGTCAAGGTATGTTAACATGGTTATTTTAATTCTTTAAATAAAATTTTTGGGTGTTTTTGTTATGATTTTTCATAGGTATTATGCCCAATTTAGGGTTTAGGATGCATCTCGCGTTGTTAGGGAATGTTTAGTCTTGGTTCTACTATAATCAGATCAACTTGTGAGATTTTGGGTATTATTTCTATATAATTTAAACCATTTTAACTTTTTTCTTGATATACTTAATTAATTAATTATGGTGTAATTTTAATTAATTAATTTATGAGGTTCTGGATGTGAGACAGGAACTTTCACGTATTAGATGCACTAGGATAGGAATTGGAAGTTTTTTTATCCCTTAGATAAAACACAGAATGCTTTCTGAAGGTTCATTATCTATCATACCATCCCTTTAATATTTATTCATGTTTATGTAATATGTGCATACTTGGCCTCTCCCCTGATAGTGATTCCCCCTCTTTGTAATTTTCTACAATGAAAAATTAAATTAAAATAGTTAATTTTTCAAAATTTAATAGAGGAATTATAGGGTTCACTAACAACCCCAACGCTGCAGCTTCATGGTTAAACTTTCTACTAAGGTAAACGGTTCCCTATAGAATGAATCTGTATATAATTTGACCTAGAGGATCCCATATGTGATTCCTCATCCTTATTACTCCATAGAGGATCCCCAGAGGTGTGCCTCTATAACTAGTGGACCTTTAGGATCCTGAGTAGGATGCCTCTTCTACATTCTGACCTAAGGGACTCAATGGGTTCACTGGTGTTTGACTATCCGTGAGCTAGTATGTCGGGTTTGGGTAGAGATAGTAGTGGGTTTCACCTTGGAACCCATGAAAAAATGTATTCCTATGAATCTGGGGAATCAGTGGTGGGTTTTATCATTTGCACACCCTAACTTTCTTATTTATACTTTCACTTACTTACTAAGGATGTAGTTATGATTACCATAGGTGCTTCCTATTTCTCATATATTGGACTTGACACGACATAATATTTTGGAACTCCCATACATACTTCCAAGAGTCAAGATCTTGATCCATTTTTTTATTGTATTATTTTAAATTCCACACATACTCCTTCGGATCTAGTTCATTATATATTGAGTGATACTTGGTTTCCTTTTCATAGAATGTCTTGGACAGGCTCAAAGGTTATATGATTTGTGTTATTCCGAGATTGATACTTGGGATTTCTTATATTGATTGCATTAGACAAAGTCATTATGCTATTCTTTATTTCATTCCTCAACAATCCTATGTTTCCCTTATAGGAAACAAAGGATGAGACTATAGGGTTATAGGTTTGTATAGACCTTGATTTATACTTGGATTCCCATGAAATAATTCCTTGTATGGACTCATGGGGTGAGTTGTTTATGTATTCCTCAAGTGATACTTGGACTCCCATATAGGAATTCCTTGGATAGAACCATAGTACAGATGAATTATATTATGCATTGAGTGATACTTGGATTCCCATGTAGGAATTCCTTGGTTGGACTTATACGCTAGATTGATTATATGAATCCTTATGTGATACTTGGATTCCCATGTTGGAATTACTTAGATGGGATCATAGGACGGTGAATTATATTACTCCTTGAGAGATACTTGGATTCCCAAGTAGGAATTACTTGGATGGAGTCATAGGGAAAATGAATCGTTTATGTTCTTGTTTTTCAACATTGTTTGGACGCCTTGGTTACATGCCTCGTGTTCTGGTTTATTTATATAAAGTAAAGTGTTATTTATAGGATTTCCATATTTTACATGGAATCCTTATTTATCATGATTGGAAGTGAGTATAGGTGATCCTAGGGTTAGGACATGTATCCCCTTGTGGTGACATCTCTTACTCAAAGACATTCTCAACACTAGCTGACGAAGGTATTGTCGATCAGGATTACGGACCCATGGATTGACTACTATTGTTATTTAATTTATTGAACCTTACTTAAGTATATACATATTTATGTCTATATATATATATGGAAATAAATATAAATATATATATATATATATATATATACATGATGTGATTTCCCAGTTGGTGGGGATCATGGACGTTGGGATCGACTGTGGTTTCACTTTATTTATTTTATTTATCTTTTCAGTTGCGTCACATCAAGGTTAGACACATTCCTTGAGAATGTCTTTTATGACATGTCCATTAGTTTATTTTCATCTGTTATTATTAGTATCACTGATATTCTGATTATTACCTCACTTTTACATACATTTCATATTACTAGCTATGTATGATACCATGTTGGTGGTTCCCTACTGAGTTTTATACTCACAAGCTACTTGGGTCTCCATTGCACTAGGGTACCTGAGCAGACGTTCACTTGGTTGCAGAAATAGGATGTCCTAAGGCTTGGTACTGATCAAGCATGATGGATTAGATGTGTGTGTGGAGATCATGTAAGTGGTGTGGATCAATATATGTGGTGGAGCCTTGAACTTTTATTTTAGTTTCTTTTATGTACTCCTATAGGTATGGTTAGACCAGTGGGTGACTAGTGTTTTATGTTTGACATGGTCATTCAGGCGACAATGATAATCCATTTATTATTGCAGCATGACTCTATTTCAGTTTATTTATTACTTCTATATTATATTTATTTACTATTTGGATGTTACTTGGTTATTTACAATGGTGTCTTACTCTTACATGAGGTAATAGTATCCGCACTATCACACCACAGGCCCTTGATGCTAGTTGTAAGCATCTGGCATATGATAAGGTGTACTTGAGGCCTTGTGGTGAATCGGTTTGGGGAACCAGATTAGTGGAATCTAGGCCGGGATGTTACAAAGTGGTATCATTGGGGTTTTCTTTAATTTTAAATACAATTTGGGATATGGTAAACAATATTATTAGGATTGTTTTTGAACCTTTTGTGAATGTTGGACTGGTCCATCACAAAAAAACTTGTTCGGGTAAGAATTCGTGGTTTCCAGGGATATGGTATTTTTTTTATGATATGTGATGTTATGGTTGTTTATGATTTTCACCATGATAGACAAAAATTTTTTGTGGATTTTATTCTTTATTATGGATCAATATCTCTCGGCCCATTAGAGATATTCCATTGATTGATTCCTAGATCTTGTCCATTGGCAAGATTCCAGTGATTAATTTTGACTCTTGTCCTACAATAGATAGATTCATATCATGAATCATATTTGGCATGTAGGATTCACATGTTACTATGTGATTATAACTAAAAAAAGTTTAATGCTTTAAAATGTAAACAAAAACCAAAATAGTTTTTACAATATATATTTTTGGATGCATTCTACTCAATTGGTCCAGCATGTGCTAATATTTAGTTCTGATGATAGGTTATGTGGATCCATGTTGAGGAATTTGGTAGTGAGGCTAATGACTTGGTCCTCATGTGTGGGAGGTGGAGTGACCCAATTATGTTTATTGGGAACATGATTCCCATGTTTTGAACCCCTATTAGAGTGTTACTTCTCATTTTATCTTATTTAAAGTGTTAGTAACAATATATATAGTGCTTTCCTACATATATTATAATGAAATTATACTTAACCAAAATGTGAATGTGAAATAAAACACAGATCATTGTGATGATGTTATTTTATTAACATTGTACCTCATAGGTCAACCTTGGTAGCTGATACCTTCACTTCCGGTCACATAGCCAGATCACTGAGTATGATACCAATAGGTACTAGGATGTTTTTAGTGAAATGGTCCTTGAGGGGATGTATTAACATATATGGATTCCCTATGAGTCGTATATTAGGATCCTTTCTATTATGGTATCATGATACACTAGGGGTAGTCCCTTATGAGTATACTTAGAGAGTATCGAGCCCTTGTAGTCCATGTTGACCATTTTGACCATCATAGGCTAGTTTTATCTGTACCTTTCTAGGAGTATTTTGAATCTTTGACTAGGTGGGAGGACCTAGATACCCTATTATGATAATTTATCATTAGGGTTAGGTGGGATACCTATATACCCTTATTTTTACTTATAACCTTATAGGTCAATGTTCAATTTGATTAAGGGAAACCTACAAGTAAGGTTATCCTAGTTTTGTGGATACTTTTTTGTGTAGTGATCTTAGTTATATGCATGTTGAGAATAATGAATGGTTGGTGGTTAGGTTTTGTGATTAATAATGGTGATGCCTCTAGTTTTTAATAAATAACATAGAGTTCTTGTTTATTGATATTGGATTCAGTAGGTAGGATTTTTAGGGTTCATAGACCTATCAACTAGTGTTTATACTGATGAAAAATTAGTCAAAAAGTGGGTTGATTCTTTTGGTGTATATGAATCCATGTGATATGAGGCCATTGATTAAATGATGGAATATGTGAGGTGACCAAATT
This sequence comes from Viscum album, assembly GCA_963277665.1. Classification (NCBI taxonomy): domain Eukaryota; kingdom Viridiplantae; phylum Streptophyta; class Magnoliopsida; order Santalales; family Viscaceae; genus Viscum; species Viscum album. The sequence goes on from OY728141.1 coordinate 668,402,556, forward strand.
TAAAGATGATTTTAAAGGGTGATTCTGAATTATGAGACTGATGTTCCATTTAACATGGTCATCTTAACCCTGTGATGGAAAAATCATAGGAGTGTGATTTGGGTGAGAATGATACATGTTGGTTATATATGGAACTATTTAATTTGTAAATCAGTGAGTGGAAATATGAGATTCAAGGACTGAAGTTTTTAAGTACTTCATGTGGTCATTTTTTTCCTATGTGTTGTGATAAAATGATGAATATCCCTCCATTGTAGAGGAGACATCGAAAATAAGTTGGGTGTTGTGAGACGGTTCCCCCATGGCTAGACCTGGACACACATTGTTAGAAGACATGGTTTTAAGGGTTAGTTAATGGAAGGTATAACATGTTTAGATGTGATCATGTCTTGAAGGATAAATTCATTCCTATTGATGGAATCTTAGTGTAATCCTTGTTTAGAGTAAATCATGTACAATATCTTGACATCATCCTGAGTACGCTGAGAGAGTGTTATCTATACTCTAATCTATATATAATTGTTTTTTCAATTTTTGTGAGGAAAATATTGAGGTTTAAATTAAATAGATATTTAAAATAAGTCTATATAGTTCATAGTACACCATTTACTATTGTAGGGTGGTTACCCTCATTTTGTTTGAATTCAAATAAGTGTCAGAAAAATTCTTCTTGAGAAGTGGTAACGAGTCACGAGTTATGTTTATGTTGACTCTTGGGTGTGATAGGGTTTTAATCCATTCCTATTGATATGTTTAGAGGTGGATGGGGATTGAGATATTGTGATCAGTGGTTCATTTTGATGGTGCGATGATATGGATTCTCCTAAGGTGGGGAATGGGATGATGGTTGTCAACTTTTGACCCACTCATGAGAAGGGTCGTGGGATGATGATACTGGTTGTAGGATGTTTATTGTATCTATTATCCCATTAGATAAATAGAGTTAGGTACTTATAGATCCTTTGGTGAATTTTTTTTAATTGTTTTAATATAAACTTGGGAAGAATATGAGCACGGGTGTTTATCCCATTATATATTATGACGATCTATGAGTATTGGAATCTATTTTGGTGAAATTCGGCGACTGGATATGATATTTTTAGAGAATAGTCAAGCAGAGGTGGTTAGAATTGTGATCATTCAAATAATCAGATGCATCTATTGAGGAACTACATTGGGCATATGGCTTGGATGACATGGATGTAGTCTAAGGGTAAGTGAAGTCCTTTCAAAGAAAATTCAGCATGATAGACTGAAGTAGGTCAATCAGAATTCAATCATTTAAATCCAATCGATGTCCAAGAATAGAATCATCACGTGTGATTGGATTTAGTAGGTTGATAAACATGATGAATACATTTTTATAGTTCTATGGACATTATTTTATAGTAAATTTCGATGTTGGGTCTATCGTGACTAAGAATTTTCCATTAAAAGTAAGAACCTATGGTGGGGAGTGTCATAGTTTAGCTAATGAAATAGAAAAAAATGTGATCATGTCAATGTTTCAATAGGATTGAGTAAGAATCTTATAAATGTTCCAGATTTGGATATGATTTTTTCCTCATGTTTTAATTATTAAAGAACTATACTCTTTAACTAACACTTGGAATCATGTTGGGCGTTCAAAGATGAAATGTAGCTATCTAAGTGGGAATTCACGACCAAGGTAGGTTGGGTGAATTTTTTTGTTTTTTCCAAGTATTCTTGGGGATGAGATGTTTTAAGGTGGGTAGGTTATAACATCACATGTTTTGGACCTGGTTGAAAATTTGAATAGAATTTTAATTTTTCTCCACTTGTGGATGGTTCATCCTATTAATCAAAAATCAGAATGATTTATGAGTGTTTGAACATATGGATGTATTTTTTTAAATGGATTATGTTTCAGTGGATTTCCTGTGGGTTTGGGTAGACACCTGAGGAGGAACGTGCTTCGGGGACTCTAAAAATAGTTGATGTGGGTTTTACAAATCATGTATTATTTACACGACATGTACTATTTTCATGGGGTGCGTCTGGTGTATTCATGACAGGAAAACTTAGTGGAATGCCCCAAGGAATACATGACATGTACCTTTTACACATTGTGATATTGGTATATGATGTGTAATAGTTACACATTGTTTAATAGGTGGGATTGTATTTTTTATAAAGTTTGAACAACGGGCTCCATTTTCGTTGTTTTCATCCAAGAAGGAGGTCTGCAGGAGCTCTTAGTTGATGCTCAAACTCTCTCTGTTATTAATTGATCATGGGAATTGTGGGTGAATTTTTATGATGTTAATGGGTAATATCTTCCTACACCTTCCTTTTTAATCTTTTTTCATCTATATTTTTTTATTTTGGTGGTTTCCATTTAGGATTCTCTACCAGTTTCACCGAAGCACGGTCGAATCAATCATTTCAGTTGGGGTGTTTTCCCTTCATTGGACAAGGACATCCTAAGAGGTCCTCTTCACTTCACTGCATAACTTTTGGTCTAGGTATGGTGTCATGGTGATTTTATAAATATTTATTGCTCTAAACAATAATTTTGGACGTTTTTATACCATTTCTTAGGTTTTATGCCTAATTTAGGGTTTATGATTCATCACATTCTATTGGGGAACATTTGGTAATGATTATGGTACAACAAGATCAACCTATGGGATTTTGGGTGTTATGGATTTTTAAATTAATTTTTTTTAATTGTTTTATATTTATAAGTGTAATTAGTTGATTATAGAGTAATTTAAATTAATTAATTTCAAAGGTTCTGGTTGTGATAAAGGACCATGCATATGTCGGATGATCTTGGATGGGACTTGGTAGCTGTTTTTGGCCCTTGGATAATACATGAAAATATTCTTAATGGTTGGTAGTCTTTCATTCCTTCCCTTTTTTTATTTATGAATTTTTATGTAGTATATGTGTACTTTGGATTATCCTTGAGGGAGAAATAAACTCTTTATAATTTTCACCAATGAATAATTAAATTAAATTGGTTGATTTGTTAATTGAATAGATAAACTCTAGGGGTCACTAACAACCTCTATGTTGTAGCTTCATGCTTTGACTTTTACTGAAGCCAAGGGTTACCTTTCGAATTCCTCTTTCTAGTTATCGGATGATGGGTCTAACATGACATAATAATTCAAAACTCTGTGACATACTTCATAGGCTTCAAACCTTGAGTCCTTTTTATTTGATTTTTATAATATTTGAAATGTAAGACATGCTTCTTGGGATCTAGTTCATTACAATTTGAGTAATACATGGGTTCATTTTCTTAGAACACCTTGGATATGATCATATGTTATATGATATGTGTTATGAATTGAGTGATACTTGGTTTTACTTATGTGGATTTCCTTGGATAGACTCTATAGGATATTATTTATATCATTCCTCAGTGATAACTGGGTTTCTTTTTAAGTTGTTGGGGATGGGGTGGTAAGGGTGTGAGTTTGGATACACTGTGAGTAATACCTAGATTCCCATATAGGAATTCCATAGATGGGATCATAGGTAGATCTATTTATAAATTCCTTGAGTGATACTTAGACTCTCTTATAGGAATTCCCTGGATGGAATCATAGATAAGATGAATTATATTACACCTTGAGTGATACTTAGATTCCTATGTAGTAATTCCTTGTAAGGACTCATAGATTGAATGAATTATATAAAGCATTGATTGATATTGGCATACCCATGTTGTAATTCCATTTATGGAATCATTGGATGGATGAATTAAATTATGCCTTTAGTGATACTGGGATTTCTGTATAGGTATTCCTTGTACAGACTTGTAGAGAAAATGAATCATTTCAATTCTTATTTTTCATCATTATTTGTATGCCTTCATTACATTCCTTGAGTTACAGTTTCTTTATATAAAGTAAAGTTTCATTTAGAGGATTTTCATATTTTACCTAGAATCCTTATTTATCATGATTGAAGGTGAGTATGGGTGAACCCAATGCTAGGACATGTATCCCCATGTGGTGATGTAGCTTACTCAGAGATTTTTCTAAAACAAGATAAAGAAGGTACTGTTGATCAGGATTATAGACCTAAGGACTGACTAATATTGGTATTTTATTTATTTCACCTTACTCATGAATATACATATTTATGTATATATATATTCATCATGGAATTTCCCAGTCGGTCGGGATCATAGACCCTGGGATCAATTGTGGTTTCACTTTATTTATTTTATTTATCTTTCTAGATGTGTCTTTTCTAGGTTAAGAACATTCTTTGAGAATGTATTATATGAATTGTACCATAGTTTATTTCTAGATATTGATATTATTATAATTTTTATCTTGATGAGTATATCACTTTAACACAAACTAAATATTACTATCTATGTATGGGACTGCATTGGTGGTGCCATAATGGGTTCTTTACTCAAACCCCTCTCGAGACACCATTACAATGGGTACCTAAGAAAATGTTCACTTAGTTACATTCCTAGGATGGGCTGAGTCCTTGTATTGATCAAGTAGGATAGCTTAAATTTTTGTGCGGAGATCGGGCATGTGGTGTGGTTCGGTTCATATGGTCGGGACTTGTAATTTTATTTCAATTTCTTTTATGTACTCATATAGGTATTTTCAGCCCAGTGGGTGACCTGTGTTATATTTTTGACAAGGTTTTTTGGGCCTCTAATACATTCCATTTATTATTAAAAAATTCTTTTATTTCAATTTATTTATTTCTTGCACATTTTTTTATTTAATTCTTGGTTTTTATCTGGTTATTTCTACTATTTCCTTACTCTAATACAAGGGAATTGGGTCCCCACTATCACGCCCTAGGACCTTGTAGCAGTCAACATCCTTTGGAATATAGGGAGTTATTCTTGAGGCCCTTTGGAAAACCATCTAGGGGAACATGATTAGTGGAATATAGTTCAGTACATTACAACATGATCTCAGAACACGGGGTTTCAGTTTATCTAGAGAAATTCAAGGAAGTGATGTCATGGGAGGAGCTAAGGAAAGTATTTGAGATCAGAAGTTTTCTTTTTCGGTTAGGGTGTTATAGAAAGTTTTTTAGGGACTTATCTCAAATTTACTTAATGATTAAATCCCTCAACTGGAAATAGGTAAAGTTCTTGTGGATTCCATAATTCCAAGTATCTTTCTAAGAGCTTATACAACGATTGACCACTGCCCCTATTCTGATTTTTCTCAAGGGTGGTCTAAGTTATGTGGTTTATTGTTAAGCTTTAGTTATGGTTATATGGTGCATTATTATAAAGGGTGACCATGTGGTGGTGTATGGATCTCACCAACTCTGACCACATGAGAAGAACTAACCAACCCATGAACTTTATCTCAAGACAGTGACCATTTACTTAAATATTGGTATCACTATATTTTCAAGGGGAAATATATGGTCTTCTCAGACCACAAAAGGTTGAGCTACATTTTATCCTAGAAATATCTAATCCTAAGGTAATTATGATGGATTTAATACCTTCAAGGTTTCAACTATTATATCATATATACCCTATTTAAAGGAAATATAGTAGCTAAAACTTTGAGTATAGATTCTATAATTCTGGATCTCAAAGAGTAATGTGGTGACTGGATCCTAATGGGGCTCTCCATTCAAATTAACCTAGAGGAAAAGTAATAGAGTGTAGGTATGTTCTTATATTGTTTTCATTTGATGCCTTCTCTATAATATTTGATTCAATATGAGAATCCTAGGGATAATTTATGTTAGTGATCTACTCAATTTCAAAATGGTGGGGAGGTTCTGAGTGAATGGTCATTGTCTCCCGAGTTCTTTCACTACATCATGGTCCATTATTTTTTATTATCATCTCTAAGGAAGGAAGTGATATATAATTTTTATTAGTCTCAATGGTTTTCCATCCTCAGGCCACCAATATGTTTTATTATGTGTTTCAACGGTTCTGGTAGATAGATATTAGTTTTGATATAGATAAATTTGTATCACAAGGTTATACTTATCAGTAAGTTAATGATGTGCCTCAAAATACCTCAGGTTTTCAACTACCCCTTACCATTAATACTTGTTAGTGAGATGAGGTATCCATTTATTTCATCATCGGGTTACCCTATACCCCCTAGGGAAGGAATGAAATGTGGGAAATTATCGATATTCTAACCAATTTAGACCATTTCATTCTGATCAGGGACTTGAAAAAAGTGGTATAATTGGGAAATTTGTATGTTTAAGTGATTATGAGGTTTTATGGTGTGCCTTATAATATCATTTTTCAAAGGTACCCTTGTGTTACCTCTCATTAGGAAGGAATTACAAAGGAAATTGGGTCATAGGAAAAACATAGCATGGATTACCATCCTCAAACTAATGGTCATACTAAGTGGGAAAACCAGATTTTGGAATACATGCTTCATTTCTACGTGTTAGAATTTAGAGTTGCATGGGATCACCATATTGGGTTGGTAGAGTTTTCTTACAATAACAATTACCAAACCTCACTTAGGATGGACCTATTGGAAGAAATGTAAATTTGACCATGTCAATATCCTATATGTTGGATGGAATTAGTTTAGAATTATATATTGGGAACAATAATTATGAATAAGATGACTAGTAAGGTTCAAATGATGAGAAAACGTTTTTTGATAGCTCGGAGTTTTTAAAAATATAGTGTTGATCAACAATTTAGGGCTTTGAATTTTTCAGTTGGTGACTAGATGTTTCTTAATGTAGCGCTTCAGTTGGGTTATCACTATCTTGGTAAGTAGGGAAAGCTTATTCCATGGTATGTAGAACCTTTTAAGTTCACTAAAAGGATTCATAAGGTGACCTACTTTCTACCATTTCTTTATTAATTGATGTTGATTCATTATGTTTTCCACCTCTCACAGTTGAAGTGGTATAATCTGAATCAATCCCATATGCTGATATGGGAAGATATTGAACTGGAACTTGATCTATTAGTGAATGGGCATCTAGTTAGGATTATGTATTCACAAGTGAATGTGTTTTTGGGGAATAAATTTAGTTGTTTATGGTCCTCTGGTATATCAGTAACTATTATCACAAGATATGGGAGTGGAAGTCTTGGGTCAAGGAGAAGTATTGTCACTTGTTCTCTGATCTGTCTACGGTCTACTTTTTGTGGGAAAAAAGTTCTATGGTGGATATATTTGTCACACTCATTCTAATTTTTTGGGTATTTATCATTTATTTGTTTCTATTTTTTATCTCCTATCTTTTCTAGTTGTTTTCCAAAAAAATGGGGTTTTTGGAGGGATGGAGGATAACATATTTTTGATTTACTGTAAATAGAAACCATGTACTAACCCCATGAGAACCATGTAGCCTTTTCCAACTATCCATGTGGACTCTACCACCCCTTGGGATAGAGTCACCCGCATAGTTTGTGCATAGTCTGGAAGATTGTGTGGCCAAACCATGTCAAATGACCAATATTTCAAAAAACCCTTATTTTATAAAAAAATAGCCTCCTTAATTTTAACCATTTTGACCCTTGTATTTACCCATTTGACCCCCACATACCTAGACATGCTTTTACACCTATGACACTCCCATTTGGTTTCAATATTTAGTGGATTTGAGCTTATAGATTCAAGAACATCTCAAGTCCTTCCTCTCCCTCTACCTTGGTCTCTTCTTCCTCTCTTCTTGGGTCTTATTCTCTCTAGTGGATATATTGGGATAATATGGGTTAAATATAATTTTTTTATATTGTATATTGATATTAGTGGAATGCTATTTCTTTTTTTTATCTTTAATTTCTTTTTCATGTGGTTTTCACCTGGTTGGATGTGATTTCAAGAAGAAAGGTAGGTGGTTTCTTGTTTTTCTATTATTTGGTGTGTTTATGTGCTTAATTTTACTTAAAGTTACATTATAAAATTATTTTTTATGTAAAAATGGTTGGTTTTAAAGGTTTTTGGTGTGTGTTGAACTCATGAAATGGTTTCCCCTTTGGTAATAGTTGGAAATGGTGTATTAAGGCATGTGATGAGATGGTATGGTGAATAGAAAAATGTATAGAATGGTTTTGGAAATGGAATGAATCACATAGAAACCATATGAATCAAGGTGGTGGACTAAGTACTAGTATGATGGAAGATATGGTAGGGATTCAACCCAGTCTTCTTAGAAGGGAAATGCTAAAACATTAAATAAATGACATGTGATGGTGTTGTGTGTACTACTAGAGATTTAGAGATAGCCCCTCTAGTGGTTTGTGTATGAGGGTATTTATTTTGATGAATGATCACTGAGGGTATGAGTATCATAAGATCCCATTAGACCTAGATGTTAAGGGGATTCCTTACCTACTTTTAGTTTTTTCACTATTCATATTTCCTTCAAATCCAAAACATGTTTTAAAAACTAAATTGTTTACTTCCTTTGAAAACTATTATTTTTATTATTCTTATAATAACAATGCATGGAAAACTTGGTGGGATCATACTAGTAAAGTGATCTCACACCCTACATATAACTAATGGGTATATATAGATCTTATTTTATCAGTTTCTGGTAAATGCAAGGCTTTATTTGGGAGTGGCATTGGAAACTCTAGTTGGTTATGTCTTCTTCTGGAAGGTATTGATAGTGGTGACATGGTGGTTATAGACCCTCATACCATGAATAGGTTTTTTTCATTTTTTTGGGTTCCCTACCCCTTTTTACATTTTTATTTTTGGTTTGAAAATATAAAATGTTAATCTTTTCACGTTTACATATATATTTTTCATAGCCTTGTTGTTGACGTTGGTTATGATTTTTATATACATATTGTGTTGTTGATAATAATATGGTTGTATTGTGATATGTGGCATGATTTATTATTATATTTCATTGGATAATTTCTCCCAATGAGTTATCTGATACCCAAACAATATTTCTTAGCTCGTGGGGATTAGGAACTCTCTTCGACCCATGCCATTGATCAAGTAGGTGAAGATATGGATGACATCCACCACCAGTTCATGATAGAAATTATTTATCAAAATACTCTTGGGGACTTTACACTCCAATCCCCAATTATTATTCACCATTACTATATCATCCCTCCATCTCCTTCTACTGCCTTTAAGTTTCAAGACATCACATTTCACTATGATAGAATCAGGAATCACTAAAAACTCAAAGAGTCACTCAATATTTCCCAAAAAATAATGATCCTCATAAGGATTTATTTTCCCTAGAAATATAGTGTTTTATACAAAAGAAACACTAGAAAATTATCTTTAATATAATAAATTATAGGTATATCCTATAAAACCTATATTAGAATAGGTGTAGCTCCTTCTCCCATAGCTTGTACTGCACGCATAACTACCTCTAAGAATTTTCGGTTAATATGATGGTTCACTTGTCGTGTTCCATTAGAATATCCCTTATGAAGTCTACTCAAACATATTCTTAGGGTAATTTTACTAAAAAACCTGAACATATAACATTGGAAACATCAATCAAGAGACACAGGAACTTCAACTCTATCAAAAAAAATTCAACATGGAAACAAAAAAAACTCAGATAAAAGTTTAAGAAAAATCAAGAATCATATCAAACAACTCCTAAAAGAAAAATTCCCCAATATCATATGGTAACATAAGGATTTTTATGATGGTATATGTCTAGGAAAGATCCCATAACCAAACCCTTAAGTCCTAAAATTCTTTTCTCCTATCTATAAAGATATACCAAATTGTATACCACTTTTAAAGAAGAGACTCAGCCTCCTTAGATACCAATTTTTCAAGATACAACCTAGATAACCAACTAAACTAGAACCTATATCAATATTGAGATGTCCTTAAGGTTAGTATTGATCCCCCTGAGTTGGATATGAGTGCATGTGCATCAAAATTAATCAATAGGGAATGATTTCAACACTATAATTACTCAACGAGAAAAAGAATCCAATAACAATCAATAAACAGTCGGTATTCCAAAACACTGATAAAAAGAGAAGTGACACAAGTAGAATTATACAAGTCCCAATAAGGATATTCCAACCCAAGTCATCTGATGATCATAAAAGATATCATAATAAGATCTATATGGAATAATTGGATCACAAACTCCACCAATAACTGAAAAATCCCAAGATCTTTCTTATCAAGAACACACACCACCAAAAAGTTGTGTTTAGCCTTTTCCTAGTACTAGAATAAGAAATTCTACACAAACCCAATAGAAAAATAGTTTTTCATAAACACTATCCCACTGTGATACAACCAAGTATTCCATAATAAATCTATAAAAAATAAACCAAATATGCATAATTTAGCATAAAACAAGATGTAGTAATATTTTCACATTTCATACAAAACATTATTTTCATGTCATATCAATGGAAAGAATAGAATATTTACAAAATAAAAATTACATAAAAATAGGAATGAATAAGTATTTCTATCAAAACATATAGGAATAAGCAATTATATTAGACACTAGAATGTATAAATTAATTAAAACCATAACACCATTGTTTAGAGTCCTGGTGTTATGTTAGTACAATCATTCTCACACATATTGGTGAAATATAGATCCATGTTGCATGAATCCCTATATCTAAAGCCTAGGGATAATAATAGAATACCATAAATAATTAAATCCCTATCCTTGTCATTGTTCAGTTAAAATTGTCATCATCAATCTATTTTTAGTTAGAGATAATACATGTATAGTGTATGTTCTTCCTACCAAACTACACAGGATCCCATATGCTTCATGGAAATAAAGAATTCAAGGGGCTATCATTTATTTCAATAGATATAAAATTATTTCAATTAATCAATTAAAATTAGACCCAATTTCAAGTTTCAAAACATTACATTTCATTTAAAAAACCAATATTAATGGTTTTTATCGAAACTCATTCTATTAAAAACAATTAATTTCATTTAAAATCATAAATCATTTCATTAAATCTTATCTTAAGAAATCATCATCAAATTATTTCATAAAATAATTCATTCACTTAAATATTATTTTCATAAATCAATACTTTATTTGAAAAAAATCATAATCAAATAGGTTAAACATACCCATGGAATTTTTGAGACATTTATCATGGATTCTAATTCATGATTCAAAAATCATTTATAAATACATTTAAAATTAAGATAACAAAAAATATGAAATTGATATAAATTTCATTACAGAACAACCAACAAGAATCAAGGTACCATCAATCACCGACACAGTATCCTCGGTCAAAGAGTCAAAAGGGATAAAATCAATAAATAAATAATCCTAGAATAACAAATCATAAATCAAGATCTGTATCCCTCAATGACACAATTATCCACCACTCTTTAATAAGGAAATATATGAGCAAAGTAGAACTCACATCCAAATTGATATTTCACCCACCATAAGTGATTCAACTCATCAATTGGTGGTTCAATCCAAAAAAAACAAGATTGGAAGAGAAAAAACCACCACAAGGGATTCTCTAAAATCAAGAGTGTTGAATTGGTTTTCAGAGAAAATAGTTTATCATTAAAATGGAGATTAAGAGAAAAATAGTATGATTGTTCCCTAGTATTTCTCACCCAGAATAGTTCCAACAGCTAGCTACTGACTTCCACTAGATTTCCAGTAGCTACAAAAAGATTACCTTGGCACCAGGTAACACAATAAATTGACCATTGGGATCCCCCCAATTTACTATTGGTGTTAGGTAGAATTCATACACCATTATCCATCCCGCCCTCCTATCGGTGGGATTTTTTAAGGAAATACCTACTTCTAGTCTTCCATAAACTGTCTAGTGACCTACACTATCTATCCAGTGAACCTCCTATAGCCTTTATGGCTATAGTCTCATATACATCCCTTCATTGAAAATCTCAGACACCTCCCAACACCTCAAACAAGAAACAAGACACACTCATGGCCCCTAGAAAGGCACAAATAATAAGAAAATAAAAATAATCAATGTTTAAAACTAGATATCAACATAAAAAACATGAATATCCAAGGTAAAATAAGAATTGTACCTAAAAGCTAGTGTCTGGATGTCATATGGATCATACTTGTATCTTTTTATTATTCCATGTATACACTATTGACTATATGTAGATTTGGTTTTATCTTATGTATGTAAGCAAAAGGAACCATAAGGTGGAAATAGTTTTATTCATTAGAAAGTTTTGAAAGTTTGGAGGTGACTTCCTATCACATGGATTTGGGTTTTTTGGAACTCATATACTTTAGATTTTTTATGGATCTTGGTACCTATTTTTATTAATGACTGTATATTTTCTTTTTTTGTCTTGTTTTTTAATAGTGTCATTTTAATTATCTATATTTCCTTTTCTAATACTATTTGAGACTAAATCATTACCAAAGGTAGTTCATGATGCCTAGTCGCTTGTCTCCAATCCATTGGGATCGAGAATTCCCTTCGGTCCATGTCCGGACCGGATTGGGTTACAAATAGTTTCATAATATAGGTTTTTTATGACATGTATAATTAAAAAATGAATATAATGAACCGATATTATATTTTAAACAATATTATGCTATGAAAGTGTTACTATCAGTATATAACAACATTTTCTTACTCATTTAATTGTTATTTCTTGTTCTCATTGGTTGATTTTATCATCAATATGAAAATTGTTATAATGTTTATGTCATAAATGATTAGGTAATGTAATATTATGTAATATTATGTAATATTAATGAATTTATAATGTTTTCATAATTTTTTAGTGGTAATATTCAAATGTATATTTACTTGTAAATTTAATTCATTTTCTAAATTCAATAATAACCAAAAATTGGGATTTGTAAGATTTCCATGATAATTGTTAACATAGGTTCCATAAAGTGATTATGAAACTCTATAACTATTTCAAAAGAATTATTTAAATATTAATGAACATTATATAGGTGATAAAACCATGATCAATGTGTAAGGAAAGGAACCGCTGCATCAAAACATGCGTGGGAAACTAAATAGTTAACACAAAAATATCGATTTTAACAAAGAATTACTATTAAGTGGAAAATAAAAAATTAAAAAGGAATGAAATATAATAGGATAATTATTAATATGGTTTTCCTCTAGTTTTATAATAACTCAAATTTTATTATACATGGAGTTTAAAAAAAATTGACCCTTAAAAAGTCTATGGTAAGGGGATTTTTAACTCAATTTCTCTACATTGGGTTTTATCACAACTTCATTGATTATGTCATGTAAATATTTTGTGTGTTATGAACTCTAATTTTTTATTTTTTATTTTCACTTGTTTATTTTTATTTATATTATTTCAATTTAATCATTTAATTTATTTATTCCTAATTCAAATCTTATAATCTTCAGGTTTCTTGTCTCACTTTTATTTCATTGAGACGTATGTTATATGAAAAAAATGTTTTATATTGTGTGGTATATATAATAACTTATTGATTTTTTCATCATTATTTAATGAAATTAAAGAAATTTAAAAATCCATATCATGTTCTATATTTCATAGTCTTTTGATTTTAGAGATACCAATGTTGTAAGGGTCTCTGCATCTCAATTTTTCTTTATAGAGATATGTTCTACATTAACTTCCTTATTTATTTTATGTGGTGTATATACTACTCATGAATGTATTTTATGATTATTTTCATGAAGATTATGTGGATTTAAAAATTCATGTAAAGTTATTTATTTCACGAGGTTTTGATTCAATGATTACTAGATCATTATGGGTTTATGTTAAAATCTAACTTTTTTAGGATGATTTATGTTTAAATAACCATTGTAGGAAATTATATGATATTTCTCTCTTAAACCATATATTTATTCATCTCATCTATTTTTTTTATGATTTTTTATGTATTCATTCTTTTTACCCATCATTTTTACTCAAAAATACTAAAATAATGTTTTTAAGAAAGATTAGCCTTAATGATCCTTTTAAGTCAAGAGTATTTATCTTCCATATCCATGTTCTATAAAATTGATTTCAGGAATATTTTATCAATACTAAAATGTTTCATAATATTATTTCATACTATATTCACATTATTTAAAAATAAGTAAAAGGGATATTTTTAAAAGTTTTTTTTATGAATCACTTTTAACTTATTACAAATGTTTGAAAAGAATATTTTTTAAATGATGACGACTCGACTATATTCTTCCACCATCATGAATATTATTTTTTAGCGTGTTTACATTAAAAATTTTAACGGTTTATAAATGAAAATTCTCTTACCATTTCTGTAAAAAAAATTAAGTTATAAAATAAAATGATGTATTCTCTTGTTTTTCAATGTATTTTTCATCTATGTTAACATCCTTCAAAGGATTTTTATTATTTATCGGGGATATAATCTTATAATTCCATCCAATTTATCTATCTATATGTCTTAATGTGATGATGTTTTAAAAAAATTCATGAAACCCATTTATTTCTCTAAGGTTAATTAATCTATTATAAAATGATGATTTTTTTTGATCTTGTGAAACACTTATGTATAGTTTTTATTATTTGATTGGTGGTACTAGATTTATATATCCATATAATGTATTGGGTAAATATTTATATATAATTGAATAATATAAAAGGGAATAGGGATTGAACCTAAAACCCTAAGGGACTATGTCCATTAAGTTATGAGTGGGCCCAGAATTATATAGTCCTCCAATTCATTGGGTAAATACTTGTATCCCATGATATAACATGTTAGGGACTGGGTAGTGAATTAAATCCACTATGGGACTCTATAAAAAATTGTTTTAAAGGGACTAGGGAGTGAACCCAATCCACTATGGGAATTTTTCCACTATTTTATGATAGTCTTAATAGTGATATTTGACTAAGGAAATGATTTATATGCTTATATGTATCCCAAAAACTTATTTCACGTGCTTATGTTCTACTCTCATGCATCATGATTTATTATTGATGATTTAAAATTTTTATAACTCATGTATTTTGTTATAAAAAAGCTTAATTTAATGACGTATGATTTATGGTATATGAATATTTGGGTATGTTTTTATTAGTTATGGTCATGTTCACATACTCATACGATCGACTTATGTCCACTTATGATATTCGATTGATAATTCATATGTTCACCCTTACTGATCATTTTTTCTCACCTTTATCATGATTACATTTACTAGGGTTATAAAGAAAGATATTATGTAAGATATTTCAATAAGGGTATCATATATGAATAATTTTATTAGAGATATTGAAGTCATATTATGAAATAAGAAGTTCTTAGTATAACATAAAAATTCCCATTTGATGAGAAATATATGGATTTCATTAAGTGAATGATTTTATTAATTAACTAAAACTATGAACCTCAAATGGTCTTGGGTATCTAAGAGACTCAGTATATATTATTGAATTGTTAATTATGAAATTTTATGTTAAGTTATTTTAATTTGGTTTCAAATCAAGTATAAAAATATTATTTTTTTATGCCAGATCTGGGAATGCAGGTCTTAGGTTGTCTCAACCCAACCCATTAGGACCACTACTAGGCCAGCGCTAAGCTGAGTGTGCCACCCCAAAACTGTATATAATTGGTCAGGTGGAATAGAATATTACCAATAATGAATAAAATACATTGAAATTCTTAAAATATAATAATATATAACATAAATACATCTATAAAATATAATAAAATCCAATAAAATAGGTAGATAAATATAAAAATTGAATTGTATACAATGTGAGAATTATCCATAAATTCTAGGTAAAATTACATATAGTAAAAGGGTATAAACTAATTTTAAATATATATAAGACAATAAACACATGGTACAACTGACTTTAGATATGGGATGAAACCGCCTCTCTATAGGGGTATCCTAGAATGGACTCCATCCACAACTATCTCCACTATGAACCATCGCCAGCTACTATAACTTATCCTAGAACATTACTATCTCCACTTCCACCCATGTCATCATTGAACCATGAATCATCTTCATAGACACAAAATGTGTGAAAATGAAATCCACACATGTTGAGTTTAAACATACCTAAAAGGACTCCCCAAAAACATAAAATAAATATAAAGTAATAAGTAATATAAAAACCAAGATAAGGTAATAACAAAAATTATCCCCAAGAAACCAAATATCATTTAAAGTGAATACAACCCTATTAATGGAATAAAAATAAATATTCATATCTCAACTCCAGAAAGGATCATATCACACAAGAAACCAAGGATTCTTAAGGTAGATTTGGTCCTATAAACATAGTAATCAAATGTCTAGCTGTAATCCCTAACTAGAAGGCATCCAACGAGGCTTAAAAGTCTACTAGAATACCCATGTAATATATATATCGATATTTCATAATTACCATGACTCATAATCTACTATACATCCATAAAATCCATGTTTCCTCTCAGTAACTATAATGTTGGTCCAAACATCTACATGATTTTTATATATTAGTCGAGGGAGTACATGGACCTATATAGATCCAAACCCCCATAAAATGAGGAGTATCATATCCACATATGAAATATCATTCCTTGACACATAAGGGTGTATTGACTCCACTAAAAGCGGACCCCACCCTGGCATACTGAAGAGTAATTGAACTCCATACATAGGGGACAACACCCCATCATGTGTATATTATCACTAGGGGAATACCTGAACACTACAATTGTTAGACTACAACCTAAAAAGTGAGGGATCACCTATACTATTTAACTCCAAACATATCACCTACCACCCTTTGTCTCTCTGGTGGATCTAAGATCCTCGAACTATCCAAACCTTATTGTGAATAGTTTCCAATGACTGAGCAAATAATAATATTGTGATGTACATGATAATATACTTCAAATGGATTTATTAGATGTAATAAAATGTCATTTATGTGATAAATCATGAATAATACTATAAATGGTCTAGTACATGGTAGGTCCAGTATGTTACAAGATGATTAGGGATCTCAAGAAAGGCTATTAATGTACTTTCATATCATAATCCATATGAAATCAACATACATGGTGTGACCAGTATGGTACATGACATGTACAGATAATAGGTAGACATTTTAATATAATATAAAATGAATGAATTATAATTAATCCTTGTAAATAATACATAATATATCTATAAGTACATGATAAGTATAAACTAATTATACATGGTGTCTCTATAGAATTGTCAGTGTGTAAGTCTATGTTGGCTGTTGGCATATAGGTCCTATACACGTTGAACCACCCAACATGATATAAACAACATGTATAATGTAAGTACACATTATATGGTACTATATAACTGACTTGGTGTGTATTTGTATTACACTCCAAGGAACTTGGCTCGATGCTACATGACATGTGGCTTAGAGTCATACAACATGTAAAGTTTAAAATATTACACCCGTTCAATATAAGTAAAATGATGAGTCACAAAAAATATATCTCATAGATATATTCAATGTAGAATATATATATATATATGGTGAACAAATCCATATACATGCATGGAATGTTTCCAAAGACTATATGGTGTGTTGTTGGAAAATTTCCAGAATACTGATTTCACATCCCCAATGTCATTGTCACCACCACCTCCGATCACACCTCCACTTTTGGTTGAACCTAATTCCAAAGATTCCCCAATTTAACCTTTTTAGGATTATTTTTTTCTATATATTATATGTTTATCCATATTCATAAACCATTATTCAAACCATGCAAGAAACACATCGTGTCTTTGATGTTATGTACCTGAAATCGAAAATTATTCGGTTGTCCTCAATTATAGCATCATGAAATCACCATCAAAATTAAATGTAAATTATTAAATAATAATTGAGATATTGGTGGTTGTAATAATACATAACCAGACTAGTACGAGCTCAAATTTGGGTTTATCAAAGAACATGAGTTTGAGACAAGAATAGAATCGTTATACACAGAGGAATAAGTTTCTCAATGGGTTATGATTAAACATATAATAATTTATTTTACAAACTACTAAATTATGAAAAAATATTTTATAAATTATATTTATTATTTTTAGTAATAATAATAATTAATAAACTTTTTTAGGAAAATAATTCAAGGAAAACTATTCAAACAAAAATACACCAAAAAATATGGATTGAGAAAAAAGTCTCAAATTAATGTGGTTCAGGAGTCAAAGTATAATTGAAATATAATATATCTTTTCTTAAAGTTATATATAAATGTATCTAAGTAGAGGGTTTGTGTTCTTTTTTCATACATGAAAATCACATCATCAATGATGGAGTAATCAAATATAAATTATGCTTTAGATTTTATGTGTCAAGTCTTTTGTGGAAGAATATATTATGGGGAGAAGATACCTTAGTGGAGCCTAAATAAAAATTCATACTTATATATTTATGGATGGATTATGATTTTTTCATGTATATAGGAAGTGGTGATATGGTATTTTCATATTTATTGATGAGAAATTCATTATGTATTGAACAAGATATTCTATATTGTTCAGTGACATTTTTAGTGTCCAAGGAAAAAAGGATATAGCTAAAATTTTGTTGAGTTACCTTGACTATTGTCTATTAAAGGCTAAGAATCTGAGGCTACAAGGAATTATATATTTTTTATTTTATTATATAAATGATATGAGGTCATAATGTATTTCATTTCATGTCATTCATGATCCTCTATAAGAAGGGATGTAATATTAGTTGAATTTGATGAACTAATGAAGGTCTCTCAATTCATACCAATTAGAGAGACTCAAATGATCAATGAGTGTGACCTCTTGGATGTAACTATCCCATTATTACGTGATTTATAGAAAATATTACATTACATACATTCCCATAATCTTTTATGTTAATATTTTCAGAGGATTTGGACACATCATTAACTAATATATCCCACGTATTTATCTTCAAATGGCAATTTTTTCCAATACATTAGGAACTACTGGATTTTTAATAAGTCTCTATCATCACCCATAAATTCTAAAAACATTATATTCTTCTAGACATGACATGTTTAATAATTTTTCCCATAACTTTTGGAAATGGAAACATAATAATGGTGATCTAAAATCCTTATTAAGGGAAAATGTATACCAAAAGCTATATAGAGTAAATAAGGTATGAATATTATGAAAATAAGTAAATGATAATAAAATAATTCTATATAATAGATCATAAGAGATTAAAATAAATCCATGGATGATATAATAATATATATAATCACATAGATATAAATAATTAGTTTTATAGTGATAGAATGCATAATTTCAAGCCTCATAAATCATACTATTAAGGCCTTATGTCAGGAAATCTACGTTTATTCAAGACCACATCCAAGTAACTAAATAAATGGGAATTTATACACTGAATACAAAAAAGATTGTATCATGATACTACTATTGAATTGAGGAGTTACTATGGGCCCCACCCATTACTAATAATGTACAATGCATTCATCATATGATGGAATTAATAAGATATACAATTTATAGACAACATGAAATGGAAACATCCATATTGAAATAATAAGTATATATATTTTCAACATTTCCCCAGTAAATATATGGAATTTATTTATATTTCATAATCCTTATCACCTTATAGAGTAATGGAATATGGTTAATTCAATAATTTCCTCTATCAATAAATGAAATTTCATCTATATAATCATATTTCAAACTAACCCTGTATAGAATAACGGGTATATGGTTAAGTCAATAATTTTCATAATCAATAAATGGAATTATATGATAATAATACATCTTGAGAAATAAGTTTTAGGGAATTATTAAGGCATATCCCATGTATAATATAATTATTGTTGAGTATGTCAACATATATGGAAAATTCATTTTCATGATCATTGGATAAATTACTTTGACAACTAAGAGGAAATATCCCTTTTCATTTTAAAATCATAATGAATTTGGTTTATTTGGAAAAAAATTAAAACATGTCATGAATATTAGTTGAAATGAATTTCCATAACATAAAAAATAATGTGATCACACATAAAAACCATTAAAAATTTATAAATCATTTTTAACATTATCATAAATAGATTAAATTAAATGTCACATTCAAAAGTCATTTTTTAGAGGATAAGTGAAATTTTAAAAAAACTTTTAATATAAAACATTAAATAGTGGATACTTGAAAAATGAATAAATTTTAACTTAATTAAATGTGTAGGGGAATCTAAAACAATGTAACAAGGAAGGAATACCTTTATAATATATTAAAAATACAATTATTAAAATCACAAATAATAAAAAGAGTCATAAAAACTTCTTTTTGAAGAAAGGAAAAGAGAAATGAGATGACAACAAGAGATAACACATAATTGGGTTTCCAAATATAAAGGATAATGTTATAGAGAATAGAAACCATGGATATTGAGAAATAATTTTCATTAAAGGCAATGAGAATTATTATTAGTAATTTTACTATTTTATGGGGAATATATTCCTTAAAGAGAATGATTTGAATCAAAAGTTTCATTTTATCTATTGAGAAAGATAAAGTATAATATAAAATCTTAGGTTGTAATAAACTAGGAATATAAGTGATAATTTATAGATAAAATATTATAACTCAAATAAATGATATTGAGCTATTAAAAACAATTACAAATATTGTATTTTAAAGGAAGTATCATTTTAAATGGATTTTATAAGAATCAATTGTAAATCTATAGAAAACCAAGATTAAATACATCATAATACAATAATAGGTCATAAAATACCCAAATTATAATAATAAAATTCATAAATAACAATTGTAACGCAATGAATGAAATTTAAGTTAACAATAACCCTTACATTTAATCTCGCTTAGGTGAACATGATCTAACCTCATGTATAAAAAATAAATATTTTAATAAACTATTTTAGAACCTTATTGATATATATAACCTTTTATATAATTAATTAGTATTAATTTATTAAAAATATTGTATTTATTTATATTTTATTTTCATCATCAAATGTTATTAGCTTCGATCTTTTGTTTAGTACTAGTTTTGTAATTGTGATGTCGATTCTTGTTTATAGATTCAAATTAAATAATTTTTAGATACTAATAGGTACTATACTATATGTTTTATAATTATTTATAATGTTTTAATTTTATATTATATTTATTTTAGTTATGATTCATGATAATGAAGTTGGTGACGATCTTATTTCGGTAATTTCCCCGAACAAGGGGTAGAATTTTAATAACATGTCAGATATTACCATTACCATTCTAGAACCAAAATAATAATTATTATTTACTTATTATTTTCTAATATCTCCAATATTTATTTTTTCTTTTACCCATTATATAAATTTATTTCATTTTTTATATAGGTGGTTTTAACTACCCAATCAAGGACATGTTATAATTGATGGGTGAGTATGGTTATGGAAGTGATTCTTTTTTTATAATATCAATATTATAGAAGAACATGGATTTTATTAATATTTTTAGAAGTTTTTAAATTTTATTTTAATATATTTTGATAAGTAATAAAATACAATATGAAAAAATAAAATATGTTACTTTTGTGGAGGCGGTAGTCCGCCCATATGCACGACGACATGCTCATTCTATAAAGATCGAGAGAAATATAAGGATGGTATATAATTTAAAAATATTAATATTGTTACAGATATAATTTTAATCCTTTAACTATACTTTTAGAACCATATTTTGAAGTATGTGATCAAAAATCAATCACATCATTCATAGAGGTGGTAGTCTACACGTATGCATAATGACATCTTCATTTTTTGAATGATTTTAGAGGAAGGTAGAACATGGATATTAAATTAGTATAATAAAATTTCATCATATTATTAATACTTATGTTATCATACTTTATTGTACATAATAGGTTTGAATGGGTGGAAGAAGAAGTGAATTAAGAGAGCTCGTTTTAGAATATTACCTCTCCATTTGGATGTTATCTAATGGGAAACACCTTAAGGCTTTTTATCATGATCTTTTTGAAATACTAAGCCTTATAGAAAATGAGGATATAGTGAATGAGATACCATAGTATATATTTTTTAGATAATTCTTTATAATCAATGGATAAATTAGGTGGAGGTGACACCCTTTTAATGATGAATTAAATGGAATTTTTGTAACTATATATTCTTAATATAAAGAGAGCACATGTTTCACATTGAATGTGAAGATAATGTAGAAAATAATGGAGTGGGGGATGATTTATGGTCAATAATCCCTCAACCATTAATTTCCACACATGTTAAATCATTTTTCAAGTCTTTTAATCTCATATTTTTTCACTTTAACCATTTTTTGTTTTTACCTTAGTAATAAATTTTTACATAAATAATTTACATTTATTGAATAAAAATAAAATAATACATATTCCATAATTTAGACGTCATTATTAAAAATAAAAAATACATATTATTAAATAATATTTATATATATAAGAAAATGTAATTTTAACGTTATAGCATGTAACATGTAAAAAATAATTTTTAGAAAAAGTTTATTTTTAGGCATAAACGTTATGTTTAGAAAATAATTATTAGTGGTATTTATTTTAATGACATTAATTGGATTATTATTAATTAAATGAGTGTTATAATACTTTTAAAGAAATACAAACCCCAATTTAACCTATCTCATATATAATTAAAATAAAAATACTAAAAAATGTTTTTATTAGAAAAAATATTACTTAATTTTCAAAATAGTAAACATGAATTTTCTAAATTCAAAATAGTATTTTAAAATTCAAAATTTCAATCAATAAATACAATTTTTTTATAATTTTTTAAGTTATAATTACTTATTGATAAAGTCTTAGAAGCTACGGTATTAGTAAAAATTAAAAGTTTCAATATTCACCTAAAAATAAATTACTACAAAAAACTCCTTAAAATTCATCCAAAGATAATATTGACATGAAAAATTAAAAAAATATGTTATTTATATTTAATTAAAAATATAAAATTTTTAAATTTATCTTTTAAAGGAAAATACAAAATATAAAGAAAAATTACTTTTATTATAAAATGACTTTTAAAAAAAATAAATTGTTCTTATTATTATTTTCTATCAATTACTGATTAAATTAGTGTTAAAATATTATTCTGGTAAAAAATATATTTTATCCATGATATATCTATTTTCTTAAAATAAATCACATAAAAATATAATTTTTAATAGAATACAGTTTTAGCATGAAATGATTCTTGTATTAATATATACAATTTATTTTTTATTCATTGAAATATAAATATAAATATAAAATATAATAATATAAAAATATTTAATTTTTGTATTTAATAATAATTTCTACTTAAATAACCCCTAAATATATTCACATAAGACCAAAGCTTAGGATAAGATATTGTCATAATCATGGGAGGTGATTTTGTTAGTATGGATCTCAAATAATTTTTCACGATCTTGAACTCCTATAATATTCGATTTCACTCATACAGTAATTGTTTAATTTTGACTTGGGCATAGCCTATGTAAAATAATAGTGATGCCACTTTATTACCAAGCTCATAAAAGTGATATTTATAAGGAAGACTCCAACTATATAATGATATTTCTTCTACTATATTTATTTATTAATATAGTTATTTCTATATATATAGTCTTACTCAAAAACTATATTATAATGGCCATATTAAAAAATTTGTATCACAATTCTATTTTAGTTTAGTGTTGCATGTATCACAATCTAGTAAACATATTTTTTTTTAATGGAATATATAATTTTAAATATTAAGGTGTTATATTCTCCCCCCTTAAATAAATTGCATCCTCACAATTTTAATAATTAATTACTAATAAAATAATTAAGGGTATCCATAAGATATTCATTACATAAAATAATATTTATATTAAGACACCAACCTTTCTATCTTAGTTAAGTCTATGAAACTCATATTGTTCTTATTTATAAACATATGCCTTTCTTTTAATTTTTCATGGAAATTTATTCCAAATATGATACCTTAGTTAGCTGATATGAAATAGGGGTTTCTAGAGACATACCTTTAATATCTTTATTCTTCAGATCCTATTTCTAACCAAATAAAAAAACCAAAATGTTTATGATTATATCCTATGAAATCAGTGAAAATTATCATATGAATATCAAAACTGAATCTTATGGTGTCTTCTAATATAAAACCTTCATTTAAACATATAACACTATGAGTTAAACTATGGTATAATTGTATCATACTATAAATCTAATAGTTTGAAAAATCTTTTCCATAGTCATTTTACTGTTGGGTTTTCAAACATAACATTATATTCAAATCCTTCATAATGGTTTTTAAAGAGCATATGGATTTTCAAAATCTTATACCATTAGAGTTTATAGATAAATTTATAGTCTTAGGCCCACTCATTTTGAACCAATTGAATATTGAGTTGATAATCAATTATCATTTTATGGTGATTACCCCAAGTTTCACTTTCTCCACAGCCACATCCACCCTCTAATTTACAAACAGAGAGGTATTTTGCAGGAAACCATAAAATCTTTAATTTAATTTTTTTTGGAATGTTTCCTTTTATTTATAATTATACTAGGGTTTTCAGTAATTTTCTCTAGTCTAAATCTCTATAAATAATAAGTATCATTATTATTATATACTAGACCCAAAATTCATCGAAACCTATTCTTCAAGAGTTAAACATATCCCTTATCCCCAAAATAATA
The DNA here is from genome assembly GCA_963277665.1 of Viscum album. Taxonomy (NCBI): domain Eukaryota; kingdom Viridiplantae; phylum Streptophyta; class Magnoliopsida; order Santalales; family Viscaceae; genus Viscum; species Viscum album. The sequence continues at coordinate 668,427,237 of OY728141.1, forward strand.
TAAAATCACATAATAATCAATATATACTATAATCATGTATATAACTATGATATATTAATACTTTCCTAAAACAACTTCAATTTCATTGACATCGAATTACATAAAGACCCTAAGAGACACCTATACCTCAATCATATATTCTTTGTAGCCTCTAAATTTTTCAAAAACATTCCTTTGATACTAATTTAACACCCCATATTTAATTATCCCATACTTACATGATTTATATAAAATATTACATTAAATACATTCCCATAACTTTTTTAGTTAAGAGTTTTAAAGAATCAGGATATATCATTAACTAATATGGACCATGTATTTACCATTAAATATATTTTTTCCCACTACATGTAGAATTACTTAATCCATAATAATATTTCAATGTCTTTCATAAATTATCCACACATTACATTCTTCTAAAAATATCATGTGAAATATTTTTCTTCGTAGTCTTGAGAAATTTAAACATAAGAAGGGTGATCTCAAATGCTCAATAAGGGAAAATGTATACCAGAAGCAATAATAGAATAAATGAGGAATGAATAATATCGTTGGAAGTAAATGATAATTAAATAATGTAAAATATATAATCATATAAACATGAAATAAATCCATAATTGTTAAAACAACATAAATAATTTCATAGATATATATGACAAGTTTCACAGTGATAAAATTCATAATGCCATGCATCATAAATCATACCATCAAGGACTTATTCCAATACATCTGCTTTCTATCAGTACCACAACCAAGACATCTAAATAAATGGGTAGGTATAAAAAAAATACCCAAAATATATTTTCTCATGGGACCTAATAATGTATTTAAGGGATATTTAAGGCCCCACCCATCACTAAATAAGTGTAATTCATTCATCATATGAAGTAATGAAAATTAAATACAATAAATAACCAAAATTACTTAGTAATCAATAAACATTCAAATAAAAATGAAAAATATATAGATTGTCAATATTTCCCCAACTAATAGATGGAATACATTTCTATGTAAGAATCAAAAACACTAAATAGATTAATGGTATACAGTCAAGTCAACAATTCCATCAATCAATAAATGGAATATATTTCTATATAGTCATCTTATAAACAAAAATCATATCGAGTAATGTGTATACGGTTATGCAAAAATAATCCACTATCAATAAATTGAATTATATGATAATAATACATATAGAGAAATATGTTTTATGGTATTATTAAGAAAAATCCCAAGTGTAATATAAGGAGAATTAAGGATATTATCATAGATGAAAAGTACCCTTTCAAGATAAATTGATAAATCACATTGAAAAATAATAGGAAATACCACCTTTTATTTTAAAATTATTGTGAATTAGGTTTATTCGAAAACCCATTTTAAAACATGGAAAGGAAGTTTCATTGAAAAGAATGATTGCAATTAAAAAAGAATGTTTTCACATGGAAACCCCTTAAAATATATTTTATAAAACATTTTTAACATTATCATAAAGCAATTAAGTTATTGGACACTTTTAAAAGTCATTTTAAAATAAATGATGTGATTTTTTTAAAACATTTACTTTTAAAAAATAACATTCAATAATAGATTCTTGAAAAAGTGAAAAATAATATATCAAGGAAATATTTATTGGAAGATAAAGAAATTAAATATGGAAGGAAACCCATTTTAATATATTAATATACATTTCTTGAAATCCCTCATTTTAAAAAGGTAAATAAAAAATACTTTTTATGATAAGAAAGTATAAATGTGATGATCAAATGAGATATGACACAATTGGGTTTCCAAGATATAATGGGTAAAATTGGTGGGAATATAAATCATGGATATGGAAGAAAAATAATCGTTAAAGGGAATGAGTATTATAGTTAACAATTTCGTGCTTTTGTGGGGAAGCAATTACTCAAGGAGTAATATTTGAATCAAAAGTGTCATTTTTCCTAGAGAGAAATATAAATTATAATATAAAATATTAGTATGTAGGAAACCAAGAATCTAAGCAAGATGTTCAAGATGAAACATTATAACTCAAATAAAGGGTATTAAGTTACGAAAACCCCTTAAAAACATCATATTTTGAAGGAAGATTAATTTTAAATGGATATTATAATAAAGATATGTAAAACCCTAGAAAAAAGGGAAATAAATCATAATAAAATATAGGGTATAAAATAACAAACTTATAAGAATAAATTTTAAAAAGAATAACCATAACTCAATGAACAAAAATTGAGTTAAAAAACTTTTACCTTTACTCATGCTTAGCCGAACGTGGTCTAAACACCTATATAAAAAATTACTATTTTAATTTAAGGACCTTATTCATACCTATAACCTTTTATATACTTTAAATAAATTAATTTATTAAAAATATATTAGTTAGTTATATTTCATTTTCATCATTGAATGTTACTATCTTTGATGGTTTGTTTAGTACTGGTTTTGTAATGTTGATAAAAATTATTATTTATAAATTAAAAGATAATCATTATGAGATCATTATATATACTATAATAGATGTTTAATATTTATTTATAATGTAATAATTTTATTTCATAATTATTTTAGTTATGATTCATGATGATGAAGTTAGTGACAAGTTTATTTTGGTAATTTTTACAAATGGGGGTTGGTATCTTGATAATAGGTATGATTTTACCATCACCATTAAAGAGCCAAAAAATAATTTTCTACTTAATATTTTCCAATATCACCAGTATTTATGTTTTATTTATAACCCATGATATAAATTTTTAGTATTGATCATGTATGTGGTTAAACTAAGCAAAACAAAAACATGATATAATTGATGAGTGAGTATGGTTAAGAAAGTTTTTATTTTGGAATAATATAATTACTAGATAATCATAATGATATTATTTATATGTTTTTAAGGTGTTAAATCATATTTTAATATATTTTTATAAATAATAAATGGCTATAAAAAACAAAATATGTTACTTTTGTGGAGGTGGTAGTCCGCACATACGCAAAAGTGACTTATTAATTTTCCACATATTAGGAGAAAAATAAGGAATAGTTTTTGATTTTAGAATATTAATAATTTTAAAATTATAATATTAATCTTTTAAATAGAATTTTTGAAATATTTATTTAAGGTAGTGATGAAAAATAAAGCACACCATTCATGGTGGCGGTAGTATGTGCGCACATATGAGGGCGACTTTATTTTTAGAATGCTTATGGAAGAAGGTAGATAATGGATAATCTATTAGTATAATGAAATTTCATCGTATTATTAATACTTATTTAATAATAATATTTTAGTTATAATAGGTTTGAGTAGGTATAAAAGGAGTAGAATCAATATATCTTGGTTGAGAACATTACCTCTCCCTTTGAATGTTTTCCCTTAGGTAACACCTTAAGGTTCTTTGGAATAGTGTTTTGGAAAAAAACAGTCTTATATGACTTAGGGAGATATAAAACAAGATAATATTTTAAAGTTTTGACTAATCTAATGATTTATAATTAGTGGATAAATGGGGTGGAGGTGATCTCCTTTTATTAGTGAAGGGAATTTCATTTTTGTAAATATAAATTCTTAATATTAAGAGAGAACATATTTCACATAGTATATAAACCAAAGTGGAAAATAATGAATTTTCAGATGAGTTAATGTTGATAATTCATCAACCATTCATTCTCACACATGTTTTAAACTTGTTTTTATATCTTTTACTCTTATATTTGTTTCACTTTTACCGTTTTTGGTTTTTACAATGGCAATAAATTTTTACATAAGTAAATTATCTTTAATGAAAAAAATGAAATTGTACTTATTAAATAATTAGTACCTAATGATTAAATATATTAAAATAATTTTACCAAAAACATATATTTTTAATAAAAAAATTAAAATTTGCGCATGTAACGTGTAAAAACTTATTTTTAGAAAATTTGTATTTTAATAACAAAATGTTATGTTTTAGAAAAATTATCAATTTTGTTGATTTTAATATATTTAACTTGTTTTATAGTTAACCAAAATGGTTTTTTTAATATGAAATAAATCTAAAACCTAATTTCACATATAAAAATCTTAATTAAAATAGAAAGATTAAAAATAGTTTTTATAAGATTAATTATTACTTAATTTTAAAAATATTTTATATGAATTTTATAAATTCAAAATAGTATTTTTTGAATTAATTATTTCACTTATAAAATATATTTTTTATAATGAAAATTATTTTATAAATTTTTATGTTAAAAATTCTTCTTTATATAGTCATAGACGTTGCATTTTTAGTAAAAAATGTATTTTCACCTTCCACTTAAAAATAAATTAATTTAAAAAAAATAAAAAAATAAACCTAAGATAATTTTTACATAATATATTGAAAATTTAATCTAATTTAATCATATTAAAATTCTAAAATTTATAAATTTCTTTTTTAAATGAAAATGGAAAAGTTAATGAAAAACTACATTTATTGGAAAAATAACTTTTTAAAATATTATTATTCTTATTCTTATTTTATATAAAATACTAAAAAAATTGGTTAATATATTGTTCATATCAATAATATATTTTATCCATGATATTTCTATCTTCTTAAAATAAATCACATAGAAATCCAATTTTGTATAAAATATATTTCTAGAATAAAATGAATCTTGTTCTAATATATATCCTTTATTTTCTCTACCTATAAATGTAAATATAAAATATAAAAATTATTAATAATTTCATGTTTATTTCATCCTAATTTATACTTATATAAACCCTTAAGATGTCTATATTGTAACGACCCAATGTTTTTTCAGTATAATTTACCTTCTTATAATTATATCATATGGTGTAAACACATTAAGAAAACAATAATAACTTTATAAAAGAATAATTAATTAGATAAAGGGAATTTCTAGAATTCGATGAACATATACCAAAGGAATAGTAACTTGACCTTCGGAATAGTAACAAGGCCCTTATGAATAGTAAACTGGATCATTGAATAGTAACCTCACCAATGAAATTATAAATAAAATTTATCAATCTTATAAGTGACATTATGATATAATTATATCATAGTATAAGTAAATAAATATTTTAAAAAGTATTAATTAAGTGTTGGTATTTTTGTAAGTCATAAATATTTAGTTACAATTTTATAATTATTTTAAATTTTTAAATAAAAATTTATTTTCATAAAATATATTAATAAATTAATATTTTTATTTCTTATGATTTTAAGACAATTTTATGAGACCTTAAGTAATTTTTCATAGAATTATAAAATCAGTTATAATTTTGAAATCGGTATTTTCCAAGTAAATGATGAATTTAATTAAAATTAAAATTTCTCATATTTAGAAAATTATTGTATCAAATTGAGTTAATTTTTTAATTCTACACATATAAAAATGGTTTTGGTGATTTTTTGGGGTTTTCTAAAATACTTGAATTTTGTGAATAGTAAAATACAGTAATTTACAACATATATATATATATATTATAAGTTAAATGCATTTTTCATTGAGTTATGGATGATGTAAGCACCATTAGTTTGAAATCACATAATATAATTAATGTATTAAGTCTCAATAATAATAACTATTTCTGTTCTTGAGAAATAAAATAAAATATCGAGTAATATAATGAAAAAACACCCCTCTCCTCCACTATAAATATCACCCCTCGCCACCTCTTTTCCACACATCTCTCAAGACTTTATCCTTGTCCAAATTCTACACAATAATCTTCCCAAACCTCTCCCCTATTCCCAGGAGATTTTGGTCTTAAAAAAAGACCAAAACCAATCCATTAAGTAGGCTCTCATAAAAAAGGAATCAATAGGTAAAACTCTTTTCCTTTTGTTTTAATTTCTTTTCAAGTTCCTTTATTTTATTATTTTCTACTCTCTTACCCTTTTAAAAGTGGAAATAAAACTATATTATATCACATATACTATAATTTTATCATGTTTATGGAATAATTCTTCATCAAATCTCATATCATCTAACTTTTATTTTAAGAATGAAAAGATCATCTGTGAGGTGCCGATCTACCACCTTCGTGGACAATGTGATTTCATATTTCAATTCCACCTTCAAATCTAGTAATTAAACCATTTTTATGATTGAAAAAGATTATATTATATTCATTAAAATCTATTTAGGTTTATGGAACCATTTTATATACGTTATATTTAATAATATAACAAAACTAGTTTTTAATGACAAAAAAATGCTAAATTAATCTAAACGAATATCATTAAAGATTTATCTAATGAATCATCCTAACTTATGAAGAAAATGAAATTTTTGGATTCTATAATTTCATTAATAACATATAATGTTAGTTCTATACAACTATCCTCATTATACATGATTTTCCATGCACATATACAAGTAAACTGATCATGAAAACCAGGGAAACCAACAAACCTAAACAATGAAATTGAACCTCTTAACCCATCAAAAAGGCCATAAATGAACTTAATAAAGTTATAATAAATAAGATAAATGTATAAAGGTTTCTTTAATTATTAATTAATTAATATAATTTGATTATCAAATACATTAAGATCAAGTGAAGAACACCTTTAGACTTAACGTAAGGGATTCTACCTGAACATCTATTGTTCCTTTAGGTTACTCAACATATCTTTTTAACCAAATTAAATTATCCTTTATTTTCATCTACATGTTATAAATTCTATGTATATGTTCCAAAATCATGTATCAAGATCATTCATCCTTATTTTTCAGGTATATACATGTTTTTAAATGGTTCCCTATTCTATTATTTCTAATAAGCAAGTCCGATTTAAGGGAACTACCTGAATAATTACCCATTTTCAAGTGCACTACATAATATGTTTTAAGCCACAATTATTTTTATAAAATTATTAATTTTATTATGAAATCATTATTAGTTCACTTCTTATTTTATATAAAAGATTTTTCCCTTTTCACTGTTAAATTCTATTTAATATTTTCCTAAAACTGTACTAAAAGGTTTCAATTCTAAAGTTTCTTAAATACTAATTTTACATGTTATCACTTAATTTTGACATAAATAATCATGATATATAACTATTTTACTTCATTAATGTCCATGTATTATTTAATTCCTTTCGTTCATGGACACTTTTATTATACTTCCATTTATTATGCTTTATGACATGATTACGATACCATTTATTTCCATGGGTAACCCTTATGTTTATATTTGATTTGTTATGTATGATTATTTATGTGGAAAAAATATTCATTAACATGTTATGATGGGTGATCCCAAATATATATCCAATGCATTGGGTAAATTTTAATCTCATGAGATGTTATGTGCAATGGTCTTGGTGATTAACCTTGACTCGTGCTCCATGTGAAACAGTCTTGGTGGTTAACCTTGACTCGTGCTACTCTATGTGAAATGAGCCTTGAATCATGATAATTCATGTTTTATGTTTATTCCACATTACTATGAATCCATTATTATATTATCTTGTGTTCAAATTACTTATATTTAATCATGTTCCATTCCTTTTTATATCATTATGTTATGACTTTTAACTCATATGCTAAGATTTATTCTTATGTTTATTCCCATACTAGGATTTTTAGCTCATCCCTTTGTTCATGTTATCCCACGGTTATCCTATACAGATGTAAGGTTTCAAAGGAAGTTGGTAGATATTTATAAATATTAAATAATAGATGTTCTTATTTTGGAATCATGTTGTTTAATTATGTACCTAATTTTGAAGACACTAGACTTTATGATACTTGTCTTGTAATTTAATGTTTAATTATTCTTAAAATCATGTAATGATATTTGTAAAGTATAGGTTCACTATAGTTGGAATCATAGGGAAAGTTTAGTTATTTTTGAAGATTAGTAATATATCACTTTAGTAAGAATCTTAGGGATAAGACTAAGTCTAAGAAAACATCCCTAAATTTTGTTAAGTATAGAGTAAGTGGTTTATCAAGAAAATACATCCCTTTTTGGATACTACATGTGGATGTGGTTCTGGAACATATCTACCAAGGAGTAACAACTCTGACAAGGTGTTCTAGGCCTAACTAGGGGTAACCTGGTACATGACAACATGTCTTACTACGCACCTGGTTTGACACTCCTAGGGGATATGATTTGTTAAATTTGTAATCTCTTTACAAACCATTATTAAGGGAATAAAGAAAATTCCCATAAGAATATATGTTAGAAAAAAAAATCATTGGTAACCTAGATTGAAACCTATATAATTACAAGTTAGGATGTACTTTTCCTTTAATATTTTATCCTTTTATGTTTAAAGTTTCCTTTTTATGCTTATTATCTAAGTATTTAAGACTCCTAACTGAAATTTCTTCTTTCTTATCCAATAGAGGGAAATTAAAGAACATGTTACAACAATAAATGTGATAGGCAATGTGATAATTTACCTAATGATATGCCAAATATGATGGGAACGGGTGCTCAAAACATTATGACATTACTTTATCAACAGGATCAAGTTATGAATATTAAATTGAATCATATAGAACACCCTAATTCTCCAAGGAAAGAGAAAGTTTTCATAAAATACTTCATGTATCAAAGGCCTCCCATGTTTAGTATATCTTCTGATCCAATCCTCATGGAATAGTGGATTAACTCCATTAAAAATATACTCTCTTTCTTATAGTGATTAGAAGAATAGAAAGTTGTGATGGTGGTATATCATTTTGATGGTGTAGCTGATCAGTGGTGGACACTGAAAAAAACTATGAAGTCCAAGGAGGAAATTGATTCCATGGATTAGGAGGAATTCAAGACAATGTTTTTCAACAAATATTTTTCACTGAACCCTCTATCTCAAGATGGAAAGAGAGTTCCTAGGACTTTAGAAGAATGAAGATTAGTATATCAGGGTGTATGAAGAAAACTTTACAAGGCTTGCAAGATTAACCTATGGCTTTTTCCTAAACACTGAAATCAAGGTGGATTGCTTCTTTAGTGAACTAAATATAGGTCTATGAAAAGCATTGGTAATTCAAGACTTTGATAGATATTAAGATATTTTATGATGTTCCCTCAAGGTTGAAAATGAGATCGAAGACTCTTAATGGTCTCATGGGCCCAGTGAAAAAAGTAGAAAATGGTGTCTAATATGGGTGGATCTGCAAATAAATCCCATGATGGAAAGAAGATCTAATATCCCGCATGTCAAAATTGTGGGAAGAAGCATATTGGGAACCATCTAAAGGGAAACAGTAAATGCTTCAAATGTAAAAGAATGGGGAATCTGGCTAATAACTCCTGAAGGGATATGAATAATCCTACTAATGTGAAAGAAAAAGGAAGGTTCATATCAATTCTTATCTAGTGGTGAAGTTTTTCAAATATAAGGAACATGGGAATTTTTTGAACCAATTCCCTAAGCCTAGGGTTTTCGGAGGAAATCAACAAACAACCTCCAAGGCAACAAAGAAGGGCATATTCTATCACTACTACTGAGGTCAAGCTGGACAAGGATGCGGTGACAAGTATACTGATTGTTCACCCAAGAATAGTGAACATACTATTTGATTCTAGTTCTATGAATTCCTTCATATCTTGTAAGTTTAGTAGAAATATTCAACCATCACCTCAAAATTTGGTGGTTGAGTTATCTGTGATAATATAAAATGAAGTAATTATGGCATCCAAAGTTTATATCTCCTCCCCAGTTAATTTTTGTGGATTGAACCTCAAGAAAACTATATCATACTTCCTTTGGGGTAGTTTGATGCTATATTGGGCATGTATTAGATATATTTATACAAATCCAACATCAACTATTAAGACAGGGATATCACTCTTCACATTCTGAAGCATCCTCTAATTTTGTACAAGTGTAAGGAGGAGGATGAATCTCATTCAGAATCATCATCTTCAGAGCGAATATTACTACCTTATGAGCAATTATATCTCACTCGAATGATTGGGATAATGGAGAGAACTATGCTTGAATACATTCCCATTATGAGGAATTACATTGGTGTATTATCTAAATAATTTCATGGTCTTCTGCCTAATTGAGAGGTTTAGTTCTCAATTGAACTTATTCTTGGATCTCTGCCTAAATAAAAGACACCTTATAGAATGGCCACCATATAGATGGAAGAGCTGAAGAAGCAGTTACAGAAGAATCTGGAAAAGAGTTTTATACACCCAAGTGCTTCACCAAGGGGTTCATCGGTCCTCTTTTTAGAGAACAAGGATGGATCAATGTGCCTCTGTATTGATTATAATGATCTCAATAAAATCACAATAAAGAACAAGTATCCCCTTCCTCAAATAGATGACTTGTTTGATCAACTACATGGGGTCAGTAATTTCTCTTAGGTCAACCTTCGATTGGGATATCACCAATTAAAGGTGAAAAAAGAAAATATAACACCCCAATGTTTTGAAAATAAATATTGAATGCATGAAACACCGAGTCTCTACAAAACATAACTTTGTTATGACCTATCCAGTAAACACAATTCTTTCCTCCTCTGTGATTTGAAATTTAAAAAATTGACATACACAGTTGCGTTCAGTAAGATATTTAGAGTCTGATAAGACAAACTTAATCTTTGGTTAATAGTAACATACCATTATGAATAGTAATAATAGTAAATAATAATATTATTTTATTTTCTTAAGGTAATAATATAATGAGATATTGATTAATTTTTCAATGTGATATAATATAAATTATAGTTTTAAAATTGTTGTTTTTCAAATAAACTATGACTTTATTAAAAAATTAAATTAATAATATTTAGAAAATTATTTTCAAAAAACGGAGTTCATTTTTGAATTATACATTTTAAAAAATGATTAGGGGGAATTTTTGGGATTTTTCTGAAATACTTTAATTTTTGATAAATAGTAAAATATGATAATTTACGATAAATACTGAATACATGATTTATTGAGTCATATGTGATACAAGTATTATGTAATGTCACTTGGTTAGAACTCACATGCACATATTACTATTATTAGTCACAAGAATCAATACTATTTGTTGTCTTTGGCAAAAGAAAAAAATAATGATTAAGATATTAAAAAATTACTCCTCTCCTCCAATATAAACCCCCCATCACTCCCTCTTCTCTTCACCGTTCTAAGACTTGAAGATACTCAAAGTTCTTCCCAAATACCCTCCTCTATTCACTCCTCATATCCGAGAGCTCTTGTTATTACCAAAAGACCAAAACCCCTTCCCTTAAAGATATTCTCAAGGAGGTGGATTGAAGAGGTAAATTCACATTTTATTTCTTTCATTTTCATTTCATGTTTCTTTCTAATGTTATCCTCTCCTAACCTCCTATTTACAAATAACCATTATAACTCACATATCATCTAAATACTATAATTATATCATGTTAATGGAATAACCATCATCAATATCCTTACTCTCTCTCTCTCTCTCTTATTTTATAAATGAAATCATCATCTGTGAGGTGCCAATTTACAAACTTTGTGGACGACGAAGTTTCATTCTTAAATTTATCCTTAATTACTGGTTATAAAACTATTTTTATGGTCAAAAAAGACTATAATATATTTATTATAACCTATTTAATATTCATAAACTAGTATATGTACATAATATTAAATCATATGACTAAACTAGTTCCTAATAATTAAAATACCCCTAAAATAATCTAAGTGGTTGTCATTAATATTTTATCTAATGATTCATCCTCATTCCATGTAAAAAAATGATGTAAATGAAACTTAATACCTATGAATTTTCATAAATAATATTTAAATTCAATTCTGGAGATTTACATCCATTCCACATGAACTCCGTTATTTAAAAACAAGTGAATTGATTATGAAAATCAAGAAAATGAACAATTCGGAACAATAGAATTCAATATTATAACTTATCTATAAGGATATAAATGAACTAAAAAAATTATGATAAACTAAATACATGTCTAATAGTTTCTGTATTAATTTATTAATGATTCTAATTTCATATTCTAGAACCATAAGGTCAAGAGCGGAACATTCAGACTTAAGGTAAGGGTTTTCCACCCGAACCTCCATTTTCAATCGGGTTAATTTTATTATATTCTTACCATAATTAAATTTTTATTAATTCATATTTACTCCTCATAATTTATGTGTGAATTATCTATATATCTATTTTAATCATAATCATACATTCTTTTATGTGAAGTTATATGTTTTAAAAGGATTGTTCAAAATTCTTTCAAAAATACAAGCTCGATTCAAGAGAATTTCTCAAATTCTTGCCTATTTTTAAGGGCACTCTATAATCAGTTTTTTAGAAACCATTATCTTTATGAATTCAATCATTTTATTTTAAAAATACTATCTACTACACTTCTAGTTTTATAAAAATACATTTCTAAAAGGAATCTTCTTTTCAAAGTAAAAGAGTGTTCATCTCAAGAACTACTCAATGATTTTATAAGAGCATCTTCATCTTTTTCAACACTCTTATTTATTATTATGTATTGTTGGAGTTAATACTATGTTGAAGTCATTAAGAATGAAGAAATTTATGAAAATTATAGTAAATGTGAGTTATATATGGAGTAAGTTTCATTCTTGGGTCATGTTACCACCATCAAATGAATATTTGTGGACCCTTCCAAGACAAAGGAAATCAAATAGTGGCCTAGACCAACATCTGTAATAGAGATTCATAGTTTCTTGGACTAGTTGGGTATTACCGACAATTTTTTAAGAACTTATTATGATTTTCAAACCCAATAACCCATATTATGTGGAAGGGAGTGAAGTTTTTAAAGACTTAATAATTTGAGGAAATATTTAAGAATATCAAAAATAGGATTATCACTGCACCGGTACTCACTCTCTTGAAAAGTGGAGAACTCTTTGTGGTGTAAAGAGATGATTCAAATAAAGAATTAGGCTTTATACAGATGAAATATGATAATGTGATAGCCTATACCACAAGGTATTTAAAAATCATGAGAAAAACTATCCTACGCCTGATCTAGATTTGGAAGTCATGATCTTTGTGTTGAAAATCTGTTGACATTATCTCTATGGGGAGAGGTGTGAGATATATACTTATCACAAGAGTCTTAAATATATAATCATATATAATAATATTAATATGTTCCAACAAATATGGTTAGATCTCATCAAGTATTATGACTAATTGATCCATTACCATCCCGGTAAGATAAATGAGTCGGTGGATTTTCTAAGTATAAAGGATCTTGCATCTTTATCAACAATGATAATTGACAAGAATCCAATACTCTTAGACATAAAAAGGATATACATGGGAATCCTTAAGGGAGGAACATCATCAATCCTTTATCAAATGATTTCTCAACTGTCCCTTGTGGAGAAAATAAATGATTCTCAAAGAAATGATGTGGAAATACAAAAAAGGGTGTAAGATATACAAAATGTGAAATCCTATAAGTTCAAGATTGATGAGGATAGATTCATAATATTTGGGTCATGACTATGTGTACCATACAATATAGAGATAAAGAAAGAGCCTCCGAATGACGCACATAGCTCAACCTTCTCTATTCACCCAGGGAGAAAAAAGATGTACCAAGATCTCTTCGAGTACTTTTGGTGGGACAATATAAAAAAAGAGATCGCTAAATATACATCAAAGTGCCTGGTATGTCAGCAAATGAAGGTTGAAAGGAAAAATTCTAAAGGGTTGATGCAACCATTACCCATACCAACATGGAAATAGGAAAACATAACCATAGAATTTTTCATTGGAATTCCAATGACATATATAGGGAACAATTATATATGGGTTATTGGGAATCGTATCATAAAGATAGATCAATTTATCATAATTTGAGAGGACTTATCACTTGATCAACTTTCACAGATATACATCAAGTATGTGGTTCCACTGTATGGAGTACCACTATCAATTGTATTCGATCAACATCTAATATTCACCTAGAAGTTCTGGAAAAGTCTCTAACATTCTCTAATCACTGAGCTAAATTTTAGTACGGCCTATCATCCTCAAACTGATGGCTAATCTGAATGAATTATTCAGACAATAAAAGACATGTTGAGCACGTGTTCTATGGACTTTAAAGGAGGATGGGACCTACATATTCCTCTAGTTGAGTTCCCTTACAATAATAGTTTCCAATCAAGAATCTAAATGGATCCATATGAAGCCCTTTATTAGAAAATATGTATAACACTGCCATGCTAGGATGAATTCGGTGAATGTAAGCTGATAGGACCTGAAATGGTTGAAGAAGTTTTAGAGATGGTGAAAACCAATCAGTAGCACATCAAGGAATACCAAAGTTGGAAATTGAGCTATGTGGTTAATCATCAATGATACCTTGAGTTTAAAGTTGGAGACAAGGTATTATTCCACATATCTTCATAGAATAGGATCATTAGATTAGGGAAGAAAGGGAAGTTAATTCCCACATACATTAGCCCCTTATAGATCCTTGATCATGTCAGATCTTTGGCCTATCGACTAGCACTTCCACCAACCATGTCTCAAGTACATGATGTATTACACATATCCATATTAAAGATTTACATTCTATATCCCTAGAATGTACTGAATTAAGAGGTGGTACAGTTAGAGAATGATCTCTTATAAGAGGAGCAGCCAATGAAGATCTTGGATCATATAGATAATGTTCCATGCAATAAAACTACTCACATGGTTAAAGTACTATGGAAGAACCATAAGTATGAAGAGGAAAAATGGGAGCTAGAGGAAGTGATGAAGGAAAATCACCCACATTAGTTTTCAAATTAGAATTTAAAACAAAAATTCGAGGGTGAAATTTCATAAGGAGGGAAGAATGTAACGATCCAAACTTTTATCAATAGAAATTCTCGTCTTATAATTATTTCCTATGGTGTAAACACATTAATAACACAATAAAAACTTTAAAAATTAATAATTAATGAAATAAAAGTCATTTATAGAAGTTGAGGAACATATACCAAATGAATAGTAACATAACCTTTAGAATAGTAACATGACCCTTATGAATAGTAAACTGGACCATTGAATAGTAACGTAAAAAATAAAAGTATAAATACAATTTATCAATCTTATAAGTGAAAATATGTTATAATTATATCAAAGTATAAGTAAATAAATAGTTTAAAAATTATTAATTAAGTGTCGGTATTTTTGTAAGTCATCAATATTTAATTACAATGTAATGATTAATTTAATAATTTAAAAGAAAATTTATTTTCATAAAATGTATTTATAAATTAATATTTTTATGTGATTTGATTTTAAAACAATTTTATGAGACCTTAAGTAATTTTTCAAAGTGTTAAAAAATCAGTTATAATTTGGAAATCTATATTTTCCAGGTAAATGTTGATTTTAATTAAAATTAAAATTTCTCATATTTAGAAAATTATTTTCATAAAATGAAGTTCATTTTTTAATTCTACACATTGAAAAATGGTTGGGGAGATTTTTTGGTATTTTTCTAAAATAATTGAATTTTTAGTGAATAGTAAAATATGGTAATTTATTGCATATATACATTATAATTTAAATGAATTATTCATTGATTAATTGATGATTTAAGCACCATTGGTTCAGACTCACATTATCTAATTACTATATTTAGTCTCAAGAATCATCATTATTTCTAGTCTTGAGAAAAATAATAAAATATTGAGTAAAATA
The DNA here is from genome assembly GCA_963277665.1 of Viscum album. Classification (NCBI taxonomy): domain Eukaryota; kingdom Viridiplantae; phylum Streptophyta; class Magnoliopsida; order Santalales; family Viscaceae; genus Viscum; species Viscum album. Next base: position 668,442,917 of record OY728141.1, read on the forward strand.
ATGAGAAACACTCCTCTCCTCCAATGTAAATACCACCACTCACAACCTCTTTTCCTCACACATCTCAATCCTTGAGCCTTGTACAAATTATTCCAAATACACTTCCCAAACCTCTCCCATTCATGATATTTTTATCTTTACAGAAGACCAAAAAAATCCCTTAAGGAGGCTCTCAAAAAGAAGGAATCAAGAGGTAAAACCCTCTTCTTTTTCTTTTAATTTCTTTTCAAGTTCCTTTCCCTTATTATATTCTCCTCAATTCCACTTGAACTAGTGGAATAAAAACGCTACTATCTCACATATACTATATTTTTACCATGTTTATATAATAATTCTTCATCAAATCTCATCTCCTCTCTATTTTATTTTAAGAATGAAAACATCATACCTAAGGTGCTGATCTACCACTATTGGTCAGAGTAGAGTACTCAAGAGGGGGGATTGAGTATATATTTGAAATTTATGTTTTAAAAAATATTCCTAAAATATTTCCCCAAAGTTAAATACATCCTAGTTAATCAAAGTAATACAGTTACGAAAGTTTGATTATTTAAATAACTTCTCAAAAGATTGATTAATTCTCAGTAATCTTAATATAAATTATTAATATTCCTTTTGAGGTTATTCTAATAAGGAAAAACAATTATAACTTATTTCAAATATTAAATATCAAAGAAAATTTAGAGATTTCTGAATTATACAGTAAATAGTAAAATAGGGAAGACTAAATTAAGCAGCACAACGGATATAAAACAAGTGGTTTAGTCTCAAGATGAGACCTAATACACTCCACTTGGTGGTCACTTTCCACCAAGCCCTTTATATAGATAAACTTGATCCACACCTGGGATTAGGGTTAACAACAGTATACAAGACTTTCAGGTTACACGTCCATAGTTTTGCATGGGTACAAACTACTAGGACACATATGGACCTCTTCCACACTTATATGTGGGTATACCCATGTTTAAAAAGATGTTTGAGAAGGATATCTTATATCCTTTAGTTTAATATAGGAGACATAGAGTCTTTTCATATAGATACACACAATCCTAAAAATCTAATAAAATGATACACAACAGAGTAGAAATGATGAGACAAGGTTAGAATTATTTTGAGTGGTTGTCTATGTGGTTCTGGACTTCTAGGATGAAGCAGATGTAGAAATTGAGTTCTCGTATGGAAAATAGAGTATCACAAGTCAGCTAGATTTGGTGTGTGTTCTTCATGGTGTTGATAGTGCTAAGATTTACTCGACTCAGGGATTTAATTATGCTTCATGTGTTCTTTAGTAGTATCTAGTTTCATGTGTTGGTTATCTTCTCAAAAAGCTCTAAGTGTTTACTCATTGTGGCGCTCACACCCGCTTGCATGCATACTTTTTTTCTGGGCTGTACTTCTCTTTTATTTTTGGAGTATATGCGTTGAAGATAATAGGATGCATATTTTCTCCACCTCGTACCTCGTACTATCAAATGACATGTCTACAAAGAAACATTAATTATGTCAGTGCATTTAAAATCTTCAAATATGACTGTTAGATATGAAATTGAAAAATGAAAAAATAGATTAAGAAATGGTGTCACGGTCTGTCAGGAAACGGTGTCTTCTTGAAATGGTGACTCCTTGAAATGGTGTCTCCTAGAAATGGTGTCTCCTTAAAATAGTGTCTGGATGGTTACGGTGTCTGGATTGTTACGGTGTCTAGATAGTTACAGTGTCTGGATGGTTACGGTGACTAAAGGATTACAATGTCTGGATGGTTACAGTGTTTGGATGGTTACAGTGTCTGGATGGTTATGGTTTCAGAATGGTTACGTTGTCTAGTTCCTTAGCTAGAGAAACATAATCATTGGCAGACTCACGGTGTCTTAGACTTAGCCAAAATTTTGTATTCAGACTTAAGTAGTGATATTCATAGAATGGATTAGAATTAATCATTTATCAAATAAATCATTATAAACTAAATTAAATATAATGTACAGTAATCAAACTGAATCTATAGAAATTAAGATCTTGGACAACTTTATTTAAAGTATAAAGATACTAATCATCTGTACATATGATGTGAGATAGACTACACAGAATTAACAAGTTTTATAGACTGAATAGGATTTGTGATCATTAAAACATGATTAACACATGAGGAGTCCAACAATATCTCCCTTTTTGATGATCAAAAATCATGTGAAGTTATAGTTTATATTTCTCTAATGTACATATAAACTACATATTTTGTTATTCTTTATTTAGTGTTCATATTTCTCCCCCTTTTGGGATTATTAAAAAAAGTGAATAGGAAATAGACAATAAAAGTGCACAATGCATTAGATAAAAAGAGTGTCATTACAAAGAGTAAAACAAATGCAAAAATATCCCTGTAAAAAGACAGTAGTCACTATTCTTCATCACTAGCTAGTCTTCTCCTTGCCATTAGCATCATCATCAGAAGAAGAGGCCATAGGAGAAGAGGTTGAAGTGGAATAAGGGAGTGAAATAGTTGAAAGAGAAGGTAAAGGAAGACCTTAGAAGAAAGAAGGGGCCAAGGTAGGAGTAGTAGAAGATTGAGGAAATTTTTGATCAAGGATAACAGGTTTGATTTGACTCAGAGCCTGAGAGAAAGATGGAGATGTAGAGCCAAGGGAAGTAGAGAAGAAGGTAGGAAAACCAGATCTCAAAGGTGCAGCTACAGGAGCCATAACGGCAGTACTTTGTACATGGAGATAAAGTTGCAGAAGCTTGATAAAGTCGGCAATGATCTCTCCACCATACTGCATTTCTTTTTCAAAGGCATCCTTGTTCTCCATGAACTTGTCCAATAGACGAGTGAACTCTATGAGCTTTTGGACTTGAGTCTTGAAGGCTTGAGTTATAGGAGGAATCCTCAGATTCTCCACAAGGTACTTGAAATGATTGGTCATGTAATTATTAGAGAAGATCCAGTTGAAGTAGAAGTCCACTTTCTTGTAAATTTCTTGTTGAGCATTATTAGAAATCTTGGAATGGATTTTCACCAAATCAAGAACTCCGTCATTGTTCTTGATAACTTCATATAGATATTATTTATTAAAACAACTAAGCATAGCCTGGAGTTCTTCTTTGACCACTGTTCAAAACAGATCACTATCTAAAAAAGGTTGAGAAGATTGTCTAAAGGAATTATAAATAGTGACAGTTGAGGTAAGAGATTTCAGTTGATTGATCACTTTATAAAATAACCCCTTATACTCATCAGTTAACTTGTTATGTCCAACAATAAGTTCACACATCTCTTGAACAATCTATTTATTACTTTCTGCTACTTTTTCAGCTAAAGAGGTTAGATGAGTTTGAATCAGTGAGGCCACTTCCTATGGGGTCTGAGTAACAATATTCTCAACAGGATGAGAAGTAGGCCCTAGTCTCGAGTTCAGCACTTTTTTCATATTTTCAACTACACCTCTTAGAGTCTTTACTTCATCACTAAGCTGTTTGTTCTCAATTCTAGTTTCTTGAATCTCATGGAGCATCTTGGGTTGAATCTGCCAAATAATTTTCTCTAGTAACAGTGAAGCATCTCTTTAACCCAAATGTGTTATAGGATCCGGTTAGGTATTCAGGATCTTTTCAACCCCATCCAAAAGGGTAGATCCAAATTCTTTTAGGTCATCCTTATTCACCAAAGTTGAAGGTTCTTGTGAAGGCTTAGATATAGAAGTTGAGATAGGCTCAGGTTCTTTGGAAAAAATATCTTCAGGAGAAGATGCCATTTTTAACTGAAACATAGTAGTCAGATCATGACCTTTGACTGAGACTTCCTATGAATTATTCACATAGAAATAACTATGGAATTTATACCATGAGTCCACTGATCTTGGATCAATCAGATTTGGCACTTCAACAGATTCTAGACTGGGGGGCTGCTCCCCCTAAACTGGTGCATCTTCCTCAAGATTGAGAGATTTAGATCCTTAATCTATTTTCACGATGTTATCCCTGATTTCCTCAACCATTTCCTTTTGATTCAATTGAAAGGCTTGTTCCATTATCTCTTCATTAGAAAGAACAACTTTAGGAACAACTTGTTCTAATGGTACTTCCTCAAGTGTAGCTTCTTGCATAACAAGGAGATCTTCTTCTATATTTTCTTCCATATCATCCTTTTTGGTTACCTTAGCAACAGATTATTCCTTTACATGTTCCTCACCAACAGTTTCATGCACAAGAGATAGATTTTCATCTATATTCTCTTCTAAAACATCCTTTTCTCTGTCAACAGCAACAAAATCTTCTTCAACAGTGGGTTGTTCTTCCAAATAAACAAACTTTTCAGGAATAGGTATTTCCTTCTCAATTAAAACTTGAGGAGTAGGTGTATTGTCTTCCTCATCAAGAACATTTTCTCTCAGAGGTACAGTAGCCTCTCCTTATTCTTCCTCATCAGAATATTCAACAAGTTCATCTGTCTCTAATCCAGGATCATAAATACATTTAGGTCTTGAAAGGTGTTCCACTAGATTAAAATTTTCATAGACTCTATCATTATCTTCCATCCATGCCTTTCTCCATGGATTCCAATTGATTTTCATCCTCTTTACTGTAACTTTTGACAGACAAAACTCATAATCCTTGATAACTTCTTCATTCTATCCAACCACACCTTTGGCACTAAGCATAGTCGAAATAAGCTGCGAATATAATAGGGAGGTTGAATTAGATGTGGTATTGATCAATTCACACATATGATGTATGATATACATACAAAGATTGATCTTATGTCCATTTTTTATGAGATGTATCAAAAATACATCCTGATATTTGAGTATAGTGAAATCACCTTTTCTGGGGAAAATTAATTTCTGAATAAACTTAAATAGAAGTCTAGATTCTCCATCTAGCTTGGTAGTGATGGATCTCTTCTTGGTTCTATTTCTAGTTAAACTCCTCAAAGTATCTTCCAAAACAAAGAATTCACTTGGAGGTGGAGGACCTCTCTAGTAGTCCTCACAAATACCTTCATGAGGCATCTTAAGGCATCCAGCCCATAACCTTGAGGAAAATGTGTATCTCTATCCATTTATCTAACTTCTTACAACATAACCATCTTTAGAATCAAAAGAAAATTGTACATACTGATAATTTATGCAACTATATTCGGGTAGATAGGTCTATCCTCCTTAGTAAACCAATCTAGCCAACCTTTGTCTATTAGCACTTTCAACACCAAAGACTTACTCATCAAAATCCACTTAGGTAATATCTCATTCTTAGTTACTTATATTTGGTTTTCTAGATTTGGATTCAGAGGAACCTCAGGTGCTAACTTCAGCGCTATCTTCAACTTTTTCTTGGAACGGTTTTTCTCAAGAGTTGGCAACGAAGGACATTTCATCCTGGGCATTCACTGAAGGTTTGATAGAGAGAAGGGTTGAAGAGAGGTTATGGTTTGAAAGAGGAGAAGAAATATCCAGTGAAGAATGAGTGAAAATTATTTTATTTTATCATTTAGGAATACCAATTATCGCAAAAACAAAAAAGTGTGGGAAAGTAAAAAAGGGTAAAATAATGAAATACTATGATACAAGTTCTAATTTATAAATAAAACAACATAGAATTGTTGTAAATAATTTTTTTAGTGAGACCATAATCAGTTTTCACGGAGGGACTGTAACAAGCCTCCATGGTGAGACCGTCACAATCATTCATGGTGAGACCATCACAAGCATTCACGGTGAGACCACAACAATGTGATTTTTAGACTGTACGATCATATTGTTTGAGACAGCAAGTTTCAGAAAGTAGCCAAGAAATAGTAACTATGAAATAGTAAGTCTTGGGACAGTAAAATATGAAACAATAAGATATTAAATAGTAAGATATCTACTTAATTTTTATCATTCCCAATTCATATATGATGTAATTTAATCTTTTAGAATTTAATGGTTTGGTGAATATATTAGCAAGCTGATATTCAGTTCCAATGAATTCTAAAGTGATATCACCTTTTGATAATGATCTCTCCAAAAGTGATGTCTTACATCAATATGCTTTTTCCTAGAGTGTGAAATAGGATTTTTGGAGATGTTAATATCTCTTTTATCGTCACAATTTATAGGTACATTCCTAAATTGATATCCATAATCTAGTAATGTGTGTTTCATCCACAAAATTTGTGCACAAAAACTACCAGTAGCTATGTACTTAGCTTCTATAGTAGATAATGCAACATAATATTTTTTATTACTACACCATGATACTAGTGACTTGTCTAAAAAGTGACATGTTTAAGAGGTGCTTTTTCTATCTAACTTACAACCACCGAAGATAGCATCATAATAGCTAACTAATTCAAATGATTTTCCTCTAGGATAAAACAGTCCTAGATTGGGTGTATGCTCGAGATATTTGAAAATTCTCTTAACATCATTTAAATGAGATTCCTTTGGATTTTCTTGAAAATGAGCACACATACACACAGTAAACATAATATCAGGTTGGATAGAAGTTAAGTAGAGTAATCTTTCAATCATTCTTCTGTAAGTGGTTTGATCAAAATATTTTTTGTCTTCATCAAGATACAACTGACCCGTAGTACTCAATGGAGTGTCACTACTTTTAGTGCTATCCAAACCAAAACATTTTATATGATCTCTAGTATATTTTATTTGATTTTAAATAATACCATCATTATTTTGAAAGATTTGAAATCCAAGAAAGAATTTTTGTTCACCCATTAAACTCATTTCAAATTTTTTTTTCATCATTTTAGAAAAATCAATACATAAATAATTTCTTGAAGATCCAAAGATAATGTCATATACATAAATTTGACCTACTAAAACATCATTGGAAATTTGTTTTATAAAAAGGGTAGTATCAGCTATTCCTTTTGTAAAACATTTGGAAATAAGAAAGGTACTTAGTCTATCATACCAAGCTCTTGGAGCTTATTTTAAACAATATAAATCTTTTGATAATTTAAAAATATGATTTAAAAAATGAGGGTTTGTAAAATCAGGGGTTTGTTCAAAAAATACATCCTCATCTATATACCCATTTAGGAATGCACTCTTAACATTCATTTGATATAGTTTGAAATTTAGATGTGTGGCATAAGCAAGCAGAATTCTGATGTCTTCAAGTCTATCTATTGGTGCAAAGGTCTCTTCATTGTCAATTCCCTCTTCTTAACTATAGCCTTGTGCAACCAATCTAGCCTTGTTTCTAACTATGTTACCAGCTTCATCTACCTTATTTCTAAAAACCCACTTAGTGCCTATGGTGAATGTGTCTTTTGGTATTTTGAAAAGTTTCCAAAATTTGTTCCTTTCAAAATGATTAAGTTCTTAATCCATAGACATTACCCAAATTCATCATTGATAGCATCATTAATGTTTTTAGGTTCAAGTTTTGATAAGAAGACTTGATGTTCAACCTGATTTCTAAGAGAATGTCTAGTTTGAGTTCCTTTGTCTAAGTCTCCTACAACATCATATAAGGGATGGTTCTTAAGAGTTCTAACCACTCTAGAAAAGGAAGGACTAGTAATTTTAGGTTTTTTAGCAGGGTCAGGTTCATTATGACTTGAGTCTAAGTAATTTACAGAGTTGGAAGTCTTCACAGATTATTTCATAGGATGGTTAGAGGATTTTAAATTCATGTCCAAATTTGATACATCATCCTCTAGGTTATCTAGAGTGGTATTAGGCTCATGTGGATCTGTTTCATCAAATTTAACGTGAACAAATTCTTCCACACATTTAGTTATTTTATTAAACACTCTATGGGCTTTACTAGAGATGGAATATCCTAAAAAGGTTCCTTCATCACTCTTGAATACAAAATTTTCAAGATTGTCTTTAGTATTAAGGATATAGACTTTGCAACCAAAAACTTTAAAGTAGCTAACTTTGGGTTTTCTATTGTTCCATAACTAATAAGAGATTTTATTAATAACATTTCTAATCAACACTCTATTGATTATGTAGCATGCTATATTTACAGTTTTAGCCCAAAAATAAACAGGCAGGTCATTCTCACTAAGCATGGTTCTAGCAAACTCTAGCAGGGTTCTATTTCTTCTTTCTACAACTCCATTTTTTTGAGGTGTTATAGGAGCATATAAATTGTGACTATAGCCATTTTTGTGAGCAAAATGATTCAAACTCTCAGTTTTCAAACTCACGGCCATGATCACTTCTCAAGGTCTTAATTATAAGTCCACTAAGATTTTCTACAGACTTGGAGTATTTAATGAAGTAAGAATATGCTTCATTTTTGTGAGCTAGAAAGTATACCCAAGTGTATCTAGAAAAACCATCTACTAAAACATAAACATATTGCTTCCCATTTAAACTAGAAACTATATAAGGTCCAAACAAATCCATGTGAACTAGTTCGATAGGTTGAGAAGTTAACACTTCTTTCTTTGGTTTGAAGAAAATTTTGTGTTGCTTTCCCTTTTGACAAGGATTAAACACTTTTCTATTTGGAAACTCAAGTTTGGGTAGGTCTTCAACTAAGATTTTTCTAGTTATCTCTCTAAGGGATTGAATATTACAGTATCCAGGTCTCCTATTCCAAAGGCAAGACTATTTATGAAATACACTTAGACATTAAGCATTTTGAGAAGCTAAAGAATCTATGTTAACAGAATAAAAATTTTCATTTATTAATGTAGAAAAAACTAATTCATCTTTATCATTAAAGACATTGAAAGCATCATTTTCAAATTTAACATGAAACCCATCATCACATAATTGTGAAATACTAAGCAGATTATATTTCAATCCATCAACAAAAAATAATTTGGAAATTAAAATTGCGTTAGAGTTACTGATTTGGACAAGGCCAATGATTATTCCTTTGGCATTTCCACTAGAGGTGATATAACCTCCATAAATTTTTATTAGGTTCTTGAAGAATGAGTATTCTCCTATCATGTGTCTTGAACACCCACTATCCAAGTACCATAAACTTTTATAGGAACTCTTTAAGTATCTTTCCTACAAAATGATCAAGTAAAAATAGATTTTGGTACCCATACTTGTTTGGGTCCAGTAAAATTGGTGATAAGTGCTTTGGGAACCCATATCTACCTCATAGTTTTACTATAAGAATTTTGTAAGGTATTTGAAAAATAAACTCTATTTGGTCTAGAAAAACTTGAAACAGTAGAGAGTATATCATAACTTGAACTAGTTGATTTGTTTCTAGAACTGGGAGTAAAGTTGTATGCCCTAGATATATAAATAAAGTATCTTCTTCCAAAATTTCTTTTACCATGTTGACAGACAATAACTATATTATATTTAGGAGCAATTTTTTTTACTTAGAATTTGAGTAAGAGTATTTTTCCCATTAGTAAACTTTTCTAAGTCTTTCTTCAATTGATCATTAGACATTTTTAATTCATTGTTCTCCTTGAGCAGTTGAGAAATTTTATCTTTTTCAGTTGTGAGTTCATATTTAATAGTCATAGTAAGATAATGTTGGTTCTTAAAAGATTTATATTTATCTTTTAGTTTATTGAATTTTTCTTCAAGAATATTTCAGTATTCAAACATTTCTTCATTGGGCATATTTTCAGGGTCACTCTCATCTCCAGAATAGTATGAATTATGTACAGGGGAGTCCAATGTTACCTCAAATGTGTTTGTCATAAAACACATATTGTCTTTGTTAGCCTGTTAATCATGTGATGATTCTGAGTCACTTGAGCTATCCTCGAAATCACTATAGGTTGCTTTCATTGACTTTTTATACTTTCTGACTTTGTCCTCATATTTATTTTTTATTTGATCTTTGGAAAATCATCCTTGACATGTCCTTTGTGCTTACATTCATAGAAGACAATCTCATCATTCTTTTCACTTATTTTCCAATCTTTCTTCCAACTTTATTTTTGATCATATTTTCCCTTAAAGTTAGGAATTCTGAAAAATTTCTTCTTCTTGTAAAATCTCTTGAATCTTCTGGATAATTGAGCCATCTTCTCATCACTATCAGGTGATGACTGTTCACTACTGGAACTCTCTATAGAAGCTTCCAATTTCCTTTTGTCTTTGTGTTTAGAGGTGGTGGTTTTGAATGTAATTGATTTTTGTTTGGGTTCATCATCCTCCCCCTTGTTGACTTTCAGATCCTTTTCATACATCATCAGTTTTCCAATGAGTTCTTTTACAGGTAGCTTGCTAATTTCACATGATTCTCTAATAGAGATAGAGGTTCCTCTCCATTTTTCAGGTAGACATCTAATAATTCTCATGATCTATTCCTTGGTAGTGACTTTTCATCCAAGAGAAATCATTGCGTTGACAATTTTTTTGAACCTGATATACATGTCAGAAATAGGATCATCAAGTTTCATTATAAAGTTATCATATTTTATAGTATAAGTATTAAGTCTCATCTCTTTCACACTAGAAGTTCCTTCATGTGAAATAGACAAGGTATCCCAAATTTCATGGGCAGTTTTATAAGCATAAATTCTATTAAATTCATCATCTCCTAAAAATTAGTATGAAGCATTCATAGCTTTGCAATTGTTATAGTAGGCAGTTTTGGTAGGTTCATCCCAAGTGATTCTATCAGTAGTAGGAATATTATATTCATCTATAATGGAAGACCAAATTTCAAAACCCATACTTTCTAAATGAATTTTCATTTTGATTTTCCATTGAGCATAATTGGATCTATTAATTAATGGTGATCTGTTAGTTGAAGCACCTCCCAATATATTATCCATAATAAATAAATACTTTGAAAGAGATAGAAATTTAGAATTAATAGAAATTTTTAGATCTTTAAAGTAAAACTACAATCATAGTTGAATAAGGTTAAAAGCGGAGTCTTAATAAACACGCCTATGATAAAAAAAAATTGTTCGAAGTAGATTACTCAAGAGGGGGGTGAATTGAGTATCTATTCAAAATTTCTGTTTAAAAAATATTCCTAAAAGATTTCCCCAAAGTTAAATATAGCCCGGTTAATCAAAGTAATACGGTTATGAAAGTTTGACTGTTTAAATAACTTCTCAAAAGATTGATTAATTATCAGTAATCATAATATCTGTTATTAATATTACTTTTGAAGTTATTCTAATAAGTAAAAACAATTATAACTTCTTTCCAGGATTAACTATCAAATAAAATTTAGATATTTCTGAATTATATAGTAAAGTAGTAAAATAGATAAGACTAAATTAAGCAGCACAACAGATATAAAACAAGTGGTTCAGTCTCAAACCGAGACCTAATCCACTCCACTTAGTGGTCACCTACTACCAAGTAGTTTATATAGATAAACTTGATCCACACCCAAGATCGGGGTTAACAACAATACACATGATTGTCAGGTCACACGACCTCTTCCACAGTTCTTTATGGGTAAAAACTACCAGGCCACATAGGGACCTCTTCCACACTTATACATGGGTATACACAAGTGTAAAAATATGTTTGAGTGGTTGTCTATACAGCTCTGGACTTATAGGATGAAGCATATGCATAAATCGAGTTCTCGTATAGAAAACAGAGTATCGCAAGTTAGCTAGATCTGGCATGTATTCTTCGTGGTGTTGATAGTGTGAAGATGTCCTCAACTCTAGGATTTAAGTATGCTTCATGTATTATTTAGTAGTTTTGAGTTTCATGTGTTGGTTATCTTCTCAAAAAGATTTAGGTGTTTCTTCGTTGTGGCGCTCACACCCGCTTGCATGCATACTTTTTTTCTGGGCCGCACTTCTCTTTTATTTTTGGAGTGCATGTGCTGAAGTTGACAGAATGAATGTATTCCTCACCTCATACCTCGTACTGTCATATGACATGTCTACAAAGAAACATTAATTATTTTAGTGCATTTAAAATCTTCAAATATGACCATTAGAGATTAAATTGAAAAATGATAAAATAGATTAAGAAATGGTGTTACAGTCTGTCAGGAAACAGTGTCTTCTTGAAACAGTATCTCCTTGAAATGGTGTCTCCTTGAAATGGTGTCTCCTTGAAATAGTGTCTAGATGGTTACAGTGTCTAGATGGTTACAGTGTCTGGATGGTTATGGTGTCTGGATGGTTACGGTTTCTGAAGGGTTACAGTGTCTGGATGGTGACCGTGTCTAGATGGTTATGGTGTCTGGATGGTTACAGTGTCTGGATGGATACAGTGTCTGAATGGTTATGATGTTTGGTCCCTTAGACAAAGAAACATAACTAGTGGTAGACTCACAGTTTCTCAGACTTAGCCAAAAATCTATATTCATACTTAAGGAGTGATATTCATAGAATGTATTAGACTTAATCATTTATCAAATAAATCATCATAATTTAAATTAAATATTGTGTAAAATAATCAAACCAAATGTATAGAAATTAAGATCTTGGACAAATTTATTTAAATTATAAAGATACTAATAATTTTTACAAATGATGTGAGATAGACTACATAGAATTAACAAGTTTTATAGACAGAATAGGATTTGTGATCATTAAAACATGACATGAGGAGTCTAACAACAACCTTCGTGGATGATATTCTTTAATCTTTCAATTACACCTTCAAGTATGGTCATAAAACCATTTTTATAACTGAACTAGATTATATTACACATATTAAAACCTATTCAAGTTTCTATAACTAGTTTACATACATGATATTTAATAATATAACAAAACTAGTTTGTCATGATCAAAAAAATGGTAAATTAATCTAAACAAATATCATTAATGATTTATCTAATGAATGATCATCAATTCAGGAAAATATGGAATTTTAATATTATATAAGTTCATTAATAATATATAATTTTAGTTCTAGAAAAATATCCCTGTTCTACATGATTTTCCATACACATATAACAGTAAACTAATCATGAAGACCAAGGAAACCAACACTCCTAAACAATGGAATCGAACATTTTAACCCATAAAAAGGCCATAAATGAACTTAATAAAGTTATAATAAATAAAATAAATGTATAAATTGTTATACTATTATTAATTAATTAAACTAATCTTATTATCCAGGATATTAAGATCAATTTAAGAACACCTTCAAACTTAAGATAGGGGATTCTACTCGAACCTCCATTATTCCTTCAGGTTACTCTTACTCTCTTTTTACCCAAATTAAATTCTATTTTATTTTTATTAAAATCTTATAAATTATGTTTATATATTCCAAAATCATGTATCAATATCTATATATCCTTATTTTTTGGGATATACATGTTTTTAAAATGTTCCCTACTCAATTATTCCCAATAAACAAGCCCGATTTACGGGAACTTCCTAAATTCCTACCCATTTTCAAGTGAACTCCATAATATATTTTAATAATCCATTATTTTTATAAAATAAATAGTTTTATTATGAAAATTTTCTTTGTTCACTTATGGTTTTATGTACAATATTATGCCATTTTCTACTTTAAATACTCTTTAATATTTTCCTTAAACTGCACTAAAATGTTTCAATTATATAGTTTCTTAAATACTCTTGTTACATGTTATATCATCAATTTAGAATCACTTATCATGATATATTACTATTTTCCTTTATTAATTTCTATTTTTTATTTAATTTTTTTCTTTCATAGAAACTTTTATGATACACCCATTTATTATGCTTTATGACAGGATTATGATACCCATTTCTTTTCATGGGTAACCCTTATGTTTTCGTTTGATTTCTTATGTATGATTATTTATGTGGAATACATATTCATGAATATGTTATTATGGGTTCTCCTAGATAAATCTTAAATGCATTAGGTGAGGTTTATTCTCATGAGATGTTATGTGCAACTGTCTTGGTGGTTAGCACTAATTCATACTCCATGTGAAATGGTCTTGGTGGTTAGCCTTGGACTCTGCTTCTCTATGTGTAATAAGACTTGACTCATGATAAAGTGATGTTTTATGTTTCTTCCACATTAATATGAACCTGTGATTATATTATCCCATATTCTGATTCCTTATATTTAATCATGTTCCATTCCTTTTTATATCATTATTCTATGCCTTCTAACCCATATGCTTAGCTTTACTCTTATGTTTATTCCCCTAATTGGATTTTTAGATCATCCATTTTTCATGTTATCCCCATTTTATCATATTTATATGTAAGGTATCAATTTAATTTAGGATCTCTTTATTAATAATAAATAAAATATGTTATTATTTTGGAATCATTATGTTTAATTATGTACCAAATCTCCAAGACACTTGAATTTATGATCCTTGTCCTATAATTTGATGTTTAATTATGCTTAAAATCAGGTAATGATATGTGTAAATACTATGGTCTCTATATACATAATACCTAAGCATGAGATAATCTCGAGTGGAAGTCATGGGTGGTGATTCTTTTAGAATGTATCCTTGTAAATTTTCATGAGATTGAACTTATCTCTTAATCGATTTTTCTAATACCATAATTGTTGAATTTTGGATTTGGCATAGTCTATGGTGAACCCTAATGAAAATAATAGTTACCAAGATCATAAAAATGAGATTCATAATTAATACCCTCATTACCAGAAATCATTTCTTCTTCTTTATTGATTTTGTAATATGGTTACTTCTATTTATAAAAGATTACTCAACAACTATGTTATAATTGTCCTATTAAAAAAATTATTTCATGGTTTATTTTTTCATTTGGTGTTTCTTATATCACATAATATCAAATATAATATGTTTCAAATGAATATATTTTTTAAAATATCTAAGTTTCATATTGATCTATGATATATTTTTCTTCGAGCGGTAGTTAGGCTTCCTGGCGTACCTAATAATATTTTATCTAATTAAATGTGAGATTTACTTTTAATTATTGTAAGGTGTTTAAAAAGGTTTTTATTTCTCAAGTGAAATAGAGTAATTCATATCATCCTTATACTAATATGTATTTTGATCAATCTATCCTAATTCTAGAGGATATTTTTCATCGGTGTGTCCTTAATTTTAGAAAATCTAGTTAAGGACATTTGTAATAGGCATAGTTTGTGTATAAAAATAGATATAAGGTATTAATTAAAATGGATTTATTTAATTAATTATATGTTATGTTGTTTGGGTTTCCATTTTGTTGGATATAGGTTAGTTTGGTATATTTAATTCGTCCTTTATTAGAGTAGGATGCCACTAATCTAGTCAAGTTAATTAAAAAAAGGTTAGATATAACTCAATGTAAAAAGATTTATTATGTTAATAAATTACATCACCTAATTAATTTTAGTTTTGGAAATAATTTTTCCTTTATTTATCACCTAATTATGTCATCATCGTTTGGGTAATGAAAATTGGTTCCTCAATCTGTTGAGTCATTTGAGATAGTTGAATGGGTCGGGTATGTTTCTTATTGTTTGTATTACACTCTGAAGGATAGTGGGATATATAATGTGTTTCATATATCTTAGATGAAGAAATTTGAACTAGATGTGTCTCAATTAATCCATTGATATAATGTGGAATTGGAGATATATGTGTCCTTTAATGATCATCTGGTGTGTATTATTGATCAGACTAAGAAGACTCTATGGGGAATGGTTATACCGCTTGATCATGTATTGTGTAAACATTTTCATATAGAATAGGAGTATTAAAAATAAGAATATAATATAGGATATTAGTATCTTGGGTTATTCATTGGATATGTTTTCTGATGGTTCTTAGGGATGAAAATACTTATGATGGGGAGTATGTTGTACTTACAAGATCTTTTCTCTGAATTTAAATTTATTTTGGGTATTTATGATTAAATTTTTAGGTTAAAGAAGTTGTATAGGGGGATTAGTGGAGATTAAACTACTGATGGAACTTTAAGTTCATTAATGTATGCTTCCAATACTCTAGTGGGTACAATTGGGAATCTTACAGATTGGGAAGAGGGGGTAGATTTTAGGTGGTCACCATGAGGCTGATGCATAACCACTAGATAGTTTTTAGACCAATATAATTCTTCTAGAGTTTCACAAGGGCTCTAATGGGTTATACCAAACTCAATTTAATAAAGGGTGTTTTTGGAATTCACTATAATTATATTTGGATTAAAATAAGTATTTTCATCTCATAGACAAAAAATAACTAATGAAAATTATCCAATTTATATTTCTAGATTCCTCTTATTAATTTGAGAATTTATCTCCCAAATCTTAAAAAAATCATGATTTTTCATATGCATTATGATGGTGACTTTAAGAGGAATGATTTCTATATGGATTTTTTAAAGGTGATGTGGTTATTAATATTTTTTATTTTTCTAATTTATTCTCCTTCTAGTTTTATATAATTCATTATTCTTAATGATTTATATGGAAATTGAACTTCATCCTTTGCGAAAATGATTAATTTTTAGAGTGGTATGTGATATTGACATAGATATAGTTTCATATATTTTATATTTATATTATCTTTTTATAATCCTTTATATTTTCACATTATTTTACCTTTTTATTATTTTGAATAAATTAATGAATTTCAAATTAATTTTTATAATAAAATAAAATATGAATTTTATTGAGTTTATATAATTTTTACTATTTTATGAAATATAGATTAGATCTTGAACATTTGTTTTCATATTGTAAGGGAATTTTATGGTGTTTCATATGAGAGAGATTCAAATTATTCATATTGTGTAAGATTGAAATGTATCCATGTATGTGTGATTTATAAAATACATTGTCCATGTAATAATTGATATATATCTAGGTAATAATGAAATGAGGAATATAAATATCATGTGATAATGAAAAAAACGAAGGGCTATATAATTTTTTTGAACATGTCAACTATTTGAATGACGAAATCTAAAGATCATGTATGAATAATTGAAGAAATAAACTGTATATGTAAGAATCAAGTGGGAAATAAAAAGGTTGTGTAAGTGTTGATTAATTATTTCATAATTAATATTAATGTAACTCATTATTATTGTATATTTAAAGAATGAAATATGAAATATTAAAAATATATATAGAGGAAGATAATTTTCCTTGTAAGATTGAATTAAATCAAATTTTGTGAGGATTAAAATACAATAAGTGATATTATAATTGATTTTATGTGATAAAATAAATTTAAATAATGAGTAAGGAATCTTTGGTTACAACATATATGTGTAATAATAATCAAAATTATGATCTAAAATCTTTGTGTCTTGTATGCATGAAACCCAAAAATACAAAATCTATATATGGGAGGTGTCTAAAAAATTAGGAAATAAAATTATGATCAATTTATATATCATTCAAATAGGGTATTTTTAAGTGAATTTGAATTATATTTTTTAAAATAAGTATTCCAGGAGTGTGAATTACAAGTTAAGTTTATTTTAAGTGGATCTATCAAAAGTTATTTATGTTATAAAGAGTTATTTTTAGGGTTGATGATGAAGATATCAAGAACATTTCCCTGTATATTATATAAATATATGAATCCCTTTATAGAAGAATATTTTGTAAGTTGGGTGTTTAATTTTGGAAGTTTATTATAGAAAAATATGTTAGAAGAATATCTTGGTATAAACTTATTGATAGAAACAAAAATCATTTTTATTTGATTCTAGGAAGATAATCTATTCTAATATTTTCAGTATATATACTGAATATTCTTTATTTATTATATTAATTCTAGTTTAAGAATTCAATTATTCTAGAATAATAGTGGTGATTATTTCATTTTATTCTCGAATGATTTTTTTTTCTTATATTGTTAATTAATATTTTCAAACTCTTTAATTAGTTTATAGATGATGGAATAAATTGGTTATTTAATGAAATGATCATTAATCATTATCATGCAAGTGAAAAAATAATTAATTTCATAGTACATTAATTTCCCTTTTGTTTAAGTTTGGAAATAGAATAGTGAGATATGAGATCTTATTTAACCACTTTTTGAATGATAATTGAATAAGTTATCTCATGTTGGAAATAAAACATCCACTAATATCCAAATTCATTTCATCATAACTTTTAAATAAAAAAGATGAAGATACTATGATTATGGATATATTTCATTGAAAAGAGTAATTATAAGATAATTTCAATTATAAATAATGAAGGATGATTAAAAATTTAGGATTAACCTTTGACTAACTACTATTATCTCATTTAATTATATATATATATATGTATATATTTTATAATTCATTCATTATTTAAATTCAATATATTTTTAATTCATTCAAATAAATGAATCCATATTTTTTCAATCATATGGTTTATAAAATTTAAAAACATAAAAAATGGTGAAAATTTTGAACTATATTATAACCACCTCAATAGAGAACCATAGGTTAACCTGTAATATATTCCAAAGAAATTTTTTTAGATACCTCATGATAATAATACATCAAAAAAATCATCATTTTTAGTAGGTTATCTTTATATAAAAATTGAATTTATTTATTTTTATACAATTACTCATTCTATTTATTTTCTAAGAACTATATTATAAGTTATTTTCATAGTATTTTGGGGCTACATGATCATGAAATCTATTGATCATTTAATCATAGAATTGGAGTTTCTTTAAATGATAATATAGAAAATGATGAACTTGTTATCATTTATATAATTTTAATTTTTCCAATAACATATTTTGAAAATATTCAATGTAATTCACCAAAGAGGGATTTTGAAGAGGCATTAGAAATTATTTCATATCAAAAAAACAGAAAGACTTTCCATCACCTATTTTAGACTATAAAATGCATGTCTAGATTACCCTGAGGTCAAATGAGTATTTCAATATAGTATTGGATTATTTTTACTCTTACCTAAATTCCATGTTTTTCAAGGTGAGGATCCTTATACACA
This sequence comes from Viscum album, assembly GCA_963277665.1. Lineage (NCBI taxonomy): Eukaryota > Viridiplantae > Streptophyta > Magnoliopsida > Santalales > Viscaceae > Viscum > Viscum album. The sequence continues at coordinate 668,461,720 of OY728141.1, forward strand.
TAAAAAATTGATTTCACATTTTTTTTATACAATGAATCCATAGAGAATCACAGAACATAAAATAAAAAATATAGTATTATTTTTTTTCCTTAGATGGAGATAGAAAATGGTTTTATTATTCATAGTCAACTAATAATGGTAATTATAATTATTTGAATTTGTTTTTCTTTAATTCATTAATAACTATTTCAATTAAGAAAAAAAAAATTTGTACTAGGAAAATTAAAGGAGTGAAATTTTAAGAGTATTGGGAGGGATTTAAAATATTGTATTTTATTTTTCCCAATCACCAAATTAGTTACCAACTATTGATTTATTATTTATATTAATGATGGCTTCCAATGTTTATGAGTATGATATATGTAATATATATAGGATCCCTTATAGATAAAGTATATATTACAAAAATGAATCTCATTTATAATATGGATAAAAATGATTAAAAAATTAAATGGTGATTTATTCATGTTAAAGGGGTTTAAGAGGTATCCTTGTCTAATAATAACTCAATTTTGATAGTTATTAATTAGGAGATTTAATGAGTATAGTTAAATAAATGACATTTTCTAGTACATAACCATAAACACAATATGAACCAATTATTACACCATCCATGGATTATGAAATATGTGCTTCATAAAACCATTTTAGTGACTAATTACCATATTTGTAAAATTCACCTAATCCTTGTGAAATAGTGTTTTGAGGAAGTCATTTTATACCATAATATCTCAAATAAAACCAATTTACACCAAAAAATAATTTAGGCTAGTAATATTTTCAATACGGTAGGTTTGATGTTATAAAGATTTATTTTTCTAACAATGTTTTCTAAGTAAAAAAGTAGTAATCAATAGCTTAAGAACTTTTGAAACAAAATAATCAAGAAATAGTTAAAAAATTTAAACAACCACCACAAAAACATGAACCATATTTATATGAACATTTATAATAAAATCACTTAAATTTAAAAAATTTGTGATGCAAATGGGATAAATGGATAGTGAGATAAATGGATTGAAAAAACATGGATCATGATAACTTTCCTTATATACATTAGTGAATTATTGAGTTAATGGTAATGTATGTAGCATCCCAGGTTTTTATAGAATAATAAATTTTTATATATATTAATACTTATGAATAATATATTAATTTTATATCAAAGTGACGATTGTTCTAATAGCATACTCGACACGTAACAACAAGTTTCTCTAAAATCTTATATTGCACACAACATTTAGTTATACCGAGAAATAATACAATAATATTATTATTATTTTAAATGGTAGTAAACACCTAGATGTTGTATTGGAAGGAATGAAAATAACTAACAAAAATATGATTACACGTGTTTGTTAAATGTTTATATATTTATCAAACAAATTTTAGAGGATTAAAATGAGAATGAATCTAATTTTAAGTATAAAATACTCTAATAATTTTAAAAGGTCATTTTACCACCTTTTAATGGAGAACCATTTTTAAATATAGTTTTTGTCACTTTTATATGTTCTATTTGAAAAAATAAACTTATTATTTAGAATCGGGACATGAAAATTTACTTTGGTTTAATTTTGGTATTTTTATCATAAAATTTATTTTTTAATGGATGGTGAAAAATAGTGCATTTTAATTCAAAAATGCTTTTTTCTCACATTTATTTATATAGTTATATTATCTTATTAATTATTTTTAAAGTTTAATTTGGTTATGATTTTATAATTTAATCCAATTTTGTTCATTTTAAATAATTTTACATTTAAATTTGACATAAACACATGTAAATCTTTTGAAAGTGTTTACTTCTTAAAAACCCGCTTTCTGGTTTTGATAACGAGAATTAATTTTAAATTATTTACTATAATTTTTTGTTTTGAATTTGAAAAAATGTATTTCATATTTGGAATCATAATGTACAAATTATGTAAATAAGTACCTTTTATTTTTGGAAATTACGAATAATAACTTCAGTAATTATTTTTATTTACCATGATTAAAGGGTAAATTATGTAAATAATGGTAAAATAAAATTATAATGAAACAAAAATAACCTAAAACATGTCCTGATCTTATTTTATGAGTCATGGGTGACAAAAAAAATCCTTAGTCCTAACTTTTTTGTATTTGAGAACCACTTGGGTGTGATAATGACATGTTATAATAAGTAATTTAAAGTAAAGAGAAATATAACATAAACATGTATCTTTTTACTAAAAAAATTTTAAGGTGGGGTTATTTAATTTATTTATTTGAATATAAATATTAATTAAAAATATAAAAATAATTCATATATCATTTTATTTTATTAATAATTTTTATATATTATAAAAAATTATTTATGACACACAGATGATGTAGTGATTACCTTATTACTAAATGATTTAGATAAATGATATTATAAATATTACAATAAATGTAATTTAAAAATTTTGATGCCATAACAGAATTTTAGGGATGATTATGACATGTTATATTTTATTTACTTTAGTTTTTTTAATTAATCAAGTTTTTATGACTAGCAAAAAACAATTACTAAATAGCATCAAAATTGACATAATTGAGTTTTTAAGACAAATAATATTTTATTAAATGATATAATAGTCATAAAAATATAATATTCTACCAACTAATGTATATAATGATAAAAATATCATTAATTATTCACTTTATTTTCACTTGGAATTTTATAGTAACTATGTTAACCATATATTATAAAAATATAAGAAGACATGGTAAGAGTTAATTTATTTAACTAAGGGTTAAAGCCAAAATATAAGATAATATTTATGACCTACACCTGTAGAAAAGCTATTGGTTAAGAGGATTTGTACCCATACTCATCTTATCCTCAAAATATATCCTATTATAATTCTAAAACCAATTTATAATAAAATAATATTTTAAGACTTTCCTAAAGTGCCCCTCCTCCCTCTTATAAAAGTTCACCACATCTACCCACTTACTAACACCAATAAAGCCCCCTGTACCTTCCAAATTCTACTAAAATAATCTCCCAACATCCCTCCCTTACTTCTATAATACTTACCTTGGGTATAAGAAATTTTAATAAAGCCTTTGGCTCAAATCAAAAGGAGTTACCCGATTTAGAGGTAATGTCTTCTCTCATGCTCCTCTTATTTATTTATTTTTTCTTCTCCAACCCCATAACCTAGTTTTATTCCATTATTTTATAAAAACACCATTATCCACAATATAATATTATTATTTTTATGATAAGGGTTTTACCTACACTAACACACCCCTCCATCTAATGGATATAGAACATATTGTTTATGTGTACGACAAACTACCACCTCACGAAATGATGATTATTCAATTTTCTCCTACCACCTCTCATGGTTTCCATTATAATGAAAATATATTTATATATGATATATATTATAATTATATTATCTCTATGATTTGGTAATTTTTATTTACAACATACCTTTATTATTTCCATAATGTGTAAATACGATAATTTCATTTGAGGGGGTGTGGACTATCATCCCCTCAAAGTGATGTGGCTCATTCATTCCATGCATGGAACATATAAAGGATGGAATTAATGAAATTATTTAAGATATATAACATATATATTATACTAGAATTATAATATACCTATATATCATTCAATTTTCATTCCTTTAACATGAAAAATAAATAGAAGTAGTGTTCATGCGTACGTATGGCCTACCATATCCAGGAACTGTGCATTTAATTTCTTAGCTAAAAATGTTATAGAATATTATAAATAAATATATATTGTATATATATGATAATTAAATCATTAATATCATTCTATAGATAATGGACTTATGACCACACGAACAATTTTCATCAAAACAATTTCATTTCTGACTCAAGTACCAAACATTGAAAAAACACCCGATATGAGCGCAAATAATTAAATAATTGTTATAACATGGTAATAAGTGATATAAAATGAATTATAAACCTGAAAAAGGTTCTGAATCAAGTTTTAATTAACCTATGTTTATTATTTAGGAAATTAAATAATGAACGAGACAAGTCAGACTCAAGGTAAGGGACTTCATCTCAACCGCCTTTCATTAAGGCATATTTGAATTTATACATGACCTTATTTATAAGGTGTATAATAAAACCCTTTGGATTTTAATTTAATTCAAAAGGAATATTTTTCTACGAATCATTTTACTAAACAACAAAAAGTAATTTTTTTAACGTATGCGGTGACAACGACCTCTCCACTACTGTAACTATTATTTGATATTTGGATTCCTCTAAAAGCTTTAATGTTTTTTAAGGAAAATAAATCCCTTATTCCATTTTTGGGTGTTTTGGTATTTAAAATTAATTTTAAATTTTATTTACTATTTTAATATATTTAAATGATCTCTTGTGATTGCAATGTGTAAATTTCATTTTTCCATTATTCTTGTTTTATGTGTAATGATCATATAATGGTACTTGGACATTTGATGAGTGGTTACATGATAAACCAAAGAAGGGTGGTTACATAATAAACCAAAGATTATTGGTTCTATGATAAACCAAGGATAGGTGGTTATGTTATAACCTCTAATTCATTTGGTATGGAAGTTGGATGTATGGATGTTCTATTTATAAGAATGATTTGTATAAGTTGATTGTATGGTTATTCCATTTAAGTATGATTATGTCCAAAGTTACCTTTTATATGTTATGTGTGATTTCTATGGATTTTATGGTAATATTTTGGTTACAAAAGGGTAATAAAAGAGCTTATATTCAGTGAAGAGTATTTACTACTTCATAAATGTGAAAAGTATTACTTTATGATAAAGTATTCATGGTTTTCATGTTTTCCCAAGGATAACCGTTTTTCTTATTTATGTATCCCTTACTGATTTTTTTATCATCCCATGGTTGAAATATTTTTCATAGGATTTTAAAGAAGAATAAAGTCAAGGATAGGATCATGGAAAATTTAGGATGTTTAAATGTTAAGTGAAACCATGTTTCTTTTTAGAAGTTTTTGTTTTATGAAAAATATGGATAGCGATGAGAAGTGTCTACTTTGTAATAATAAATTTGTTATGTATAATTGATGGCCTAATTCTCTAAAGCTATAAACCTGAAAAGATCCTCAATGTGAAATAAATTCAAATTATTGACTTAACTAAAGATTAACTAATGTTTAAGGATAGGGCCTTATAGTTGGTATTATTGGTCGATTTAGATAACTTTAGGAGTTAGAATATTATTAATAGAATATCCATAAAAGATTTTTATTTTATGGTCAAATTGAAATGATATAGAATTTGAATATTACCATGTTTCTTCATCTAAAATATGTTTATTCAGATTGGTTTTTTGTAGAGGAAATACGGCAGTTGTGCTGGGAATGAATAGAGAGGAAAATAACCTTCCAAATCAGCATCCTGAGATGGTAAGAATTAGAACTGAACAGTTTGTGGTTGTGTTTATAGATGATATTTCGGTATATTCTAAAATTCAATAAGAACATGAAATTCACTTAAGGATTGTTTTTTCAAACCTTAAAAGAAAAAAAACTATATAGAATGTTTATTAAGAGGTAATTTTGGTTGCAAAAATAATAATTCTTTGGTCATATTGTTTCTAAAGATGGAATAACTATTGAATCTTCTAAAACAAAAGTTTTTGAAGAGTGGCCAAGACCTACAAATATAACAAATATTCATAGTTTTCTTAGATTAGAGGGTTATTACTAAAGGTTTGTTGAAAACATTTCTTATTTATCTATCCCACTAACTAAGTTAACACGTAATGGAGTTAAGTTCATCTAGACAAACAAATGTGATGATTTTTTTCAGGAACTAAAAAGAAGATTGGTAAATGGTCCAGTTTTGGGCCTTCCTTCCAGGAATGGGGAGTTTTTATCTATAGTTATGCTTCATTTAATGGACTTGGTTGGGTTCTAATGCATAATGATCAGGTAATTTCTTATGCTTCATTTCATTTGAAACCTCATGAGTTAAATTACCCTACCCATGATTTTAAATTAGTTGGTGTTGTTTTTGCATTAAAAATTTAGAGTCATCATTTTTATGGAATAAAGTGTGAAATATATACTTATCACAAAAGATTGAAGTATATATTCCCTCGGAAATAATTAAATATGAGACATAGGTGATGGCTGGAATTAATCAAGGATTATGATTACACGATTCATTACCATCCAGGGAAGGAAAATTAAGTGGATGAATCTTTGAGTAGAAAGAGTAATGTTACATTAACCATGCTACATTTGGAATGAGATCATTTGGTTATTGATTTGATGAATTTTGGATTGGAAGTTGTTGGCGTAGGAAATTCCACTATTTTGTTTAATGTGTAAGTGAAATCATCTCTATCATACAGAACTAATAAAGTACAGAAAGAAGATAGTGAGTTGTTGAAAAAGGTAGAATTTTTTCAGAAGCGTAAGTTACATGAATTTAACATTAATAAAGATTGTGTTTTGTGGTTTGGAAAGAGATTATGTGTGCCTTGTGATTTAGAGTTGAAGAAAGAGTTATTATGTGAAGTTCATAGTTCTCTGTTTTCAGTTCATCCTGACAGTACTAAGATATAAAAATATCTTCAAGAGTATTACTAGTGGGATGGAATGAAAAGAGATTTTGCTGACATTACCATGAAATTTTTGATTTTTCAACAGGTTAAAGAAGAGTGGTAGTTACTGAAAGGGATGGTTCAGCTTTTTACAGTGCTAGAGTGGAAATGGAAAAATATATCCATGGATTTTATAGTGGGATTACCAAAGACTTCTCAAGTTAACAATTATATTTGGGTTATTATTGATAGATTGACTAAATCTTATTATTTTCTTCCTATTCGAGATACTCTATCTCTAGGTCAACTTTATCGATTGTATATTAAATATATAGACAGGTTACATGGAGTTACCCTCTCCATTGTATCTGATCATAATCCCAAGTTCACTTTTAACTTTTTGAAAGGAATTTAGAATTCATTGGGAACTGAATTAAATTTGATAACAACTTTTCATCCTCAATCAGATGGGTAGTCAGAACAAACAATTCATACCTTGGAGGATATGCAATGTGCTTGTTTAATGGATTACCAGGGAAGTTGGGATCAACATATTCCTTTGGTTGAGTTTTCATATAATAAAGTTTTCATTCTAGTATACAAATAGAACTATTTGAATCATTATATGGAAAGTGGTGTCGAACTCCAGTGTTTTGGGATGAAGTAGGTGAATGGAGGTTAAGGGTATCATAATTGGTAGAAGAGATGGAAGAAAAATTTCAGTTCATTCAGAAGCATGTGAGGAAATCTTAGAGCAGGCAGAAAAGTTATGCAGATAACTAGAGGAAGGATATTTATTTCAATGTAAGTGATCATTTATTTCTCAAATTTTCTCCATAGAAAAGTGTGATGTGATTTGGTAAGAAGGGAAAGTTGAGTCCACAGTTCATTAGACCCTATAAAATCCTTGAGAAATTTGGATCAGTTTCCTACATAGTGGATTTACCTCCAAGTTTATTCCAAGTACACAATACTTTTCTTATTTCAATGTTGAGAAAGTATATACTAGATCCATATCATGTATTGAGTTCAGAGGTAGTTCAGTTGGAAAAGAATCTTTCTTATGAGGACCAACCAATACAAATTCTTTACCATAGAGAGCAAGTATTTCAGAATAAGGTAATTCATCAGGAAAAGGTTTTTTGGAAAAACCATTTGGTTAAAGAGGTAATATGGGAATCTAAAAATGATATGAGGGATAAATATCCTCACTTATTTGATAAGTAAATAAAATTTTGGGGATGCAATTTCCAAAAGGGGGGAAAGATGCAACATCCTAGGTATTTATAAAATAATAAATTTTCATATCTATTAATATTTATGAATAATATATTAATTTTATGTTAAGGGGATTCTTTATCCAATAGCGTACTCGACATGAAATAACATATTCCTCAAAAATCTTACGTTTAACACAACATTGAGTTATGTTGAAAAATTATAAAATATTATTATTATTATTTTAAATGGTAGTTAACGTCTAACCGTTGTATTGGAGGGGACGAACATAAATAACTAAAATATGATTACATATGTTTATTAAATGTTTTTATATTTATCCAATAAATTTTAGAGGCTTAAAATGGGAATGAATCTAAATTTAATTATAAAATACTCTAATATTTTTAAAAGGTAATTTTAACACCTTTTGATGGATAACCCTTTTTAAATATAATTTTTGTCAATTTTATATGTTATATTTGAAAAAATAAACTTATTATTTGGAATAGGGACATAAAAATTTACTTTGGTTTAATTTTGGTATTTTTATGATAAAATTCACTTTTTAATGAATAGTGAGAAATACTGCATTTTAATTCAAAACAACATTTTCCTCTCATTTATTTATATAGTTAGGTTATATTTTTAATTGGTTTTAAAGTTTAATTGGATTATTTTTTTATCTTTTAATCCAATTTTGGTCATTGGAAGTAATTTTACATTTAAATTGGATATAAACACATGTCAACCTTTTGATAGTTTTTACTTCTAAAAACCCTCTTTCTGGTTTCGACAACTGGAATTAATTTTAAATTAATTACTAAAATTTATGTATTTTGAATTTAGAAAAATTTATTCCATATTTGGAATCATAAGTTCTAAATTATTTAAATAGTTACCTTTTATTTTTGGGCATTATGAATAGTAACTTCATTAATTATTATTAATTACCACTGTTAAAGGGTAAATTAGGTAGTTAAGGGTAAAAATATTATTATAATAATATAAAACTACCCTAAAACGTGTCCTAATATTATTTTATGATTCATGGGTGATCAAAAAAATCCTATTCAAAACTTTTGGCATTTAGGAACTACTTTGGTGTGATAATGACATGTTATAATAAGTAATTTAAAGTAAAGAGAAATATAAAATAAACATGTATCTTTTTACTAAAATAATTTTAATGTGGTGTTATAAAATTGATATCTTTGACCATAAATATTCATTATAAATTGAAAAATATTTCCTAAATCGAGGTATTTCATTTATAATTTTTATACATTATATAAAAAAAATATTTATGACACAAGGATGATGCAGTGATTACCTTATTAATGAAAGATTCAAATTAATGATATTATAAATATTAGAATAAATGTAATTTGAATTTTTTTATGTCATAAACTAATTTTATCGATGGTTATAACATTTTATATATTATTTAATTTAGTTTTATCAAATGAATCAAGTTTTTATGACTTTAACAAAAATCAATTACTAAATAGTGTCAAAATTGACATAATTGACTTTTTAAAAAAAGTACTATTTTATTAAATGATAAAATAGTAATAAAAATATAATATTTCTAAAAATGGATTATATAGTGTTAAAATATTCATTAATTATTCACTTGATGTTCACTTGGAATTTTATAGTAATTATATTAAATGTATAGCGTAAAAATACAAGAAGATGTGGTAAGAGTTAATTTATTTAACTAAAGGTTAAAGCCAAAATATAAGGTTAAATTTGTGACCTAAACTTGTATAAAAACTATTTGTTGAGAGGATTTATAACCATTATCATATTATACTAGAAATATATCACTATTTAGCTATCATAATTCAAAAATCAATTTATAATAAAATAATATTTCAAAACTTTCCTAAAGTGCCCCTCCTCCCTCACATAAAAGGCCACCACCTCTACCAACTTACTCACACCACTGAATCAACTTAGATCATCCAAATTCTTCTCAAATAAGTTCCCAAAATCTCTCCATTACTACTAGAAGCCTTACCTTGTGCAGAATGAAATTCAAGAAAGCCTTTTGGCTCAAATCAAAAGGAGTTACCTGATTTAGAGGTAACGTCTTCTCTCGAACTCCTTTCATTTATTTTTTTTTCTTCTATAAACCCCTAACATATTTTTGTTACATTATTTTATAACAAAAACAGTATCCTAAATATAATAGGATGTTTTTATTCTAATTATTATACCTACACTTACACAAACCACCATCTAATGGATATAGAACACATTGTTTCTGTGTACGGTGAACTACTACCTCACCAAATGATGATTGTTCAATTTTCTCCTACCACATCTCATGGTAGAAATTATGATGGAACTATATTTATAAATTATATATATTATATTTATATTGTATCTATTCTTATATAGTTTTTATTTATAACATACCTTTATGCTTTCCAAAATGTGTAAATACGATAATTTCATTTGAGAAAGTATGGACTACCGCCCTCTCAAAGTGATATGACTCATTCATGACATACATGGAACATATAAAGGATGGAGTTAGTGAAATTATTTAACATATATAACATATATATTATAATATTATTATAATATTCCTAGTTATCATTTATTTTTCATTCCTTTAATATGACAAAGAAATGGAAGTAGCGTTCAAGCATACGTACATCCTACCGTCTCCATGAATGGTGTATTTCATTTTTTATCTCAAAATGTTTTGGAATATTATAAATACATATATATTGGATATATATGATATTTAAATAATGAATATCATTCTGGAGATAAATTAATTATAACCACATGAACAATTTTCATCAAAATAGTTTTATTTTTGACTCAAGTACCGAACATCAACAAAACGCCTGATATGAACTCAAATAATTAACTAATTGTTATAACATGGTAATAAGTGATATTAAATGAATGATAAACTTTAAATAGGTTCTTAATAAAGTATAAATTAACATAAGTTTATTATTCTATAAATTAAAGAATGAACGAGACAAGTCAGACTCAAGGTAAGGGACTTCGTCTCAATCTCCTTTCATTGAGGAATATTTTAATTTATACACGACCTTCTTTATATAGTGTATAACAAAAACCTTTGAATTTTAATTACATTAAAAAGGAATATTTTTCTAAAAATCGTTTTACTAAATGGAAAAAAGAAATTTTTTTAATGTATGCGGCGGCAACGATCTCTTCGTCATAGTAACCATTATTTAATATTTGGATTCCTTTATAAGATTTAATGTTTTTTTAAAGGAAAAAAATCACTTATTCCATTTTTGGGTGTTTTGGTATTGAAAATGGATTTTAAAATGGATTGAATATTTCAATATCTTAAAATTATTTCTTGTTATTGCAAATAAAATTTTATGAGTGAAATGTTGATAATTGAAATCATTTATGTTTTATAATTATATAATGGTACTTGGACATTTGATGGAAGGTTATGTGATAAACCAAAGATGGGTGGTTATGTGATAAAACAAATAAATTTTTTCTATTATAAATGAAGTATGGGTGGTTACATTATAACCTCTAATGCATTGGGTATGGAAGTCGGTCATATGGATATTCCATTTGTAAGAATGATTTGTGGAAATCGACTGTATGGTTATTCCATTTAAGTACTATTATGTCCAAATTTACATTTTATATGTTATGTTTGATTTATATGGGTTTCATGGTAATATTTTTGTTATAAAAGGGTAATAAATGATCTTATATTTAGTGAAGATTATTTACTACTTCATAAAGGCAAAAAAATTTACTTTATGATAAAGTATTCATGGTTTACATGTTTTCGCAAGGATAACACTTTTCATTCTTTGTGTATCCCTTACTAATCTTTTTATGCTCATACCAATTTTTAATTGTTTTTCACAAGATTTTAAAGGAGAATAAAGTCAAGTATGGGATCATGGAAAATTTAATATGTTTAAACATGAATCAAAACCATGTTTCTTTTGAAAAGATATTTTTTATGAAAAAAAGGGATAATGAGTAGAAGTGTATAATTTGTAAAAATAAAGCTGTCATGTATAAGTGATGGCCTAATTATATAAATTTCTAAACTTGAAAAAATCCTCAAGTTGAATAAATTCAAATTATTGACTTACCTTAAGATTAAGTAATGTTTAAGGATTGGTCCTTATAATGTAAGTGATATTTGATTGAAAAGTGGTATAGGAATCAATGACCCAAAGATAAAAATACCTAAATCAATATCTTTTGAGAAATATCTATAATAAATAGGTCTATAAATGAACAAGGAATCTATTTTTGATAAAATTTCACCATCAGTCATGAATTTTAGTTGATAATTGGTGCCTCTGTTTTTCATCACAAATTGTTTTGTCTCATAGAGTAGATAAGAAATATCATGTTATAGATTATGATTATAGAAAATTTAATTCTTATCAAGATAATTACACTAGAATCAATAATAACATCTTTTCTTTTTTCAAGAAAAATTCAGATTATACCTTTTTCTTTTAAAGGTTGTTTTGATCACTAAATTTGATTCCATTATATATCTTTTATATAAACAAGAAACTAAATTGATACTCATTATATGGATTTTTATTATTTAAATATTGATATATGGTAAAGGAAAAGGATATATAATTTTTTATTTTTCCATGTTAGTATAATTCTTAATGTTGTAGGAATCAAATTATTAAATTGTGATCAAATAAAAGAAACGATACCAAATGAGAATTTTTAGAAGGTTGGAACAATTGTGTCTTGGTATGTAGACATTTTTAACTATAAGGTTCCATATTTTTTGAGTTTCCACCCTAGAAAAAAATTACATAATTTATGATTACCTATATCAATTTATTTAAATACTAATTAAATTCTTATCACATCATGATTGTTCGTCTATGTGACATTATATATGATAATGTCCTTGGATTAACCATTTCAATGACAGGTTATAGTAGTTCATTGCTATGATGTGAACCCATAATTTACATGAAATCATTCCTAAGTATATGTTTTATAGACTAATTTTATGATTTTATATGATAAAAATAATATAGTTTATCAAGTATGGATACTCATAGAACATTAGAGAACTTTCTCATGGCGTAAACCCTTGGTAATTTTAGTTACAAGAGATTATGAGAATAGGACATGTTAGTAGGAAATCGATATTTATTTTTTTATTAGATGTTCCTATATGTAGTTGAGTATATTAATCCTTATACATTAATATTATTATTAATAAATATTATTATTCATTTAATTTGATATATTGATGAAAATCATGATGACATATGTTTTCAGTGAAGTTTGATATGTTGGGTGTGTCACAGGTTGTATTTCCTTAATGAATAATGTGAGAAAGGATTTTTCCCTTCTAGTCTTTATAATAATGTCATATCTAAGTCCCATTAATGGGAATTAAATATCCAAAATAAATAAATAGACATGGTGTTCTATGGTAAGGTTTATTTATGAAAATTCAAATAAAGATAAATTGAACACATAGGTTGATGATAGCATTATGGAACCTAATTGATTACAAATATCATGATAAAGATATCAGATTACACAGTAAGAATTCATATGAGGTTTTAAATCATTTAAACATTAACTTCTTTCACTATAAGTGTCTTGGAATGTTTCTATATGGTATCCTTGGACTTTTGATGAATCTATATAATTCCACTGAGAAATAGGCTTAGAGGGTCACACTCTAAGTTTATCCAGAACCTCAATTAAATATTAAAATTTATTTACTATTTATCGTGAGGGATAAATATTATTCTCTTGTTTGTTTTAATAATTATTCATGTTTTCTCGATCACTGGTATTTTTTCACTTGTTATTTGATAGATTATTTTTGAGCCAAATATTTAATAAATATTTATTTACTATTTAGTAGTTATAATATTTATTTTATTTATTTTTTACTAAATAATGTAGTGATATTTATTTATTAAATAAATATTCACTATTCAAAGATTGATAAATATTATAGAGGAAGGGAAGACCTAGTTTAAAGGGCTGGTGAAAAATAATATATATTAAATATTATTTAAATAAATTTTAAACAATTTATTCAATAAATTATACTTAACTAATTCATCAGTTTTTCACATGTTAAGAAATAATAATAATATTATTATAAATATAGGGTTATATAGGGATTAATAAAATAATAATGGTGCATGTGAAAAGATTATTTTCTAACCCTGACACTATATAAAACCATTTATATTATTTTCAAGCCTAATGTTAACCATTTGTTTTGGTTGTATGCAATAACATATGTAGAATCCTCTCAAGACCTAGATAGATCCTCTCTAAGAATTTTATCAAGAATAGAGATTTTTCATCCTCCCCCACCCCTCTCGATTCTAGAAAGATCAATGATATTATTTCTTTGAATTGATTCTCATGGAGATCATAAATTAATAACAAAAGGGTTATTATATTTCATACTATAACTCATAGATTCCTTTAGTGTCACCTAGAGGTTCATGATGCAAATTTAGATCACCACTAGAAAGAATCTAATTTTATTCCTGTGATACAATGATGGTACTATATTGAGGCACTTCTAGACTCATCAACAAAAAAATAATTCATCACAATGTAATTTTATAACTCCTTAACCTAATTATAAATCATTATATAATAATCCTACATTTGGTTATAATGTTCAATATCAATTATTCTATTATTTTATTATGTTTTTCATAGAATTTATTGTCAATTAAATCTAAAATTAATCATTAATTACATGAAAAAACTAAGTTGGGAATGCCCTTTGAGAACTTCCGCTACTTCCGGAACTATCAAGTAGTATCAGAAAAATCACATAATAATTTATAATTATTTAAATATCATTGATTTATTTAAGAATTTATAATTAATTTTTAATTATAGTTTAATTTTTTTCTAAATCTAAATCATGACATATCCTCTTCCTCCTCTTAATTCTCAAAAATATAATCAAAAAATGGATTAATTATAAATGAAGAATATTCAAATAACTCATCCAGAAGTTCCAAGGATTCTTATCAGATAGCACCAGAATACACAACATATAGCCCATAGGTACATGCCATGTATCTGTGTTTAATCTATCAAGATTAATAATTAATTAATTTAGAGTGTGATTCATTTATTTCAAATGGTGTGAAATTAATATACACTGTGTGTTGACTAGTATATCCTAGTGCACAGTTAGCTAAACTACACGGTGTGTAACATGAAAACATGATGTGTGTTCCATTATTCAAGGACGAGCCCTATGTTTTTTACAAAGAAAATTTGACTAGTAACCATGTTACTCAGATACCACATGACGTGTATCCTAGGTACACACCATGTACTCCATTAATGTATCCAGTGAGAATACATGCCTAATCTCTAAGAATGTGTCATAGATAGATAGTGAAGAACAAAACTTGATACATAGGTGGATAATACACACTATGTATATTAACTAATTAAAAATAGTTTAAAATTGATTTATTATATTTCTTAAGCCTTATCAACATGTGTTATTTTTGTTATTTATTTTACTCGTACATTCCATTTTATAGGATTTATACTTATTAGATATCTAATTAATTTATACATAATATTCCAACCTATGTTTTGTGTTTAAGTCATAATATAGGGATTACTCTAAATTCATTAAATCATAACACACTATATAAATAACATTTTTCTATGAATTATTTATTTGATAGTATACTCCATGAAGTTATATGATAATATGTGTATGGTACATGTTGCATGGGTAAATAGTACATGAATTTTGTACACACTGGGTAGTTTGGATAGATACTCATTGTATTTCCTCCAAGGTACATGTTTTTACTTAGCCAATTTTAAATAAATTATTTAATTTATTTTAAATAACGATGGATTATAATCTCATGAAATTTTTCATGTGAATTAAGATTAAATATTGGATTAATTGAAAATACAATTAATTGATTTGAGCATGATTTTTCTTAAATATAAATGATTGAAAATCAATTTTCATTTATTAAATGCATAATTTTTTTTATGTATGTGGATGATCATGATCATAGACCAAACCATTGTATGTGATTATTTTCAATTTAATTTATTATTAAATTAAATTTATGGTATATACGTCATCCATCCTCTCATTTTGTAAAGGTATGTGTTCCCATGGTTTCCTTTTATGTAAACCCCCTAAACCAATTATTTGGTTCCCCTCACTTGTTTTTTATTAAAATATTTTGTAATGGGTGGATCTTTTAGACAATTGTAGGTGGTACAAGTTTGGATTTAAGGAAAAACCAATCCAAGTGGTACATGGGAGGATTGGTGGAAAGATTCAATACGAACCAATTAATGGTTTAATGTGGTTTCCCTTAAGCCTATGATTAGTTTATCATCCACTATATAAAATATCCATTAGGAAATTCTCATGATCTTACCACTCTTATTATTTTATTTTTATAAATCTACATTGTTAATTTAATTATTAATACCATGGTCACATGAATTAATGATTTAACAATCATGTAGTATAAAACTAAAATAAAATTGAATTATGTGTAAATTTTATCTATTTCAAACCCAAAGTGCCATTTTTAAGTATTTATCTTTTATTTTTGGTAATTAAATTCATTGATGGATTTTATGTGTCTTATCCTTTGAAAATATTATTTTGTTTTTGGAGACATAAGTTGGCTCATAGTTAGTGCATGGTTAGGGGAAACCATGCAACAACCTCCGCAAACTATATGAGGGAGGATAGAGCCACTATTGTTCCCATATGGTTTATGTAACCATGTGACCCAAACTATGTTCCCTATATTATTCAATTAATAATCACCCTCATAGTTGGAATAATGTTTTCCAGACCCTACAGCCAAACCATGCAACCTACCCAGTTTTTAAAACTTTTGAATTCCTTAAACTACACCGCCCAAATTTAACCCCTACCAACCCTAATTTTACCCCACTCTCAAATATTCTAACCATATTCAAACCACCCCACTTCTCATATCCCCTATTGGATCGGTTTTGGATGGATTTTGGCCAAGATTATTAAAGGAAAATCTAAGGAAGAGAAACTTCTTAGTCTCTATTCTCTTCTTTTTTTAGTTTCTTTCAAACTAGTGGTTTCGATTACCTAAGGTTAGTTTAATCTAAACCATATAAAATGGGATTCTATGTTTTGTGTTTATTATTTCTTTAATATTTCCTCCTATCCTTTTGTATTATAGTTTTAATTTTTTGTTGGTGGTTTCAATGGAAATGGTAGGTGGTTTCATGTTTGGCCATTATTTGATAATTTAATCATGATTGATTTTAAATAAAATGATTTTATAAATGGTTTATTGTGGGTAAATGGGTGTTTTTAAAGTTGTTTTAGTGTGTGTAAAATAGGTGTGAAATGGTTTCCCCCTATGGTTATGGTTATAAATGTTATGATTTATCATGTAATGGTTGGATTGTGATGAAAGTGGATTTGGGGGATTTATAATGAGGGAAAATCACATAAGAATCAAGTGTACCTAGGATGGTATACTAGGATAAGTACTCTAGGAATTCATATACCTTCCTATAAGGATTATGTTACAACACTAACAGACTTATTGACGATGATGTGGTTTGGTGATGGATCGAGCATGAAAATGGACCTTTTCCGCCATGGTAAAATCACTAAGAATATAAGGATATAGGTCCCCTCTAGTCTATATACTTAGGGATTTTCCATGGTTATTATGTTGTGATTTTACTTTATTTTCAGTTATTCTGATTTTTTTACTTTCCTTGAAAATATAAATCCTGTTTTAAATTCAAAAGTATTTTATTTATTTCTTTTGAAAATGGTCATCTCTATTTATTTTATAATGGTTATTCATGGAACACTTTATGGGATACTACTATCCATGTGAACTCATACCATACATAATCATAATGGGTACATATCGACCTAGTTTTGTATCATTCTGGAAAATTAAAGTATTCCTATGGAGGTGGTGTAAATTATTTCTAGTAGTCTCTTTTTGGAGTGGGTGTTGGTAATGGCATGATGGGTGGTTAACCCTCGTTTCATTAGAAGATCTTGTGGCTCTTTCAATGATTTATTTTATTTCATTAATTTTTTGGTTCTTGGATATGGATGTAAACCTAAACATGTATATGATCCCTTTTTGAAAAAGATATTGTGAAGGTTGGTTGTTATCATGTTTTATAGTTATGTATATGATGTGATGGGAAAAATCATTCCCAAATGAGTTACTTGATACTCAGGAACTAGTTTCTAGACTATGGGGATTAGGAACACCCATTAGGCCACATCATGGGTTGGGTTGAGTGTCGGGGTTGATGCAAACCCTAGTTGGTTTGTGAGAAAATGGTATCATAGGAGTTTTATGGTTTTCAGTTTCATTAATTAATAATATTTGGTAAATGTCTAGATTGAAAGAAGATAGGAATGTTAGAGCTTGTGGTTCGAATTTTGAGTTGGGTGTCCAGACAACACACCTCCTAATAGGCCTTGGGTTGCCATGCGATATTGGGAATTTGGTTTAACCTATCCCTAGGTTGTAATGTACAAGCTATAAACTAGGCATGGGAACCTAGGTAGGGTAGAGTGGTTTTAGTTTTCTTGGTTTTGTAATGATTTATGAGAATGATTTATTATATCATTTACTTGATTTATAGTGGTTTTATGTACTAATGGTTTTGTTTTTTATTTGAATTTTTTAGTATCATGCCTCCCCATATACCTCTTACGTATCTATGGGATGAGGCCGGATAGAATTATCCATAAACTAACCCACAAGTTGATTATAGAGTTATAGAGGCAGTGGTTCGGGCTGTTTGATCCATGGATCAAAGATAAAGCTAAAGTCCTTTTTAGGATAGATAAGTAGAAATAGGTATATATAAGGATTGGTCATTTTAGTTTCTCAAGCATATTCCACCTTCATTCCTAGGAATTATGGTCCACCGGGAGGCTGAAGACTAGGTAGAAAAAATGGAAAGCATCTTTGAGTTTCTTGTGGCTCCTAAAGATATTAAAGTGAAGTGTGATGTGTTTATATTGAAAGGACCCAATAATAGGTGGTGGGAGAGTATGTTTTGGGTAGGGTATCATGAGAAGATCTGGTGGAAGGATTTTAAGGTTGTATTTATTGAACAATTTTATCTTCGGACCTTGGCTATTTCCAATTCATAGGAGTTCCTCGCCCTTCACTAGGGGGTTCGTTCAGTGTTAGAGTATTCTAACTACTTCACAATGTTGTTCCACTTTTCTATTGATATGATCACTAATATCTATATGAAATACTCATATTTTGAGATGGTTTTGCGGCAAAATATCCAACCATAGGTCTTCCTATTTTTATTGAAGACCTATGCTGAGGTTATTGACCAGGCTTTGATGGTGGAGATTGACCAGGCAGGTATGTTAGGTCTGATTGGGATGCTTCCATAATTAGGATTGAGTGGGATTATATAATCAAAAAAGAAGATGAATTTGGATTAACAAGTAAATAAGGGTGTTTGTAGCTCTATATATCCACCCTTGATGCCTTTTTAGTAGCTTCAGGTGGCAAGAATATTGGGTGCCATCAGTGAGGTTGGTTCAGGAACATATGGTTCACATGTTTAGTCCCACCCATGGAATTAAATATTTTTGTATGAATGTGACATATATAGAGGTTTTCTAGTAATTACCCTACTTATCAACTTGGTTCTAGTTCAACATCTCTTAGAGGGACATCAACTTAGTTTGATTCATTAAGGGATACTGGATCTCATTCTAGTGGATGTGGCAGTAAGTCCATATCTTCTTATGGGAAGAGTAAGATAAAATTAGATCCAAAAATTAGTATTGAACCTCAAGATTGGACATAGATTAATCATATACATGATATGTATTAGGAATCCGTTTAATATGATGCAATTCCTATAATAGTTAGTGGTACTTTTCATGTTTCATTATCTATAGTACATAATTTGTTTGACATAGGTTATTCACTCCCTTTTATCTCTTCTCTCTTTATGAACTTATTAAAACTTCTAACCAATCTCATGTTGTATTCTATAGATCTAGTTACACCTATTAGAAAGAGGAGGGTGTAGGGTTTTTGATTCCCATATTGTGTTGTCTCCATAAGTTGAGCTAAAGTGAGACCTACTCATCCTAGAGATGGATCTCTTTCACATGATCCTAGGGATGGATTGGATGATTTATTTTGAGGCCCATATCAATTTTTAAAATTTAATTGTGACTTTTATGGATACTGATGAGAGTACTCAAATTTTTCAAGGATAATGAGATCCATGGTTAGGATGAGAAGAGCCTATAATTCTAGAGTTAGGTAGGATTTCTTATTATGTATCATCCCTATTATTATAAAAATATAAGGAAGTATCAGAGAGTATGTTACCTTCCATAGTTGGTGAATTCCCTAAAGTGTCCTCAGGGTATTTATTGGGTTTTTCCTCATGAACGGGATGTGGAGTTCACCATTTACTTGGTGTTTGAGAAGCAACTGACATCCAATACTTAATATCATATATCCACAACTAAGTTTTGAGAGTCAAATATTTAAATGTATAATTTGGAGTATGAAGGTTTCATCCATCCAATGGTGTATCCATAGGTATCTCTGATGTTTTTTTCAAAAAAAATATGATGGATCTATTCAATTTGGTATCGAATATTCAAATTTTAATAGTGTTATGATCAATGATAAATACAATTTTCCTCATATTTATGATCACTTCAACCAACTCAAAGGGGAAAGATTATTTTTATGGATCGACCTCTATTTAGGGTATCACCATGTTAGATAAAATAATATGATGTTTCCAATACTAGTTTAAAAATTAGGTATTTCCATGACCTGTCCCCCAGGGCCCGTGTCATGGCTACCCCAAGACCGTCTCACGTAGGCTATGGGTCGGCGACTATCACTGATTAGGAATATTCCACAAGTGGGAGGCATTTTCCCTAGTACCTGTATACACGCACCTATCTCTAAGAAAAAGATAAAAATAAAAATACTAAGTAAACATAGATTCAAACCACTTAGAAAACCCACTCAGATTAAGGTACAAAACTAAAAGAAAAGGGTGCCAGAATACAATCCCAACTGAAGAGAAAACGTACAAGCTCCTAGATCTCATCTGCAGAAAACCATACTTGAAGGGTTGGTACAGTAATATTTCTAAATGTCATTGAATAATACCACATCTATTAGATCACCCTAAAGCACCCATGTCTCCGGCCCACCAAGGAATTCATCAAATATTCCAATCATCTGCATAAGACACAAAATGTGCGGGTGAAGCCCGTGTAGGGGTGAGTAAAGAAATACTCGGTAGGGACCCCAAACCACAAAGTAATTACATAAATTATACCAAAAAGTAATAATGTGAAGTAAACCGCAAAGGAGATAACTAATAAATACACCAAATAGACTACTAAAGAGGCACATGAAGTGTATCCTCTAAGAGGTATAGTCAAGAGATTCATTAGAGTCAGATCGCACCATGTATAGTTCTATGGTATATAAACAGGATTTTCATCAAAATCCATAGTACCCTCAAGTAGTAACACGTGGAGTGTTGGTAACACATGGAGTGTAGGTAACACACAGATTGTCGGTAATACATGGAGTGTAGGTAACACACGGAGTGTAAATAATACATAGGGTGTTGGTAACACATGGAGTGTCATCAAAGACTAGAGGACCCACACCCCGATGGGACAGGGGAGTATCGACTCAGTCTTGGTAAGACAAAAAATCTAGATAATACACATAGTCTAGGTAAAACAATAATTTTAGGTAATAACATAGCTTCTTGGTCACATCCAGCCATGGGATTCCATCCTTAGCACACTCATTCTGAGAGAACCTACTACTCAAGCTAAAATTTTGTATGAAAACTTCCATAGAAACTCACTTAGAGTTTCTAAAAAGTAACAACTTTTTGCGAGGATACCAACACCGAAAATGGATCGTCAAATAGAAACACAGTTTTAGAGTTATGGGATTTTTTGTAAAAAGGGACCGGTGGGGTCCAGGTCCAATCCAACTTGGTCAGACCGACCCGACCCAGCCTAGACCATTTCTGGTTCAGTCCGTTAGCTCTATATTGGTCTACTAAAGTGGACCGGTTCATCTGAATAGGACACGGTGGCTATCGTGTCTTCTCCCCATCAACATGGGGTGACCACCGCATTTTACGTGGTCGTTTTCCATATGACCACCCCGCGGTGGTTGTCAAAGGGTCCCACTACCGCGGTCCAGCTGGAACGCGGTCCCTCAGCCGTTTTCTTGAGGTCCTCCATCAACATCTTACCAGTGACTTCTATTCACCACCCCAGGGCAGTTTCCATAGTGATCTCTACCGCCAACCGTCAAGCTGGTTGTCGCTACTGCCGGGTGGCAGCACCACAACTGGTGCCACCATGCACCGTCGCTAGCTGTCCTCCTTCTGCGGGTCTTTGTCCTCACTATGGTTCTCTATTTTTCAAAATAGATCCATTTACACAATCCCAGAATCTCGTTCTTCACTTCCTTTACATTCAATTCTTCTCACCATCCCTCTAGAGGTCTGACCATGCTCAGAACCTCTTGAAAAATTGATCCACGACCATGGGGGTCTGTCAACAAAGAATTCCAAGAATGGGGGTAATAGAATCAAAAAGAACGCCCAAAGGATGAATGCCAGCCTTGTTAGTCTTGGCCTTCATTCGTCCAGTTAGAAAAAGAGAGTGAAATAATAATCACACAGATTAATATCCCTTCAAACCCATAGTAAAGATTACCCATCCTGTATACACGATCGAATTGTAGATCAACCTATTCATGGGTTCGTCTGCATTCGTCATTGGAAAATAAAAATGGTGAAATAAATAATGAAGAAAAATAAACCCCCTACCTTGAGGATTGAATTGATCACTGATAAAGTGTGAGTCCTACATTCATCATTCGTCAATTTGTTGACGCATGTTCTAAATCTGATCATTGATCCCCCACCATTCGTCGTTCGTCGATGAGAGAATTTTACAATGTGTTCTATCTTTCTAGATCCTATAGGGATCATAAATCTGATCTCACATCCCTTACAAGCTATTAATTTTAGAAACACGATTTAGTGTTTCTGTTTCGTGGAGTTGCAACGTCGTCATGGTGTTTCATTTATGAAATGAAACAGGTGATTTGTCATTGTGTCGCATCATTTTTGTGTCTCCACGAAATGTTAAAAGAAAAATAAAATAAACCTTTTAAGTTTATTTTTATTCATCTTTAAAACTTCCAAAAAATATTTTCTATAGTCGACCCATGCCAGTCAAAGTTAGGTCCCGCCTAAGAAAAACCAATTATTCTGAACACAATGGTACACTCAAATTTAAAATTCGGGAACTCATTTAAAAGTTACTAAAACTACACATGAGTGATATTTTGAATAAACTTAAAAATAGTTCAAACATTCATTTCAGGCACCCCAGGCCTCGGAATCATGTGTCGTATTAGTTCCTGGTCTTGAAATAATCCCATATAATTTTGAAAAAAATTACATTGAAAATTTGAGACATTATATTCTCCCCACCTTAGGGCTTTTCATTCCTGAAATCCAAAACAAGGGATAAAAAAAAATTGGGATACTAAGCATGAATCTGAGCCTCCCACTCACATGTTCTTTCTTAGAGATTCATGTGCTGCCACTGAACACACACTAGTGGAATCGATCACCCAAAAAGTGTCATCTCCTGTCGATCCTCGATTTCCACTAGGTACTCCGTGAAAGTTACCACGTTGTCAATTCCCATATCACCCCAGTCAGTGATGTGTGAAGGGTCATGTAAATATTTCCTCAATAGGGATACGTGAAAGAATTCATGCACCCATTCTAACTGCGGAGGTAGATCCAAGCGGTACACCACCTTGACCACTCAACATAGTATCAGAAAAGTTCTAATTAACCTCGAAGATAACTTACCACCCTTTCCAAATCTATGTATCCCACATCGAGGAGAGACCTGAAGGAACACATGGCCTCCCTCCTTGAACTCCAAGGGTCTCCATAGCCTATCAGTATAAGAATTATGATGGATCTGTGTAGTCTTCATCCACTCCAGGATGAACTAAACCTTCTCTATAGTGGCATGTACCAACTACAGGCCCATGAGCGCTGACTCTCCAAGGTCAGTCTAGAGAAGTGGTGACCTAAAGGGTCACCATAAAAGGCCTCAGATAGTTTCATAATGATGGTGGAGTGGTATATATTATTGTATATGAACTCCACCACGGGTAAGTGATCCTCCCATCTGCATCCAAAATCGAGGATTAAAGCATGTAGCATGTCCTCTAGGACCAGAATGGTCCGCTCCATCTGGACATCTATCTACGGGTGGAAATCTGTGCTCAAGTACAGATAATCCCCAAACACCTCCTTCAATACCTTCCACAACTGGGTTATAAAGTATTTATCTTGATCTGAGACTATTTTCAATGGTACTTTCTGGAGTCGAACTATCTCATGCATGTATAGGCATCCTAATCTCTCTACTAAACCCTGTTCCTGAATCGCTAGGAAGTGGGCCAACTTTGTGAGTTAGTCAATGATCACCCAGATGGTATCATACCCTATGGATGTACGTGGTAAACCCATCATTAAGTCCATCGATATTCCATCCTACTTCCACTCTAGTACCTCAAGGGGTTGAGTCAAACCCACTAGAACCTGGTGCTCGACCTTCACTTACTGAAAATTAAGGCATCTAGAGACAAACTATGTCACTTACTTCTTCATCCCCATCCACCAAAACTAACATTGGAGTTTCTGGTACATCTTTTCCACACCTTGATGTACCGCCAAAGGGGATGCATAGAACTCCTTCAATACCTTCTTTCATAACGTCTTCGGTACAACTGTGCATCCTCTGAAAAAGATGATGTGATCCCCACCATTTGAATATCCATCAGGGGAATGCCCTATAGACATCAGAGCATGTGTAGCCTTGTAGTTGAAATCTCTAATTTGTGCATCCCACACACATTATAAGAGTGTAGGGGTAACCACCATCGACTGGAGATGAGCTACTTCATCTCCATCCATGAAGGATATCTAAAGCATGTCCAAATTCTTTGAGGCCTTGTTCAGTAGCTGTGAACTAAATCTATAGCTGAGATCATTTTCCACCACGTTCCCCTTCCCAGTAGTATAGACTATCTCAAAGTCATAGTCCTAGAGGAACTCTATCCAACATTTTTGTATCAGGTTTAGATCCTTATGAGAAAAGATATACCTGAGACTTTTTTGTTCTGAGTACATGATAAACTGCTCACCCATAAGGTAGTGTCGCCACATCTTCAATGAAAAGGCTATCACTTCCAACTTAAGGTCATGGGTCATATAGTTCTTCTCATGTGGTCTCAACTACCATGAATCATAGGAAAATACCACTTTACTCTGCATCAGGAACAAACAAAACCATCCCTGATGCATCATAGAACACCGCGTACTCGACACCCTCATCTGGAAATATTAGGATGGGATCACTCGTCAAAATCTATCTCAGTTGCTGAAAGCTTTCCTAGAACTTCTCTATCTATAAAATTTTTTTCCCCTTTCATTTCAAGGTTTCCTTGGATACTTGTACTCTAAAAAATTCGGGTATGAACCATTGATATTACCCAAGAAACCCAAGGAAACTTCATACCTCAGTAACGTTCTTGGGTGGCTCCCAAGAAAGAACCACCCATATCTTCCCTAGATCTAATGAAACTCCAACATCCTAAATGATGTGTCCTAGAAATTGGACATATCATATCCAGAACTGACACTTAGAGAGATTCCCATAAAGATGGTGCTCTTAGAGTAAGTCTATGACCATTATTAAGTGTATCGGTTTCTCCACCTCAGACATCGGGTACACTAGGATGTCATCAATAAATACCACTACAAACTGGTCTAGTGAAGTATCGAAGATCCTATTAATGTGTCCCATAAACATTTCAAGGGTGTTCGTCATGTCAAATGGCATCACTAAATACTTTTAGTAGTTATACTGACAGCTAAAATCTATCTTTGGGATGTCCACATCCCGCACCCAAAGCTAATGATAGTCTGATCTGAGGTCTATCTTTGAGAACCATCTCACTCTATTCAGCTAATCGAAGAGGTCACCAATCCTCGATAGTGGATAATTATTCTTCATTGTCACCGAATTTAGGTGTTAGAAGTCCACACATAACCTCAAACTCTTGTTTTCCTTCTAGAAAAACAATACTAGGGCTGCCCATGGTGAAACATTGGGTCTTATGAAGACATTCCTCTGCAAGCCCCCCAACTATACCCTTAATTCACAAAGATCTATGGGATATATCTAATATTACGGTGTGGATATCTGTGTCATCTCAGGGTACATGTCAATGTAGAAGTCTATCTCCCTTTGAGGAGGTAGTCATGGAACATCTTCCAGAAAGATGTCCTTGTACCCATCCACCACTGCAAGAAACGGAGGACTCCTCTCATCCACTACACAGAGCGTCATGCTATCCAAATGATGTGTGATCGGTTGTACCCTCTTATGTGAAATTCTATCCTACACTTCTTGAGTCTCCCTTTCTCCAACAAAGGAAAACTTGGTCCCATATCCAAGGATGCACCACACTATTCACCTAAAACAGTCGATATGAGCGTGAACTTTGGATAACCAGTCCATACCCAGGATGACGTCATAAGGCCTCAACGCTGCCACCAAGAGATCCCAAATGAAACTCTTTCCCCCATGAGTAAGGTAACACTATAGGAACCATTTTGTGATTGTCTCACCTCCTACTGTAGAAGTATCTAAGAATAGGGATCGAGTCAATGGTTCCACTGGAATCTCGGTTTCTCGAACAAGGGTCATGAAAAAAAATAGTGACTAGCACATGTGTCTATCAAAACTATATCTTGGGTGGAAATGATATAGATCATACCTCTACTCATGATGGGAGTCCCAGGATTGTAAGACTCCATCACATGGACCTGGCCTTGCCCTTGTCCACCAGCTCCCTGAGCTCGGGGTGGACCACCTGGGGGTGGGGGTGGTGGTGCCTCAAACCTTTGTCCACCTCATGTCGCTCATCCCGCTCCTCTTCCACATTCTCCGCCTGGAAGATTTCCATGTTCCTCCCTCTGTCACTTCCTCGGTGGTCCCTCAACCTTATCCTAGTCGGTCATATGGTTGGTTAGAAAATCTCAAGCCAGATTCCCCCGACTGCCACACGAGTAGTGCAGTCTATCCTTCAACTAACTCACTTTTCCCTGGGATCCCTGATCCCATATCCTAGGTTCTTCCCTTGGAGTGCTTGACCAGCTTGGTTACCTACATCATCTGTTGGATACCCACTGCTGAAGACTCCGCTACCTATTGTCCGGTGGTATCTCCCACTGTCAGTGCATGCTCCGCAAGAAAGATCTCTACCTATACAACTCTCTCCAGCACCCCAGAATGCATAGTGATGCTAAGGGATATCGTTGGCTCCCTGATATCCTTGTATAGTCCCTATTCTAATGAAAATTCCATGAAGAATAGGTCCTACACCATGTCAGTATAGTGGTGAGAAAGATCTGTGAATCTTGTTGAGTACTCTGCTACTGACTGGCTTCCCTGATGTAAGTGCAGTAGCTCCTATATACGCACAGAGCATAAACTCACTAGAAATAACTCCTCCCTGAAGAGGTGCTCAAATTCTATCCAAGATAGTGTCACCTAATCATGTGTCCAAGTCATCAGGCTCCACTATCTTCATGTCGAGCCTTGAAGAAGACTCGCATCTTGAACAACCATCTGGTCAGGAGGATTCCTCACTAAGCGGAAGACACATGTAACTGACTCCATCAAATCCTCAGCTACCTAAGCATTCATTTCACCTTGGAACCTAGGAGGTAACTGCCTATGGAACTCATTTAATGCACTAAACCTTTGTGCAACCTCTACGAGTAAGGCCTGTATGAACTGCTACTATCCGGGTGGTGATATCTCTAGTACACCACCGGGAGGTTCTATCTCTGGAAACAATCACTACACTGATGCCTCATCACTCAGTGGACCAACTTCATGGTCACACCCCAAAATCCTAGCTGGCTACCTATGTGAAAGCATCTTGAGATAGAACAATATGTACCATGGTCAATAGAGTATACTTGGTGAGATGACTCTGAATCAAAAAGGTCATGAGAACACAATCAATTCCAATATGATGCACAGACCATTAATTTCCCATGAAACTAGTGTTTTCATGTACCAAGTTAGAAAGTAGAATTCATGGTCCTGGTGTATGGATATGTCAACCGTCGCACCAAAACCAGGTTCCCTGGACTGAAAGCCAAACTTGAAACACTTAACACTGTTTTCTGAAAGCATGAGTAAAACTAACTACCCTCTGATATCGATCTACCTTGACCTATCCCCCAGGGCTCATGTCGTGACTAACCAAAGCCCACCTCCCATAGGCCATAGGCTGGTGACTAGTACCGAGTAAGAATATCCCATAAGTGGGAGGAATTTTCTATAGTACCTGTATGCACACACCTATCTCCAAGAAAAATCTAAAACTGAAAACACTAAGTAAAAATGAATTCAAACCACTAAGAAAACCCACTCATAGTAAGGTACAAAACTGAAAGAAAAAGGGGCCCAGAATATAATCCCAACTGAAGCAAAAATGTACAAGCTCCTGGATCTCACCTGTAGAAAACCCCACCTGAAGGGTAGATATAGTAATCTATCTGAATGTTGTTGAAGAATACCACATCCGTCGGGTCACCCTGAAGCACCCCTATCTCCAGACCACCAAGGACTCCATCAAAGATGTTGATCATCTACAAAAGACACAACACGTGTGGGATAAGCTCATGTAGGGGTGAGTAAAATTATACTCATTAGGGACCCCAAACCAAAATGGAATTACACAAAGTATACCACAAAGAAATCACAATAATTAAACCACAAAGGAGAGAACCAATAAATACACCAAGTAGACTACCAAAAATGCACACGATGTGTATCCTATAAGAGGTACAATCAAGAGAGTCACTAGAGTAAGCTCACACCAAGTATAGGTCTATGTTACGTAAATAGGATTATCATCAGAATAAATCGTACCCTTAAGTAGTAACAAGAGTGGTGTTGGTAACACACAGAGTGTAGGTAACACATGGAGTGTCAGTAACACATAGAGTGTTGGTAACACATAGAATGTAGATAACACATTGAGTTTTGGTAACGCATGGAGTGTCGTCAATGACTAGAGGACCCGCACCCTAGTGGGATAGGGGAGTATTGACTGAGTCTTGGTAAGACATAAAGTCTAGATAAGACACATAGTCTATGTAAGACACGTAGTCTAGGTAATCACATAGATTCTATATCGTAGCTAGCCATTGGAATCTGTCCTTAGCACTCTTGTTCCGAGAGCACCTACTCCTCAAGCCAAAAGGTTGTATGCCAACTTACACATAAACTCACTTAGATTATCCCAAAATGGTTATCTCAACACAAGGGTCCCAAATCTATAAACATCATGACAAACAAACACATGGTTTGAGACTTATGGGATTTTTTGTAAAAAGGGGATGGTTGGGTCTGGGTCTAGTTTGACCCAGTCAGACCAACCTGACCCCCTCGGGTCATGCATAACCCAACCCACTAGGTCCAACCCAACATATAGGGTCTAAAACAACCCGCTGGGTTGACCCGGCTAGCTGGGTTCAGCCCGCTTTGGCTGGGGCCAGTCCACTGCCGGTTTGGTCCACCGGCTCCAGCCCGATCCACTAAAGTGTGCCGGTTCGTCTGACTGGGAAGTGGTGGATTCCATGTCCACTCCCTGTTAACCTAGGGCATCCACTGCATTTGACGCAGTGTTCCACCATATAACAACCCCACGGTGGTTGTCGTGGGTTCCCACCAATGCGGTCCAGCTGGACCGCGACCCCATGCCATGTTCGTTGACGTCCACAGGAGGCCTCCTACCTCTGAATCTTCTCTGCCTCCCTGTGGTGGTTGACATGAGGATCTCCACCACTGGTTGTCAAGCCAGCGGATGCTCTACCGACTGGCCATGCTGCTGCCACTGGCCCATCTTCTAAGGGTCATTGGTCTCACTCCAGTGCTTTGTTTTTTTTTAAAAAGAGGCCATCTACATGATCCCTGGATCATGTTTATTACTTCCTACAAATTTGATTCTTCTCACCATCCCTCTAGGGGTTTGACTGTGCTCGTAACCTCCCAAAAAATTGAGACATGACCATGGGGGTATGTCGACAAAGAACTATAAGAACGGGGGTAGGATAATAAAAATAATTCCTGAAGGATGAACGTATGTCTTTTTAGTTTCAGCCTTTGTTCGTCCTGTTAGAAAAAGTGATCTAAATAATAGTCACACAGATTAATCTCCCTTCAAACCCACAGTAAAGATTACCCATCCTGTATGTACAATCAAATAGTAGATCAACCTATTCATGGGTCAGTACACATTCATCGTTGGAAAATAATAATGAGTAAATAAATAACAAAGAAAAATAAAACCCCCTACCTCAAGGATTAGATCAATTGCTGAAGAAGTGCGAGTCCTATATTCATCATTCTTCAATCCACTGATTCCTGTTCCAAATCCCATCATTGATCTACCACCATTCAATTTTCATCAACGAGAGGATTTTATAATGAGTTATCTTTTTCTAGAGCCTCCAGGTATCATGAATATGATGTCAAATCCCTGCAAAGCTATTAATTGTATAACCGTTGTTCAACATCATTGTTTTGTTGATTTGCAGCATCACCACACTGTTTCATTTATAAAAGGAAACAAATGCTTTGTTACTACATCGCAACATTGTTGTGTCACCACAAAATGTTAAAAGAAAAATAAAATAAACTTTTTAAGTTTATTTTTATTCTTATTTAAAATGTATGAAAAATATTTTCCGCATTCGACCCGTATCGGTCGAAGTTAGGTCATGCCTAAGAAAAACTCACTGCTTTGAACACAACATTTCCCTAAGATTTCAAATTCGAGCACTCGTTTAAAAGTTACTAAAAATTAACATGAGAAATATTTTAAATAAACTTAAAAATATTTTGAACATTTATTTTGGGCACCCTAGGCCTCAGAATCATGTGTCGTCTTAGCACCTAGTCTCCAAAAAATCCCATTTAATTTTTTAAAAAATTACATGGAAAATATGGTACATTATAGGTATGATTGTTTTGAATACTTGGTAATATCATTCATATTAAATAATTCTCATGTGGTTCTCATGAATCTTATAAACTAGGTGTTCCATAGATACCTCAACTCTTTTGTGGTGGTGTTTTTGTATGACATCTTGGTTTTCTAAAAATCAGAAGAGGATCATAGAAAGAAATTGAGGATCATTCTCATATACGGTTTAATAATTGTTCTTCTTTTTTTGATTGCATATATTCAATAATATGTTATTCGAGAGAATATTTGTGAACATAATATTTAATACATATTTATTTTTTATTTACTAAATATAATATTTATTAAGTTATTTATTGGAGAATAATTTAGCGATATTTATTTAATAAATAAATGGTAATTATTCAAGGACTAATAAATATTATGGAGGAATGGAGGATCTAGTTTAAGTATAAGGTGAGAAATAATATATATTAAATTTTGTTTGAAAAAATTTTAAATAATTTATTCAGGAAATAATATTTAATTAATTTTTTGGTTTTTCACATATCAATAAATTATATTTTTATTATTATATACATGGGGTTCTTCAAGGATTTAGAAAATAACAAGGGATTATATTCGATTATTATTTTCTAACCCTAGAATTATTTAAACAAAATTATATTATTTTTAACCCTAATACTATACATTTTTTTTGGTTGTGCATAATGAAATCCAAAGAATCCTCTCAAGCCCTACATGTAAGAACCGAGGTT
The DNA here is from genome assembly GCA_963277665.1 of Viscum album. NCBI lineage: Eukaryota > Viridiplantae > Streptophyta > Magnoliopsida > Santalales > Viscaceae > Viscum > Viscum album. Next base: position 668,493,461 of record OY728141.1, read on the forward strand.
CTCATATAATGTATGGATCCTTTTTATTTTGGTTTAAATGGGTTCTTATGGCCTAATGTAAATACCCTTTGAGACCACAGGTGTTTCGGGGAGTCCAAGGTTTTTTTAGAGCCCAAAACCCAAATTTGGGGAGAAAAAGGCCTATCACACGATTAATAAAAGCTGTGTGATGTAGGTCACACGATTAATTCTAATAATGTGAGGATGAACAGTAAATTCATGTAAGACACATGGTTAGATAAACCTTACTATTTGGGGTACACATCCATGTGGGAATATCTGCAGGTTAGATAGTGGTTTGTGACACGGTCTGTGCGTGGTTAGTCAAATCATTCATAAAAAATGTATCGGGTTCCCCTTTCCTATAGAAAAGGGTGCATGGTTGGGGCATGGTTTGGAAAAACTGTGCAGCCTAGTAATTGAGGAAAAATTACCAAATTACCTCTAAAATATTATAAAATTAAATGTAATTTTTTCTTTCTCTTCATTCATTGGGACAAATTCCTTGAGAGATTCTCCTTGAAGATAAAAGGTGTCTTTTGATCCCATTCCTCTATCTAATCTTGGATTAGAGCACCATCATTCTTATTAGATCTGCATCGGTAAGATCTTAATTCCTTTTTTGTCATTCCTCATTATTCTTGGTTTTGGTTTCACTATTTATGTGAAAGTTAATATGCCCTAAATTTACGTTCTTTTTACATTCTTTTTACGTTCTTCAATTTTCTTCTGATATGAGTTGAATCAAGAGTTGATATTGGATGATCACTACACTACTAATATATGGTATGTGTTATATAATTTTCCTATTTATTTTGGTGCTTTATTAAGCAAGATATCATTGTGTCACCTATTGAATTTTTCAGCGTGGCCCTAAAATGGAATACAATTGAATTAACTAAAATAAAACCTATTGGTAATTTCATTTAGCTTCCTTGAGTGATGTTGGAAGTTGTTACCCTAATCAAGGTCACCCATGGGGTGTGCCTTAAAATTTCCTTGACTGTGCCCTTTTTTGAACTCCCTAATGGGTGTGTTTTAGAGCTTGCATAATTAAAGGAATCCAAATGAAAATTAAATGGAATTTAATTTTCTTAGTGGGAGATATTCTGCCTCTTTTTCATGTAGTACATGATATTTAATTGTTCAAATGATAATTTTGATATGTTTATATGAGTGGTTAAACTCATTGGTTTCTTATGAATGTAAATGGTTGAATGAGTGGGTGTAATAATTGTTTGAATTTAATGTAAATTGTTGATTAGAATAGGATGTTAATTGAAATGGTGGTGGATACCTTGGTTGGTATACCAAGGGTCTTGATTCCATTTAGATTTCATGGTTGCTTCACCCATGGATCTCTTTTCATGGAATAATATTACTTAGATCTGTATAATCCTTGAATCTTGATTTAGTAGAATGATAATAGCATTTATACCCCTTGTATTTGGATTCTGAGATTCACATTGGACATGACCTATTGAGATAATCCTTGGATGGGACCAGTGATGTTACCAAGATTCCATCGAGATGCTCTTGGGACTCAACAAGGATGCTTTGGTCCTCCAGTCCTTGGATATGAACCATTGTGGTCTAAAACTTTGTTTATACGGCATGACCATTGGATTTTTATATAATTTTTTATATGGGACACATGTTTTTGATCTAAAAACTCTATTTATATGCTAATTTTGTGGATGTTTTGACATGTTTGGTTGTACAAATAGTCCATGTTGGTTATTTCTGCATCATTTTAATATACCTTGTTATAGGATATTGACTCAACTTTTGTAGGGAGACTTTTTGGGATATACAATATCACTTTATTAGTAGTAGATATTCCATGGGAAGTTTATATTTAATTATTTCTTACCTATTTTAATTTATACTCTCTTTTAGCGTGTTATATTGCACAACTAGGACTTGTTATAGATCTTTGGGTGGTTACCTACTAAGATTGTTTCTCACACCTTGTTCGAGCTGTAGTTGGCTACCTGAATAGACTATATAGATGAAAGTAGGGAACAAGGAAAGTGCTTGTAGTTCGATGGTTGATTTTGTGCCAAACGTAAGATTGGGGTAGAATAGGATCGAGTTGAGGCTTGTGATGTTATCGGGAGATAGTGTTTTTTGTAATTTTTTATATTTTGGTACATGTATTGTATTTAACTATTGTGTGTCTATTTTGGATACTTTTCTTAACATGTTTTATCATCTTTATATATATGAGACTCCTTCTATCATAGTTTATATATTCATGTCCTATTTATTTATCTTTTGTATTATTGTTATACTACTTCCACAATTAACTTTTATTGATATTCTGCTCTATTACACTCTGGTAAGAGGGATAGTCTCCCCACATACACACCCTAGGCCCTTACAGCTAGTCTGAATCCTCTAGTGTTTGGGGAGATGCGTTTAAGGCTATACATCCTATTGGGTTTAGAGTACTATTGAGTGTCATCTAGGTTTGGGACCTTTTAAATTAGTATCAGAGAATTTTCTATTTTCAGTTTATTATTTGGAGACAATAGATAGTGATAGAAATGTATTAGAATTTGGTAATGGGTTTTTTTTAGTGTAGCTGACCCACATATTGGAAATATCCAAATTGGATCGAACATAATTGTTGTTTTCTAGAATTTCATCTATTACAGTTGATTTGACTCCACTGTTGGGTGATACACTTGAATTATGATGTTATTAATGATATGATTTTAGGATCTATTTTTTTGTAACCCTATGATATGAGGGTATTACATATCCTTAATCATTTTATAAAATTATTAGTATTCACATGCCATGCATTATGTCATGCCATATAGGATTCATTTCTTATTTTCATTATGTTGTGATAGGTGTTGTGATAGTTATGCATGCTATTTTGATAGAATTATATGCAATAAATTGAGAAACACAGTTGGTACTCATAGTTCCTACCATAGTCTTACCATTGTTTTCTTTGTTTTTATATATAAGAAACCTTGGGCATCTAGTTGTGGCACATTGAGTCATGGACCATGAGTTGCATTGACTAGAACATGTTTTGGTGTGGATTAGGTGTATGTTATTATTCAGTTCATAAGGAGTATAGGCCCTTGTGGATCAAAAAATGGTCGACCATTTGGTTCAAACATTTTAAAGTGATGCCAAATGGATATAAATCTAAAATGGAAAATTAAAATGATAAATAGAAATCTTGACCTCGACCCATCTTCTGAGTGGGAAAGACGCAATGTCTATATTGACTTTTGCAACCATTATTTTTACAGTCCTGGATTTTGCAGTAGGATATGTGGTATGAGTTGTTTATTGGATGTTTTTAACCTATCCTTCCCTTTTGAGATGTAAATTTTGATATTATTCTTTTCTGAGGTGTGTTTTTGGAATTATGGAGGCATGTCACCACGAAGACCTCTAGTTGTAATCCATGAGGGTGGTGATGACCACTCTCTAGATATGGTGGGACATGGGATGCTAGTGTATCATCATTTAGTTCTATATGGGAAACCAGTTGTTGTTCTTGACACAGGTGTTGAGGCTCAGTTCTGTGAAGGGTTTTATCACTTCATGCAGACTTTTCAGGAAGCACTGTAGCCTTTCTTTTCTATGGATAGGATAACACGTGTGTTCTAGAAGTATTATTATCCCATACTTTTTAGGTATAGTGATCCATAGACTTCTAATTTGTGGCTTGATAATATGATATTAATCTTTGAGAATTTGGAGACACCTCCTAAGAGAAGATTGAATTTCACAACATACATGCTTCGAGAAGCAATAAAGAAATTGTGTGGTTTTCTGAACTAGGATGATACACTGCATGATATAGTTTGGTGGGATTTTCAAACTATATTCTATGACCAATTTTTTCCCAAGACTCTGAGGGTAGAGTGGTATAGTGAGTTAATGCATCTAGTGAAAGTCACGATGATAGTTATGGGTTACTCAAAATGATTTACAGATCTATAGAATTTTTCATCGACGTACCTTGATGATGAATTATCAAGGGATATATACTTTGATGAAGGTATCTAGCATGATGTTTGATCTGAGTTCAACATGTTCAGGATGATAACTAATACTAAAATGGTAAATTATGTTCTAATTACTAAGATAAAACTGAGGGAAGTTGGGGATGTAGAAAAAATCATTGTAGTATCTCGACCCAATGGTTCAACATCTTCAAGTAGGAAGATCCATTTTGAGGCTTCTCATGAGATGAGTACCAGTCAGTCAATGAGTACTGTTTGGTTGGTGTTCTTTCATCAGTGTGGATGATGAGGCCACATGAAGAATTAGTACAATTGAAACCTAGTTGAGTGGTGATATTGAGGAAGGATGGGCCATGTGAAACATTTTTTGTATGACCTTCCCTCTTATTGTGAGTGGTAGATGGTCAGCTCCAAATCCAAGTTTGGGATAAGGTTTATCAGCTCCATCTCAGGTAGGGAGTTGGAGAAGTTCCATTTGATCAGTACAAGGTGGTGGTGGTCATGGATGAGGTATCCAGGCACCAGTTACACTGATACATCATAGTGGGACTACTTCGGGTAATGAGGTTATGTTATAGGGTTGTGGTATAGGAAAGACTTATTTTTTTATATACTACCCCCAAGGAGTAGGGTGTAGAACCATCTATGGTGAGAGGTACAATATTAGTAGCCTCAACTCTTGTATCTTCTCTTTTTAACATAGGTGCATCACATAGTTTTGTATATTTGACTGTTTTAGATATCCTTGGTTTTTTTTATAATATTTTAGGAGGGATTCATGACACTTGATACTCTATTGGGGATCATAATGGAGAGTGTGTGCTAGTTCAGGGAGTGTCCCCTTGAGGTTGGTGGGTGTTATTTCTTCAATAATCTATATTTCCTTGATATGAAAAAGTTTTATATCATACTCAGGATGGACTGGTTAGTGTTTTATCAAAACTATATTAACTATTATCACTAGAGGTTTACCTTGACATCACAAGAGGGTGAAGTTTATAGTAAAAAGGGTGAATGGGATGTTTATCCAAGCTGATATGGACCAAAACATCGTGGGTTGGGTGGGATGATAGCCCAGTTTTCTAGTTTATATTTTGATGATTAGGGACCATGACCAGAAGCTTTACCTCTAGTGGTTGATCATTTTAGGATTGTTTTTATGGACATATTTTTTGGTTTACCTCCTGATATATAGGAGTATTTCTCCATCGATCTAGTGATTAGAGAGGCACCAATATCCATTTCTCCTAATAGGATGTATGTGATGGAGTTATAGGATATCAAGAGGAAGCTATAGGATTTGGATGAAAAAGGGGTTTATCTGAAACAATACTTCTTTGTGGGTTTCACTGGTCCTTTTTTCAAAAAAGGAAGATAGTACCCTTAGTCTATGTTTGGATTTTTAGAAATTGAACCAAATAACGGTACAAAACTGCTATACCTTTCCATGAATAGATGAACTATTTGATCAGCTTCAAGAAGCTCTGGTGTTATTAAAAAATTTATTTGAGGTTAGGATATCACCAGGTACATGTTCAACCTACAGACATGCCTTGTGCATACTTTCATAGGAGGTATGGTCTGTACTAGTATTTGGTTATGTTGTTTGGTCTCACGAATATTCCAACGGTCTTCATGGAATTGATGAAATGAGTTTTCCATCCTTATCTGGATTAATTTTTAGTGGTTTTCAAGGATGATATCTTGGTGCCTTCTCAAAATTAACATGAACATTCTAATAATCTTGATATTTTTTTTTGGATACATTGATAGAGAATCAGTTATATGCTAAGATCACAAAGTTCTACTTCTAGATAAACTGAATTCACTTACTGGATCACATTATCTTATAGACAGGAGTGTTAGTTGACCAGATAATGTGAGGGATATAGTTTCTTGGGATCATCCTAATAATGTCTTTGACATACAAATTTTTTTAGGGATATCTAGACATTAAAATCATTTCATACAAGACTTCTTACACTTAGAAATGTCGTTGATGGGATTTAATAAGAAAGGTGTGATGTTTGTATGGTCATATACCTATAAGAGAACTTTTCAGGAGATGAAACGTAGATTTAATTCAGCACTAGTTATAATACTATTAGAGAAGAGAAAGATCTACACTATGTATTATGATGCATCGGGTATCAGGTTGGGAGTAGTGGTAATGTAAGGAGATAGAGTCATGGACTATGGGTCTTAGTAGCTAAGGTCACATGAATGGAACTACCCGACACATGATCTTGAGTTAGATGTAGTTGTTCATGCTTTGATCTATTGGATACACTATTTACTAGGAGAGAATTTATGGTGTACACGGGCCACGAAAACCTTAAGTACATAATTAAAAAATGTGATATGATTCAAAGGAAGTAAATGTGGGTCAAATACCTATAATATTTTGAATTTGATCTTTCCTACATGCTTTATAAAGTAACTTCAGTTGTCGATGCACTGACCATGAGGACTCAGATATAGGCAGTTTAGTAGGCTAGTAGTGAGTGGCATCCTATGGCCTTATTCTTTGAGATACACTTGGAGGTGTAGGAAAGCTAGGGGTAGACCTATCTTTCATCCTTAGATATTACCTCTACCCTACAATATAGAGTGAGAATGAATAATCTATTGGATTATAAGGGGCCATTCCTATGGGAGAGTGTGGAAGGTGAGGACCCACCTCCTGGTTGGATGGTAGGTGAGGATGAGATCCTATGTATACATGGACATGTATGGGTTCTAGGGGACATAAGTGAGCAGTTGATGAGGGAGTTTTATGCCTTATCCTGGGCAGTGCATCCCAGTGTTACATCATCCATACTGGTGATCAGGTATGAAAGGAGAGGTATTTGGTTTTGTTGTGAGGTGTTCCACCTATTAGTAAGTGATGGTGGAACACCAGTAACCATAAAGACTTTTATAGTAGTTATCAGTTGTGGAGTGGAAATGGGATCATGTTGTGATAGATTTCATGACTGTTTTACCAAAGTCAACTTGAGGTAGAGATGTTGTGTGGTTTGTTATTGAAAGGCTCACAAAGTTTGTTCATTTATTATCTATCAAGGAGACCTTCAGTGTGGATGAGCTTGGGATATTTTATATTCTTGAGATAGTATGACTTCATGAGGTCTCATGCACTATCATTTCATATAGGGACTCCCAGTTTACATCTTATTCCTGAAAGAGCTTATAGATGGTTCTAGGTACACAGGTGATTTTGAGCACAGCATACCACTCTCAAATTGATGGTCAGTCAGAGTGTATGATACATGTGCTTGAGGACATGCTGCAAAAAATAATCTTGTATTTTGAGGCCTCTTGGGAGAGGAATATACCGCTAGTTGGGTTTTCCTACAAAAATAGATATCAGGATACTATATAGATGGCTCCTTATGAATATTTTTATGGTAGGCCATACTGATTTCCCCTATACTAGTTAGAGATAGGTGAGGTAGATTTAGTGGGACCACATCTCATGCAGGAGACTTTTGAGTAGGTCTAGTTGATTCAGAAGTGGATGGCTACTACACAGTCTTGAAAAATATTTTACGCTGATTTCCGCATACGAACTCTACAGTTCAAGGTTGGTAATCAGGTCTGTTACCCATTTTACCAAGGCTAGGACACATATGGATCAGAATAAAGGGTAATATTTCACCATGATATGTTGTTTCATTCAAGATTCTATAGAGGTCAGGTCAGTAGAATATCAGTTGCAGTTACCTTAGAGGTATTGATCCATGTACAATGTCTTGCACATATTTATGTTGTTCCACTATCATTTGGAATGGACTCATGATTTTTATACCAAAGAGTTTTCGTTATAGTTATATGTGTCCTTTGAAGAGAATCATGTTCTTGTCATTTACTGAAGCACAAAGGTTCTCCAAGGTCGGTTAGTTCCTCTAGTATGGGTGTTATAGAAGCACGGCCATTTATAGGATGAGACTTAAGAGTGGGTGGCCAGGATATGTGCTCAATGGTTGAAGTTATTATCAAATGAATCCTATCCACCCTTGAGAAGGAAATTTGGGGACGAATTGCTTAAAGGTGGAAGATTGTAAGAACTCGGGTTTTTGTATGAGGTACAGATCCTTATTCTTTTGGTTTAAATTCTTTTTTTAAGGTCTAATATGAATACCCTTTGAGATCATATGTTTTTCGGGGGAGTCTGGGCAATGTTTGGAGCCCAAAACCCAAATTTTGGGAGAAAAAGGGTTAGGACATGGTTAGTAGAAACCGTGTGAGGCTAGACACACCATTACATCTAACCGTATGAGGCTAGATAGTGGAGTACTACATGCCTCATGGTTAGAAAAACAATGTGATTTGGGGAATGTATGCATGTAGAAATGTCTATTGTTTTGATAGTGGGATGAGACATAGTTTGAACAAGGTTAGTCAAACCTTTCATGAAAATTGTGCATTGATAAACTTTCCTACAACAAATAGTGCACAGTTGGTGTATGATTTGGCCAGCCATGCATCCTAGTAATTGAGGAAAAATTACCAAATAAACTCTAAAATTTTATAACCTTAAACCTAATTTTTTATTTCTATTAATGTGTTGGTAGCAACACCTTGAGAGTTTCTCCTTGAAGATAAATAATAGATTTTGATCATATTCCTCTGTCTGATCTTAGATTTGAGCATTTTTGGTCTCATTGGATATGCATCAGTAAGATCATAATTAATTTTGTGTCATTCCTCATTCTTTTTGGTATCATCTATACTATTTAGATTCAATCTAATATGCACTAATTTAAGGTTCTTTATTAGTTATTTGATTTTATTCTAATATGAGTCCAATCAGAAGTTGATATTGGATGATCACTTTACTACTAAGCTATAGTAGGTGGTCTATACTTTTCCCATTTATTTTGGTGCTTTATTAAGCTATTTGTAGTTGTGCTGCTCATTGGACTTTTGGGCATGGCCCCAAAATGGAATTGAATAATATAATTAGTTTAAATGGAACATGTTAGGGATTCCCTTTAGCTTCTTTGAGTCATGTTGGAAGTTTTTTCCCCAACCAAGGTCGCCAATGGGGTGTGCCTCATAATTTCCTTGAGTGTACCCCTTTTTGAACCACTTGATAGGTGTGTTTTAGAGATTTCCTAGTTAGAGAAATCCAAATAAATATTAAATGTAATTGAATATCTTGAGTAGGAGATGTTATGGATCCTTTTCCTTATGGTATGTGATGTTGAATTTTTTAAATGATAATTGTGAAATGTTTATATGAGTAGTTACACTCATTGGTTTTTTATGTATGTAAATGGTTGAATTATTGGTTATACTCATTTTTTAAATCAAATGTGAATTATTTATTGTAATGAGATGTGAATTGAAATGGTAGTGGATGCCTTGGTTGGTCTACCAAGGGTCTTGATTCCATTTAGATTCCATGGTCGCTTCACCCATGTATCTTGTGTCATGGTAGAAGAATCCTTGGACCTATATGCTCCTTGGATATTGATTCCATGGGATGCTATAAGAATTTCTACTCCTTGGATCCTTCTTGTTGGACTCTCATTGGACATGCTCTGTTGAGATGATCACTAGACTCCACCAGTTTCATTACTGAGTTTCTATCATGATGCACTTGGGACACGATGAGGATATCTTGGTATTATACACCTTGAATCTATCCCTTCATGTTCTAACACTTTTTTTATATGGAACATCCATGGTATTTTTAAATTCTTAGTTGTATGGAACAACCATATTTGATCTGACAGTTATGGTTATACAGCAAGGTAGTGGATGTTTTGACGTGTTTGGATTATGGAGAGGTCGTATTGGTTGTTTCTTCATTGTTTAAAGTTTCCTTATTATTGGATCTTGACCCATATTTTTTTGGGATCCTTATTAGGATATATAGGATTTCTTTCTTAGTAATAGATATTCCATGGGAAATTTACATTTAATTACTTCTTTCCTATTTTACTTTTCACTATTTATTATCTTGTTATATTTTATAACCAGAGCTTTTCATAGATCTTTGGGTGTTTACCTAGTGGGATTGTTTCCCACACCCGATTCAGGCCATTATTGGGTACCTGGACAGACTATATTTATATAGGTAGGGACTGGGGAAAGTACCCATAGTTTGATGGCGGATTTGGTGCCAAGATTAGGAGTAAGGGATCATGGGACCGAGTTGAGGCTCATGATACTTTCGGGAGATAGTGCTTTTTGGTATTTTGAAACACGTATTACATTGTACTATTTTGTACCTATTTTGGATGCTTTGTAGAGATGTGTATTATAATCATTATATATATGAAATTCCTTCTGGTTTAGTTTATATATCTCTATTATATTTATTTATCTTCTTTCTGACTATCACACTACTTCTGATATTGATTGTTATTGATATTACATTGTGTTAAACTCTAGTAATAGGACAGAGTCACCCCACAAACACACCCTATGCCCTCCCTACTAGTTAAAAACCTTAGGAATTTGGGGAGATGTGTTTGAGGCTATGTGGCCTACAGGGCTCGGGGCACTATTGAGTGCCATCTGGGTTTGGGATGTTACACTATAGATCTACTCTCTGAGAATACTCTAAATAATAGAGATTTTTCCTCCTCTAACACCCATATCTATTCTAGAGATATCAAGGTGAGTCCTTCTTTAAAGATATTCTATTAGTGATCATAGATGAACAACACAAGCGGTAGGATCATCTATGTTGACACTTGGAGATTACTATGGTGTCACTCAAAGGATTATGAAGCATGTGTGTATCATAACATTTTGGAATCTACATTAAATTCATGTGATGAAATGATAGTATAATGTATAGGTGTTTTCAATTTCATCAATGAAGAAATAATTCATTACATGGTAATTATTTAGCTACTTAAATTAATTATAAATCATTATGAAATGATCCCATATTAGGTTTCCTCAATATAATGTCAATTAATATTTGACTTAATTTCATTGTCTAGGGAATTATTCACATGTATATATCAGATTAATCATAAATTACAATAGAAATCCAAGTTAGACATGCCATTCAGGCACATCATCTATGCCCAGATCCTTCACATCTAAGATCCCTCATTAGTTTAATAAACATTAGTATAATAAATTTCATAGTGAATCTTGGAATATTTTATGGGATATCTCATATCTATGGAAGTTATCAAGTGATTATGAAGTGTGTTATAAATAATGAGATACACCTAATACTTTTGTTTTTTCATGATCTTCCTTATGGATGATATTTTTTTCCACAAATAAAAAAAGTTTTTTGATTTATGTTTTTATTTCCTATTTATTTTTAACGATTTATATGAGTATTATCAAGACTGGTCTAAATATGCTTTTGAAATTAACATTTCAAGGATAAATGAAATATCTTAATAGTTGTTCTTATTTTATGAAATCTTTGATGAATGGGGTATTGATTTTATGGGATCATTTTCTAATTATTTTTCTTGATTATAAATTTTATTTGATATAGTTTATGTTTTTATGTGGTTTGGAGTTATTACTAGTAGAACAAATGACGCTCAAGTGGTAATCAAGATTTTAAGATCACATTTATTCTAAATGTTTCTATTACCATGGTTAATAATAATTGATCAAGGAAATAATTGTTGTAAATAAAAATTTTCACACTTTATTTAGGAAATATGAAGTCAATCATAAGGTTTATACACCTTACCAACCCATAAATGATGGTCAGTATGATTTTTTTTAGAAAATATATTAAGATAATTTTGGAAAAAAACGGTTTATACAAGTATAATATATTAGAGTTAGAATCTAGATGATGTTTTTTGTGATTATAAAATGAAATTCAAGACTCGAATAATAATTTATCTATATCATATTATTTATAGGAAATAATATCATTTTCCAGTTAAACTTGAATATAAATCTTATTATGATGTTAATAAGTGAAATGGGAGATTGATATATGTAGGTGTCAGAATAAAACTTTGGTTATAGGAACTTAAATAATTTAGTAGTAATGTATATAAAAATTATAGGTTATGTATGTAGAATAAAAAAGTTTTAAATGACTAATTGATTATATATAAGGATTTTAAATATATATATAGAGTGTTGTTTTCTAATATAATACTTAAGTTTCATCTAGGTAAATTTTATTTCTATTAGACTAGTAAATTTACTATTACTAATGTATATCCTTTTGGTGATATCCAGGTTTGAAATATAGACAAGAGGCATAATATCACTATGAATGGTAATCAATTATAATAAATTTTAGAGAATTTTAAGGATTAATTTATAGTGGATATATATATTAATTATATTACATACAACTGAGCGCCTATGTTTTTTATTTCCATTATACATTATTTTTTATGTCCCACTAATTTTTGTTTGAAATACACTAATTGATTAATTTAATTTATACCATTATAAGAATAATTATAGTGGAAGAAAAAATTATTTTTATTTGTTTTATTCAATTTATATTAATTAAATACCTTTGTTAATTTGAATTTTCAAGTCACTTATGTAAACAGATTAATTTGAATTTTTATAGAACTAGATCATTATTCATATTAATTAGATACTTGATTTTGATTTATAAATTCATGGGAATTATGATTTACTATTAAAAACTTTTTAAAATGTCTAGTTTTAAACTTTTTGACATGATAGGAATTCTATATTTTTTTATATACCCTTAAAATTGTTTTTTAAATAAGACAATTAAGGAATGGAATGTACTATTTAACTTGCTATAATTTTCTTTCAAAACTCTTAGAGAATTAGAGTGATGTTAAAATGAGTGAGAATTTATGTTTGAAACCAATTTTTGAAACCTATTGTCCCATGCTAACGGTTTACCATATTTTTAACCCTTAAATACTATGAACATATTTTTAGAGGCCACATTACATGGCTATAATCCATTCTTAACATACTCTTTAGTTAATTTTTTTATTGTAGTGCATATAAATTTTTGGGGAAGGATTTATTCATATATTTATTTATAGGATGTATACATGTTAAGGGATTTCAATTTATCATTCATTATTTAGTTACTCGGAGTTCAAAACATTTTTATAATGATAAGATTCACCTATTTCTCTAGGGAACAAATTTTATACAAAATAATGTAAAAGAAAGAAAATAATAGAAGAAGGAATCAATGTTTTAAAGGTTTGATTTATAGATCTCTAAAAGGAAAATATAATAAGGTACTATTACTAGTAATCTATAAGAAGAAGGATAAAGGATAAACAATTTTAGTAGTCCTAATTATAAATATTAATTTTTTTAAGAGTTAATAAATTATTTTGATCATTTATTTTTAAAATTTTACCACTAACCGATTACTCTAGAAAAACCCAAGGTAAAGATATTTTGATTATAATTTAGATTTTTCCCAATTTATTGGTATAATTAGTGATACATTAAGCATATATATATAATACCTAAACATAATAATATAATTTTTTTGAATATATTTACTTGAGTGAATATATATAAAAATATATTCTAGGAAGGTAATAAAAATTGTGTATTGGTATAAATAATAAATTGGATCAATTTTATAGAATATAAATGAATTGAGGAATTTATATTTTTATATATGACATTTTGAGTTTACAAAAGAAAATAATTGTGATGTTTATTCCATTTTTTACTTCAAAAATTTAAATTTGACTTTTGTTTAAGATTTTTACCATGGGAGAAAAATGAAAATTATGGGGGAAATGATATAACAATATTTTCATATATATATTTTTATTGATTTTAATTTTTTATAATCCACATTATTTTATAATATTTAGAAATAATTTTAATATTTTAAATAAATTGGTAAATTCTGAAATAATTATTAGAATCCGTTATAATAGAGATTTTATTGAGTTTATATAAATTTTGGAGTTTTGTGGTATATTTTTTGTGATCTTTATAATTTTTTTATATAGTGTAGGTTGGGATATGTATGTGATATATTCAAATTATTTATAATGAAAGACAGTAAAATTTAGCCACATAAGTATGATTTGGAAAAAATAATGGCCATGAAATAATTGATATATGGTTTTGTAATGGTAAAATAGGGAATCTAAATCTCATGTGAGAATGAATTGAAAAATGAAGTGACAAAAAATTGTGTTAAAAATATCAATTATTTGAATAAATAATTATAAACCGAATATATGAATGATTTAAGAAATAAAACAGTTTCCTGTTAATGAAGTGAAAAATACAAGGTTGATAATTGGATGTTGCATAAGTGAAATTGAATAAACTAATTATTCATGTAATAATTAATAGTGTAATTAGAAGGATATGTATATGAAATTGAGGAAGATAAATATTCTCATAATATTGAATTTTAGTTATGTATGTGAGAGTTCAAATCTAGTTTGTGTGTTTCTATGAAATTTTATGTTTAAAAATAAATTTAAATAAGGATTAAAGAAGATTTGGGGAGATTCTAAAGGAGGAATAAGAATTTTAATGTTAGTCTAAAATTCATGTGTCTTGCATACATGTAATATAATAAACATAATCTTTAATCCATAGTTTTATAACTAGATTATGAAAGATAGTTATAATAAATGAACATGTCATTCGGTAGGGGATACTAATTTGGATATAAGACAAAACATTTATAGGGGAAATAAAGGGGTTTTAATTCAACATTGAGTTGAGTTGGAGTGCAGTTATCTGGATGGTTTCATTCCACATGGAGTTATATCTAGGTGTTGTACTAAATATATGTAAAACATTATCTTGTTGATTATATAAGGAGATGGTGGTTGATAATAGATATTATTTTAGATCTTAGAAGTTTGGTTCATGAAATTTTGTATAAACCAAGAATAAATAGGAATCACTTAGCGAGACAATGGTGAAACAAGACTAGTTAATTTTTAGTTTATTATTGGAATAAAATTTGGTCCATAATCTGATTCTATATATTTAATATTGTATAGGTATTCTAATTATTATATTATATAAATTCAATTATTATTGAATAATAATAATGATTGTTTTTTTATTACTGAATGGAATTCTTTATTCTTATATTGTTGATAATTTTTATCCAACTCTTTAATAAATTCATGTATGATATAAAGAATTTATTATTGATTGAAGTGATACATAATCACTA
Source organism: Viscum album (assembly GCA_963277665.1). Lineage (NCBI taxonomy): Eukaryota > Viridiplantae > Streptophyta > Magnoliopsida > Santalales > Viscaceae > Viscum > Viscum album. The sequence goes on from OY728141.1 coordinate 668,508,590, forward strand.
TCATGAGAGTGAATTGATATTTAATTTCACATTTCAATAGTTCTTCTCTCAATTGAGTGTTGAAAGAGAATACTGGTATATGAGATCATATTGAAATTCTTGGATATTTCTTTGTGAATATATTATCTAATATTCAAAAGATAACAAGAACTAATATCTTGGTGTATTGTTTATAAATTTTTAAACAAAACAAGGTGAAGAGTCTTTATTTTCAGATCTCATTCACTAAATAGATTAATTATAAAAATATTTCAACTATAGATAATAAAGCATGAAGAAAACCATAGGATCAACCAAGTATTAACTATTGTTATATCATTTTATTATATATACTTATCTGTATTATACAATTGATTGATTTTTTTAATTTCAATATTTTATTATTTCATTCATATATAAAAATCCTGATTATTTTCATTCATATAATTTAATACATTTAAATATATAAAAATAGTCACAATATTGAACCACGAGATAACCTCCTCGATGGGTCACATTTGTTTCCACTATACTATATTACAAGTAAAAAAATTGAGAGACCTTGTGATAAGTATACATCATAGATTAATTATTTTCTTGAACCTTAATTAAATATTATCATGTGAAACATGTGTGTGTTATGTGTGATTTTGATATGGAGTGAGATTAATTGAATAAGAATGTAATTAATTCAATTATTGAAATAATTAGATGGAATATAGTATTGAATTAAGTATTTTTCTATATGAAAAGATGATTTCTAAGTGATTTAATTGTATATATGATGATTTATTTCATGAAGTTTAAGGAAATAAAATTATAAATGATATTTACTATTATTATGATAATTTTTATGGCATTTTTTGGATAAAATATTATTTTTGAAGATTTTTTATATGATATTCCTATATTTTTGAGTCATAATTGATTTATATAGAAAATGTGTGATTAGAAATTAATGATAATGGTATGTGTAAAGGATTAAACAAGATATTAGTAATTTACTTATTCCTAAAATTGAGGAATAATATTCTAATAGTGACTTTTTGTATTAAATGAGAGAATTTATGGTTTATAATAAAGTTATGTGAACTTATATGATTTATAAAGTATATAAAAAAGAAGTTTACATGCTAAAAAAATTAAATGTGATAGATATTAATTATTTATAAAATAAATATACTAATTTAATGTTTAAATTATGATATTGAGTTAGAGGGGATTTTTATTAACAATAGTAATTATATATAATGAATTATGAAATGATAGTATTGATATTAAAAATGTTTTTGGGTGTTATTTTTTGCTAAAAACTTATTGATATGTTGAAATTCATGATTTAAATCATTATATGTGTATTTCAGGGATGATGAACCATTTTTTATTTGAAATGGTTGTTTATGTATTCTTTTCTTTAATGGGGTCATGATATAATATTGAATATAATTTTTATTAATTGTTAAATATTGTAAAATTATTTTAAATATGGAATAAAAGGGTAATTAAATTAAATATAATGATTCATTATTTTTTAAAATTTTGAACATGAGTTTAGATATAGAAAATTTATTTTAAAGTGGTTTTATACTTGTAAAAAACTTGTGTTTTGAACAGAATATAATTTTTTTGATATTGAATAATTTCATATGATATGAAAAGTGAAAGGAATGATTTTTGGGTTAATAAAATAGGAATTTGTGTGTGACTTTATGTAATGAAAATGAATTATAATGATTAATAATTAGTATGTGTTAATAAAAAATTCATGATGTTATCTAAATAGATGGTGGATAATATGAATTGAATGATGAATTAATAATCCTTGAATGATGTGATAAATTTTTTGATTGATTAAGGATTGAATAATGTTTTGAGATGATGGTTTATTAATTATTAAATTATGTACTAAAATAAAAATAAAATATGTATTAAATAAATAAACAACATTTTGGTTATATTGTGATATGACATGAGGATTTGAAATTTTTGTAATGAGATAATATTACATTAGATATTACCAGGGGTGACCATGATCTATGTTATGTTTTTATATGACCATTTTTTAAAGTAATAGTATGACATAAGATATAACAAAGGTTCACCTTGAGATGTGTCATGCCTTATTCCAAGTATTATATTAAGGAATCATATTGATAATAAATTATCGTTCATGATTTGTGGATATAATTCATGATTTGATAAAAATATTATGAGTCATTTGTTTTGCTAGGCTATATTGATAGATATAATGAGAATCTATCAGTGTTTGAAAAATTATGTATACATGTTATAGAGGTGTCTTGGTCAGCACCTGATGTTTTATTATTTTTTATTTTACGTTATAAATATGATAAATTAATTTCATTTCAAAATATCATATACATAATTTTATTTTAAAATCAAAGTGATTATTCGGGTTTAAATTTTTTTTTCTACTGATATTTTTCTTTCACCCTATACATACACATCTCATGTATATAAAAATTTTATTCATGGTGATGTATGAAAGGTAAGGGGTCCTTTATAGGTAAATGATGGGAGATATTTAACTCATAAATATGATTAAATAGTAATTTGGGGTTATACTATTAAGATATTTTTTAGTATTTAATTTTGAGATATTTCAGTTATTTTATATTATGATGCTTATACATGAGTTTTATTTGTTACTTATTTAGATACATTTTATCATTGGTCATTATTGGTATTATTTTAGGGTTTATTATCAATATCATTTATGTTATACCATTTTGTATGATAATTTAGAATCTTTATCTTAAAGATAAATTGTGATGATCTATATGAGGGTAAATCTATCCCCATGTGATACATTTATACCCTCAATGCTAATTATCTGACTATAGTGATTGGTGAGTGGACTTGAAGCCATATAGATTTTTTCCTTATTGGCATTTTCATTTATATGTGATCTGTCACAATAATTAAAAAGTGAGGGTTCCCTTTTGGGAAAACCTAAGAATAAAATATGAAGAGAAAGGGGGTGTGTCAATGATGTCTATATTAAACCTCATAGTAGATTATTATATATCCTAGTTAATGGGATTAATATATTAGGATTAAACCTCATATAGGATTCATATATATCCTAGTTAATGGGAATAAAATGTTGGGATTTGAAACATTGATCAATTAAAGTTAAGCTACTATAAGCGTCAAATATTGAATAATGTTATGGAACTTCCTAGACTATATGAACCCCATGAAATAAAATTACTGAAATTTATGACGTTAATCAGAACCCTAAATCACCTCACTAAGTCAACAACCTCATAAAATTAAATAGTCATAACTCGTGAAAATTAAAATTCAATAGAAAATAAAAGCATAAAAGAGATAAAACCAATGATTTAATATAGTTCAGAAATTAGTCCTATATACATGGGAGAACATCATTGTTTACATACATTTCACAGAATTTAGAATATTATAATCACTATTTAATAATATTCCAATAATATCATTAATATATACACTCTCTTCTGATATTTTTTGGGGACCCACAATTTTCCTTGGATAACTCTAATATCCCATAGGTGCCTCTACCTCCAGCCACCATCTTTCAGTAAACTGAGATGGTTACTCATATGTTCCATCCTGATAAACCTTATATAACTCTATTTTATATAAAAACTCCATGGAAGACCCTTATGCATCATCATAAAAAAATTACATATTCTATAACATTTTCTAATCCATTTCTGGAGACTATTTACACATTTGTTTTCCAAATGAAACCGAAAAACCAATTCCTCTAATATACTTCCACTATCATGAGTCTTCATCATGAAAAAAACGAGTTTTAGATCTTTTCGTTCCATATGTCTAAATCAAAACATAAAAGCTAGATTCACGTTTCACAAAAATTTCCCACTTGAAGGATGATTACAAAGAAACAAGGAAACCAATATCACTTAGGAAAAATAATAATAATCCAACATAAATAGAAACTAAAAAGTCTCCAACCCACCATCTAATGACCCTAGTCACACTCAGGCACAATTTTTACTCAGACCTTCTTGGACTAAAACCTTGGTGAACATGTCATATGGATTTTAACCCCTTCCTATATTTCTCAGTTCTTATACTCCATCCTCTAGAATATTCTAGATAAAATGATATTTCTAGAAAATATTATTTTTTAGTGATGAAACACTAGATTTTTTTCCAAATAAATTTCACTCCAAGTATCACAATAGATAAATATATTTTATTTACACCTTATTAGCTCCTCCAATAAAAATATGATCTATATCAATTATTTCCTAACTTATATTACAAAAAAATATGCAATTTATGTTATAGATAGTGTTACCACTGAATAGAACTTCAAAAACAAACTTATAGTTATTCCACTAAAGGTAAACACAAAGAATATGGAACTCTTACATGTATTCATATCTCATCCAAAGCCTACTTTCATATAACCCTATAATGGAAAATATGTTCCAAATAATAAATCCATATATTATAAGAATTTGAGGTACCATAGAATCTACTTCACTATTTCCTAGAGTTCCTTTCTGAGATTCACAAAAAAATGAATAATAAAAACCATTAAAAATTCAATGTCCAACCTTTTAAATACCATGGTGTAGGTCAAACTACCTACCACAATTGAAAATAGAAATTGATATATATACATAATTGTGTCTTCTATTTTCAATGATTAATTCTCGGATAGTTTGAAGCTTTCATCCACTAGGGTTGATGGAAGTTTATATATAATTATTCTTAATATATTGGTGACCTTATAAATGTAATACCTTTAATATAAAACTAATATTTTAGATTTTTATATAACAACACCATGCCCTCACTCACAAATATAGTGATAAAAATATAAAATTTAAATATTTGGATTTGATATCAATAATCATGACCCAATATTATTCATCCAAAACATACAACATCATTATAAAATATTGTATCATTTACGTATCCAAGGACCTTTTAGGTTTAGAGTTTTAGATAATTGAGAAAAATTATTACAAAACATTACCCATGTCTTTAAGTGATAATTTTTTCCAATATAACCACATTTTCTTATTCAAAATTATTTCTTCATCATCTCCCACATGAAACCCTTCTAGACATATAATACTTAATATCGTTCTTTTTAATCTATAGAAAAGTAAACATACAAAATTGGTGGGTTCAAATGATAAGGTTGGGTGAACATAGGCATTAATAATTGAATATATTTGGAGACTATAAGATGACCATGTGGGTATGAATATAGTGAACATAACATAATAGAATTAATTCCTAGAAAAATGTTGATCATAAAACATATGACATATCATAAGGCTTTATCAATGAAAATATCGAAAAGATTCATTAACCATTATCCTTATTAAATCAGTATTCATTAAAGTAATATTTATAAACATAAGAATAGAGAAAACATGTTGGTATATTGAAACATTATCTTTATCACCCATGTTCATGGGTGTTAGAAATAACTAAATCATAGTTAAATCCATAGGATAAACCTCCCCATTTAACTCCCTCTTTTTCTTTAAAGAAAAAGAACATTACCCAATGCATTGGAGAGGTAAATCGAGCTCACTATCCATATAAGAAATATCGAGATCACTCTAGATCATGAGCTATATCAGGCTCACCTATTATCATAAATAATTTCCAAGTAATATAAATGAATATAACATATTTAAGCATTCATTTTCATCTTCAAATTTTTAAAAACAACTTCAATTCCTTTATAGCTAGATTTAGCCACAAAAAAAGAAATAGTTTTCATGATAATACCTCTAAAATATCCATTGTAAGATATACATAGAAAGGAGATGAATGGTATAATAAAATCATATTCTTAGTGAAGTATTAGAATAATTAAAGGATGTTGAAATATATTAAAATACCTTTAAAATAACATTTTTACATTTCATTAAAATAGGGGAAAATACCATTTTCATTCAATACCATTAAAAATATTAAATTGAAAAAAAAAACAGTTTAAAAATATATTTTATTTCATAATAACTATGGAAACATATAAAAAATATTTATATAAAATAATAGTTAATATGTAGGGAAAATTAATCCAATTATTATATGTTAAAAAAATTCCTTTCACATTTTAGTAAAGTCAAAATGTTCCATATGGTAAATGTTTAAAAGATTATTTGTAATTCCTTTTATAAAAAATAAAATATAGTAAAAATCATTTATTAAAAATCATTTATTATGATAAAAACTTTAATGAATTTTTTTTAAAACATGGATATGATATAGAAAAATTCTCAACCAACATGAGAAATAAGATCAGTTTTTCTTAGAAACATAATTTTTATCTTCCTAGGTAAAAAGAGATAAAAATGAAATTAAATCAGAAAAAAATAAAAATTAATCATAGGATAATAAAATTAATTTGGTTTATGATAATAGAATTATAAAATTTCCTCTAAATTAACTTTTAATAAATATAATTCTTAAAGAAAATGATATTGTAACATAAAACCTTTACCTCTTGGAAAACAATAAAATGAAAAACCATTAGAAGAAATATATGGCTCTGTAAATTCCATTAATTAAATTATTTATTATTTTAAAATTCATTCATGAGGTATTAATTATACCATATAAATAAATCTTGGAGCATAACATGAAACAAATCTCAAGGAAATGAGATTGAGAAAAATAAAACCTTCACAAAGATCATAACATTTAAAGTGATAATTAATCCATGAAGTGATTATGTGAAAATATTTAAATACATATGAAAAATTATTAATATAAAATAAAATAATTTAAATATAAATTCACACGTAATCTTGGTATAAAAAAGTTAACTAATAAGTTTTATAGCTTAATAAAATGAAATTGAGTTAAGAAACCCCTTACCTCTCGTCCCAACATGCCATGTATGTTATTTAAATTGTATATAACAAAATTATATTAATTATTTACTTATTTAAGAATATTTTATATGTTTATTTACTTATCATTAAACCATTTATTCTATTTATTTTAATGATATATTTAATTACTTAATCGCTTAATTCCTCATTGGGTGTTTTGAGGACGTTTGGTTCATAATTGTAAAATGACATTGGTAGGTTAATTATGGTAAAAGGTTCCATTATTCCATTATATTTAGAATAATAATAAGGAAAAAATTAAAAAAATTATACATCAAATATAATTTTATAGTCATCAATGAAAATTGGTTAGGAAAAATTAAAAACATCGACTCGTGAGGCAGTTGTTTGCACGTACACATAAGAGACTTTTTACTTTTCATTTGATGGATAATAATTAATAAAATAAAATATTAACATTAAATAATAATTATAATTTTTTAAAAAATTAATAAATTCATTAAATTTATCCCCATGACTATCTATGAGAGGTTGTTTTTGAAAAGTAATGTACATTACTACTTGGAGACGGTAGTCTGTACATACATGGGTATGATGATTCTATTTTTTATGATTGGAATGGTATGAAGAACAGTGATATATATACTTAAAGAATCATAATTTTTTAAATAATATATATATATATAATCCATCATAATAATCATCCATGAAAGGTTGTGATGATAAATGAAATACATTGGTTCTTGAGGTAGTAGTCAGAACTTACACATGAACAATGGTTTTGTTTCCCATTTGATGGAAAAAGAGATAAATTAAGGTTATTAAATTTACATAATAACATAAAATTATATGGGATATATTTATTTTATTATATTTAAATGTTTATGATATAATTTAATTGGGTAGAATAAGAAGTAAAATTAAAATTTTCGATTAAGATGATTACCTTCTCTTTGGAGAACCTCCTTTAAATCTCTCCTTAAGGACCCTAGAGATGGTTTTTATGAATACCAAAACATCTAGAATGTATCTAAGAAAGTTGAAAATATTTTTTAGTAGTTTATGGTTGTGCTAATCGTCCCAATAAATGTGGGTAAGATATGGGGTGGTGTCCTTATAAAGAGATTAGAGGGGAATCCTTAGAATTACCTAAAGTGTTAAATTAATATAAATTGATTTTCATGTTAAATTAGAAATAAATTGATGTATTTCAAATATAAGATAAATAAAACATTTAATACTATAATAAAATTAAATTATAACAAGTTTATATGATGTTTTAACCCTTATATCTTAGTTTTAACCCCCCCACCCACATGATAACCCTCTTTAACAATTACTCTAATAACAATAATTTTACAAATTAGTGGTCAACAAAGTTAATATAAAAGGAAAACTGACCCATAAGTGGAATTTGTTTGATATTATTGACTATAAACCATTCACTTATCCAAATATATTATTTTTATGAATTTTAAATCGTTTAATAAAATATTATTTAACATAAATACTATTAAAATAATTTTCAGAACTATTCACATAATTTAATTTAAATATAGAAATACAAAAAATTTAAGTAGAAAATAAACTTTTAACACATAACTAATAAATTATATTTATCTAAAAAAATATTTAAACACAATAAAGTACCCAAAAAAATTACTATTATAGTTTTTAAAATCATTTACTTGGTTTTTTTCTACTTCTTACACAAACATTGTGTGACATTGTGTAAGAATTTAAAGTAATTATTTAATCAATAAAAATTAAAAATAAATTAACCTCATAAAATAAATTTATTCATATTCAAAATAATTTTTTTTAAAATTTTCATAAATGTTTTTATCCCTATCACAAAATATTATGGATATTAAAAGCAAGAAAGTGACATTTTGGAATTTTCCCTTACTTAAAATAATATAAAGGTCATTATAGAATAAAAAATAGAACCAAAATTCCATATTTTAGAATATATGAATGGAGTGGTCTAAATAAACTTATAAAATGAAATATTTCTTATTTATGGATGATTTTGAATACTTTTTTCATTATTTTAACCTTATTTTACCCATTTTACCATTGTTGTGGTGACAACATTTTTATCAAGGTTAACATTCATTATGACCAAAAATTAAGTAGAAATATTTAACCAATTTTAACCTTCAGAATCCAAATATGTAATCCATTTTATAAAATTAAATTCTTATAAGTGGTATAATTTTATTTTAAAATAAAGCCACAAAACGTGATGAAAAACAGTTTTCTAGATAAATGCATTTTAAGTGTAAAAATGATTTTATATAAAAATTAAGAATAATGTTGATTTCAATAACATTAAATGTATTATTTTAATCAAAAATAAATAATTAAATCTTAAATCCTATTCCAAAAAAATATTACTTTAAAAATACTTGAAAACAAATGATGGTTTTCTAAAAAATAAATTATTTTTTCAATAAACTAAAAATTCAATCTTTTCAGAAAATTCATAAATATTCAACTAAAGATAATTTTTATATTATTATTTAAAAATTTTATATCATTTTTATTAAATATAATTTCTAAAATTTTAATAAATTAATTATAATATTCAATCACAAAAAACATTTTTGAAGAAAATGTATTTTTTGCATAAAATTTCTTAACTAAAAATTTATTTCTTATTTCCTAATAATTAGTGAATAAATTTTTTATAATTAGTATCATTATAAATATATTTCAAATTTGGTTACTTATACTCATATCCACCAACTCTAACATCTATTTTATAGTAATCATATTTCAAATATTATTATTTTATGGTTTTTTTATGCTTGGTGTTACATGTTGTATATTCTATGGAACATAGTATTATTTTAAAATATTAGGGTTTTACATTTTACCATCATTATATAAAATGATTCCTCTCAATTTTAGATCGATAGTATTAATTAAAGGGTTTAATATTTCAAAATCTCTTTTTTGAAAACCCACATCATAAAAAGGGTTAATAAAACATTCTTTTGAAATGATTGAAAGGAAAATATGATGGTCATTTGAAATAACACATAATTGGGTTTCAAAATAGGAGAACATTTGTGTAAATTTAAAATATTGAAATATAAGAGAAATGTAATCCTTAAATAAAGATAAGTATTGATAGATAATTTGATCATGATAATGTTAATTACTAAAAAATATTGAATTAATAACAGATAATGATGTCTATGAATTTAATAGAAATGATTACAAAAGGATAAAATTTTTAATTTATGAGGGATTATTTTGTTATCCTGACAATGAACATTATAAAATATAATTAATTGAATTTATTTAAATCCATAAATTCAATTTCACCATTTGGATTCATGTTTTAACAAGTTTCCAACTATATTCCAACCCATATTCCAAGAAATGAGTATCCATGAGGAATCTTTCTTATATATAAAGCATAAACTTTTAATAGATCATGGGATATAAAGATGGATAAAAAATATAATCCTCCTATGTTTATTAAATGCAAAGTGGTTATAATAAGGTAAGATCATACACAAAATGAATAAACCTTTATATGAAGAAATAATATATTAAACTCAAAAATTCCCAAAATAACACCAAAGGTTAAACTTAGATCATTCCATAAATAAATATTCATATATCCCAATTAACATAAATGAAATCAAAATTAAAGAATGTATTAACCTCAAAGGTTGTATCTTGCCTTTTATATTTCATCCCAAATAAATTAATATCATCCTTACAAAATGATCCTTCATATTAAACCTAAGGGTTACATATACCTAAATGCAATAAAACATCTCTAAAAATATCATTTATCACCTTGAAATACCATCACTAAAAAACTTAAAATGGGTTTATATTAATTTGAACTTATGATAAACCTTAAACTTATAAACCCATAAGGGTATCCATAACTTTTATGTTAAATTCACATTAAAAAATCATAATCTCGAAATTTATCTGAACCGTACTCTAATATCAACTATAACAGACACAAACCAGAACTACCGGATCCAATGCTAAAAACATAAACTGTACATTTTTGGATTTGATACCAATAATCATGAACTAATTTTAGTTGTCCAAAACTTAAAACATTATCAAAAAATATTGTATCACTTACATACCCAAGGAACTTTTCGGTATAGAGTTTTTGAGAATTAGGAAAAACACTTACATAACATTACCCATGTCTTTAACTAATCATTTTTTCCAATTTTCCCATCTTTTCTTATTCCAAATTAAGTATTCATCATATCCTATATGAATCTTTTTTATACATGTCTTACAAAAAATCTTTATTTAAAACCTATGGAAAATAAAACATAAGAAAGGGGTAATAAAAAATACTCAGTAAGGTTAAACATAGGACTTAAAAATTGAATATATTTAAAGGGAATGAGATGATCATATGGGGATGAAGATAGTGAGAATAACATAAGATAATTCATACCCATCAAAACCTATATCATAAAACATAATACAAGGCATAAATCTTTAGAAAATATAAGAGACATTAGGCATGAACCATATAAAATCAATCTTGATCAAAGGAATCATTATATACTAAAGCATAGATAAAGTACATTGGTATCTAGGAACATTATCTTCATCAACCATGTTCACTTATGTCAAGAATAACTAGAACCTAGTTAAATATATATTAGAAACCTTATTGGTTAACTCCCTCCTTCTTTCCTATAAAAGTAAGGAATATTACCCAGTCCATTGAAGAGTAATATCAGGCCCACCCATCGTATAATCTGTATTGGGATCACCCACTATCATGAGCTATATCTTTATCACCTATCATCATCAATAATATCTGAGTAAAATACATGAATATAAATCATTTAATCTTGTATTTCCATCTTTAATCTTTCAAAAACAATTGGCATTCCTTTATGTCTTGATTTACCCATGGAAAAGAAATGGGTTTCATTATAATACATTTAAAACAATCATCATAATCCATATATAGAACTATATTCATGGTACCATAATATCATATTACAAGTGAATTATATAAATCATTGAATGGTGTTCACATAGAATAAAATACATTTAAAATAACATTTAAAACATTTCTTTGGAAATAGTGGAAAATATTCTTCTTTTGGCACCATTACAAACTAAAAATTCAAAAAATTATTTTATTTGAAAATAAACTTGTAAACTATTAATGTAATCTTCAAAGAAAATAATAGTTATTATGGTGGTAAAAGGTAGTCAATATGTATATGTTAAAAAAACAATCCTTCCATACTTTGGCAATGAAAGTCAAAATGTGTCTTACGAGAAATGTATAAATGATTATTTTTTAAAACTTTTATAAAAATTAAAATTAAGTTAAAATTAGTTTTGAATAATCATAGTATAGTTAACATATTCTCCAAAACATTTTATAAAACATTGATATAGAAGATAAAATATTCCCAACCAAAAGGACAAATAAGGTCTATTTTTCTTAAAAATACAATTTCTATCATCTTGAGTGCCTAAGAGTGTAAAATTAAAGTAAATAATGTAAACATAAAAATTATTTTAGGGGAAGAAAATAATTTTTTTTAGAAAATAATATCATACAATTTCTTCCAAAGGAACATTGAACATAAACAATCCTAAAAAAATGTGATTGTAACATAAAACCTTTATCACTTTGGTGAATTTAAAATAAAAATACATTAGAATAAATATATATATCAATAAATATAATTATTTTTATAATTTTATATTTCAAAATTCATTCAAAGGTAATTTATTACACCATATAAAGAAATCATAGTTTCCACAATGAATCATGTCTTAAGAAAATGAGATTGAATTAATGAAAACTTGGATCTTCTTTTTAGGTATGTTTTCCTTTTTCTGGTGTTTTTGAGGAAAAAGAAAATTTTTCTGGAAATTTCTTAAGTACACACCTTGTACTTTATGAGTACACACCGTGTACTTTATGAGTACACTCCATGTACATGGTTACCGTGGGTAGCCGTGTACTGGCCGTGTAATGTTTTTGCACATGGTCGTGTGTGGTGACCTAAAGGCCACCTAAAGTGGGGCTCGGTAAAGGTAATTACATTTCATGTACTTCTAAAGTACATGATGTGTACTTTCTTTTTTTCATTAAATGCAATGGGTTCACGTATGATGGACAGAAACACCTCCTTCTCAGCCTAGATCATATGAGAGTGTCTATACGACCATGATTCTTCCTCGAGCCCCCGATCGAGCATCCATTCTCCAAATCAACCATCGTTGATTGTGTTGGGATTGCCTCAGTAAGCTCTTCCTTCTTCTAAATATTCGTTTCCTGGTTCCTTTTCTTTCAAGTGTTATCCTCGGTTGAACATTTTAGACCTTTTTGCAGATCTACGGTGTTATTGGGAGATTCAAGGCATGAGGTTCACGTATAATGATCCTATAACACTAAGGTAGGTGGTTTGTGCCTTTATATAGAAATTCTTTGAGTTATATGTGAAAAATTTCCCAATACCCTTGAACGGGGTATTGCGCGTTTACTATTTTAGCCCTGTTAATTTCTTGGTATGCTTGTATGATGGAATAGAGGTTAATTGAATGTGAATAGGATAAATTGCTATGATTCGGAAGTGTTTGACCATGAATGTTTTTTTATGACTGTTTGGTCCTACTTAGCCTGTTAGGCTGCCTTGTTTTTCACCATTATTAGTATTATAGGATGGAGTGTTTATTATCTGACATGTTGTTATGTTTTAGACTGTTAGCCAAGTAGTTCTTGAGGTTTACTTTGGAAATATTGCATTTTTGTGCTCATTTGACTTACACAGGTCCATGAGAACCTGGTATAGTAGACCATAGGGAGAATGGACATAAGGACTTCTCTAAAGTGTCTGTTTTTACTTTTACGATGAGAGGCCATAGGGGGAATTGACATAAGTGCTTCCTCAGAGTGTATGTAGTTCCTCGACATGGGCCATAGGGGGAATGTGACATAATTTCTTCCCCAGAGCACCTTTTAGTTACCGATACGAGACTATATGTGGAATTGACAGCGAGTGCTTCCCCAAAGAGTCTATACTAAAGCTGAACTAGAGGGGTTAGACTGTGTGTACTTCCCAGAGGGTTTCTTGTGGTTTCTAGGTAGGACCAGAGTGTATTAGGTTGTGAGTATATCCCAAAGGGTTACCTATTTTTGATTATCTGTTTACTTAATATGTGGAACTGAATGCTTTGAAATTATGGAATTGTTTACTGTTGAGTACTTCCTTGTTTACTTCTTCTTTGTTTATTTCCTACCATATATATTCACTAACTTTTAGGAACAAATCTCTTGGTGGTTGCCTATTGGTATTTAGTCTCACACCCTATTTGGGACATGCTTTTGGGCCCAAATAGATTATATTGTTGCAGGTATAGATAAGGGAAAGCACCATTCTACTTCAGGTACTTGACTGCTTTGGAGCTGGAGAGCATGGGACCAAGCTTAGGCTTGCAATGTTGCGAAGCTGTTTATTTCTTTCCTTTTTTACTTTGGTTTAGTACTATATTTTAGAATTGTGACTTGTTTGACTACTTTCATATACATTTTTATCATGCATCATTTATATATATATGTGCTCCATTGGTTATTTCTTCAGTCTTCTGTTGTTTCTTTTTATATGGTAATATTACTGCTTCCGCTATTGTTATCTATTTCTCTTCTGTTGTGTTAATCTACCAATGAGGGAATCTTTTTCCCACTCTCACACCCAAGTCCCTCACTACTAGTCAACTTCCTTTGGAAATAGGGGAAATTTTCTTGAGGTCATGTGACCAACCAGGTACGGGGCGTCTCTGGGAAGCTTTTGGAAACAGGACATTACAAAGTGGTATCAGAGGGGTTCTTTTCTTCTTGACTTACTATTTGGAGCATATAGTCAAGGATAGGATGGAAATAGGTACTTGGTAATAATTTGTGCCTAGGAGTAGCTAACCCGTGTACAGGGAAAATCCAATTTACCTCATTTATTATAATTTTCTGGCTTTTCAATTTTACAGTTGATTTGATTTCATTGTTTGGTGATTCACATGTTTTGTACTGTTATCGTAGATATTATTAAGGTTCTATTTCTATTGCAACCTGATGAGATGAGGGTATGCCATCTCATGCATCATATAGGCACTTTCTAGGAATCACATGTCATGTATTCTTGTCATGCCATTTAGGGTGCATTAGCGATTGCATGTTATTTTGATAGATTTTGTTATAGATATGCATGTTGTTGTGATAGATGCCTTGATAAATTACCTGCTATTTGATAGGGTATTGATTGTGTAAGGTTTTGTTTGAATGAACACCAAACTTTGGTTATTGAGGTGTTATGGGCCCTAATGGATTGGAATTTGGTGGATCATTTCCCTTTTTCTTATATATGACATGAAAGAGATTCCAAGATTTGATTCGCGGGGAGTATGGGCCCTCATGGATCAGAATTTGGAACTTTAATGTTCGTTTCAATGTTTTCTGGGCTTCCGTAGTAGTTTCTGAGGATTACTATTCAGAAAAAACCTAGAATACACACGGTGTAGTTTATAATACACGCCATGTGTTCTTATGTTCGAGAAGAAAGTTTTTTCCGTAAGTATATTCCATGTAATCTATGTACATGCTGTGTAGTCTCTAACCGTGTATCTGACCGTTTGGGCATAGACATGGGGTTAGGAGAATTTTTGGTGGGACACACCATGTACCGAACATACATATTGTGTGTTTAGACCATGTGTCTGCCCATGTGACTAATGACACATATGAATAAAAACTTAAGCAATACACACTATGTCCATCTGGAACACACCATGTAGTGTGAGCCGTTTATCTGGCCATGTCACTAACAACACGGGTCAACGAAGCTCATCTAGTACATGATGTGTCTGGAACAAACACATCATGTAGTCTTGTTCTATGAGAACCATGTGGGTTATCTGTGTATAAGAACTTAGGTAGGGAAAGAAAATTCAATTACACGCTGTATGTTAGGAAATCATGTCGTGTATGGGGTGTTACACAACTAGTTTTTGCAAGAGTACATGGTTATGTGAAAGGCTTCAGGGAACATGTTGTGCGGTCATTATACACATCGTGTATCCATGTTTTAAAAAACTTGAATGTTTTCTTTCTCATGTTCCCTTCTTACCCTTCCAGTTTTTAGTCCTTGATAATATTGCTCTATAGTGTGTATTTGACCTTGAAGAGTCATGCCACTGAGACGTCCTCCGGTTGTATGCCAATTGCAAGGCAGTGATCAGACACCAGACATGGATGATCAGGGACTTCGAGTAGATCCTCCAGTTGTGCCAGTCTTGGCACCGGTAGTCATTACGTACACAGGTGTTGATGCACAGTTCCAAAAGGGATTTATGAGGTTCATGCAGACCTTCCAGGGAGTATTGTTTCCTACCCTGTCCATGGCAGAGTTGAAGCGGGTTTTCTAGCAGCAGCAACCTCCCACCTTCACAGGAGAAGGAGGACCTCAGGCTGCAGATTCATGGTTAGAATTCATGATTTCTATCTCCGAGAATCTGGAGATGCCTCCGGATAGGATGGTCAAGCTCACTAACTATATTATTTGGGATTCCTCCAAGAGATGGAGGTATGTGATCTCATAGGTGGGACACCAGTATTTCATGGCCTGGAACGAGTTCCATCATGCTTTTTATGACTACTTATACCTAGATACTTTGAGGGTCGATCGAGCCCGAGAGTTCATGAGTCTAGAGCAGGGTACTCTTTCTATTATGGAGTATTCTTCTCACTTTACATAGTTTCAGTGCTTTACGCTCATCCCGAGAGGTGATGAGTTATTACTGGAAAGGAAGTTTGAGGGTAGTCTGAGGCACGACATATGATCTTAGGTGAATATTCTTCAGGTTGACGTCTATCACTTTTGTCGTCAACCAGGTGCTGGTCATGGAGCACAATATGAGAGATTATGAAGTTGTGATATAGGGCGGTTCAACATCTAGATTTTTATTCCCTCCTACTGACAGTAGGAAGCACTGCAGGGGGTATTCAGGCGGTGATCCAAAGAGGTGAGACACTTCCTCTGGTAGCCAGGTGGTGTGTTACCAGTGCAGGAAGAGCTGGCATGTGAGGCCACATTGCCTGAGAGACCTAGTGGAGTGCCGATCTTGTAGCAATATGGGCCATCTTCAGTGCTTCTATCATATATTCTCACTAGCAACTAGTGACAGGGGTTCTTCTATGACTCCTTGAACAGGAGCAGTGCCACCAGTTTCTCATCATTATAGTAACTGGAGTTCTTCTAGCCGTTTAGGCCGAGGTGGAGGTTGTGGCCGTGGTATCCAGTCACCAGGCTTTTAGCAACAACAAGGTGGATTAGCTCAGGGTGGTCAGGTAGGGTCATAGGGCTGTGGAGCAGGCCAGACTTTTGTAGTGGAGCTGACCCAGTAGGAGCAGGATCCTGGACCCTCTACAGTTTGAGGTACAATTCTTGTTGCCTTAGTTTTAGCTTATGCTCTTTTCGATAAAAAAGATTCCCATATCTTTATATATATTGTTTTTTGGAGAGCCTTGGGCTCTGCATCTTTTCTTCTACTGGTGTCTTGATGCTAAACACTTCGTTGGGGACTAAAACGACTAGTGTACGGCAGTTCAAGGAGTGCCCTCTTGAGGTTGGTGGATGTCACTTCTTATGGGACCTTTATGTCCTAGAGATGATAGGCTATGATATCATTCTTATAATGGACTAGTTAGTTCCCTTCCATGCAGTTTTTCATTGCTATCTTCATAGGGTGAGTTTCACATCACTAGAGGGCAGACCGTTTCTTCATAAGGGCGAGTGGGATGTCTAGGAGAGCATAGCAGGACCCGAGCATCATGGATTGGGAGGAGTTACGGCCCAGTTTTCTAGTCTATATCTAGATGACTAGGGTACTTCATAGATGGATTTTACTCCAGTGGTGGATTGTTTCAGGTACATATTTCTAAAGGACTTTTTAGTTTGCCTCCCAAGCATGAGGTAGAATTTTCTATTGAGCTCGTGTCAGGAGTGGCACCGGTGTCCATTCCTCCTTATAGGATGGCTACACCAGAGTTATAGGAGCTCAAGAAGTAGCTGGAGGAGTTGCATGAAAAGGGTTTCATCTGACCTAGTACTTCTCCTTGAGGTTCTTCTATCCTGTTTGCAAAGAAGGAAGACAGTACCCTTAGGATTTATGTTGATTATAATAAGTTAAACCAGTTGATGGTTAAGAATTGATATCCCTGGCCACGGATTGATGATCTCTTTGATCAACTTCGAGGATCCCGGGTGTTCTCAAAGATTGACTTGAGATCTGGTTATCATCAGTTACACGTTAGACCATTATATGTACCTCTTATAGCCTTTCAGAGTAGGTATGTTCTATACGAGTATGTGGTTATGTCGTTCAGTCTCACGAATGCACCTGTAATTTTCATGGAACTGATGAACCGAGTGTTTCATCTATACTTGGATTCTTTCATGGTAGTCTTCATGGATGATATCTTGGTGTACTTTTACAATCGACATGACCATGCTACCCATCTTGAGATCATTTTGAGTACACTGAGAGAGCATTAGTTATATGTTATGTTCTCAAAATTCCACTTTTGGATGGACCAGATTCACTTCTTGGGTCATGTTATCTCAGAGACATGAGTATTAGTAGACCCATATAAAGTGAGAGATATAGTTTCTTAGGTTCAGTAGAATAATGTTTTTGAGGTACAAAGTTTTTTAGGACTGGATGGATACTACAGATGTTTCCTACAAGACTTTTCATGCTTAGTAGCGCCACTGATGGGCCTGACTGAGAAGGGTGTGAAGTACTTGTGGACAGATTCTTGTGAGTCAGCCTTTCATGAGATGAAAGGGAGGTTAACTTCAGCAACGATACTATTCTTTACAAAGCCAGGAAAGAGATATACTGTGTATTTTGATGCATCAGGTATCGAGCTAGGAGCTGTGCTTATGCAGGGAGAAGGATTCATCATGTATGGGTCTTGGAAGTTGAGGCCACATGAGAGGAATTACCCGACGCACGATCTCGAGTTGGTAGCAGTTGTTCATGCCTTACGCTATTAGAGACATTATCTTCTAGGAGAGAATTTCATGGTTTTCACCAACCATAAAAGTCTCAAGTACATCTTCACTTAGAGTGACTTGAATTTGAGACAACGAAGGTGGGATGAGTACCTTCAGTATTTTGACTTTGAGCTTGCTTACATGCCTAGGAAAGGCAATGTTGTGGCTTATGTGCTGAGTAAGAGGACTCAGATACAGGCAGTTCAGAAGGCCATAAATGAGTGGAAACTTATGGATCTGTTCTCTGAGATGCATGTGGAGGTGCACGATAGATAGGGGCAAATGTTTCTTTCTTTTATAGTCGTTACCTCTACTCTTCTTGACCGAGTTCGAATGAGGTAGCTATCAGATTCTGAAGGCCTAGTCCTATGGGAAAGTGTGTTAGGATAGAACCCTATTCCTAGATGGACCATAGGCAAGGATGAGATCTTGTGTTCTAGGGGTGCGTATGGGTGTCAGCAGACATACATGAGGAGTTGATGCGGGACTTTCATTCCTCAGTTTGGGTAGTTCATCCTGGTGTCACCAATATGTACCGTGATATACACTGTCAATATTGGTGGTTAGGTATGAAGAAAGATGTTGTTGGCTTCTTCATGAGGTGTTCCACCTGTCAGTATGTGAAGGCAGAGCATCAGCGACCAGTAGGGATTTTTCAATAGTTACACATTCCTAAGTGGAAGTGGAATGATGTCGCGATGGATTTCGTGATAGTTTTACCGAGGTCACCTCGGGGGAATGATGTTGTATTAGTTTTCATTGATAGAATCATGAAGGTTTCTCACTTATTTCCAATCAAGGATACCTTCAATGTTGATGAGCTAGGACGGTTGTACATCTGAGAGATTGTGCGTTTACATGGAGTTCTGCACTCCATTGTTTCAGATAGGGGTGGATGTTTTACTTCTCTGGTCTATCAGGGGTTATATAAGGCTTTGGTCACAAAGGTACTTTTGAGTATGTCTTACCACCCTCAGAAAGATAGCCAGTCCAAGCATACGATTCAGGTGCTTGAGGACATGATTCGAGCATGCATCTTGGATTTTGGAGGTTCTTGGGATAATTGCATACCTCTTGTGGAGTTTTCCTACAATAATAGTTTTCAAGCAACTATTTAGATGGAACCTTTTTAGGATTTGTATGGTAGGCCATGACGATCACCCCTATATTGGCTGGAGGTAAGAGAGGCAGCTATGATGGGACCTCGTCTTGTCCAGGAGACCACAGAGTAGATAAAGTTTATTCGGAAGAGGATGGTTATTGCACAATCTCGAGATAAGTCTTATGCTGATCGATGGAGAAGACCTCTAGAGTTCGAGGTCAGGGATTAGGTTTTCCTATGTGTCACACCGAGGTTGGGGCACAAGAGGATTAGGAGATAGGGTAAGCTTTTACTGAGTTACTTCAGGCCGTTTTAGGTTTTGGAGGGAGTTGGTCTGGTTGCCTATCGGCTGCAGTTACCTTAGAGGTAGCAGGTTATTCATGATGTCTTTCACATTTCTCAGCTTCAACGTTACTTCTAAGACCTGTCTCATGTTCTTCAACCCAAAGAGGTTGAGTTGGAGGTGGATGCCTTGTTTGAGGAGCATCCTATCCAGATTGTTGACACAGTACGAAGGTTCTACGTGGATGGTCTATTCCTCTGGTATGAGTACTATGGAAGCACGGGCAAGTACAGGATGAGACTTGGGAGAGGGAGACCAATGTACGATTGTTATGGCCAAAGTTGCTCAGGTATTCTTCTTCTATGCCACCTTGCTAAGAAAATTTGGGGATGAATTTCTTTAAGGGGGAAAGTTTGTAAGAACCCAGATCTTCTTTTTAGGTATTTTTTCCTTTTTCTGATGTTTTTGATGAAAAAAATGATTTTTCTAGAAATTTCTTAAGTACATGCTGTGTACCTTATGAGTACACGTCGTGTACTCGGTTACCATGGGTAGTCGTGTGCTGGTCGTGTAACGACTATGCACACTGCTGTGTGTGGTGAACTGGAGGCCACCTAAAGTAGGGCTTAGTAAAGGCAAGTACACTCTGTGTACTTCTAAAGTACATACAGTGTACTTTATTTTTTTCATTAAACACACCAGGGTCATATATGATGGAAAGAACCACCTCCTTCTCAACCTAGTTCATCCAAGAGCATCCATATGACTGCGATTCTTCCCCAAGCCCCTAATAGAGAATCTGTTCTCCGAATCAACCATCATCAATTATGTTTGGATAGCCTCGGTAAGATCTTTCTTATTCTAGAGCTTCATTTCCTAATTCCTTCTCTTTCAAGAGTTATCCTCAGTTGAATGTTTTAGATGTTTTTGAAGATCTACAGTGTTATTGGTTGATTCAAGGCTTGATGTTCACGTATAATGATCCTACAACATTGAGGTAGGTGGTTTGTGCCTTTATATATAAATTCTTTGAGTTATATGTGAAAAATTTCTCAATACCCTTGAACGGGGTATTATGCATTTACTGTTTTAGCCCTGTTAATTTTCTGTTATTCTTGTATGCTGGAATAGGGGTTAATTGAATGTTAATAGTGTAAATTTCTATTCTTTGGAAGTGTTTTCCCATTCATGTTTGTTTATGACCGTTTGGTCATGCATAGCCTGTTAGGATGCCTTGTTTTTCACCATGCCTAGTATTATAGGATAGAGTGTTTATTATCTGACATGATGTTATGTTGTAGATTGTTAGCCAAGTAGTTCTTGAGGTTTACTTTGGCCGTATAACATTGTTGTGCTCGTTTGACTTACACAAGGCCGTGAGAACCCGGTGTAGTAGACCATAGGGAGAATGTACATAAGGGCTTCTCCAGAGTGTCTGTTTTTACTTTTATGATGTGAGACCATAGAGGGAATTGACGTAAGTGCTTCCTTAGATTGTCTGTAATTCCTCTACGTAGGCCACAAAGGAAATGTGACGTAAGTGCTTTCCCAGAGCGCCTTTTAGTTACTGATACGAGACTATTGGGGGAATTGACTGTGAGTGCTTCCCCAGAGAGTTTATACTAAAGTTGAACCAGAGGGGTTAGACTGTATGTACTTCCCATAGGGTTTCTTTTGGTTTCTAGGTAGGACCAGAGGGGATTAGGTTGTGAGTACATCACAGAGGGTTACCTGTTTGTGATTATCTATTTACTTTCTATGTGGAACTGAATGCTTTGAAACTGTGGAATCGTTTACTATTAAGTACTTCCTTGTTTACTGATTCTTTGTTTATTTCCTACCATATATATTCACTCACTGTTAGGCACAGATCTCTTGGTGGTTACCTACTGGAATTTAGTCTCACACCCTGTCTGGGACATGCTTTTGGCTCCAAACATATTATATTATTGCAGGTATAGATAAGGTAAAGTTCCCATATACTTCAGGTACTTGACTTCTTTGGAGATGGAGAGAATGGGACCAAGCTTTGGCTTGTGATGCTGTGGAGATGTTTATTGCTTTATTTTGTACTTTGTTTTAGTACTGTATTTCAGCATTGTGACTTGTTTGGATTATTTCTGATACATATGTATCATGCATCATTTATATATATGTGTGCTCTAGTGGTTATTTATTTAGTCTTCCATTGTTTCTTTTTGTATGGTAATATTACTGCTTCTGCTGTTGTTATCTGTTTCTCTTCCACTGTGTTACTCTGCCAATGTGGTCATAGTTTCCCCACTATCACACCCAAGGCCCTTGCTTCTAGTTGGCAGCCTCTGTCGTTAGGGTAAATGCGCTTGAGGCCATGTGACCAACCGGGTATGGGGCGTCTCTGGGCAGCTTCTGGAACCGGGACATTACAATGTGAACATATGTAAATAATAAAAAATAAAGTTTAAATATATAATAAAATAACTTATATATCAACTCACACATAATCGTGGAAAAACAAGTTTAATGAAGAAGCGTTATAACCCAATAAAAGGAAATTAAGTTAAGAATCCCCTAACCTAGAGTTCCAACTTGCTATGTATATCCTTTAAATCTTGGATAATAAGATTATATTAACTATTTAATTATTTAAGAAACTTTAAAGTTTTATTACTATATCATTAAACCATTTAATTTATTTATTTCAAAGGAATACTTAATTACTAAATCAGTTAAGTCTACATCAAGTATTTTGAGAATGTTCAGTTCATAATTACAAAATGACTTTGATAGGTTAGCCATGGACAAATAGGTAATTTTTACATCATCATCATAAAAATAATCATGAAATAATTATTATTTTTATACATCATGTATAATTTTAAAGTCATTCAATAAAATAAGTTATAAAAAACAAAATACACCATCTCGTGAGGTGGTAGTCTATACAAATACTCGAGCGACGTGTCTACTTTTCATTATATGGAAAACAATGAAATAAAATAAAATATTATCTTTATATAATAATTTGATGTTATAAAAATAAAATGCATTCACTAAATCCTTTATCCTGGCCATCCATGAGAGGTGCTTTTTGAAAAATGATGTACATCTCTATGTAGAGATGATCGTTCCTACATACACTTATGGGATGATTTTGTTTTTAAAAATTGAAATGGTATGAAGATATATTATCTATTATATTTGAGTAATCATAATTATTTAATTAATATTATATATATATTAAATCCATACTAATAACCAACCATTAATGGTTGTGATGAGAAACGAAATACCTCACTTCGTGAGGCAGTAGTCTGTAAGCACGCATGAACGATCGTTTCATTTCCCATTTGATGAAAAGGGAGATGGAAAAGGTTATTCCACTAATATAATAAAGTATAAGTATATTTCATATATAGATGTTTATATATTTGAATGTTTAGAAAAAAAATTGAATGAGGTAGAAGAATAAGTAAAATGAAAAAAAAATTCAAGACGATTACCTTATCTTTGAAGATCCTCGTTTGGATATCTCCTTAAGGACCATAGGGATGGTTTTTATAAGAATAAAAAACCTATAAAATGTACATAAGTAAGTAAATAATAGGTTATTTCAGGGTATTTTTTATCTAATTTTCTCATGGAGTGTGAGGAAGAGAGGAGATTTTGTGTCCTTGTATAAGAGAAGAGAGGGACACTAGTGGAAGTAATTAAAGTATTAAATAAATATAAATTAATTTTAAATTATAAGTGGAACCAAATTGATATATTTAGAATATGGGGTGAATATAAGTCAAAATAATATCATAAAATAAAATTAATACTAGTTTATTTTAGTTTTTAACCCTTATCTCTAATTTTTAACCCCATACTAACCCTATTTAAAGATTACCATGATAACAATATTTTTACACATTAGGGGTCAGGATAGTTACTATAAAATGGAAAGCAACCCATAAAAGGATAATAGTTTATATTATAGAATATATCTCATTCACTATGCTAAATATCATATTTTTAGGATTTTTAAATCATTTAATAAAAAATCATTTAACATAAAATAATATTAAATCCATTTTCTAGACAATTAATATAATTGAATTTAAAATATATAAAGTAATTTAATTAAAATTTAAAATTTTAACACAACACTAATACATCATTTTTATAAAAACAATTATTGTAACACCATAAATTACCCAAAAAATTTATATTTTTGTATTTTTTAAATCATTTAATTTATTTATTTTACTACTTGTAAAAGCACTTTGTCGGCATTGCATAATAATTTAAAGTAATTATTTCCTTACAAAAAAATAAAAAAAATAACCTAATAAAAAAATTATTCTTTTTTAAAATAAAATTTTATAACCCTTCATGATTTTTTTATCCCTAACACAAAATATTATAGATATTAAAATCAATAAAGAGATATTTTGAAAATTTTATTTATTTAAAATAATATAAAGGTATTTATCAAAGAAAAATGGAAAAAATTACATGTTTTATAATATATTAATGGGGTTTGAATTAAACTCATAAAATGAAATATAGGAAGGTTTATGGATGATTTTGAAGCCTTATTTCATAGTTTTAACCATGTTCTATTTGTTTTACCCTCAACGTGGTGAAAACATTTTTACTAGGTTCACTATTCATTATGACCAAAATTAAAGTTGAAATATTTACCCAATTTTAACCTCATGATTCCAATTATGGAATAAATTTTATCAAATTCAATTACTATAAGTGTAAAAAATTGCTTATAAAATAAATTAACAAAACCAGATGAAAAATAGTTTTCTGGGAAAAAATGTAAGTATAAAAATGTTTATATATAAAAATTAAGCCTGATATTGATTTAAATTGAATTAATTGGATTATGTTTAACAAAAAAATGATTAAATTTTATAACTAGTTCCAAAAAAAATGTGACATTGTAAATACGTGAAAATAAATGACATTTTTCTATAAAATCGATATTTTTCATCATTCACTGAAAATTGAATCTTTTCAAAACAATCACAAAATTTAAACTTAATATTATTTTTATTTTATGATTTAAAAAATGATATAATTTTTATTCAATAAAATATTTAAAATTGGAATAAATTAATTATAATATTTTCTCACAAAAATAAATAAAAACAATTTTTGAAGAAAATTTATTTTAAAGAATAAAATGACATTACTAAAAATTAGGTTTTTTCCTAAGAATTTATCAATAATTTTTTATTGAGTAGGACCATTATAAATATATTTATTAGTGTGGTTACTCCAATTCATGTCCAAAAATTCAACTGATATGTTATAACAATCATATTTAAAATAATATTATTTTGTTGTCTATTTAAGTTTAGTGTTTTGTGTCATATACAATATCAAACATGGTATTATTTTAAAATTTCATGGTATTACATTATGTCACTATCAATAAAAATTCCTAATATTTTATTATACTTTTTGAGATCATTCAACTTGAATCTTCTAAAAAATCATTCTTAACCTCCAAAATCTGCTTAATGTTCGAACCCACCTAGAGCAAGTCATCCATAAACAGGAGAAATGTGATAAATATCCCATCCTTGAACACCTTTTAGTATAAAAAGTGATCCAATTTACTTTATAATAATCCCTTATCCACCATAAAATAATTAAAATTCTTATTTCATTTCCTTAGTGAATGATTCATGACGTATAGAGTTCTTTTCATCTAACACACCAAGTAGCCTTTCTATTTGCCCACAAAACCATCAAGCTAGTTGATATATATTTCCTATTATAAATCACCATGATGGAATTTATTATTAAAATACATTTATTAAACATTTATACATTTATATGAAATCATAATCAGTTTTATCTACATGGTTGTTTGTTTAACAATGTGTGAGAAAATTTTAGAGAAATCCACTCCTTTATGATAAAACCTTTCACAAAAATCCTATCCTTATACCTATTTCTTCAGTAATATTCTTATTTAAACTAGAAGACCCATTTTCTATATTTCCTTCTCACCTAGTTGTAATTATGTTCACTCCCATGTTTTTTTCATCTAATTAATCTATTTCATCTTTCATGGATGAACCCCACTTTCAAGAATTGTTCAAACGGCCACTAATTCTGACCTCTCAGGATCTCATCTATCCTTAAGAAAATAGTAATGAAAATAAGTTATAAACATCTATATTGGTCAGATGATTATAGTAGTTTATTTTAATTTATCTTATTATTCTTCTATTTTTATAACTTCTAATTTCAAAACATCACCTTCTGAGGCTCCACCCCACCTTATACAGTCTCTGAAATCTTTTTTACATCATCTACTAATATTTTAAATTTATATGGAATTTTTATGCCCCCTAAACATCCCAAAACATATGTCCTTCTATAATTTCTATTCAAATTATTTTGGATTTATTAATTTTATTATATGTTCGCAACTCCTTCTTTCACCATGTTCTAATATTTCTATAAAACCATCTTAATGAGGATAAAATTATAACCTCTAATAACCTTATTTCCAATATCTAAAATCCAGAAACAAAAGTTTTAATTGTCATATAACATAAAGAAACATAAAATGGGACTTATATTTTTTTTTTCATTCCTTGGCATCCACCTGGATATAGTATAGACTTTTAAAAACCTTGAGGTGTGTAAATTTTGTTGTTTTTCTAGTCCATGGTTGTTTTAGAATATCCAACTACATTAGTGCAGAAGGACTCATATTAACAAGGTATGTTATGTAATTGATTAATTCCACCGAAACTTCCTTGAATATTTTTTAATATAGTCTCATAATACAAGACCTATTAGTTAATTTCTTATTCATACACTTTAAAACATCACTCTAATCTAGTGTTTATAGTAGAATATTTTCAAAAATAATTCCATTTCACTAAAAAACATCTATAAATACTTAATATTTTATCCTTCACAATTATCATAACTTAATTATTTTATCTTATTTCTAGACTCTTTCTCCACCACATCCCTTTGTAAAATAAACACTTTGAATACCTATTATTCGTGATTAAGAATTTAAATCCATACATTCTTTATTGAATCATCAATGAATGTCACAAAGTACATTAACCACTGATGGAAATAGACTCATGAAAGCCCCCAAATCTCTATGTTCATTATATCTAACTTACAAGACTTAGGTGTATTTCCATTAATATTAAAAAACATATTTATCTAGTTTTAGAGTATTCAACTCTCAAAACTTCTAAACTCAATGGGATCAAGATTCAACATAACATTAACTACTAAGAATAACATTTTCTTCTTGAAATGTTTTTAAGGAATAATTAACCACTAATAAAATAGGAGGAAGTGGATATAAACCATTAAACCCATGAACTAAATCCCATTGAAGCTAAAATCTCATGTAAATATAAATGAAAAATGTGTACCTAACACCATGGAATGCTATTACAATTTTCTTCTTTTTGTGTTTGATGAAGAACACTAAGTAACAAACAAAAGGTTATTCCCTTTGAGGTATATCCAAAGGTTATACCAAATCACCCAAATACTTTGGTTAGGATATTCTTATACTTGATTATATACTTGTTTATAAAAATAAAGTATGTAAGGAAAAAATAGATTTAGGAAGAGAGGGTTGATTTATGGTGAGGTGTTTTTTGAGAAACATACACACAAGTCGCATAGTATGGCCTTATTTATATAGGATATGGGGATGTTCCCTAAGACATGAAATTAATTATATATTTAATAAATGTATGATTAATTCCTTTGGTTATAACTTTTATAACCATAATAAAATTATAATATACCCATTTCATTTTATTAAATTTATAATTAATGATAGCCAATTATATATAACATTTACTTCCTTCAATGAATCATGTAGTTCCAAATTAATTTTACCTTACGTTTCATGTCACTAAAACTCAAACAAGTCATATAATATGACTATCCAAGGTAAATAATATGGTATTTATATATAATAAAATATGATATAATCACAAGATTAAATATAATCCTTTTTTTATATAGTGTGTCATACTCTATAACACACCATATCGTATATAAAATACATGGATTTAGGGTAAAATCCTTTAAATCTTCCACTTTAACTAAATTGTGAAATACATTCATTCCATTTCACCATATATATTATCATAAACGATAAATTTTGTAATCATATCCAAAACTCCATTATATATCTTCCAAAAAACTTTTTAAAAGTTATCGTTAACTTTACCTTGTATTATATCATATGAAATACCTCCTGAAATCCCCATCCAAAAATTTTTTAGGATAAAATTTAAAAAAAAAAATTATAGTAGCTATTTGATTCAATTTTATTCCCCATTTTTCATCCAAAAAGTGTTACCATATAGTTTTTTTTAATTTTGACAAAAAAATATGAGTCACCAAATCTATATATGTAATCAAATAGTGACCTCTAGAAAAGCATCAATGTTACCCAAGTTCCAATGGGACCTATCATGATCTCTATAAAACACATATATCTCTATACATGTGACCACCAACCACATCACAAGATAGAGTGAATTATCATTCATTCCCTTTTTAAAAGGCATCGAGTGACCATGGGACATGAGTTATGTCAATCCCATATAGACTCATCAAATTTTCTCAACTACTCTATTATAAACTAACTAGGTTGATGAATACATCACATATGATTTATCTAGTAGATGAGCACATCACATTTCCCTCATCCAAGTAGATAATCACATCATATGTACCTTCTATGTATGGATATACATTTTCTCAATCTATCTCAATTGAGGGACCAGATGTCATATTATTTATATGAGAGAAAGAATCATGAATTGATAGAGCTCTAACCGATGAAACGATCATCAAAATACCCAAACACCCTCTTATTAGTTAAACATTAAGGATTGAGTAAGAAAGGTATCAAATTATTAAGGTTATTAGGTTATGTATCACACTAAAATCAAGTGCGAGGACTCAAAGTATAACCAATGCATCCCTATTTTACCAAATACGTAGTTTACGACACTCTATGTGGTATTATTTGTGGTTTATATAGCATATAAACACTTTTGTTCCACATGAGAATATTTTTTATCCCTATATAATAATAATAATCATGTTAACCTTAACATTTAATAAAACCCTATAATACTATATGATTAATATTATTTAATTATAACACAACATCATTCTTTAAGAGTTCATTCATCATTACAGTTCATTAATTTTATATCTATGTATACATGTATATGGCTAATGTGAAGGAATGATAAAGTATATATGTACTATTATATTATAAATTTTATATTCATAAACTATTTTAATAATAATAAATAAAACCCAACATTATCACTCATATAACATATCATATATGATAACCTTCCAGATCATCTATATTCTCATTGTACTTTATAGGGTATTATTAACTCTTTCCATCTATATGTAATTCATGGAAAATATATGTTTGGCTATCTGATAAAACCATCCCAATAAACTCTTTATTGTTTAATATCTATTAAGTAATCTAGTTAGAATAATAGTGAGACTTAGGAATAACATTCCAAATTTTTAACTCCATGAACATATTTAAACACCTTAACTCCATAAGATTTAATTCTACAATGTTAATAACTTATTTTATTTACTTAAAACCTTTTTGTGTTTATAATCATCATCCTTGTAACCCTTTCCATCAAACTCTACCATTGAAATATTCTTGTAACTAATTTAAAATTTAAATTATATATTTACCAATATATCTAAAAATCCTTTAGGATATCAAGTGAAATTTAATTTTTTATAGTAACTAAATATAACTATTAAAATTTTCATTTTACCATTATATCCTAAACCTTTTAGTATATTAAGTTAAATTCACTTTGAGTATTGACTCAGATAATATTTTATTTATTAACTTTGAACTTATCTAAGTCAAAACATATTGTCACTAGACTCATAGAAACTATATTATTATTATAGTATCATACAAATATACACCAACTCCTTTGTGTTTATAAAATTACTCCTCCTTTGTGTTTTGAAAATTAATCTTATTTTATTTTAGATATAAATAATCTTTTATGTTTAGGAAATAAATCACAATTACTTTTAGTAGAAATATTTTACAAATAAATTATTTTTTATATATAATTTATGGTATTCTATATGTTTTTAAAATTTCACTGAAAATAAGACTTTACCATATATTCTATTGTTGGTGGTGTAAACATATTCCCTCATGTTCTTGGATAAACAATTTACCCCAGATAAAATTTCTTTTATCATTGTCTCCTTTTAATGCATTATATAAAATTTGGACAAATTTTAAACCATGTGTGAATAATATTCATCTAATTAAGGTAATAATTATTGTTTATAGGATCTCAAAAAAAATATAATAATGAGTCAAACAATATATATTTTATTCAATATTCATCCTATTTTAAATTACTTCTTTCATAAAATTCCTCAATATAGAAACTCTTTGCTCCATTAATTTTAAAAAAATAATAAAACATGGTATTTTCTTTGATAATATCATTATGATCTCCATCATATCTTTTAATATCATTTATATTACACTTTATGGAATCATGTGGAAAGTAAACATAAGAAAGTGGTGAGATTATATTCTTAGTAAGGGAATGCATATAATGTAATCTAAATAAGGCATGAATAATATGGCATGAATAAATGTTGATCAAATAATTCCACATAAGTAATCATAATTTCATGAAACTTATACATTGATATCATAACTATTCAAATAATCACATATACATTAATAACTAATTTAATAATGATGGAATTCATAATGTTGGACAACTTAAACTTAATATTAAGGCCTCATGCCAAGACATATTACATAAATGGGTAAGGCCTTGTCTAAATACCCAACCTATTTTTTCTCATGATACCTATTGATGCATTTAGGAGATATGTAATTTTAGGCCCCACCCATAAAATAATAAGTCCAATGTATTCATCATATTAATAAAAAATAAAACTTAATCAACGTGCCTTAATAATCAATAACTATCCATATTGGAAGAACTAGCATATGGAATATCAATAATTTCCTTGATCAAATTGATAATAAACCATATAAATAAATATGTTGCTTGGTATCATTAGATTTTATCCTTATTAAATAATAATATTTATTAATTTATTTTGACATGGATGAAAATACTTTTAAAATATCACTGAAATATTTCTTGAGAAAAAAACCCATTTTAGTTTGAAATCACTTATTTAAAATCTAAAAATATCCAAAATATTAGGAAACAAATATTTAGAAATAACCATTGAAACATGTAAAGTAATATTCAAATACAATATTATTCATGGGGGTGGGAAAATCCATTCGTGAGGGGTACATTAAAACAAAGATTCCATACATATTTTGGTAAGAAAGAACCTCATTTGAAAAATGATAAGCTGAATCATTTTAAAGAAATAGAAAGTTAAACATGGTTAAAAATTTCATTAATCGTTCACTTTATAATAGTAAAATAATTCATAAAGAAATTAAAGAAAAATGGACAGGGATGAAAAATATTCCCAACTGAATAGAAAACAAAGCCGATTTTCATTAAAAACATTCTCATCTTATTGAATACTTAAAGAGAGAAAAAATAAAGGAAAACATGAAATTTATAGAAATAATAAAAGGATAATAAAATATATTTGGTGTAATATATAAATACCATATAACTTCCTCAATATAAATTTATCTATAATCATTCCCGAATAGGAATGAGATTGTGAAATAAATCCTTACTAAGAGTCTCATCTTACTTTATAAACATTCAAACACCATGTATAATAAATATAAATTTATTATATTTATATTATAGAACCATATTAATATATAACATTATATGTTACATTCCATTATATTTTCCCATTATCCTTTTATTAAAAATTCTTCCTTAAAATGGACATTCAGGTGAAAACTGGCCCATTTTCCATGCATGTTTCAGTTCGATGGTTCTGGTACTTGCATATTGGTCATGATTTCATACTCTATAGAATATTAATCACTAAATAAGGGTAATATTTATTCATTATATATATTCTAATATCCATTCACATAAATTTTTGATGAAAATTGAATTACATCACTTTATTGAGACGATTATCCATGCATACACATGAGTAATGTTTCCACTTTTCAATTAATGGAATGAAAGAAAAGTAAATAATAATTAAAATTTAAAGAAAAATAATAATATCATATATATATATATTCATTAAATATATCATTATAACCATCCAATTAAAATGGTTATGAAAAAGAAATTACACCACTATATGAAGATGGTAGAAGGTACGTACGTGTAATAAATGTTTTCGCTTTCCATAAGAAGGAAAGAATGTGGATAATTTTTTTCCTATATTAATTAAAAAATAATTATATTTAAGATACTAAATTTCTTATTTTATAATTGATACCATATATTTAGAATAGGTATAAGACAAAATAAAAGGAAAATGATCGGTTAAGACGATCACCTCCTCTTTGAAGAACCTTCGTTGGATATCTCTATATGGGCCATAGTGATGGGCTTTTGAAGATACCAACATCATTGTAACATGTATAAATATCTTTAAAATAGGTTTTGGTTGGTTTTTATTGATCCAAATTTATCAAACTTTGGTAAAAAGGGAGGTGACGATGTTCCCTTTAATAAGTGAAGGGAGGGGCACCCTTGGAATTACTTAAAGTATTAAATTAATATAAATTAACTTTCTAGTTCAAGTGGAAAAAATTGATATATTTAAAAATAAGATGATAATAAGTTTAAATTATCTCATATAAAAATATTTATACATGTTTAGGTGAATTTTTAACCCTTTTCTCTTAGTTTTAATCCATTGTTGACCCTTTTTGACAATTATCATGATAACAATATTTTCTAAACTTTGGGAGTCAATAATGTTATTATAAAAGAAAAATTAAACCATATGTGAAAAATTAATGATATCATAAACTTTATCCCATTAAATTTTCCTCATATTATATTTTTATGATTTTTAATGCATTTAATAAAATATTATTTAACATAAGATATAACTACGGTCATTTTTTAGACTATTCACATAGTTTTACTTTAAATACAACAAGAATGAAATGGAATTTGAATATAACCCTTTAAAAAATATATAATATAATATATTTATCTAAAATTTTGTGGAATAAAATAATTCATCCAAGTTTTAATACTTTTATTATTTTAAAACCATTTATTTAATTTTCCTATTATTTGAAAAAGTACTATGTCAGTATTGCATAAGCATTTAAGGTAATTATTACATAATCAATGATTAAAAATAAAATTGCATTATAAAAATAATAATTCATATTTAAAATAAACATTTAGAACCAAACCTAACATTTTTTATCCTTCTAAAAAATATTAAAGATATTAAAATAGAGTGACATTTTTTATTTATTCTTTACTTAAAATAATATTAAGGTCATTATCAATGAAAAGTGGAACAAAGTATCCATATATTCAAATATTAGATGATTATGGTCAAAATAAACTCATAAAATAGAAATAAGTTAGGTGTTAGATATATTTTTAAATCCTTGAAACATTATTGTAAACCTTAATTACAAGATTTACCCTTACTGAACTGATAAATATTTATTATGATTACTATTCATAATTACCAAAATTAAAAGGGAACTATTTACCAAATTTTATCCACATAATTCCAAATATTGTATATATTTTTTAATATTCAATATCTATATGTGGAATAAATCAATTTTAATATAAATAAGAAAAATATAATGAAAATTATTTTTTAGAAAAATGTGTTTTTAATCATAAAAATTAACTAATATCAAAATAATGAATATACTTGATTAAAATGGAATTAATTAGATTATTATAAATAAACTGGATAATATTTCACATTAAGAACAAATCCAAAATATAACATTTCTTTTAAATTACCTAATTTAATAAAAACAAATGACAATATTTGAAAAAACATTATTTTTCACCATTCACTAAAAAATCAATCATTTTAGAAAAATCCAAAAAATTCACAATAAGTTAATTTTTATATTATGATTTTAAAAAATATTTTAATTTAATAAAAAACAAATTAAAAAAGTGGGAGAAATTAATCATAATTTCCACACACAAAATTCAATAAAATCATTTTCTAAGAAAATGTATTTTTGAAGAATAAAATGACTTAACTAAAAATTGATTGTTTATTTCCTGAGAATTAATCAATAAATTTTTATTATGTAGGACCATTATACATATATTTCATAATGTTGTTAAACATATTTTAACCCTAAAATGAAATGGATAGGTTATAATGATCACATTTAAATAATAATATTTTTATAATATATCTCAATTTTCTTAAATCTCTACGTTGTCTATTAAGAAATATATTGAGATTATTATTATATTAAACTATGTTCCTAGGGTATTAAATAAATTGTCACAGTTATGAGATTTAATACTTCTAGTGAATACTTGAGGTTATTATCATTGACTTATAAGTCTATTTTTTGAATAACATTACTATTCTATAACTTTGAAAGGGATTCCTCCAACATATAAAATTTTTCTTATTTTAAAATAATTATACTTAATTCCCAGTACCACTCAATTTATTTATTATTATTTATTTGTTTCATTATCCAATATCAATATAAATTTTAATCTCGATTATGATGATTTCATTATCTACAAAAAAATATTTTATTATATGAGTATCATGTTTTATATTCATTTAATAATGACTTTTTTTTAAAATAATCTCACTAAAAATGATGGTTTCATACATAATATCCATTTAATGTTCTAATACCCATATTTCATCATGAATTATACAAGGTATCAAGTAAAAAACCCATTAATATATTTAGTAGATAAAAAAATTCAATCATATCATATATGAATCTTTGATAGTTGAGCAGATAACTCTTTATCCAAATCCATCATATAGACATAAAATCAACTATATTCCTATGGTATCCTAAATTTCATTATTCCCCAACAATGTGTAACCCAATAAGAACATGAATAATAAGGAACCTAATGGTTATGGTTACCTTATTACTTGATTATCATACATGATATTATATATTGGTGCCTAATGGTTAGGGTCACCCGTACTAAATTCTCATTTTCATGAAAAAAAATTATTTAGAAGGAATCTAACACTTAGTACCTGAGGGGATTTATTTAAAAATCTCACCCATCTAATATGCATCACTTTTATATTGAATTCCTAACTATTGAATCAAATTCAATCTTTATTGTCTTGTATTGTATTCCTTTATGTAAGAATGCTTCTAAAAATTTAGTTTTAGAATCTCTAATTTATATACCAAATTAATATATTCAAACCATATTAATGTGAAATTTTGTAGAAAACCCACAATTTGGGTATCTCACCCAAAAATAGTAATTAAAAAAATTACACATATCCAACTATATATTATCTATAAGCTACAAGAAAATTTCATGTAATGTTTTATAATTATATGAAATTGAAAATTTTCACATGAGTAAGACTGCATTAAAATATTTACAACCTCCACAATTCTGAAATAAGGCATAAGTCTCCAGGCTAGTGGGAAATCTGGCCCAAAGTTCCTCTACCTTGGGATACTTTACCCAAGAGAAATTACAATTCATCATAACTCTAAAACCTAATATGTATAAATTATATTAAATAATTAAATCCAATATAAAAACACTAATTAAAAATTGAGGTCAAGGTAGATAAAAACTAAATCTTATGTTATCATACCTAGCATGGAATGACAATTTATAAGAAATCATTCATCATATAAATTAAATAATACACAATATTCACATTTCATAAAAAATTTATAAGCATGAATAATCAAATCAAATAAAAAATATTTTTTAAATCAATTATCAAAACTCTTTTCATGTGGTTTGAATAAATCCTTCAAACAATGATCCTTTAATTTGAACAATTCAAATTGAACATTATGAGTAATTTATAATTTTAAATTTAAACACGTTATAATTTTTCTTATTTTTAAAATTTTTAAACCCTTTAAATTACTCTTATAATTTCCATATTATCATTTTATATTTAAATCATATTTCATACTATAAAATTTTTAAAGGTAATTTAAAAAAACACTTACTATTATAAAATATATATTAAAAATGTTTTATAAACATTTAATTAATTTATTATAAGAACTTTATAATTAAATAATTTATATAAAACTTTATAAATAAATAAATATCCCAAAATATTTTTTTATAATTTATAAATTATTTATAAATTATTTAATTAAATTCATAATTAAATTAAAAGAAAAAATTTTCTTTATAAATCATATTTAATGACATATGACTAATCATATGTTAAGATAGATAGGTTGTAGTGCATAAACATTTTATATCCTATCAGTCATACCTTAAAACTGATAGTATAATCACCAAATATGATTAACATACATAAAGTTGTTTTATTTTTCTGGAAAATGAAAAAACTTACATGTTATTAAATAGAATTACATATCAAAGGAAAAATCATTATGTGTCAATCATGTATTATGATTCACATATATATCATAATGGTAAAATAATGATCTATTTTTGAGGCTATGGCACAACATTATCATCAAATACAATATCCATAAGCCATATTCTAATACTAATATAACACCAATAAATTTATATTGAGTCATTTTCTATGATATCCCATATCATAAGTCACAACTCACTCGGTGAAAAACAGATTCTCTATTGTATTTGGTGTTATGGAATAAAACATGTAAACAATTTCAAAAACCTTTATTTCTCAATGACTTCCCAAATCAAAAAACATGGAAATTCTCAGATACCATTGAAAGGTTTTTAGGGAATGATTAAATATTAAACAAGGTATTAAAAGTTAATTGAAACCATTAAAACCAAGAACAAAATTTCATTAATTCATAAATTTCATGACACTAGAAAAGAATATTTTTTACCTTACACCATGGAATTATAATATCATTGTATTCTTTATGTGTTTGATAAAGAACATTAAGAAATAACCGAATGTATCTTCCCTCTATGATGTATCCATGGGTTATACTAAATAACCCAAATACTTTGAGCAATATATTTTTATCCATCATGATATTTTTTCATCTCAAAATAAAAATTGGTGGATGAAGAGAGCTTTGAGAGGATGAGAGGGAAGCGTTTTGGCAAGAGGCTATTTGAGAATTCCACACACATGTTTCATAGCCCATTTTTCTTTATACGGGAAATAAGAAAACTCCCTGATCCATGAATGTACTCATATGTTTCACAAACATATGAATAATTCCTTTAGTTGTTACTTTTTTAATCCTCACCAAATATCTATCTACATTGTTCATCATGTTAAATGACTAATTAATGATAAACAATTGCATAATAGATTATTTTACTTAGATGAATAATAGTTGTGCCAAATTAATCATACCTTAAATTTCCTGGCTTTATGGGTCACTAAGTACATATAATATGACTATCAAAGGAAGATAATGTGGTATCTTTTTTTCATAAAATATTATATACTAATAAGATTAATAATAAGACATTTTTTATATGGTGGGTCGTACTCTAAAATAAACCATAACATACTATATGATACATGGATTTTGGGAATATTCCTTTCACTTCTCACTAAGGTGTCAGAGATAATAGTTCCACCACTGTAAACTTTCAGAAGTTTTCATTCCATAAATTGTTTCTCCATATGATCTTCTATATAGATACAACGATCCTTACTTTACACCTCTAGACTCAACCATGGAATATAGAGTAATCTATAATAATTTATTTTTTATACTAATTATGAATTCTACTTCATCTATCTGATCAATTGAAGTTATGTTCTTCCATAAACGTAGTACATGTAGAAATCCCTATAAGTTCAAAAAACTTTTATTTTACACTCAGAATTTAATATCACCCTTCCCCATAATCTCAATAGCTTCATCATTATCTAGATAAACCTTGAATAACCTTTTATATACATAATTTTCTATTCACCCTCTCTCAATCATAAAATTTCATGAATAACATGAATCAAGGATCCATTATTCCAATAGAATGTTAACACTCATTATTAAACTCTTATCACCTTTAGATGTAATTTTAGTGAATCTTGAAATTCTAGAAGAAATCCTTCTATAATTAACCTGATGATTTATAAAATATTTCTTCAAGTACCTATTATTTATATAATGATAACATATATCTCCTTTAATAGTTAGTCTACCTTTAATTATTTCACTCTATCAATGTTATGATCTTCTTTGACCTCTTCATTGAATGGAATGTTCTCTACCTTCCTCATTTAGTCCAGTTCTAGTTGGTTATGGGAATTCTATTTATTTTATATTTTCATTTAGAATGAGATCTACCACGTCTTTAAACATTATTTTATTCTTCCCATAATAATTAATTATTTTAGTTACCATTACATACCAAGAATCCAGTGGTGATGAAAATAGAAACATAGGCCTTGTATTTTATATGTACTTCACTTTAACTAATTCAAGTTAACACCAAATCATTTTAAATACATTCACATGATTAACCATTGGTATTAATTTTAAAAAAACTAATTAAAATAACTTATTCATCATGAACACTTTATTCCGAGATGTTGGATTCTCATACAAGTCCATCAGAGCAACCATATTCTGAAGATTACATATGCAGCAGAAGTTTCAATTGGGTTGTGGAAAAATAGTATTTTGTTATTTTTTAATGAATAATCCATAATGTACATGATGATAAACATCATGACCAATGAATTAAATTTTATAAAGATAGAAAAAGATCATAGTTACTGAGAGAGAGGATATTTTTTCATGTTAAATTTATAATAAATTTATAGATTTATTAATAATAAACTTGTCTTATAATTATTTATTTTTTGATAATTTGGTTGAATACTATGGTCATACCGTCATTCTATCATATTATCCAAGGGTATAATCCCTCTAACAGTGATCCACATGTGCTCCAAATCCTCATAATGTTATCGTTGAATTACTAGGTGTTGTCACAGTTGATCCTAGTTATTTGTGTCATCTGTTGTTGATTTTAGCAAGAATACATTTATAGATGAATAATTTTATAGGTTTTCTCAATGTAATAAGAGGTTGAAGGAGAATCATTACTCTTTTTTTAGCATTTTCTTGAGATATTTCTCTCTTAATGTTTAACAGAATTATCACTTGTGTTTTTTGTTCAAAATAGACATCTCTAACTATAAATTTTATAAGTGATTATTTAAAGATCTAGGTTAGAGTATTGATAATTTCACATATTCCATTTATTATTCTCTAAATAGCTAGTGAATTCCATTTCTAATAATAAAATTATTATTATTGTTTACTTAACATGTGATAAACTTGAGGATAAAATAAATTTCATTTCTTAAATAAATTAATTAATATTTATCCACATGATATTTAATATATCATTTTCAACCAAAACATTAAACTCGGTCTTTCTATCCTCTATGGTATTTACTGAAAATTGAATAATTATTAGTCAATTAATAAACAAATATTATTATATTATTCTTTGATAAACATATTATATTCACTAAATCTCATGAATAAATATTAATTATTATTACACTCGTCTATTTATTATTTTGAATAAATC
The DNA here is from genome assembly GCA_963277665.1 of Viscum album. Classification (NCBI taxonomy): domain Eukaryota; kingdom Viridiplantae; phylum Streptophyta; class Magnoliopsida; order Santalales; family Viscaceae; genus Viscum; species Viscum album. The sequence continues at coordinate 668,548,570 of OY728141.1, forward strand.
ATGATTTAATCTTGACAAATAACCAACCCTAGATAATTATTAAACTAAAATTATGGAATAATATGTATTCTAATATGTTAAATTTAAATAGAATTTAATGGATGTTGGATACCCCTCGGGTTGTGTTAGATTTTTTGACAGGAGGTGTGGAATCATCCCAAGGTATTTTTTGACAAGATGAGGAGATTGTTGGATACCATTAAGTTCATTGAAATTATTGACAAGGTGGATTAGTTTCTATTTGGATTTATTGATATATAAATATTAATTGATATATATATATATATATATATATAATTTGCTGAAAAATACATGTGGATGATGAAGTGGTGAATATAAATCAATGTGGGTAAATAATGGTTATATATTTGAATACATCTATGTTTTTTCTTTAGTAGAAGTTCATGGTATGATCCATGAAGTTCTAAATCTATAGGAAATAGATCTAGAAGTAGTTAGATCAAATATAAGATATGACTAGATTTTTTGAAATATGGATAAGTACCCATGTATGGGATTAACCATATATTAAATTTTATAAAATGACTATGAATGAAAATTTGGCTATTTATCAGTTTTATTATAGGTAATTCTAGTTATGTGAGAACATTAGAATATATAAATAAACCCACATACATGAATATCAATGTAAAGAATCTCAACTGTGTGAGGGGGTTCATGTGTCTAAATTTGGTTATTTAGGAAAATCTAGCTACATAAAGCAGTTCAAATATATGAATCCATATATGTAAGAAGTTTGTCTATGTGATGGAATATATAATACATGGATTTGCAATAACCTAGAGGAATTATACAACAATGTAGGGGATATCCTCTATATATTTCTGGAAACATTGGCTAGTAGTAAAATTATATATAGTGATGTAGGAGTTGTTAAAAAAAGTTTGAAACATCATAGAACTTTAAATGGGATCCATGATACAAGATAATAATAAACAAAAGTAGAAAATGGGATTTAATGGAATAAATGAGATATTATTCACACTATAATTAGAGTTTTGTACACTATAAGAAGGGATTTGATGACCATGAAACATGGGAGATCATAGATCATGGAAGATCATGGTTGTCCATTCTAAATTCCAATAATAAAGGGATATAGTGATATAGAAGTATTAATAGATGATACTTTTATATATTTTTAATACATGAATTTACTATCATGTAAAAAAGCAAGATAGATATTTCAAAAGAATAATAGTTTTTGTATGGTGCTGCTCAAAGGTATTCTTTTTTCTACTTTTTAAAAAAGAAAATAAATACGCATTGATATTTTTGGGGGCTAAAACTAAGAAAGAAGAAAAATGATCTCAAAGGTATTTACACTATAAATATATATCCTGAGAATTTATACTCTATGAGAAAGAGAATACTTACAAAAAATAAATGCATATCTAAATTTTTAGGAGAATAGTATTTTAAGTGTGCTTATTTTTATAGAAAAATAATATTCTCCACTTATAAGTAAAGAAGATAACCTAGTTATCTCTTAAATATTTAATTTCTTAGAAAATGTATGAGTTATTATTGGGTATAAAATTGAATAATGTGTTCTAGATGTGAACTAGAACGAAGAAAATCTATGAGGAGGTGTTTATATCAAACACTATGAAGGCATCCAAGGAGATTCAATGATTCATCCAATCACATACAAGGGTGAACCCCAACACAATTGATGTTGTTTGAAGTGACCTAAATTTATATAATATTTGTGGTAATATTTCCTCAAAATAGTGAGAAATTGTTAATACCATTAGTATAACATGCTATAAAATAATGGTTTACAATATCTTGATTCATAAAAATTAGTAAACAAGTATATCCATGTGTGGTGGATCAATGTAAAATAGTAATAAAGAGAAAAATAATAAAATATAAATTGTTAATAAAGGTCATAGATTATGTCCTAGTATTAACTAGTTCCCCAACCACCTTCTTCTACTCAAAAATCCATAATAGTTACCTTTACCTTAGTTGGTTCCCTAGTCATAAATTCTACACATTTGTCAAGATGTACTTAGGGGTTCAAGAACAAACTCAGAAATAGTTTCTTAACATGAATACATCAAGTGTATAAATTTGGATACATCAAGATAAAAAAATTACATATAAAACTTAAAAACATGTTGGGTTAACATATACTAACAAATCTATGATGAACCCCCACACTACCTACTTTGTCTCTATTCTAGAATGATGGTCTGTCAGAACTTTCATATCCAAGAAAAACCCATGACCTATTCCTTTCCCATAGTCCATGGACTAAATCACACCATGAAGCATCCCAAACTTTCTTGGGAGGTTAACCATGTCACCCAAACCCATCCCAAATATTATTGGGAGGTCTAACATATCACCCCATCCCTTCCTGATGGTTCTTCGGAGGCCCGACATGTCACCTCTTCCCATCCCAAAGGTTTTGGGTATACCACCACAAGAAATAAGAAAACATTATAAATATGCATCAAAATGAAATAAAAAGTAATATAAAACCATACCATATCATCTATCATCAATTCAGGCCTAACCATCTACAACAGATCCCAAACAACTCCCCCGAGGTCAAAGTTCCCCAGTGGAAATCCCCTAAACCATCTATAATTCCTAGTGAAATTTCCACCCTAACCAATAATATCACAACACTCCCCATATAAAGGGTCCACTACACCTATATAGACCTAAAAATATTCATTTTTACCTTCGGTTTAAGTCTTTTTGTCTAACCAAAAACCCATATACAAAACGATACATGAAAATTTATAAAAACATTATAAAATGGTAAGTGATTTTATACCTTAGGTTTGGTGAGACTAAAACATCAAGAATCATTGTAAAAAAGAACCCCAACACACCATATCCCTAAAAATATCTCCATGTTCACTAAATTAGGGTTATATAAAAAAATTAAAAAATCATGATTTAAAGGAATAATGATGATAGATTTACCTATAATAACCCACTATAATAAAGAAAGTTAAATTTGGGGAAGAAATGAGGTAGGGATATCTAAAATAATCCCAAGTAAGCCTCTTACACTAAAAAATAGAGTGAGGTATTGGGGGAGAGGAGGAGGAGGTGAAATAGAGTGTTTAGAAAAAATTAAAAAAAAACATCCCTCAATTAAAAATATACCAATGAGTGAACTGAATAGCCACTGAACACCACTGGATATCTGGTGGGTCTATTTAGACTACCTTGGAACTGGGACAATCCGTTGGCTAACTGATAGACCTGTAGAAACTTTCTTTCATCCTGGTTTATTCCAATGATCCTATTAACCACCTTGAAACACTTCAACGGGTGAAAACCCATTAAAAACACCAAAATAAATTTATTTAAAAGTGTAATTCACCTTGAATCATTGAGGGGAATTATAAACTCCCTCACTATGGGATTATTATCCAATAGAATCACTCATAGGGGTCTTATCCAAAAATATCTATCCACCACATCCAATTATCACTCCCACATTTCCTATTGGATCCTCCTATTCTTCCATAACACCCAAAAAAGAGGTGTTTCCTTCCTATGAAACACTTTCTCACTTCAGTACACAATATTTAATGGAAATTCCTATAACAAAGAATCTGCCTCCAAATCAGAATCCTCACTATCAATCACATGCTCTAGGTCTGTATTATACTTCCAAATATATGAAATATGAAATATGTCATGCATACCCCAGTGTCATGGAATTATAACCAATAGATAAAAAATAGTACCAATTAGTTCTATAATATTGAACAGACCAACAAATCATGGTACTAGATTACCTATTTCCTAAAACATAGAATCCCTAGATGAGGTGACACCTACAAGAATATTTAGTCACCTATGAAGAAATCTAAGGATCATAACCTTTAGTCATCATGCAAACCCTTCCTTCTTTGGGAAATAACCATCCAATTCCAGATTAGTTGCTTCCACTCAGAATTATCCTTTACTAGGCATGGTCTAGTCACTACCAACTCACCCATATCATTCCAACATAATGGTGATTGACATCGTAGTCTATAAAGATCCTCAAAGGGTCTCACATAAATATAATCCAAAATAATATTATTTTATATAAACTTTTCCAAGGCTAAGTGATCATACCATGCCCCACCAGAATTAAGAACATGGGATCTAAGAATATTCTATATGATCTAGATCATCCATTAGGACTATTTTTTTTTGTCTAAGAGTGATATGTGGTTCTCAGCTTCAGTTACATTCCCAACACCTTATGCAGGCCTTTCAAAAACCATGATATATAAAAAGAATCTCAATCTAACATTATTTATGTAGGCACACCATGAAACTACACATTCTCTCACATATAAATTTAATCCAACTCATCACCTAATTGGGTCTCTCAAAGTGGTAATAAGTGTGAAACCTTTTTCATATGGTCAAAAACTACCCACACGTATTATCGACCACTTAGTTTCATGGGTAACCTCCTAACAAATTCCATGGATGCCTCATCTAATTCCCACATGGGAACTAGAAGGGGATGAAGTAACTTCACTAATCTCTAGTGATCTACATTCACTCTCTAATAGGTAAGGTAGTGAGAAAAATAAGCCTGCTACATCGTTCTTCTTGTCCAGCCACAAAAATTAGTGTTTCATATCCCTGTAAATCTTGGTCATTCTTAGATACACATCCCACTATGAGGTATGGGTGTCTCTAAATTCATCCCTCATTTATGTGGGAATAACAACTCTTCCATGCACCTGAAGTACTAAATTCCCATCCATAGACCATCCTCGAATATTCTCATCTCCCATCAAATGCTCTCTCATCACCTAAAAATCATGATTATATTCTTAGTTGTCCTTGACCTAATCCACCAAGGATGATGAAATAATCAATAGAGAACAAAACAAAACTTCCTAGTCCTCAAAAACATCCATATGATAACTCTCCAGTAGAACCATGATATTTCACTCTCCTATGATGTTCATGTACCCAGTTATATTTATTTTCTACTAAGGTCATCTATAATAATGTTCCCCTTCCCTAGGTCATACACCATCTCTAAATAGAAATTCTTCAAGTAATCTACCTATTGTCTCAATTTTAGGTTCAAGTATCACTAAGAAAATATGTATCTTAGCCTTTTTTGATCAGTGTAGATGAAAAATATCTCACCAATGTGATAATGGTTCTAACTCTTTAGTGCACTAACCATGACATATAACTCCAAGTCCTGAGTACGGTAGTTTCACTCATGGGGTTGTAGTTTAAGTGAACCATACTTGAATACCCACTCACGATGCATCAAGAAAACCCTCATACCAACATCTGAAGGATCAAAGTAAACTATATACCAAATACCTAGGTCTGATAGAATTAGAACTATAGTACATATAAACTTTTTCTTTAACTCTTGGAATGCATCCTCACATATTTCATTTCATAAAAATTTAACCCTTTTCTTGGTTAGCTCTATAATATGTGTTGTCACATATGAAAAGTATTGAAGTAACCACCTATAATATCTATCCAATATGAGTAAAATCAATATCTATAACAAATTATTAGGTTGATATCAAGATTTAACATCCTTTACTTTCTCTAGATCAATAAAAACAGTTTCCTCAGAAACCACATTCCTAAGGAAACGTACCTATTTGATCTATATGTTTCACTTATAGAACTTTTAATAAATATAATGCACCATATTTGTGTCAGAAATGATCTCAAGTTTCTTGGTATTCATCATTTAGGTTTTCCAATAGACAAAAATATCACCAATGAAGACCATAGAAAAAGAGTCTAGATAAGGGTGGAAAATCTAGTTCATGTGATCCATGAACAATACCAACATATTTTTCAAACCAAATAGAATCATGATATACTCATATAACTCATACCATATCCTAAACACTATCTTTTCAACATCCTAAAACATGACATATAACTAAGGATACCTTGATCATATTTAAATCTTAGGGAAAAATTGAGCTCCACTCAACTTTTCAAATAGATCATCGATCTTAGGAAGCGGATATCAATTTTTCAATATAACCTGGTTTAGTTTCTATTAGTGCATAAATAATTGAATGATTTAATCCACTTTCATGGTAAATATAATTATATCATCTCAAGGATAAGTGCTTAAGTAAATAAATACTTTCACCTCTAGGTCATCAAGTTGTAACTTAATTTCTCTCAACTCAACTGATTCCATATGATATAGAAGAATCAACATAGGCTACACAACCTGCATGAGATCAATCTCAAACTCATTTCCCCTCTCTATAGTAAGGCTTTAGAAATCATCTAAAAATTTATTGGTAATGATGAACCACTGGATGAAAGATGTCCAGACCCATCACCCATTATATTTTGATCACCAAACCCACCACTTATGCTATAATGGACCCAATTTGGATAAGGTTTGGCCCTTTTATTCCTACCTCTAATTCCACACCATGGTATAGGCATTCTAATCTCCCTTTGTGTAGGTTAAAATCACTTTCCTCCTATAAAAATCAATACAATCTCAAAAATGCATCAACTAATCCATCATAAGGATAACATCAAAACTCACCATATCATGGACTAATCAATCCAAAAAATGACCCTAGTATTTGACCACTATGACACATGTGAGGAACTTATGAACAAGATCTAGAATTTTCCCAAGAGGTGTATCAAAAAGAAAAAAAATAAGGGTAAAATTATACAAGAAACTATAAAATATAAAAAAAAGTAAGTAGAAATACAGGAATGAGAATAACTAGTATAAAAAAAGAGACTAAAAGTGTTGAGTATACCATAAAATTAACAATCACTATCAATGGTATATTGGATTTGGTGGCCTAGAACCAACTACATTGTACTTTATTCATTAATAAATACCTTATCACATATTGATTGTTCTTCTGTGTGACAATGCATGTGATAATGTCCTAAGGAAAGCTGTTGCATTAAAGGGTCATAGCGGATCCCTGCTATGATGAGAACCCAGAAGTGCCATAACACTGTTCTTGAATATATGTTCTATGGTCGGATGATGTTATTTGAGGGACACAAATAATAAAGGCCATTAGGGGTGAGGAATCATAAAACTTTGAGGCACCTTATCATAGTGTGCGCCCTTGGTAATATCCAGGAGGATATTATGATAATAAGACCCACTAGTAGGAAATCCACATTTCATAGTGTCATTGGATGTTCCTATATGCGGACGTGTGTTTTGGTCCTTAGACTTTAAGATTATTATTAATGGGTATTACAACTCACGCACTTAGATGTATTGACGAAAACTATGACAACACACTGTTTGCAGCGAGGTAGGATACGTTGGGTGCGTCACGAGTAATACTGCATTATTAGAAAATTTGAGAAAGGATTTGTCCCTTCTATTCCATAACAGAAGTAGATATCTCAAGCCCTTTGATGGAATTGATATAGCCTAAATAAATCCATGGCCATGGTATGGAATGGGCAATTTCAATTCCAGAAAGTCAAAGAAAAAAAATCGAGCACATGGGTTGACGGCACTAGCATGCAACCCGCTTGATTAGAGATATCGAGACAAAGGGATTATATTACATGGTAAGAATTCGTATGAGGTGACACTTCAATGTTGCGTCAACTTATTTCTCTTGGGTGCCTTAACCCATTGCTAGACAGTAATCTTGGACTTTAGGAAATCCCACCTAATTCCAACGAGAAAGAGGCCTAGAGGGTCACACACTAAGTGTGTCTATGTATCTCAGTTAAATATTAATTTAACAAGTTGAAAAAATATTATTCTCGACTGTGGTTTAATAATTATTTAAGGATTCTTGATCCCATTTTTTCGACACTAGTTATTCGAGAGAATATATTGTGGGCGAAATAATATGTTTATTAGTGAGTAATGCAGTTACATTTATTTAAGAAATAAATATCCATTACTCAAGGTCTAATAAATGTGGTGGAGGAAATAAAGAAAAATGGAAAATAAAAGTACACACTGTGTATATTAAATATACATTCCATGTAGTTTTATGGAAAATAAGTACATGCTGTGTAGTTTTTCCAGTCGGGATTTTAAGGATATAATATTGTTTTTATTAAACGATATTTATTATAATCAGTGTGGGAACATGTCAAGGAATTAATAATTCGATATGGGGGTTTTAAATAAGAGTTAATGAAATAAATAAAATGTGTAATGCATTTATTTATAGTGATGACTCTGTAACCTCAAACCTGATTATAAATATCCTCACAGCCCCAACACTTTTCTCAATCGTTGTGCACAAAAATTCTGGAGAGCTCTTTCAAGGTCGAAAGAACTCCTTCCTCCAAAAATGCTCTCAAGAATGAGAGAGATCCACCACCACCATATCAAGGCGATCGAAGGCGGAAATCGCAAGCGAAGGTTCTTCCGTGCTGGCACCCGGAGATCCCTTCAGCGATGTCCAGAGATATGTGGTGCACGTGTGGATCACCTCTAGAAGAATCCTACACTTGTATTCTATGATTAAATGACGTATCACATCAGATCGTGACCGGAGACATCAATGAAGAAATAATTCCATCAAGGTAATTCTTGTCAAATAATTAAATTAATTATAACCAACATATGATGATCCTATCTCTATGGTTCCGGGACTCTCTCTTTTGTTTTTCATTATTCATTCTATTCTAAAGATTTTGTGTTTTACATCGTGATGGATCTCGGATTGATCGTTGTTAATGCTAAAATTAAATTTGGGCAAACCCTCCAACGCGCTTATGTTGTGCCCAGAACCTACAAGTGGTATCAGAGTGGTCATATCGTTGATCATAATTATTTAGTTTTTTGTTGGGGATTTACGCATTTAATAATTTAGTTGTTTTAATTCAAGTTAATCATTCTTTAAAATCTGAATCTCGAGATCTCTTCCTCCCCTCTCGTTTCTCATTCACCTTACAGAAATGAATTTTTCTTTTAATTTTGATTAAAATAAAATAGAGTAACTCATCCAAAGGTGCCAAACATTCCTGGCCGTATAACACCAGAATACACGGTGTGCATTCAGAAGTACATGCCATGTAGTCTAGGTTCAATGATTGGACTGGTCCACCAAATCAGGTCGTGTATTGGATCCTATCTAAGTCATTTATGACACCGTGTGTTGACCAGGAACAGGTGGCACATGGTTTCTGGATTACACGTCATGTGGTCCACTGAACACGGCGTGTAGTCCCTTTGGGTTGGGATTGGACCGTGTACCCCGTACACTGCTTGCCCGGCTGGAAACCGTGTAACGCGGATACTATACGACGTGTATCCAACTGAACACGCTGAGTACTCTGAAAATTTCCTAAGTAAATCAACACTCCATGTCCCCGGGTGTGTACTTTGGATGGATGGTGAAGAAAAGTACACACCATGTAGTCAGAACTACACACCGTGTACTCACCCAAATTACACAGATTTATTAAAATTTATTATTATATTATACAAACCCTTGAGACGTGTACCATGGTGTAGCTGTAAACCTGAGGCACAACATGTGATAGGTGTTTTATATATATGTGTTTAATTTAACATCTATGTAATGAACGGGAATTCACTGGGTTGCCTCCAAGGTACAAGTTACATACAAGGATAATTTTAATTTATTTAAAATTATGATGGATGAGAATATCAAGGAAATTTAGAAAAGGGTTTAAGATAAAGTGATTGATTAATTAAAGATAATTAATTGATTAGAGCGTGATTTATCTTAAACAAGAACGATTAAAGAATTGAATTATAGTTTTATTTATGCGTAAATATAATTGCATGTATGGATGATCATGAGCTAGACCAAGACCTTTATATGTGAATGAATTTTTTAATTTATTTATTCAAATTAAATTTTTTGGCCCGCGAGCCTTCTCCTCATTAATATGTAGGGTCTGTGTGCCCAAGGATTCTTTTATGTAAAAACCCCTTTTTACCCCTCACCTACATGTGAGATAAATGTATATGTAATGGATGGAGCTCCCAAGCTAGTGGAGGTGGATCAAGTCAGGTGCCAAGGTGAAACCAATCCAAGGAGATACAAAGGTGGACAGGTAGAAAGCTGTAAACATGAACCTGAAAGGTTCAAGGTGTTTCTCCCCTAGGTCTTGGGTTAGTTTATCAACTACCAGATAAACTAAACAATAGAACAAGCTCATTATCATACCATTTATTTTATTTCTGTTAGTTGCATAGTTTATTTATTGTGGGTGTGTTGTCATGATCACTTAATTAATGAATTAAACAAGCATGCAAGATGGAACTAAAATAAAGACCAGCTTATGCGTACATATTATCTTAGATGTGGTTAATCACTTAAGTATATCCCACTTAATATTAACAAGCATGTAATCAAAGATAATAAAATGGAAATTTATGTATAAGGATAAAATACCTCAAATAAATATTAAGTCGGTATAGCCTTCCATAATCTTGGTTAGAATCAAACCATAGTTCAAAGTGCTTGAACAACCCTATTTGGGGTGCTTTCAATTATTGGGGAATTATAATTCAAGGTTTTGGGTTGACTTGACTTGGTTCACATCAAGGGTTGACTGCCACAACAGTACTTGGTGTGACCAAGAGTAAAAGGTTGAGGAAATCCAAAATAAAACGATTTTAGGATTGGGGAGTCCACTCATCGGATCAAGGAGCTACGAGTTAATGAATTTGGCATTTATAATGTCTACCTAAAACCCTTCAAGTTGCTTGACCAACCCTAGTTGGGGTAATGCGAAGGTCAATATGAATCCTTGACACTAGAATATTCAGGAAATAGAATATTCCGAATTCAATGGTTAGGGCTATTGTATTTTGATAATATAGTGGGAGACTAATAAGTATTTATTTATTTCTTTGTCTTAGTTTTGTAATAAATTTCTAAACCTTTGCTCATCTTAATTTGTAGAAATGGAAAGAAAATGACTTTAAACATATCATTGTGAACCATACTCGAGAAGGAAAACCTTCTCACTGGCACCAATTTCCAAGAGTGGAAGAGGCATTTACGCATCATCCTTTTCCATGAAAGAAAATTGTATGTGCTGGAAGAGCCTGTTCCAGTTGTTCCTGGAAAAGAGGCTAGTAATGAGGAAGTATCTCTCAATGAAAAAAACATGTATGATACCATATATTTCCAGTGTTTCATGCTATCAGCCATGTCCAATGAGCTCTTGAATCAACATGAAAACATGGACGTGTATAGCATGATGTCTCACCTTAAGGATCTCTACCAAGAGAAGGTGAGACAGGAGAGGTATGAGATCTCCAATTCTTTGTTTACAACTAAGCTTTTGGGACTCATGTATTTAAGCTTATTGGCAACATTGAATGCCTGAACATCTTAGGGATTAAATTCCAGGATGAGTTGCGTAAAGATCTCATCCTATCATCACTACCCAAGACCTTCTCTAGCTTTATTGTCAACTACAACATGAGCAACAATGAGAAGAGTCTATTGGAACTTCTAACCTTGATTTTCCAGGTAGATAAGGACATGGGGCATGACAAACCCGAAGTCCTTATGGTGAATAGGAAAAGGAAGGACAAGGAAAAGGGGCCAAAGACTTATAAATAGTCTGAAGCCCCCAAGCACCGTCCCTCCAAGAAGGGGAAGATCCAGAGGCAGGGCAAGGAATGGGAGGTGGTGTGTTTTTCATGTGGCAAGCAAGGCCACTGGAAGAGGAACTCCACCCAGAAGCATGGGTACACTAAAGGTGCATTTGTTATCAAGTGTAATCTTTCTATTTCTACACATTGGGTATTAGATACAGCTTGTGGGGATCACATCTATATTCCAATGTAGGAAACAAGTAGATTTAGAAAGATTTCCAGAGGAGAGGTGGATCTTCGAGCTGCCAATGGCCCAAGGCTGGTTGCATTGGCTATTGGTGATTACCACCTCTCATTGCCAACTATCGTGATTTTGGTTTTACAAAAATATTATTATGTGTCTAGTGTTACCAAGAACATAATTTCTATATCTTGTTTGGATATAGATGGATTTATATTCAAGTTTGGAAATAAGGGTTGTCTATTTTATAAGAACAACATATGTTATGGTATGGAACATTTAAATAATGGTTTGTATGTATTAAATTACAAAAACTAAGTGTTGGAAATCGATAACGAAACAAACTCACATGACTCATACATTACCCAGTTGTGGCATCACCGTCTCGGTCATGTAAACAAGAAGCGCTTGACAAAGATATTCCAAGATGGCTATTTATACTCTACTGATCTAAAACCCCTTGATAGATTCCATGCTTGTTTACAAGGAAAAATGACCAAGCTGCCTTTTGGTGGACAGGGTGAAAGGGCCACAGAGCTTCTAGGATTGGTACACACGAATGTGTGTGGACCAATTCCAGTAGAAGCTATAGGTGGATATTCTTACTTTGTTACTTTTACTAATGATTTAAGTAAATATGAATATGTCTACTTAATGAGGTATAAATCAGAGCCCTTAGAGAAATTTAAGGAATTCAAGAATGAAGTGGAGAATCGGCTTGGTAAGAAGATAAAGAAACTTTGATCAGATCGAGGTGGAGAATATATGAACCAAGAATTCATTGATCTTCTACAGAAGTCAGGGATTCTATCTCAACTCACTCCTCCTTATACACCACAGTGGAATGGTGTTAGTGAAAGGAGGAATTGCACCTTGTTGGACATAGTGAGTTCAATGATGAGACTTGCAGATCTTCCATTATCCTTTTGGGGATATGCATTACAAACTACAGTATACACATTAAACCAAGTACCAACTAAGGCGGAAAATGGAATTCCATCCGAGTTATAGAATGGAAAGAAACCGATTTTTTTCGCACACACGTGTATGGGGATGTGAGGCATTTGTTTAGGCCTTCTTTGACAACAAACTAGCACCCCAGGGCACAAAGTGTATCTTTATAGGATATCCCAAGGAAACAAAAGGATATTACCTATACAACCCTTTAGACAAGAAAGTGATTGTTGCTAAACAAGCCATATTTCTCAAGAGGGAGCACATCCTCAAAAGGGATAGTGGGAGAAAGATTGACTTCGAAAAATTTGATGCTTAAGATACACAGGAGTTGGTACAGGAACAAGTTCCAAAGTTCCCCACGGAAGAGGTTCCAGAAACATAAGTACTGTGTAGGAGATCAATAGAGGTAAGGGAACCAGAGAGATTTGGTTTCCTAGTCACTGAGGATGGTGAATCATTATTATTGGACAATGATGAACCTCTATCCTACAAGGAAGCAGTAGAAAGCTCAGAAGCTGCAAGATGGCTAGAATGTATGAATTCTGAGATAGATTCCATGTATCAGAACCAAGTCTGGGTTCTGGTCGATGAGCCAGTTGATGTAAAGCATGTTGGATACAAATGGGTATTCAAGAGAAAACTGGACATGGAAGGTCAAGTTAGCACCTATAAAGTAAGACTAGTGGCTAAAGGATTTAGGCAGCATCCAGGAATTGAATATGATGAAACCTTCTCACCAGTTCAGATGTTTAAATCCATAAGAATCATACTTGCCATAGCAGCTTACCATGACTACGAGATTTGGCAAATGGGTGTCAAAACAGCATTCCTTAATGTGAACCTTCAGGAAGATGTCTATATGACACAAACAGAAGGGTTTGTGACACCAGGTGAATCCAAACGGGTTTGAAAATTGCAGAAATCCATTTATGGATTAAAGCAAGCATCCAGGTCATGGAACATTCGATTTGATGAAGCCATAAAGGAATTTGGTTTCATTAAGAATGAATGTGAGCCATGTGTTTATAAGTGGTTTAATGGGAATGCGATCATTATCGTAGTAGTATATGTTGACGACATATTGCTTATTGGAAATGATGTACCAGTCTTACAGTCAGTTAAGGACTAGTTGAACAAGTGTTTCTCCATGAAGGACTTGGGTGAAGCAGCCTACATTCTAGGGATTAAGATCATTCATGATAGATCCAAGAGGCTGTTTGGACTAAGTTAGGGTACATACATTGACCAGATACTAAAGAGATTTAGTATGGAACAATCCAAGAGGGGATTGGTTCCAGTGTCACATGGCCTACATCTTTCTAAGAAAATGTGTCCACAAACACCACAGGAGAAAGACAGAATGAGTAAGATTCCATACGCTTTAGCTATAGGATCCATCATGTATTCCATGTTATGTATCAGGCTTGATTTTGCCTATGCACTAAGCATGGTAGGAAGATATCAAGCAGATCCAGGAGAACAACATTGGACTAATGTTAATACTATCCTTAAGTATTTGATAAGAACTAAGTATATGTTCCTGGTTTATGGAGGAGATGAGGAGCTTATCATCAGAGGGTATGTTGATGCTGGTTTTCAGACAGATCAAAATGATCTGAAGTCACAATATGGATATGTTTTCTGTCTCAATGGAGGAGCTGTGAGATGGAAGAGTTCAAAGCAGCCAATTGTCGCTGATTCTACAGCAGAGTCTGAATATATATCGACTTCTGATGCAGCCAAGGAAGATATCTGGATTCAGAACTTTGTCCAGGAGCTTGATTTGGTGCCTAGCAGTAAAGACCCTGTCACATTGTATTGTGATAATACTGAAGTGGTGGCTCTTGCAAAATAACCAAGGTAACATCAACAGACAAAGAACATACTCCAGAAGTATCACCTCTTAAGGGATTTCTATCAGAGGGGTGAAGTTGCAGTGAGAAGAGTGTCCACGGAAGGGAACGTGGTAGACCCCATGACTAAAGTCCTATCTCAGTAGAAGCATGAATATCATGTGAGAGCTAGCGGGTTAAAGGTTGTTAGCAGTTGGATCTAGTCCAAGTGGGAGTCTATTGGAGTTGGTGGCCTAGAACCAACTACTTTATACTTTATTCATTAATAAATACCTTATCACATCTTGATTATTCTTCTGCGTGACAATGCATGTGATAATTTCCTAAGGATAGTTGTTGCATTAAAGGGTCATAGGGGATCCCTACAATGATGAGAACCCGGAAGTTCCATAACACCGTTCTTGAATATATGTTCTATGGTCGGATGATGTTATTTGAGGGACACAAATAATACATGCCATTAGGGGTGAGGACTCATAAAACTTTGAGGTATCTTCTCTTGGTGTGCTCCCTTGGTAATATCTAGGAGAATATTATGAGAACGAGACCCTCCAGTAAGAAATCCACATTTCATAGTGTCATTGGATGTTCCTATATATGGACGTGTGTTTTGGTACTTAGACTTTAAGATTATTATTAATGGGTATTACAACTCTCACACTTAGATTTATTGATGAAAACTGTGACAACACACTGTTCGCAATGAGGTAGGATACATTGGGTGCATCACGAGTAATATTGAATTAATATAGAATGTGAGAAAGGATTTGTCCCTTTTGTTCCATAATGAAAGTAGATATCTCAGGACCTTTGATGGAATTTATTTAGCCTAAATAAATCCATGTCCATGGTAAGGAATGGGCAAGTTCAATTCCATAAAGTCAAAGAAAGAATAATCGAGCACATGGGTTGATGAAACTAGCATGCAACCTGCTTAATTAGAGATATCGAGACAAAGGGATTATATTACACAGTAAGCATTCGTATGAGGTGACACATAAATGCGGTGTCAACTTCTTTCTCTTGGGTGCCTTGACCCGTTACTAGAAAGTAGTCTTGGACTTTAGGCAAGCCCGCCTAATGCCAACGAGAAAAAGTCCTAGAGGGTCACACAATAAGTGTGTCCATGTATCTCCGTTAAATATTAATTCAACAAGTTGAATAAAGATTATTCACAACTGTGGTTTAATATTTATTTAAGGATGCCTGATCACATTTTTTTCGACACTAGTTATTCGAAAGAATATATTATGGGCGAAATAATATGTTTATTAGCGAGTAATGAAGTTACATTTATTTAAGAAATAAATATCCATTACTCAAGGTATAATAAATGTGGTGGAGGAAATAAAGAAAAATGGAAAATAAAAGTAAACGCCATGTAGTTTTATGGAAAACGAGTACACTCCGTGTATTAATGATTACACATCGTGTAGTTTTTCCAATAGGGATTTTGAGGATATAATATTGTTTTTATTAAATGATATTTATTGTAATCAGTGTGGGCACATGTCAAGGAATTAATAATTCGACATTGGGGTTTTCAATAAGAGTTAATGAAATAAATAAAACACGTAACACATTTACTTATTGTCATGACTCTGTAACCACAAACCCAATTATAAATATCCTCACAAACCAAACACTTTTCCCAATCATTGTGCCCAAAAATTCTATAGAGAACTTTAAAGGTCGAAAGAAATCCTTCCTCCGAAAATGATCTCAAGACCGAGAGAGATCCACCACCATCGGATCAAGGCGATCGAAGGCAGACATCGCAATCGAAGGTTCTTCCACGCTAGCACCCAGAGATCCCTTCAGTGATGTCCAGAGATACGTGGAGCACATGTGGATCACCGCTAGAGGAATCCTATACTTAAATTATACGATCAAGGATGGATCACACCAGATCATGACCATAGACATCAACAAATAAAGAATTCCATCGAGGTAATTCTTGTCAATTAATTAAATTAATTATAACCAACATATGACGATCCTATCTCTATGGTTATGGGACTCCCTCTTTTGTTTTTCTTCCTTCGTTCTATTTTGAATATTCGGCGTTTTACATCGTGACGGATCTCGTATTTATCTTTGTTAACGCTAAAATTAAAGTTGGGAAAACCCCCCAATGCGCTTCCGCTGCACCTGGAACCTACAAGTAGTATCAGAGCGGTCATATCGTTGATTATAATTATTTAGTTTGTCATTGGTGATTTATGCATTTAATAATTTATTTGTTTCAATTCAAGTTAATCATTTTTTAAAATATGAATCTCGATATCTGTTCCTCCCCTCTCGTTTCTCGTTCACCTTAGAGAAATGAATTTTTCTATTAATTTTGATTAAAATAAAATAGAGGAACTCATCTAGAGGTGCCAAATATTCCTGGACATACAACACCAGAATACACAGTGTATATTTGGAAGTACAGGTCGTGTAGTCTAGTTTCAATGTATTGGACTATTCCGCCAAATCAGGCTGTGTATTGGATCCTATCTAAGTCATTTATGACACCATGTGTTGACCAGGAACAGGTGGCACACGGTTTTCAGATTACACACCGTGTGGTCCACTAAACACATCGTGTAGTCTCTTTGGGTTGGGATTGGACCGTGTACCCCATACATAGCTTTCCTGGCTGGAAACCATGTAATGCGGATACTACACGGCATGTGTCCAACTGAACACGTCGTGTACTCCAAAAATTTCTGAAGTACATCAACACGGCATGTCCCCGGGCGTGTACTTTGGATGGACGGTGAAGAAAATTACACGCCGTGTAGTCGGAACTACACATCGTGTACTCACCCAAATTACGCAGATTTATTAAAATTTATTTATATATTATACAAACCTTTGAAACGTGTACCATGGTGTAAGCGTAAAGCTGAGGTACAACACGTGATAGGTGTTTTATATATATTTGTTTAATTTAACATCTGCATAATGAATGGGAATTCACCAGGTTGCCTCCAAGGTACAAGTTACGTATGAGGATAATTTTAATTTATTTAAAATTATGATGGATGAGAATCTCAAGGAAATTCATAAAAGGGTTTAAGATAAAAGGATTGATTAATTAAAGATAATTAATTGATTCGAGCATGATTTATCTTAAACAATAACGATTAAAGAATTGAATGCTAGTTTTATTTATGCGTAAATATCATTGCATGTATGGATGATCCTGAGCTAGACCAAGACCTTTGTATGTGAATGGTTTCTTTAATTAAATTATTTAAATTAAATTTATTGTCCTGCAAGCATTCTCCTCATTAATATGTAGGGCCTTCTCGCCCAAGTATTATTTTATGTAAAAACCCCTTTTTACCCCTCACCTGCATGTGAGATAAATGCATATGTATTGGATGGAGTTCCCAAGATAGTGGAGCCAGCTCAAGTCAAGAGCCAAGGTAAAACCAATCGAAGGATATACAAAGGTGGATAAGTGGAAAGATGTAAACACAAACCCAAAAGGTTCAAGGTATTTCTCCCCTAGGTCTTGGGTTAGTTTACCAACCGCCAGATAAACTAACCAATAGAACAATCTCATGATCATACCGTTTATTTTATTTCTATCAGTTTCATGGTTTATTTATTGTGGGTGTGTTGTCACGATCACACAATTAAGTAATTAAACAAGCATGCAAGATGGAACTAAAATAAAGACCAGCTTATGCATAAATATTATCTTAGACATGGTTAATCACTTAAGTATATCCCACTTAATATTAACAAGAATGTAATCAAAGATAATAAAATGGAAATTTACGTATAAGGATAAAATCCCTCAAAGAAATATTAAGTCAATATAGCCTTCTATAATCTTGGTTAGAATCGAACCATAGTTCAAAGTGCTTGACCAACCCTAGTTGGGGTGATTGAAATTATTGGGGAATTCTAATTCAAGGTTTTGGGTTGACTTGACTTGGTTCACATCAAGGGTTGAATTCTACAGTAGGAATTGGTGTGACCAAGAGGTAAAGGTTGAGGAAATCCGAAATAAAAGGATTTCAGGATTGGGGAGTCCACTCGGCAGATCAAGGAGCTGTGAGTTAATGCAGTTGGCATTTGGAATGCCTACCTAAAACCCTTCAAGTTGCTTGACCAACCCCAGTTTGGGTAATGCGAATGGCAATATGGATCCCTAACACTATAATATTCAGGTAACAGAATATTCCGAAGTCAATGGTGAGGGATATTGGATTTTGATAAAATAATGGGAGACTAATAAGTATTAATTTATTTATTTGTTTCAGTTTTGTAATAAAGTACTAAACCTTTGCTCATCTTAATTTGTAGAAACGACAAGAAAATGACTTCAAAAGTATCATTTCAAACCATACTCAAGAAGGAAAATATTCTCACCGGCACCAATTTCCAAGAGTAATAGAGGCGTTTACGCGTCATCCTTTGCCATGAAAGGGAATTTTATGTGCTAGAAGAGCCTATTCCAGTTGCGCATGGAAAAGAGGCTAGTGATGAGGAAGTATCTCTCTATGCGAAACACATGAATAATGCCACAAATGTCCAGTGTTTCATGCTATCAACCATGTCCAATGAGCTCTTGAATCAACATGAAAACATGGACGTGTATAGCATGATGTCTCACCTTAAGGATCTCTACCAAGAGAAGGTGAGATAGGAGAGGTATGAGATCTCCAATGCTTTGTTTACAACTAAGCTTCTGGGCCTCATGTATTCAAAGTTATTGGCTACATTGAACTCCTAAACATCTTAGGGATTAAATTCCCAGATTAGATGCATATAGATCTCATCCTATCATCACTTCCCAAGATATTCTCTAGCTTTATTTTCAACTACAACATGAGAAACAATGATAATAGTCTATCGAAACTTCTGACCTGGATTCACCAGGTAGATAAGGACATGGGGCGTGACAAAACCGCAGTCCTTATGGTGAATAGGAAAAGAAAGGACAAGGTAAAGGGGATAAAGACTTATAAACGGTCTGAAGCCCCCGAGCATCGTACCTCCAAGAAGGGGAAGATCCAGAGGCAGGGCAAGGAAAAGGAGGCGGTGTGTTTTTCATGTGGCAAGAAAGGCCACTGGAAGAGGAACTACACCCAGAAGTGTGGGGATGCTAAAGGTACATTCGTTATCGAGAGCAATATTTATATTTCAACACATTGGGTATGAGATACACCTTGTGGGGCTCACATCTATATTCAAATGCAGGAACCAAGTAGATTTAGAAATATTTCCAGAGGATAGGTGGATCTTCGAGCTACCAATGGTGCAAGGCTGGCTGCATTGGCTATTGGCGATTACCTCCTCTCATTGCCAACTGGCATGATTTTGGTTTTACAAAACTATTATTATGTGCCTAGTGTTACCAATAACATAACTTCTGTATCTTGTTTGGATATGGATGGATTTATTTTCAAGTTTGGAAATAAGGGTTGTCTCTTTTATAAGAAAAACGTATGTTATGGTATTGCACATTTAAATAATGTTTTGTATGTATTAAATTGCGAAAACTAAGTATTGGAAATCGATAAAGAAACAAACTCACATGACTCATACATCCCCCAATTGTGGCATCACCATCTCGGTCATGTAAACAAGAACCGCTTGACAAAGCTCTGCCAAGATGGATATTTAGACTCTACTGAGCTAAAACCACTTAATAGATTCCATGCTTGTTTACAAGGAAAAATGACCAAGCCGCCTTTTGGTGGATATGGTGAAAGGTCAAAAGAGATTCTAGGATTGGTACACACGGATGTGTGTGTACCATTTCCAGTAGAATCTAGAGGTGGATATTCTTACTTCATTACTTTTACTGATTATTTAAGTAGATATGACTATGTCTACTTAATGAGGTATAAATCAGAGTCCTTAGAGAAATTTAAGGAATTCAATAATGAAGTGGATAATCAACTTGGTAAGAAGATAAAGAAACTTCAATCAGATCGAGGTGGAGAATATCTGAACCAAGAGTTCATCGATCTTCTACGGGAGTTTGGGATTCTATCTCAACTCACTCCTTATACACCACACTGGAATGGTGTTAGTAAAAGGAGGAACTGAACCTTTTTGGACATGGTGAGGTCGATGATGAGTCATGCAGATCTTCCCTTACCCTTTTGGGGATATGAATTACAAAGTGCAGCATACACATTAAACCAAGTACCAACTAAGGTGGAAAATGGAATTCTATCTGAGTTATGGAATGGAAAGAAACCCATTTTGTCGCACACACATGTATGAGGATGAGAGGCATTTTTTAAGGCCTTATTAAGAAACAAACTAGAACCCTGGGGAACGAAGTGTATCTTTATAGTATATCCCAAGGAAATGAAAGGATATTACTTATATAATCCTTCATAAAAGAAAGTTATTGTCGCCAGACAAGCCGTCTTTCTCGAGAGGGAGAAAATCCTCAAAAAGGATAGTGGGAGCAATATTGAATTCGAAAAATTTGATGCTCAAGATACATAGGAGTTGGTACAGGAACAAGTTCCACAGGTCCCCTTGGAAGAGGTTCCATAAACACTAGTACTGCATAGGAGCTGAATAGAGGTAAGGGAACTAGAGAGATTTGGTTTCCTAGTCACTAAGGATGGTGAATCATTATTGTTGGACAATGATAAACCTCTCTCCTACAAGGAAGAAGTAGAAATCTCAGAAGATGCAAGATGGCTAGAAGCTATGAATTCTGAGATGGATTCCATGTATCAAAACCAAGTATGGGTTCTGGTCGATGAGCCAGTTGATGTAAAGCATGTTGGATGGAAATGGGTATTCAAGAGAAAACGGGACATGGAAGGTCAAATTAGCACCTATAAAGAAAGGCTAGTGGCTGATGGATTTAGACAGCATCAAGGAATTGACTATGATGAAACCTTCTCACCAGTTGCCATGTTTAAATCCAAAGAAATCATAGTTTCCCTAGCAGTTTACCATGACTATGATATTTGGCAAATGGATTTCAAAACAGCATTCCTTAACGGGAACCTTCAGGAAGATGTCTATATGACACAACCAGAAGGGTTTGTGACACTAGATGAAGCCAAACGGGTTTACAAATTGCAGAAATCCATTTATGGATTAAAGCAAGCATCCAGGTCATGGAACATTCGATTTGATGAAGCCGTAAAGGAATTTGGTTTCATTAAGAACGAATGGGAGCCATGTGTTTATAAGTGGTTTAATGGGAATGTGATTGTTATCCTAGTAGTATATGTTGATGACATATTGCTTATTCAAAATGATGTACCAGTCATACAGTCAGTTAAGGACTGGTTGAACAAGTCTTTATCCATGAAGGACTTGGGTGAAGAATCCTACATTCTAGGGATCAAGATCATTCATCATATATCCAAGAGGCTGCTTGGACTAAGTCAGGGTATATACATTGACCAGATACTAAAGAGATTTAGTATGGAAAAATCCAAGAGGGGATTGGTTCTAGTGTCACATGGCCTACATCTTTCTAAGAAAATGTGTCCACAAACACCAAAGGAGAAAGATAGAATGAGTAAGATCCCATACGCTTAAACTATAGGATCCATCATGTATTCCATGTTATGTACCAGGCTTGATGTTACCTATGCACTGATCATGGTAGGCAGATATCAAAAAAATCCAGGAGAACAGCATTGGACTGCTGTTAAGACTATCCTTAAGTATCTGAGAAGAACTAAGGATATGTTCCTGGTGTATGGAGGAGACGAGGAGCTTGTCATAAGAGGGTATGATGATGTTAGTTTTCAGACAGATCAGAACGATCTGAAGTCGCAATCTGGATATTTTTTCTGTCTTAATGGAGGATATGTGAGCTGGAAGAGTTCAAAGAAGCCAGTTATTGCCGATTCTACAGTGGAGTCTGAATATATAGCGGCTTCTGATGCATCCAAGGAATCTGCCTGGATTTGGAACTTTGTCCAAGAGATTGATGTGGTGCCTAGTAGTAAAGACCCTGTCACATTGTATTGTGATAATACTGCAGTGGTGGCCCTTACAAAAGAACCAAGGTAACATCAACGGACAAACCACATACTCCGGAAGTATCACCTCTTGAGGGATTTTCTATCAGATTGGTGAAGTTGCAGTGAGCAGAGTGTCCACGGAAGAGAACGTGGAAGACCCCATGACTAAAGGGCTATCTCAATAGAAGAATGAATATCATCTGAGAGCTAGCGGGTTAAAGGTTGTTAGCAGTTGGCTCTAGTCCAAGTGGGAGTCTGTTGGTGTTGGTGGACCAAAACCAACTACTTTGTACTTTATTCATTAATTAATACCTTATCAGATCTTGATTATTCTTCTGCGTGACAATACATGTGATAATGTCCTAAGGATAGCTATTTCGTTAAAGGGTCATAGCGGATTCCTGCTATGATGAGAACCCAGAAGTTCCATAACACTGTTCTTGAATATATGTTCTATGGCCGGATGATGTTATTTGAGGGACACAAATAATACAGGCCATTAGGGGTGAGGACTCATAAAACTTTGAGGCACCATCTCATGGTGTACTCCCCAGGTAATATCTAGAAGTATATTATGAGAATGAGACCCGCCAGTAGGAAATCCACATTTCATAGTGTCATTGGATATTCCTATCTACAGACGTGTGTTTTGTTCCTTAGACTTTAAGATTATTATTAATGGGTATTATAACTCACGCACTTAGATGTATTGATGAAAACTGTGACAACACACTGTTCACAGTGAGGAAGGATACGTTGGGTGTGTCACGAGTAATACTGCATTAATAGATAATGCAAGAAAGGATTTTTCCCTTCTGTTCCATAACGGAAGTATATATCTCAGTCCCTTTGATGGAATTGATATATCCTAAATAAATACATTTCCATGGTAAGGAATGGGAAATTTCAATTCCGAAAAGTCAAAGAAAGAATAATTGAGCACATGGGTTGATGGCACTAGCATGCAACCCACTTGATTAGAGATATCGAGACAAATGGATTATATTACACGGTAAGCGTTCATATGAGGTGACACATCAATGCGGCGTCAACTTCTTTGTATTGGGTGCCTTGACCCATTGCGAGACAGTAATCTTGGACTTTAAGCAAGCCCACCAGATGACAATGAGAAAGAGTCCTAGAGGGTCACACATTAAGTGTGTCCATGTATCTCAGTTAAATATTAATTTAACAAGTTGAATAAAGATTATTCCCGACTATGGTTTAATAATTATTTAAGGATTCCTGATCGCATTTATTTCGACACTAGTTATTCGAGAGAATATATTGTGGGCGAAATAATATGTTTATTAGCGAGTAATGCAGATACTTTTATTTAAGAAATAAATTTCCATTACTCAAGGTCTAACAAATGTGGTGGAGGAAATAAAGAAAAATGGAAAATAAAATTACACGCCATGTATATTAAATATACACGCCATGTAGTTTTATGGAAAACAATTACACACCATGTATTAATGATTACACACCATATAGTTTTTCCAGTTGGGATTTTGAGGATAAAATATTGTTTTTATTAATTGATATTTATTATAATCAGCATGGGCACATTTCAAGGAATTAATAATTTGACATGGGGGTTTTCAATATTAGTTAATGAGATAAATAAAATGCATAATGCGTTTATTTATTGTCATGACTCTGTAACCTCAAACCTAATTATAAATATCCTCACAACCCCAACACTTTTCCCAATCATTTTACACAATAATTCTAGAGAGCTCTTTCAAGGATGAAAGAATTCCTTCCTCCAAAAACACTCTCAAAACCGAGAGAGATCCACCAGCATCGGATCAAGGCAATCGAAGGCGGACATCGCAAGCAAAGGTTCTTCCGCGCTAGCACCCAGAGATCCCTTCGGCGACGTCCAGAGATATGTGGAACACGTGTTGATCACCGCTAGAGGAATCCTACACTTGGATTCTATGACGTAATGATGGATCACACTGGATCGTGACTGGAGACATCAACGAAGAAATAATTTCATCGAGGTAATTCTTGTCAATTAATTAAATTAATTATAACCAACATATGATGATCATGTCTCTATGGTTCTGGGACTCCCTCTTTTGTTTTTCGTTCTTTGTTCTATTCTGAAGATTCGGCATTTTACGTCATGATGGATCTCAAATTGATCGTTGTTAACACTAAAATTAAAGTTGGGCAAACCCTCCAACGTGCTTCTGCCGCGCCCGGAACCTACATGGTACCTCCCCATAAATAGTTATAACCAAATATAGAGAATACACGCTATCATCCTTAGATCCAAAAACTTTTCCCCAAGATCCCTATCTCACTTGAGGGACTAAACACTATAGAACATGTAACTACTGTTGCTGATATCCCCAGCATGTTCCCCAACCCAATCTCCAAAAAAACCTAATTATCTTCCTGAGTTATTCCTTATAAATTCTTTAATGAATGATTCTACCAAAA
Source organism: Viscum album (assembly GCA_963277665.1). Lineage (NCBI taxonomy): Eukaryota > Viridiplantae > Streptophyta > Magnoliopsida > Santalales > Viscaceae > Viscum > Viscum album. The sequence goes on from OY728141.1 coordinate 668,573,593, forward strand.
CCCCTTTACCATACCAAACTGAAGAAACCTTGAACAAAAATTTTATAGATTCTCCATCCTTTCATATGAATGGAACACTTTTAGCTAACTGGAACATGAACTACGGTAATACCTTGGCTTCCCATACAAAAAACATGAGGTAGGAGTCAAACCTAAAGCTGGAAGAGACGAATCCATCCTCTTTTCCAACTATATTTCTCATCTATGAAGATCTGAACTTTTCATATATAATTATTACATCTTGATATAAGACTATCTCTTACATGACATAACGATCCATGCCAAAATCATTTAGGTCTATTACCTTTGGAAACTCAAACATATAAACAACTGGTCCATAAGTGATTTATGTCATATCCCACTATTTTATTCATAACTATAACCCTTCTTAAACATATCATACATAATACGTTTCCTCATAATCTAGGGAAAGGAAACATAAGAAAGGGTGAACTTAGATGCTCATTAAGGAGAAACAATTAAGATACGTAAACATAACATGATCATAAGAGTATGATAACATGAGTTTGAGATTTTAAAACCATACCCTACATATCAAAGATTATAATAATGAGTCATGGAATAAATATTGGTAGTTCATAATACATTAATAATAAGGGAATCAAATAACATGAGCCTTAAGAGCATAACATAGGAATAATACATGGAATTATGGAATACACAAAATCATAAAAATTATTTCATTAGTAGTCAAGGATTATTTCAAAGGATATCATAGTGGAATGATTTCACTCCCCAAACAACCATATTAGTCATGTTTCGCATCCAAAACTATCATAGTGGACAAAGTCTCTTACTAAACTGGGTTCACTCCACATTCCATTTTTATCTCATGAGATATAAATCTTTACCCAATGAATTGAAAAGAGATAAAGGTTCTAGACTTTATATATTGAAAATAATACATTCATGTGTCACATGATTATAAAAAATTCACCAAATCCTAATGCATGAAAAGAAATGGGTTTCATAAATCATCATTCATATCAGAACACATGAAAAGAAATGGGTTTTATAGAATATTTCATCATATAATAACCCAAAGAAAAGAAATGGGTTTCATAAATATAATTTCATCATAAACATAAACCACCAAGATAAATATTAAAGATCGTATCATTGGATCATATCCCTGGTAATGATTACTCAACATCAATGAATGTCATCTTAGATGGACAATAATTATAAAAGAAAAATAACTTTCAAAGTTTCTTGAGGAAAATATCCTTTCTTGGAAATAATATTTTTAAAAATTAAAAATTCATAAAATATTATGGAAATCATTTTCCTTGAAAATAAACTTTAAAACTTATAAATTAATATTAAAATAAAATAATGGTCCTGATGGTGAGAAAATTTCATTCATTTTGTACATGTTAAAAAAATATTCCTTTCACATTTTCAGTAAAATCCAAATGGGCCTTATTTGGAAAAGGACATGAATAACCCTTTTAAAAAGGCTTGTAAAAATTAAAACATCATTAAAAATAATTTAACAAATTCTTTTGGTAATGATAAAAAAACTGAAAACATTTTTAAAAAACATGGATTTAGATGAAAAAAGATTTTCAATAGAAGAGAGACATAATGATGATGTTTCTTAAAAATATTATTTTAAACCCTTTATTATATAATGAGAGGAAAATAAAGGGAAACATTTATTCTTATGAAATAACTTGGGGATAATAAAATTATTTAGTTTCTTGAGTTTTGGATCATAATATTTCATCCTCGAAAGCATACTCATAAAAAATCCTAATAAATAATGAGATTACACCATAAAACCATTACCATATTGGTAACATTGAATCATAATGCATGTTAAATAATAACATTAAATGATACTTAAAATATAATTATAATAAATAAATTCATGAAGTTAAATTTCGAATGGTCATTATATACACCTCATAAAAGAAGATAGGTTTCTAATATGAAATATGTCTCAAAGAAGGAAAATTGAGAAAAAAAATCCCTTACCTTAAGTCTACACTTCATTAGTACATGTTAAAACCTCCTGTATAATAAATATATATTTATTATATATCTATTTTTGGGATCTTAAATGATTTTCCCATCAGTGCATCGATAATAATAAGATAAAATAAAGTGAAAAAATGCATAAATAAATGACACTAGATGTAATGAGGAAAATTCCCCAAATGTAAGTGGTAAAAAACCACAGGCAAAATAGAAGGATCACTATGGTAAAAAGTAGGTATACACTCCCTCACTATTACAAGGAAAAAACTCTCATATAATTTCTCTTGAATAAAGGGGAAACAACCTCATAAATACCTCTCAAAGGGACCATCGATGAGAAGATATATAAAGGTGTTGATGAGATGCTAAAAATGATGGGAGAGCACCATTTATATAAGCTACCTCTCCCCCTACCTTCCTATATCTACTAGATCAATTGGTGGGGTTTTCCACCCACCACACACCATCCATGCCCACATACCTTGACAAATAAGGGGGCATCCATCATCCATGGAAAATACTATCGACGCATCTCACACTTAGAGATTTTATTGAGAACCAATCACATCTCCACACATCCTTTCTATCTATCAAATATTCTAATCATGTCTCTATGAAGCTAATCGAGGATTTTCATGATTTGAACTTTTCAGAGTCAACGACCTTCATTAATAAATATTCTAGATTTTCTTTAGTGTGAATTTTCTATATGTCAACACTACCTTACTCTACCACATCTTGGACCAAGTGATGGTGTACCCCAGTGTGATTTGTCCTGGAAAGAAAAGATGGATTCCTTATAATGTGAAAAGAGATATGACTATCACAAAATAATGTATTCCTATCCTATATGTTCCCGATCTCCTCAAACAACCTTCTCTTCCAAATTGCCTCTTTGCAAGCATGTGTAATTGTCATGTACACTTCCTCTATTGTGGATAACCCCACAACTGATTGTAACTTTGAAATCCAGCTCACAAATCCTCCTATAAGAGTAAACACATAATGATTATTAGATTTCATCTAGTCAGAATCACCTAAAAAATCTGAATCAATATAGCCTTTGATAGTGAAATCTAATCCTCCATAACATAATACAACATTTGAGGTATCCTAGATGTATCTTAGGAACCTATTTACTATTCTCTGATGCTCCCATCTTGGATTCTTCATGTACCGACTAACTGATCCCACTGCATGTCCAATATTTGGTCTAGTATAAACCATAGTGAACGTCAAACTTCCCACTACTGATGCATATGGTACTCGAGAAATCATCATCCTCTATTCTTTCATGTTGAAGAGTTTCAAGACTTTTTATAAGTAATTATTATATAATATAAAAATATTCCTATTATTTCTATCTCTATAAATCTGCATCCCAATAATATTGTTTACTGGTCCCAATTCCTTCATATCAAACTCCCTAGACAACTATGCCTTTGTCTCCTATATCTGATCTTTTTTGGGGCTTTCAACCAACATGTCATTCATATACAACATAATAATGTTGAAATCATTACCATCTAAACCCCTAAAATGTTCACAAGGATATGAATTAATTTTTATGGATCATAGTATCATGATATAGGAATCAAATCTCTTATACCAACACCTCAGTGCACGTTTGAGACCGTACAGTGATTTTTTCAACCTTAAAACCAAGTTCTATTTTCATTATTTTGAAAAACCTTTGGGTTATATCATATGGATACCATCACCAAGATCACCATATAGAAAATAATTCTTCACATCCAGCTACTCTAGATTTAAACCGTATATAGAACACATCTCCAGAACTATCCAAATAGTCAGTAGTCCTACAACAAGAGAAAATATTTCATTGAAATAAATACCTTCCTTCAGATCATATAATTTTTTCACCAGTCTTTCAAAATATCTTTCCACCTGGTCCTTTCCATCTCTTTTGATCTTAAAGACCCATTTGTTTATGATGACCTTCCTTCCATGAGGTAATGGAACAAGATTCCAAGTCTTGTTCTTATGAAAGGATTCAAGTTCTTCTTACATCACCGCCATCCATGAGGATATATCTAGACTATGGGTCACCTCCACAAAAGAAGATGGATCTCCTTCCTCCGTCAATAAGAATAACACAATATTTCTCTTAGTGACATAGTATAAGTGTCATACTGGTGCTCTTTTCTCCTAAGTTGGCCATCATAGTACATACTCAACTGGTACTTTATCTTCGTGCTCTGGTAATGCCTCATAGGAAACTGGTTCTTCCTTGGATTATTCCTCCACCTTGACTTTTTTAGTTTATGTATTCTCTTTATCCATGTCTCCATCAATTTTAATTTTCACCTTGTCTTATGAAAAAAATGAAATATCTGCTAATGATAAGTTTGCAGGAAGTGGGTTCCCACAAACGATACCCATTCACACTATCAACATACCCCAAGAAGATACATTTCCTAGATCTTGAATCCAACATTGATCTTTTCTGGTCATTAAAATTTTCATATATCAAACTACCAAAAGTATGTAATCGAGAATAGTTAGTGGGTTTACTAGTCCACATCTTTATCAGTGTATTTAAATAAATCTCTATTGAAGGAGATATTTTGATCACATAATAGGCGGTATTCACTAATTCTACATAAATTGTTTTGGAAATTACTAAAGTCTTCAACATTTCCCTTGTTCTATTCAATAGGGTTCTATTAATCTGCTTTGGCACTCTATTTACTGATGAGTCCATGACACCATGAACTATCTCTTGATTACTTCCTCTTGAAAAAAATCATCAAATTCCTCACTTATATATTCTATACTATTATTAGTCCATAAACACTTGGTATTATTTATAGATTCAATATCCTTCCATGATTTGAAGGTTTTAAAGACTTCAAAAACATCTACTTTCCTATGGATTGGGTACACCTAACATCTCTTGGAATAATCATCAATGAAGGATAAAAATTAACATGCTCCTCATAAGGATATAACTAGTGTTTTCCAAACATTGGAATAGATCAACTCTAAGATCTCATTTATTCTTTCTATTGATGTCCCAAACATTATCCTTAAATGTTTTCTCAAAAAAAATGCTCACAAAATGGTAAGGATACCTTTTTTAGACCAAGTATCAACTTTTGATCTTTAAGAATATTCAGTCCTCATTCTAACATATGGCCAAACTTCTGATGCCATAACATTATCAACACTTTCATCGAGTTAATTGATGTGACAACTATATCTTCCACCTTTTACATTTCACCCATAATCATGTATAGGTTCTTTGAGATCATCTCTTCCTTCATCACCACAAGCACTCCCTTCACAATTCCCATCACTCCATTATGGGTGTGATTCTTGAATTTGATATCATCAAATTTTCCCAAATACAATATATTCTTATTTAGGTCCTTTACATAGCAAACACCTTGGATGGTTCATACCATGCCATCATAAATCTTCAATTTTATGGTACCAAATCCAATGATCTTCAAGGTGTGATCGTTACCCATGTACACGAGTCCTTTTGGGATAGTTTCATACTGGTCAAAAAATTACCATTGAGACGTCATGTTCCATGCTTCTCCTAAGTTGATTATCCATGCATCTTTTAGATGGTTCCTACTTCTAGCAGTCATTACTGCATCACTGAAAAGAATGTCTCTATTTCCAAAAGTACTCACCACATTCCCATGAGATATATTTTTACTACTATTCTTATTCCAACAATCCTTATTGATATTCCCCTTCTTTACACAATTGAAAAATGTGACATTCTTCTTCTTACTCATTTATTTGGACCTTCCATTATTTTGGATCCCACTAGAACCACGCTCCATCATCCTTCCCCTCTCTACTGATAGATCCCCTATTTGGTGAAAAGTTATTTTTCTATCCTCTGTGTTCTTACACCAACTTTCTTCTTTAATAACCACGGCTCCAACATCATTTAAGGGTTTTATATTCATCAAGATATCATTGGTGAGGTTGATGATGAATTGTTCATATGAATCTATAAAACTCTGGAGTAAAATCTCTACATGTTCAGTATCTACCATTTTATAGCCCAACTCCATGAGATATGAAATCAGAGTATTGAGGTTGTTGATATTGTTGGTCACTATTGATTACTCCACCATTATAAGAGTGTAAAATTTAATCTTCAAGAAAATTGTATTGTGTAGTGACTTTTCCTCATATAGCTTCATCAGAGTATCCCATATTTCCTTCACCATCATTTTCTCTGCAATGCTCGATAGGACCTCATCTTCCAAATACAAATGGATTCTATCAATAGCATTCCTATCCATGGAATTCCATTTCTCCTCTATCACACCCATTGATATTTCTCTAATTTATAGTAGGTAATTATCTTTCCTTAGTACTTCCTGCATCTTCATTTTCTACAACAAAAAATTATTCCCATTGAATTTTTTGATCTCAAATTTTACCACCATATGTACATTCAGTAAGTCCAGAACCTCCTATGTTTCACAACGGTGTATTTAATAATCTCAATAAAAAATTATAATTTGAAATATCAACCATATTCACAATCACAGATCATACTCAAAATTATTAGAATTATTAATACCCAAAAATGTGAACAGTATCAGTCCAGAACCTTCCCTATGATACCACTTATTAGGACTATAAATGATTAGACCACCAGTGCAGTAATAATCACAAGATAAAATAAAGTGTATAAATGTGTAAATAAATGACACCAGGTGTAACATATAAAACCCCCCAAATGGAAGGGGTAAAAACCATAGGAAAAATAGAAGGATCACTATGGGTAAAAGTGGGTATATATTCCCTTACTATTATAAGGAGAAAAATCTCATATAATCTCTCTTGAATAAAGGGGAAACAACCTCACAAATACCTCTCAAAGGGACCATCATTGAGAAGATACATGAAGGTGTTGATGAGATTCTAAAACTAAAGGGAGAGATACCCTTATATAGTATGCCTCTCCCCTTTCCTTCCTCTCTCCGCTAGATCAATTAGCGGGGTTGGCCACCCACCACACACCAACCATGCCCACCTCCATTGACCAATAATGGGGTGGACACCATCCATGGAAAATACTAATGGCATATATATTACATAACCATACATCTATATACAATACCATATATGAATTACTTATGATATTTTAATAACTATTTATTAATAATTCTATGTTAAAATCATGTTTTGGGTAATAACTACTTTGTTTTTCATGTATGTTTTGATTTGGTATTTTTGATCCTCTTACTTTGATGATGGTTACATAATATCTAGATTTTTAACCATGATATAAATATAATATATATTCAGTATATATTTATTTATATTAATACATAAAATTTATATATATAAAATGAAATGCATCGTTCATGGAGACAGTAGGTCGTACGCACACATAAACATTATTTCCATTTTCTTGAAGGATGGAAAAAGGAATTTAAATAATATATTATTTTTAAAAATAATTTTTATGTTATATATATCACATATATTCATTAATCTTACCCTCATTCCCTGCCATGAAAATGGTTATTAAAAAATTAATCACATCGCTTCGCGATGCAGTTGTCTACCGTACACACGAACGACATTATCATATCCCCCACTAAATGGAAATTAATAATTATAGGTGATATAATATTTTAAAAAGTATAATAATGTAATATATATAATATATAGTTATTAAATCCATCATTATATCTATCCTTGTAAGGTGGTTATGGAAAATGAATAGCATCGGTCTGCGAGAAGGTAGTCTGTCGTACACATGAAGATAATTTCTTATCCCATTTGATGGAAGAGGAGATGGATTTAGGTTATGAAATTAACATAATAAAATATAATTATATGGTTTATATTAGTTTTATTATATCATTATAATTTAATAATAATTTAAGGAGGTGGAAAAATAAATAAAATAATTATGCTCGGTTAAGAAAAATGCATCTTCTTCAGACAACCTCCTTAAGTAAGTACCAAAAGGATTATTAGGATGGATTTATGGTCAAACTAAGGGATATAGGTAACGTATAGTAAATTAATGAATCTACTTGTCCATTTATTGTATGATCCAAAGGCTTTTTAAACTATTAATAGGAGAGGATAGGGGGTGGCCTTTAATAAGCGAGGTGAGTGGAACACTTTTAGTTGTTGAAAAGAAAAAAGTGTACCCACATTTATCAAATGAAAAAAGGATCCAAAAGGGATAAATATAGATAATTAGGTATTAAAGGTCTAAATAATAAAATAGATTTTATATAAGTTTTTAGTTCATTTTAACCAATATCTTTTTAGTTTAACCCCCGGTAAATCTGTTTCTACCTTAATCGCAATAAAATATTTTTTTTTATTTTCACTATCCCTTATGAAAAAAATTTAAGTTGAACTTATTAGATAGTATAAATTATTATAATTACAAATATACAATAAATTTTTCCAAATTCCATTCATAAAAGTGAAAAAACATCTATTTTAAAATTAAACTCAGAGAAGTGAAGAGAAAACAGTTTTCCAAAGAGAAAATGTTCAAAAGTTTTAAATGTTTGTATATTAAAATTCAACATGAAATTAATTTAAATTACAAAAAATGTATTAATTTTAATATAATTGACCTAATTTTACTTTTTAAACATTTTTAAATGATAGGTTATTTTGAAAATTATTTAAATTAAAAAGGAGGTTTTAGTTAAAATCAGTATGTTTCACTATTCTCTGAAAAATAGTCTTTTTAGAAAATTGGAAAAAATTCACCCAAATATATTTTTAACATGTAGATTTCAAAACTTAAATTTATTTTTTCATATAAATTTTATAAAATTTGAAAAATTATAGTTATTATTTGTTCACTAAAAATAATAAAAAACATTTGTTCGAGAAAATAATATTTTCAAAACATATAAAGACTTTACAAAAAAATATGTAATTTTTATCAACATGTTTTCATTATATGAAAAATTATAATTCATATTTAAAATTATTTTATTCATATTCATGCTTCCATGTTTAATGGATAGGTAATAAAATTTTTATTTAATTAATAATATTAATAATTTTACATAGTTTTTTAATACTCAGTGTTACATGTAACACAAGATATCAAAGAAATTAAATATATTTGAAAAGAATATTTCACAAAATCTCATGTTGTTACACTATACCCCCTTAAAATGATTTTTTATTTCAAAATTCATCACATTAATATAAAAAAATGAGGATACTTCTACCTCATCATATACTCAATTTCCCACATAGCATCCTCAAACTAGTGGTTTTTTCAGAAAAAATTGACTAGGTTGGTGGTCTTGTTTCATATAACTTTCTCTATTCGATCCATAATCTCCACTGGTTGTTCCGTATAAGAAATATATTTCTCCATTGGTATGACTTCTGAGTTCAATACATGTGAATGGTTAGGTATGTACTTTCTTATGAGAGATACATGGAACACATTGTGAACTTGAGATATGTTTGGTGGAACTACCATATGATAATATATCATACAGATATGATCAATAATTTCAAAGGGACCAATATACCTAGGGATTAGTTTTATATTATTTCCAAATATTATTACCTTCTTCCATGTATAAATTCTTAGAAACAACTTTTCAAAAACTTCAAATTCTAGATCACATTGATGATTATCAGCAGAAATTTTTTATTTACTTTGTGTCTCCTTTATGTGTTGTTGAATGTCTCTAACCATCTCTACCATTTCTTTAGTTATCTTAAGTCCCAATATAATTCTCTCTCTAACTTCATTCTATAATTTTATAGATATATACTTCATTCCATAGAGGGTTTCATAAGGATCCATTTAAATACTTGATTTAAATCTATTGTTGTATGAAAACTCAACTAGAGGAAGGTGTTGATCCCAACCTCCTTTGAAATCAAGAGAAAAAGATCTTGACATAAACTATAGGTTTTTAATTGTTATTTTAGGTTAACCATCTATATGAGGATTATATGTAGTGCTAAAACTCAACTCTATATCAAGATATTGTTGAATACTTCTCCAGAACTTCAAGGTAAACCTTTGATCCCTATCGGATATAATATAATGTGGTGCTCTATGCAATCATACCACTTCTTTATTGTATATCATGGAGAGATGATCCAAATAGAAGTATTCTCATATAATGATAAAGTGTTCTTACTTTTTAAGTTGTTCAACTATAACCCATATAATATTATTATCATTAGATGTTTTGGGGAGTCAAAATACAAAATACATGGTGATGTTTTCCCATTTCCGTTATGGTATGGGTAATGGATGTGACATCCCCTTAGATTCTTGTCTCTCATCCTTAAAATTTTCACATTCCAAGCACCAAGATAAAAACTATGTGAAATCTCTCTTCATGCCATCCCACCATAAATACTCTTTCAAAACACTATACATATTCATACTTCTAGGATGGATAGAGGATAAATAACTATGAGTTTCCTCTAACAACTCCTCTTAATATGATATGGAAAAAACACATAAATGGTTCCTAGAACTTATCTTTCCATAATGATCAATGTTAAACTCGAGAACATTTCTAGACTTACTTTTAGCTCTACATATTCCTTCTATGGATCTTTAATATTCACAATAATATATGGTTGAACATTCAATTGAGAAAGATAAGATTTCTCCCCTTTATTCAGGATTTCCATATCCATACTTTTAAAATATAGAAATATTAGATCTTTTGGGATACATTTCATGGATAATCTAGTATAATCCTTTCAACTCAAAGAATCATCCACCTTGTTCACGTTTTTAGGGTAGTAATTTATTGAGTAGTTATAATATTTAATCAACTCTAACTATATTCTCTGGTTCATATTTAACTCCTTATGTGTGAATATATACTTTAAACTTTTCTTATTGGTATATATATATCACACTTTTCTCTATAAATATAATTCCTCCATAAATTTAATGAAAAAATTACTACAGCTAACTCCAAATCGTGATTTGGGTCATTTTTCTCATGAACCTTCAATTTTTATGAGGCATAATATATTACCATGTCATTTTGTATAATAATTCATCCCAATACCTTCTTAGTTGCATCATGATATATTAAAAACCTTTGTTCACTATAGTTTAAGGTAAAATAGGTGAGATGGCTAATTTTCTCTTCAATTCCTTGAAATTTTCCTCACATTTATCTATCTAGAGGAACTTGGATCCCTTCCGAGTTAACTTGGTGAGTAGAGTAAATGGTCATGATAAATTCTCCACAAACAATTGATAATATCTATATAACCCAAGAAAAATAAAAATCTTATTCACCATGGATGGTCTTTTCCAACATTTAATAGCCTCAATCTTTGATGGGTCTACTGATATACCCTCTCTTAAGATTATATGACCCAAAAAAGAGTCTTTTGTAGTAAAAAAATCACACTTTATAAATTTTTTATATAGATTCTTCTTTACTTGGGTATTTATTAAAATTCACAATTTATCTTCATGATCTAACTTTCCCTTTGAATAAATGATAATATCATCTATGAATATAGACAAAAACTGATCAAGTTAATATCTAAGGACTCTATTCATTAAATCTGTGAAGATAATAGGGGAATTAGTAAGACCAAACGAAATCACTATATACTCATAGTGTCCATACCTTGTACGTAATGTTGTATTGGGTATATCCTCCTTCTTGACCCATAATTGGCGATATCCAAAATGAATTTCAATCTTGGAAAATTATTGAGCTCTATGCAATTGATTAAATTGGTCATCAATATGGGGTAGCGGATATTTTTTCTTGATTGTGATCTTTTTAAACTCTTGATAATCAATGCAGAGTCACATTAATCCATATTTATTTTTTATAAAAATAATTAGTGAACCCCAATGTGACACACTTGTTTAAATTAATCCCTTATCAAGTTTATCCTATAGTTTCTTCTTTAATTCCTTCAACTCAATTAGGGTCATTCTATAGGGAGTCTTTGAAATATGTGTGGCACTCATTATGAGTTCTATTGAGAACTCAATTTCACTTTTTTGGTGAAATACTAGGAAACTCTTTTGTAAAGACATCAACAAAATCCCCCATAATAAGAATATCATTGATGTTGAGTTTCTCCCCAATAATTTCAGATAAATTCACCTTTTGAATAGGAATTAAAACCCATAAAATGGATTTAATTTCCATAAAAAGTTCGTATTTATCATTGTACTAATAGATGATTATAGGTTTTTTTGGAATATAAATCATCAATTCCATTCCTTTTAAATTAATGTGTTATTTATGCCATGAAATCCAATCCATTACTAAGATAACATAAAATTAAACCAATGGAAGAATGAAAATATTTTTTGGAAGCACATTCCCACAAAATTCAACTGAAGAGGAATCATATAATTGAGATGTGATCATCATAACATTAGGTAATTTCAATAATAATTATATATATAATCATTTGAGTAGAATCTTGATACCCTTATCAAATTTTTTAGATAATAAAGAATGGGTATATATAGAGTCAAATAATACATTATGAGTCCTATAGTGGATAGTAATTGTACCTTTCACTGCATCATTATCGCACCCATCATCATAAATAGTAATCACGTGAGATCTACCTTTATCCATTGGATTAATAAGTTGTTGACATTGATCATCACCATTAACCTTCATATTTGGGAAATAGTTAGCATAATGAATATATTACTATCATTTTAAACATTGGAGTGTGGGTGGTGCATTATATATAGATTTCTATCTATTTTTATCATTTGAAAAAAAATCCCATCACTTTAGAAATAAATTTCTTAAGGACCTTTATTTACACACTTAAAACATTTAACAGTCCCCTTAAGATAATTTTCTCCAGGTTTCCATCCAGAATTTGAGAATGAAGTAAATCTCATATTCTTTTATCTAGGATTTTTCATGTTTCTACTAAATTCCATATTTCTTTTATTATCAAAACTTTTTGATTGATGGGTAACCCCAATCTCTATTTATTTTGTGCTAGCACAACGAATGATTTTCTCATAGCTACTAAAGTCCCTTATGCCCATCACCCTTAAAATACTTTATTTTAATCCACTAATGAATAGATCAAACTTACTTTTAGTTTGAATGATAATACCATAATAATACCTCACAAGTCTTATAAAATTCTCCCTATAGGTACTAATGTATTCATAATCCTTTTACTTTAACTTAAGGAATTATTTATCCATTTTAATGTAAATAATATGAGGAAAGTTCTTTTTTAAAAATAATTTCTTAAACTCATCCCATTTCACAGAGTCAATTTCATCATGTTGACTCATATTCTTGATAATATTCCACTATTGATCTGCTTCACCTTCCAAACCATAAACATCCAAAATGAATTTTTCATTCTCCAAACATTAGAGAATGAAAAATATATTATCAATGGTATTGATCAATTTTTCATCAATTATTTTATTAGTATAACCTCTTAAATAATGTAGACATTTTCTTATGAAGGACTCAATAGAATTGTGTTCCCTTCTTTTCTCATTTGGAGGTTCAACATGATTCATAGATTTAGGTAGTTGGGTGAGTATAACAATTATATTTTCCATTCCATATCCCATAACATTTGGTTTCTCTTGAGGAAAATCATTGAATTATCCATTTTATTCGGTATTAACATTGTTCCTTTAGGTTCCATACATTTAATAAAATCAAAAACATAGTGTAAGAAATGACAATCATATAGAGGAACAACATAATTAGGAAAAATAACTTATAGGATGTCTAAATCATAACACCTTATTTTAAATATATGACACTTTAGGATTAACCTAGGTAATTAATGGTTATTATTCAAATCCTTAATGATGGTTCCTATAGAGAATGTGAATTAACCAAATCATATCCCCTAGGAATGTAAAACTAGGTGCACAGTAAGGTCTGTTGTCGTATACTAGGTAACACTTGAGTCAAGATATACATTCCTTTTTCATATTTTTTACCCCTATGTACATATTTTTAAAAATATCTCCCACTTATATTATCAAAAAAATAATTTATTCCTAGGAAAACAACACTCCTTTCATTAAAATAACATTGGAAGTTCTCATATAGTTAATAATATCCTAAGGGTTCTCACTAAAATTTTCACATCGTAGTTCTAAAGGTTTAACTAAAACTTGATCTGATACCAACTTTAAATAACCAAACTTCTCATTCATAATTATTACATCTTAATAGATGAATTTTCATTACACAACATAATTATCCATGTTATGCTAGTTTAGTTCTAGTTCCTTTATAAACATATACCCATAAACAATTGGTCCATAAGTGAGCTACATCATCACCCACTATGTTTTTCATAAATAGAACCCTTCTTAAACAAATCATACATAATAAATTTAATTATAACCTATGTAAATTTAATATAATAAAGGGTGAGCTCAAATGATCAATAAGGTAAAATAAGGGATATATGTAAACATAATGTGAGAATAAGAGTATGATAACATGAGTGTAACATTTGAAAATAATACCCTATATATCAAAGATCATAATTTTGATTAATGGCATAAACATTATAAGTTTATAAGATATTAATTATAATGGAATCAAATAACATGAACTGTAAGAGCATAACATCGTCATAAGACATGGAATTTTAGAATATACATTAGTGGAAAACATTATTTCCTTAGCAGTCAAGGATAATTTCCAAGCATGTCATATTGTAATGGTTTTACACCCCAAAACATCATAGTTTTCAAAGTTCACTATCAAGACTATCATAGTGGAAAAATTCACTTACTTAATTGGGTTTACTCCCCATTCTAGTCCTATTTATCTCATGAGATATCAATATTTACACAATGAATTAGAGGAAGATATAGGCTACAAGTTTCACATAATGAAAATAATACATACATGTTCTATAATATCATAAAAAATTCATCATATCATATCCCATAAAAATAAATGGGTTTTACAAATAATTCATTATATTAGAACCCCTAAAAAGAAATGGGTTTCGTAAAATATTTCATTATGGAATAACCCATGGAAAGAAAATGGGATTCATAAACATAAATTCATCAAAACATAAACTATATAGAGAAATAATAATTATGTAATAATTGGATCATATCTATATTAATGATTATGTAACATCAAATTATACCATCTTAGATGGAAAATGAATTTAAAAGAAAAATCACTTGGAACGTTTCTTCAGAAAAATATACTTTCTTTGAAAATCATCTTCTTAAAATTAAAAATTCAAAAATATTGTTGAAAAATTTTTCTTTGAAAATTAAATTTAAAAATATTAAAGGAATATTCAAATTAAATAATGGTCATAATGGTGAGAAAATATTTTCCATTTCATACAAGTTAAACTAAAGATTCCTTTCACATTTTCAATAAAATCCAAACGGGTTTTATTTGGAAAACTATAAAATGATTCCTTTTAAAAAAATTAAAAAGTAAAACATGGATAAAAATTATTTAATAAATACTTTGGGTAATGTTAAAACATTTTTTTAAAACATGTTTAGAAAACATGGATTTTGATGAAAAGGATTTTTGACAGAAGAGAGAAATAAATATGATTTTTATTAAAAACAATGTTTTAAAATCTTGAGTATATAAAGAGAGAAAAATGAAGGGAAAATAAGTATTATAATGATATAAACATATGAGAATAAAATTTTTGAGATTATTGAGAGATAGTTCATAATACTTCATCATCAAAAACATAAACATAAACAGTCCTGATAAACAATGAGATCATACCAAAAAACCATTAACAATTTGGTAACATTGAATTGTAAGCCCCATGAAATAATAACATTAAATTAAACTTTATATATCATGAGAATACAAAAAATTATGATATTATATATCAAATCAGATATATATAAACCACATAAAATAATATAGGTTCATAACATGACATATGTCTCCAAGAAGGAAAATTGGGATAAAAATATCTTACCTTAAGTCTCAACTTCCTTTGTACACATTAAAACCTAACGTATAATAAATATAAGTTTATGATACATATATTAGATAACCATACTTATATATATCATATCAAATATGAACTAATTATGACCTTTTATTATACGTTTATTAATAATTCCATGTTAAAATCACATTTTAGGTAATAACTACATTGTTTTCTTGTATGCTTTGATTTTTTATTTTTGTTCCTCTTAATTTTATCATGTTTTAATCATATAAATTTTTTTAACCATGATATAAATATAATATATATTTATTATATATATAATTATATTAATTCATAAAAGTTAGATATAGAAAATGAAATACATCGTTCATAGAGATGGTAGACCATATGTACACATGAGTGTTGCTACAATTTTACCGATAGATGAAATTAAACCATGTTAAATAATATATTATTTTTTCAAAATAATTATTTTTCATATATATCACATATATTCATTAAATTTACCATAATTACCTTCCAAGAAAAGTGTTAGTGAAAAATGAATAACATCACTTCGTGAGACGGTAGTCCACCATACACATGAAAAACATTTTCATGGGAAGGTAAGTAAGTAACATATTTTTGTAGGACTTATATGAGACAAATTTATTTTAATGTGTTAATAGGATAGTATATAGGGTGTACTTTTATAAGTGAGGTGAGTAACACATTTGTAGTTTTTTAAAATAAAAAGGAGTAACCACATTTTTCACATGCCATAAGGATAAAAAAATGGATCATTCTAAAGAATTATACATGGTAAGGTATAAATATGTCTATAAAATAGATTTTATACAAGTTTTCAGGCCATTTAATCCCATATATTTTTAGTTAAACCCCCGGTAAATCTATTTTTACCATAACCATGGTAAAATATTTTCACTGTTTTCAGTATTCATTATGACCAAAAATTAAAATAAACTTATTATATAATATAAATTATTATGATTAAAAATATGGAATCCATTATTCTAAATTCTATTCATAAAAGTGTAAAATTTTATTTTAAAATTAAACCCACTTACGCGATAATAAAGTGGTTTTCCAAAGAGAAAATATTCAAAAGTTTAAAAAGTTGTTACATCAAAATTAAAAATGAAATTGATTCCAATGACCAAAATTGGATTAATTATAATATATTTTATCTAATATTACTTTAAAAATATTTTTAAAAAATATGTGACTTCATAAATTCATTAAATGAAAATGCTGTTTTTTAATAAAAATTGGTATTTTCACAATTCCCCGAAAAATTAATCATTTCATAAAATTCTCAAATATTCACTATAAGATAATTTTGAAATGTATATTTAAAAAATGAAGTTTTTTGTTTCAAATAAATTTTATAAAAGTTTGAAAATTTTCTTTTATTATTTGTTCACAAAAGGTAATGAAAAACATTTTTTGAGAAAATAGTATTTTTGAAACATATAAATACTTTACTAAAAATTAAGTACTCTTTATTAATATGTTTTATTTATATAAAAAATTATAATTAATATTTAAAATTTTGTTGTTAATTTTCATGAAACTAATTTTAATATATATTTAATAATGTTCATTTTTAAATAATAATATTAATATTTTTTAACAGTTCATTAAAATTGGGGGTTGCGTATAACACAAGCTATCGAAGAAATTAAATTTTTTAAAAATAAAATATTTAATAAAATATCAGGTTGTTACATCCTACTTGGAACATCTCATCATATCTCCTCATATTATGTCTATAAGTCACTTCCGTACCACTTGGGAAACAACTATTGAAAGAATGAGGAAACCCTGCTACGTTGTCCTCAGTCAAACCCTTCTCAATGTTAAGAGCATTATGAACCACTACCAAATATGATGTCAGGTAAAATGTTTGAAATTGATGTCAAACCTTTGTAAAAATCCTGATCTCAAACTTTTTATCCTTATGAGCCTCATTTACATCCAATAGGGGATAAAAACAAATCAAATCCCCAAAATGGATTTAATAATCGACCACTGATGTTATTCTCTATAGAAACACCATAAAATCTTGAGCCTTGACTAGCATCAAAGACTTAGAAAATAATTACACAAATAATAGGTCCTTAAAATATTCCCATTTCATATACTCATGTATTACAGGTTGGATCATCATAATCTACCATCTCTTGTAAGGTTTTTGTAATATAAAAAACACCCAATTCAATTGGTGATGATCTAGAGTCTCAACCAGGTGAAAGATACTATTTATGATCTCAATATAATATTCCAAATCCTATGTATCACCCATACCCAAGAATACTATAGGGTTCTATATATGTAAGTCCTAAGAAAAATCCACCATTGGTCAGCCCTCCCTGGTGGGCACCTCCACCCCCCACTGGTATGATGTGAAACACACTCAATTGAAGGGGATATGCAACATGAATGGAATCTAGGTCAAACTCAGCCTACCATTATTGAATATATAGTGGTACAATAGTAAAATTCCCTAATTTATAAGTATACTATTACTAATTATGAGGTGCCCCCATGGGGCGTCGATGTAGTGGAATTATCTGAAATGACAACATAATCTGAGAACACCTTCAAAAGCTCAAATATTACAATACTTAAATAGTTATTGGTCACACATGGACACAAAAAAAGTACTACGATACACACCCTAGATCTACCTTCAACCACTAATCCTAGCCCACATATAAATTTTCAATGTTCTAAGACCACATTATTATACTTTTACATTAATCATAGATATATAATAAATAAATCATAAGCATAATTAGGTCAAATTAATTATATATCATCAAAAAATTATTTTTGAAAAAATTGAATATATTTTTTAACATAATTTAACTAATTTATACCTGTATCAATCACAACTAATAATTCATATGACATGAGTTCCTATATTCCTACTCATGATTCATGAAATCACTCACTCTTTCTAATGTTCCAAGTGTGAAATCTCATAAATCATAATAGCACATAAATACCCAATTGAAATATTTAACTATAACTTCACAACCAATATAATCAAACCAATTTCCCTAGTAACTCATAGGTTCTCTGCTCAAGTGATGTCCAGGAATAATCTTAGTTCCCCTAAAAAAGTTTCATCTAACCTATCTCTCTTCTATCAACCCCTAAAGAGTAAGTGAAGAAAAACTATGATACCATTTTGTAACAACCCAAACACCATGGGGCATGAAACTTTTCATCTAACATCATGGGTCTATATTAATACCTTGGTTTCCTTCCCAGCACTCCATAGTCTAGTACCCACCAAGGTCACTTATCAAACCAATTATTTTCCCTACATGATAATACATTTTATTTTAGTGTGCTTTTCCCTCACTCACTCACACCTTGGGAGACATCCCAGGAGGTCACCCATCCTAAAACTACTCCAAGCCAAGATTACTTACTTATATAGTTCTTATTAGATAGTATCTTGAAAAGAAAAGTACACCTTGTTGACATGGTCAATAACATTTATTATTTTAAGAATCACTATTCTGGGGTTGTTATAACTATAAAGAAAGTGAGATTTTGGTGGAAGTGAGCTAACCCAGAACCTTTTAACCATTTAAAGTAGTGATCCTAGTGGTTAATTGGTGAATCAAAACAATTTATATAGAATGATCCATTAAATATCCTAGTGTGGGTGAACTAGATCAAAATTCTTGTGTCTCTACATGCAATACATTCCTACATCTTCTTGAAGGAATTTAGTGAGGTTGTAATTGAATAGAAAAAGAAACTAGTTTAACATTTTTCCTACCCATGTGGGAATAATATCCATAGAGGAAAATTAATAAATAGGTTTGAATAGTTTTAAATTACATACCACCTAGTTCACCCCCCCCCCCCCCCCTCAGGGTGCCTAAAGGAAACCTAACAATTATTATTAGAGTGTAAAGTTATAACTACATGTTCAAACTCAGAGGATATTACTGAATTTCTTACACAAATGGATGTAATCAAAAAGTCTCTATCTTTAAATGCTCAAAAATTTAAGAAGTGGAAAATAGAGTTTCTAGATTACATAGAGTATATTCTTAGAGTCCCTTAATAATTTTTTGGGAATGAATTGTTATTCTAAACTTACATTGAATTATATTTGATATATATGAATGAAATATTAATATTTATTCCTTGGTTAAATAGTAGTAAATGGTATAATCAAATAATTTTTATTTAATATTATTTCTTATTGAATGTTTTCTAAAAATATTTGGATGTTGTTTAAGGAATCATTTAAAAACTAACATAATCCAGATATAAAATATCCTTATGTAAAAGAGGAAAGATTAGTAATGAAAATATTAATTTTTCCCTAAGGATGATCTCTTAAACTAAGGTAATATCTTCTAAACTTGTTTCTATATTTATTTCAAACTTTGGTTTGGAGAAATAAAGTGTACTTGAAATTCCAAGATCTCACTTGGAGATGAAAAGGATATGTGCATCTAATAATGATGAAACTACATCATGTTTCCTATATAATAAGTGTTCATGAATCCACCAATAAGAGGTGTATTTATGGGAAATTATGGTTGAAGTGTATTTTTTCTTATTAGAATATTTTTCAAGGAAGATAAAAGTCTAAAATGATCTGAATTGGATTTGAACTTTGACATCAAGAAGATGAGCATAAAGATAAAAATTCAAAGCAGTTTTCTTGAAGATATGGTCCAAGAAATAAATAATAAAATGTATAAAAAATTAGCTAGAAGAAAACATAATTTTCTTATAGACTCAACTTAAAGTAATAAGTAAATCCAATATGAATGTTGGGGATTGATTGAAAAATATGGCTTCCCAAATGAATTAAATAAATAATAAAATCAAGAAACTTAAGGAGAGGATAAACACCTAAACTGAGAAGTTAAAGATCCCCAAAACGTAGTCTCAAAATTTATAGATAGAGGTAATCTAGATTTGAATTTTGGAAATAAAATTGGAATTCCATATCTGAAATCTGAAAGTAAAGATAATCTAAAATCTAAAGATAAGTTGACGGTTCCTAAAAAACATGGAAGAATTCAAGTCCATTAAAATTTTTAACCAAAATTTTACTTTTTTTGAAGACTTGGGAACATTAGATATTAGTGTTTCAAAGATAATAAGACCAAATATGAAAGAAAAACTCTAGAATTTTAAGTATATTAATCAAGAAATAACTGAAGGAGGTTTGGTTATCATTATAGATGTTTTCATTTGTTTTAACCACAGCCATATGAAAAGGCATTGTAGTTTTAATAATGCATGGAAGGAAAGATATTCCATAAGTAAACACTCAACTCTTATAACATGAAAGGAAAGATATTATTCATAAAATAAGTATATTTTTCTAGAAAAAAGGTTCAAGGTTATAGAGGAAATAAATGAAGCTCAAAATGGGGTGCATCAAATTCCCAATTTAGTGTACTCATAGAAACCCTCCTAGAAAGAGAGGGGAAAATTTTCAAGGAAGAGGTAATAAGATTCTCTAACTATGATGAAGTTGGAAGAATAAGAAAAAAATAATACTTCTATAAAAAATTATTATATTGAACTAATGACCACCAAGGATGATAGATAGGATGTATGCCTATGTGGTCTCAAAATAACCACTAAAAGGAAAGAGATGAAAATAGGTGGAAGTGTTCTCTTATGGAGAAATAATCATGATATTGGAAAGTCATCAAAAGTGGAAACACGAGTGTAATTCCTCTCATAATAGAGAAGAATCCTCATACAATGAATAAAAATATTACCATGGAGGATGATCAAGAAAAAAATGAAGTTGATGAGGTTATTTCATTCCTATCACAAAAATTGAAATGGGGGGAATTAAATGTGGAAATAAATGGATTGGACTAACTTGAACATCCCCATTATTCTACCCAAGTAATTTATTAGGTACCCCTCTCCCCATGCATTAAATATTTTTTAACTTTTTTTAGTTGATTTTTTTATATAGGGGAGAAAAAATCTATGGGGTATGTTTTCCAGAAAATAAATTTTGAATGAACTAAAAGTATATCTATTTGAATCTAAAAAATGCTTACATCAACTGGAATTTAGGATAACTATAAGTCTCAAATTAAATAAATTTTGAAAAAACAAGTCAAGGATGAACATGAATCATCAATGTGTGCCTAGGAACAAGTTTTAACTCATCATATCCACCTTCAAGTTTCTTTATAGAATTGGAATCTAAAAATCTATTATTGTGTACAACAGTTTGGACAATAAAATGATCATAAAATGAAGTTTAAAGAGGTTTCAAAACTATATCAGAGATTATAGGTAGTATATTCCAAAAAATTAGTGAATTTTAATGTTATCAAGTCATAAAATGAGTAGTAACTAACCACTGAAATGAAGAGGATAGACCTAAATACTACAGTGGTAACATTACTATTTTAAATTATTATTTGTTTTTTTGTTCTAATAATTGGTATCAGTTGTATACTATGTAAAGGATACCCATTTATGATGAACTATAGATTATTTTACAAATAATAAAGATGAATAATATTTCAATATTTACTATCAAGATTTGAATCTATAATTTAGGGGTAGTTTGAAGATGATCTTGTAAGGCTATTATGCTTCATTTTCATAAGGATGAAGCTTGTATAGAACTAAAGGAATATAATTCAAGTGGTGTCACTATGTTATTTTTAATAAGTGTTTTAAATTTATTTTCCAAGTGTTATGTCTCATACTCAATTTTTTATAAACTTATACCCTAACTTATAGTGTGAAAGTGTGATTGAGATCACATGTTGGTTATAAGAAAGTGAAATATTAATCTACTAGAATTTTATTAAAATCATGAGTGACATGGATGGAATGTTTTTATTTATAAAAATAATTATTTCTTATATTTATCTTAAGATCATTAGGATTACTGAATTTATTTCCATCCCAAGTGATAAGTGGTAAATTCACTCACTTATTTTCTTAGTAAAGTATAGTTTTTTAGGAAAATAATATTTTGTAATTGGTCAGTCTAACTAGAAATTTGAAGTTGAAAATTGTTCTATATATCTCAAATTTTTTCCCACAAGTGAATCAAAAATTAGTATCATCAAAAGAATTGAAAAAGGGGGGATTTTAAAATCGAGTGGTTGGATATTGGGGGAGATAAAAGGAGAATAAGAACCCTCCCAATCCTCATAGAGAGTAAAGAATCCCATAAGTAACCCCTGTTAGATAAAGGGGGAGTGGATTTATATTGGTGTTTCTTACCACACATTAATGGGGGAAAATATTTAGGAATCCCAAGTATTGAAAAAGGATGAGATTGATATCTCTCTACCTGGTGTTTTAAAAGAAGGACCCAATTCAAAAGTGGAGTATGAAATGAGTTGGATAACCCCATAATTAATAGGGTAATGCCTAATCACACCCAAATGGGGAGAGACATTGAAAAAATAGCTTAGAGTTGTCCCTTTGTGCTTTATTTCCAAAGGGGGATATAATATATCTTGGAGGGTCTTGCTAATAAAATACAAAGTTGGATATTATTGGACACCCCTTAGGTTATGTTGTATTTGTTTACAAATGGTGAAGAATAAACACAAGGTGTTTTATTGAAAATGTGGGGAGATTTTTAGATAACCCTAAGTTCACTCAGATTGTTGATAAGGTTTCCAAGGTGCTGATTGGATTTGTTGAAAAATATATCTTGATAGATATATATGTTGATGTGTTGAAAAAGTGATATAGAGGTTTAAGTGGTGAATAAATATTTGAATAGAAGAATAATTATTATATTTTTGAAGACATCCATGTGTTACCTTTATTGAAACCCACATCCTAAAAAGAATGATAAAACTTTGATTTAAAAGTAGGTGGAGGTAAATACGAAGATAACATTAGATAATTCAAAATAATAAATAAAATTATTTTTTGAAATAAATAATATGTACATGGATAAGAAACAACCATAAAAAAGGATGAGTAATATTCTTAACAATATTGTATTTTTATGAAGAAAGAATTTCATCAATGAAGAAGAATTCAGATAAAACCCCCTTGAAAAGGATTTTAAGTTAAAGAAATTTAAATCCTTATAAACATGATATTATGTATAATAAATTTAAATAATATGATATATTTTACCCAAATTATATAAATAAAGTTCAATCAGAATGATCATAACTCAATGAACTGAAATTGAGTTAACAAAAAATTGTTAGGACCAATAGGTGCCTATATACCCTGAGAGGGGGGTGAATCAGGGTATGGATATTCTTTTTCAAAATTCTTCCTGCCCCACTGGATCTTGACCTCTTTATTACATGGGTCAATTTTTTTCTACTTGTGTGTTTATTATGACCACTTATTTTCTTCTTTATCTGATGATGATGCTTTAAATGCAATGCAAGGAAGTAAGCAGGCAGACACGGTGATTTTTACTTGGTTCACCCTCACTGGGCTACGTCTAAGGAGCATACAATGGCGATGTGCCGCTATACCAAATCCACTAAAGCACACTGTTATTTACAAGGTTCAGGCTAGATCACTTCTATGCCCAAGATCACTACCTTTACAAGGTTTAGGGTCAGCTGACTGCTTTCCCAAGGGTTACTCCATGTCTCTCTCTCTCTCTGGCTCACTGCCGGTGGAGAGGATCATCTTCTTCCTCCTCCTTTTCTCACTGATCTGGAAAGGATCCACTCACAGTTTATAGACCTGTAGGTCTCTTCATTATCAATAATGAATACATCCTCTATTGTATTTGGATTCTTTTTTGAATTTAAACTTTCACCCGTAGATGAATCACACTTTGCACCGAAGGTATCGGGCAATCTTCCAGCTTTCACATAGCCCTGAATCTTTTCCGTGAATCAACTTTACTTTCCACCCTTCTCTAAGCCGACGTGAAAGTCTCGGTGTTCAAGTCAAAACTGGCACGGAATTCCACCTCAACCACTTGCGTGACACAAGATTCTACTACTCCAAACTTGCGTGATGCACAACCTTTTACACTCAATCCAATTTTGGCGTGCAACCAACAACTTTTGCGCTTCTTCAAAATCTGGCATGCAAGTGTCACCAAACCACTTGCACGAAACTTCTTTCTTCAACTCAGAACCTATGCGACTCTCTTACTTCCTCGCCTAGACCACCTTTGGCATGCAAAAAACAACTGTCACACAACTTCTACTTGCGTGACCCACCACCACTTGCGCGACCACCACACCTACGTGACAGGAGCTCTGATTTTCTCTAAGTCTTGAACTCGTACCGAATGAGAAGGGGTCAACCTGTATTTATAGGAATTTGAAAACCCTACACAATGGAACGCAAGTATCTCTTTGGTGTGCAAGTCTTGACGCGCAAGTCTCCTGCCGTGCAAATCACTTGCGCGACCAACTCCAAAACTTGCGTGACCCTAATCCATTTCCCATATTTTGATGCTTTGATCTTGAAAAACATATGGTGCGCAATTTTACTCTCCTTCAAGTACACGGCGTTCAAGTCCCTTTTCTAGAAACAACTTTTCTTCAATTGTTGATTTTCAGGCCAAAAAATTTGGCAAACACTGGAAAACGGCGCCACCTTGTATCAGCTCTTTTTGTACCGCCTCCAGATCATCCATTCCTTTGTCGAAGTTCTTGAATCAAACATGGATCATTTACCACAGCCCTTAAACTCAACATTACACCATGAAATCCCTTTTTTCAACAAATTTGTATGTCATGGTTTGCTTTGTCAACAATCACAACACAGATGTCCACTTTGTCAACAAACACAATCACCTCAAAAATGCTTCAATGATTCCTTGAGGGATTTTTTCCCAACAAAAACCTTACCATAACTCTCAACTTCCATGAAAGGGATTAAACCTCCCTTATGGTAAAAATAACCATCTTAATAAATAATTTAATAAACTTAGTCATATATATTAACTTTTATATACTTCATTTATAATAATTATCCACATCTATATTAGTTATTTATAGTTTATTTTCATTATTGAATGTTAATAATTTTATTTGTTTCATACGAGTTTCATAATGGAAATGTCAGAACCCATCCTTTGGTAAAAATTTCACTATTAAAATATTATTCAAGGTACTATTATATAAGTTACCAAATTATTATAAATTTAAAATATCATTCCCTTAGAGTTTTAGTTACGATTCATGAAGATAAAAACCGGTGACGAGTTTATTTTGGGTAATTTACAGATATTAATAAATTACTTTATAATTATCATTAATTTTTGTATTATAATTTCATAACCATATTCATAGAATATATCAATAATTAATATATTATAAATTCATAAAATATATTTTTATAATAATACATGTAAGGCAATGATAAATAACAAAACATTTCATCGATGAAGGTGGTAGTCGACATGTAACACTGGCGATGTTTTAATTTTCTAATGAAGTGGATTATGATTATAATGACCCATTTATATTTATATAACATTAATAATTTCATAAATAACATATTTATTCATTAATTTTATTCTTATAACCATCCATTAATGGTAGTGGTGAAAAATTAAATACGTTGTTCATAAAAGTGGTAGTTCGCACGTAGCATGAGCAACACCTTCATTTTTAAAATGAATGGGAGGGAAATAAATAATGAATATTTCATTAAAATAATAAAATTTAATTATATTTATGATATATATGTCATTGTTTCAATTTTTATATAATACATTTGGAGTAGGTGGAAGAATAAAATATTGAAAGATCTCAACTAAGAACATTACCTCTTCCTTTGGATGTTCTCTCTTTGACTACACCTTAAGGAACCTTGGATTGATATTTTGGTTAGACCAACATCCCTAGGGATTGGGATAAAGTATTGGGGAAATATATGGGAATAATTTGGTTAAGATACATGGATTTTGGTGTGTGGAGAAGTGGGGTGGTGAAAGGATCCTTTATAAGTGAGAGGGTGATAATTTTGTAAATATTCATAACTTTATATTAAAGGCATGTCACTATCAAATGAAAGAAGCTAAAAAAGTGTAAAATAATAGAGAGGGGGTGATTCTTGGTTTCTCAACCTCTCATACACACAAATAATGGAAAAAATTGAGATATTTAGGCCTTTTTTCTTAACTTAACTTTTACCATAATTTACTTTTACCACGGTAATTCATTTTTAAACCTCGGTAAATTATTTTCATGACTAAAAATAAAATTAACCTTATTAAATAATTCTATATTATGATTCCAAATATTAAATCTGTTTTATAATATTAAATTGTTAACATTGATAAAAATAATTATAAAATAATAAGTGCATAATGCATAAAAACATTTTTTAGAAAAAAATATTATTTAGGTTCAAAAATATTAATCATGGATTTATAAATTAAAATTAATATTTTAAATATATAATTTTAATTATTAAATACATATTTTATTATGAAAAATATATCATAAATTTTTAATTCATTCTTATATCCTAATGATTTCATAAAAGTCATGGTATTTATAAAAATTGTATTTTTCACTATTCACATAAAAATAAATATTTTCAAAAAATAAAAAACCATATTAATAAAATATTATCTTGATGAGTATAAAAAATAATTTTATTTTTTGAAATTAAAATTTTAAAATTTAGGAATTTAACTTTTAAATATAAATATAATAAAAAACTGTTTTTATAGGAAAATGGATTTTTCAAATATTAACTATTCTTATCCTTATTTCCTATTAATTAATAATTAAATTATTGTTAATATAGTATTAATATTAAAAATATATTATTATCATCATTTGACCATAATATATTTAAATTCTTAAAATAAAAATGCAAAGCTCATAAAAAGGAAGTCTTTAGTAAAATACTTTTTAAGCATAAAATGGATTTATTATTATTACTTTCCTAGTGATAATTATTTTATGGATGTTAATTTATTTTATTTTATATATTATCAATATATTTTATTAAAAAAAATCTTTAAAAATACACAACACTTAAAAAACTTTTTTTGAAAGCATTGTTTTTATCTTCAACAAATACCATTAAAATTAATTATTTATATTTAAGAATTTAGATTTTAATAATCCATTGACATTAAAATATTTCTTGTAATTTTATAAATTTATCATATAATACTTTAATAATAATAGTATTTAACACATTAAAATATTTTTATAATTAAATATTGTAGTTAAATATTATGTTTTTGTTTTATAATTTATTATTTGTGCATTGTATTATTTTTAATCTATTTATAACAATACAAAACTTCAGTATACCTATCGGATGCATATATATCCAATTAATGTATTTCTATTAAATATATTTTCAATGACCATATTTTTGGTTTTGGGTGTAGCGGGAGTGTACGGTGATGAGCAATATATTAAAATTTCTTTTAATATAGAGTTTCCTAAAACCCAAAGAAAGGGTCTTACACATAAATTTTATAATTAATTTATTTAATATCAAAATAAATGAATACCTAATATTAGGATTATTTCCTAGATGTATATGTTGATCATCTGAAAATACCCTTTTCGATTTGCCTTCATTTCATTGTGAGGATCCAAGGATAGAATCCCTCTAGCGGTGATCCAAGCATTCTCTTTTGATCTCTGAGTAACACCAATCAATCTCCTAGTGCTAGTTCAATAAAGTGATTGTCTTGAATTATTCATGTTTATTGATTGTCCTTTGGTCTTAGAGTAATCTCTATTTCATTTCTTGTTCTTGAGAGGGAGAGAGAAAGAGGATTTGAGAGGGAAATTTTTGTGCGCAACAATTCTCTATTTTTTATTGCACTCCCTATACAATAGATATAACCATCTATTTATTGAGCTAGGGTTTATGTTAAAATAATTATTTAATTTCATGTCGGTCATTAAATAATATTATAACCATTAATAAACCTCATTCCACATAATAAGATTATTATTATTAATTGGAATGGTCCAAATTACGCAATAAAAAATATTATTTAACTAGATTTTTAATTAATATTTTTAAATGAACACTGTCTTGGACCATTTGAACTCCTCTGGAATTTATTGAAAACCTTAATAAATGTTTAATTGAAATATTTTATTCATCAATAAATATTTTCAATTGATAAAAATGTGAATAAAATTATCCATTGATCTTGATAATTATATTTGTTTAATTAATTAAATTCAAATAAAATTTAATCAAGATCATCGGAAGTACTTAGTGTGTGACCCTCTAGGATTCTTTCTCATTGGAATTAGGTGGGATTTCCTAAAGTACAATATTACTATCTAGTAATGGGTCAAGCCACCCAAGAGAATGAAATTAATGTCTCAATGATGACAACTACATGTGAACACTCACTGTGTAATATAATCCCTTTTTCACAATATATCATCAAGTAGGTTTCACATCCATGTTACAAACCTATATTCTTGCTAAATAATTCTTTAAGTATCAAAATTAAAAACATTGTTACACCATTTCCATAGAATTTAGGGAGAAGGTTTTATTCCAATCAAAGGTCCAAGATATTAGCTACCATAAATATGGAAGGGACAAATACATCATCAACTTATCCATTAATGACATGTCAATAATGATAAACCCAACATACCCTACCTCACCGTGAAAATATTTCATCATGGTTTTCATTATAAAATCTAAATGAGCGAGTCATGAAACGCATTAATGATAATATTAAATTCTAAGGACCATTACACATGCTCGCATATAGAAATATCTGATGACACCAAAACATATGGTCTTTCTACTGGCAAGTCTGTTCTCACAATCTCCCATATTGAAGATTACCAAGTGAAAACTTCATAAGAAGAAGCATCATCCACTTATGAGTACTCACACCTTATAGTCTATGTACTATGTGTCTCATCATAGTACATTATCCAACCACATAACATTATTTAATAATATCATCATAGCACTTAAAATTTCTCATCATAGCGGGGGGCTGATATGACCTTATCAATACGATGTATAATATAGGTCATTATTACATTAGATTCATGCATAAAAATGAAAAATATGCAATAATATGTTTTATTAATATTTAATATATTGAATATATATGTAATCAAAGTATAAATAGTTGGTCTCAGGAAATCAACTCCAAAAAACTCTCACTTGTACTAGAGCCAACTACCTGTGACTTTCAATCCACTAAGCCTCACATGATAATAATGTTTATTTTGAGTTGAGGATTTAGTTAAGGGGTTCACCACATTTTCTTTTGTGTAAATTCTTCTCACTTAAACCTCGCCTATCTGAAAAATATCCCTCAAGATATGATACTTAAAAAGTATGTGGTTAATTCACTGATATGACCTTGGCTCTTTTGAAAGAGTTGCCACTGTGGTATTATCACAGTAGAGTGTGATATGATTTTTACTAATTTGTACCATTTTAAGTTCTTGTATTAAGTTTCACATCTATACTACTTCTTTAGTTTCTTAAAAAATATGCAATATACTTGAACTCTACTATAGAATCTATGACCATATCCTACTTTGATCTCTTCTAGCTCACAACACCTCCATTCAAAGTGAATATGTTTCATGTTTGTGACTTCATGTCATCTTGATCAGTTAGGAAAATAGAATATGAATATCCTATGATGAATATCTTATAATCTCCTCAATAAACTAGGAATATATCCTTATTATTCCTCAGATACTTAATGATTGTCTTGACTTCCATCCAATGGTGGTCACCTATGTCAACTTGATATCTTTCTACCATACTTAATGTGTAGGAAAAATCTGGCCTAGTACATATCATAGCATACATGACGGACCTAATCATTGATACATATGGAATCCTTATCATTATATTTCTTCTCTCATGTGTCTAAGGACACATTTTCCTAGAAAAATAAATGTCACGTAATTCTGGCAATAATCCCCTCTTGGATTGTTCTAAACAAAATCGCTTTAGTATCTTGTCAATATATGTACTTTGACGTAGGTGTAGAATCCTATTGGATCTATAAAAATATATATTGATCCTAAGAATATATACTACTTCGCCCAATTCATTCATATAGAATAATTTATTCAACCATGCCTTAACAGACTATAATACTATTATTTAATTTCCAATGAGTAATATTTCATCAACATATACTATTAAGAAAATAAATGAACTCTCACTTAACCATTTGTAGGAACAAGGATTGAACTTATTATTTATGAAACCAAATTCCATTATGTATTCATAAAAATGAATGTTCCATGACCTAAATGATTTAATTAATCCAAAAATAGATTTTTTTTTTCAATTTTCATATCTTTTTTTCATCCTTTGGAGTCACAAGCCCTTAGGTTTGTGTCATATAGACATCTTCTTGAAAATTCTGTTAAGAAAGGATATTTTGAAATCTATTTTACAAATATAATATTCATGGTAAGTTGTGATGTAAATTATAATTCCTATGGAATTATAATTATAGCTGGTGAAAAAGGTTTCATTATTTTCAATGCCTTAATGTTGTTTAAACCCTTTTGAAACCAATCATTCCTTACAAGTACTAACTTATCCTTACATTTATAGTTTCTTCCTGAATACCCATTTGAAACCAACATTAATTACATCCATTAGAGGATCTACCAAAATATATACTTGGTTTGGGTACATGGAATCCATTTCAAAATTCATGGATTCTTACCATTTGGAAACATTTGTGCCACTTTCTACTTCATTTTGGGTTACAGGATCATTATTATCAACTAATAATGAGTCACCATCCTTGGTGACTAGAAAACCATATTGTTTCAGTTCTCTAACCTATCTTGTACTCCTATTTAGAACTTGTGTCTCTGGAACAACTCCTTCTACCATGGGTCTTTGTGGAATCTGTTCTTGTGCCAACTCTTGTATACCTTGAGCCTCAACTTCATCGGAGTCTATCTTTCTCCCACTATCACTTTTAAATATGTCATCCCTCTTGAGTAATATGGTGTGTATTTACACTATTACCTTTTTGTCTAATGGTTCATATAGTTAATGTCCCCTTGTTTATTTAAGGTATCCTTTAAAGGTACACTTTTTTCCTTGGGGTGAAAGTTTGTTACCTGGAGAGGCCTTAAAAAATTCTTTACAACCCCACACATGTAATTATAACAACAAGTGTTTCTTTCCATTTCATAAATGGTATTGTATACTATCTTCCAATTTATTTGGAACTTGGTTTAGTGTTTATGATTCTATTTGTAACGCATATCCTTAAAAGGATAATGGAAGACTCGTATGACTCGCCATTGATCTCAACTTGTCTAAAAATGTGTGGTTCCTCCTTTTACTTACACCATTCCACTGAGGTGTATAAGGAGGAGTTATTTGAGATAGGATACCAAAGTCCCATAAGTAATCAATGAAGTCTTTATTAATATATTCTATATTACTATCTGAGTGGATTTTCTTAATCTTATTACCAAGATAGTTCTCAACTTCATTATTATATTCCTTGAATTTATTAAAAGAATTTGACTTATACCTCATTAATTATATGTATCCATATATAATAAAATCACCAATAAAAGTTATAAATTATGCATACCCAACCCTTGTCTCAATATAAAATGCTTCACACACATCTGTATGAGATAATTCAAGAAGATATTTGTCACTTTCACCTTTTCCACTAAATGGGTATTTGGTTATTTTACCTTGTAAACATGCATGATATAGACCAAGTGGTTTTAATTTAGAATAATATAATATACATTTGGTATAATTTAGTTAAGGAATTTTTATTTACATGACTTATCCAGTGATTCCATAGTTGGTTGTGGTATGAGTCATGTGAAGTAACTTCCTTATCGATTTCCATTACTTGGTTCGTATAACCCAACATATAAAGAAGATTATTTAAATTTTACTTTTCATAAAAAATGCTATATTTATAAAAGAAGAATCATTTATTCCCAAATTTGAAAATAAATCCATCCATATCAAGTCTGGATATAGAAATAATGTTTTTGGTAATGGATGTAACATGATAAAAACCCTTCAAAACCAAGATCATTTTGCTCCACAATGTGAGTTGGTAGTTCCTAATAGCTACTACAGTAGGTTTATCTTTGTTGGATACTTGTAGATCTACATCCACTTGGTAATTTTTTATAAATATACTTGGTTTCTATATTTTAATACATATTTGAGTACGACAAGCTATAGCTAATACCTAGTTTATAGAAATAGATATATTTCACTCGATAAAAAATGCACTTAATGCTTCCCCTTACTTATTTGGATGGGGGTAGTTTTTCTTCTAGTGGCCCTTCTTTTTACATGTGAAACAAATAGAATATATCTTCCTTGATTTCCCCCTTGATTTTTCTCTTCTTGGAAGGATGTGAAGAAGATTTGGTCTTAGAGATCTTTGCTTTACCTTTCCATTTATTCACCATCATAAAAGAAGGATTTTCATACTTTGTATTTGTTGGGCATGTATTGTCTCAAAAATACTCTATAAATTATGATGATTTTGATGTTCAAAAACATCCCTATTTTTTCTAATGAAGTTTTTTTAAGTTAGTTTTACAAGAATTAATATTCTATTTAAATTAATTTAGTGTTATGGGAATGATTCTAGAAAAAACTATTTTTATCCCTAAGTTACGCTGAAAATATAATGTTTTCATATGGCATCAACCCTACATTACACAAAAGAGATTGAATTTGGATCATCATCCTTACGTTCAGAAAATTAACAGGTGTATGGATTAGCAACCCTATGTTGGAGTTTGGATTTACTATTCATACCATACATTTGGGAAAGGTGAATGTATAATTAATCAATGCTACATTTGAGATTTTATACTGATAAGGATAAACATATGAATCATCATCCCTATGATACTTTGTTCTCTACACTACATAAAGCAACCCTACGCTACAGAAAGAAAACCTACACTACGCAGCTCAACCCTACATTGTGTTCTCAACGATGAAGTTCTTCAAGCCACATTTTCAA
This sequence comes from Viscum album, assembly GCA_963277665.1. Classification (NCBI taxonomy): domain Eukaryota; kingdom Viridiplantae; phylum Streptophyta; class Magnoliopsida; order Santalales; family Viscaceae; genus Viscum; species Viscum album. The sequence goes on from OY728141.1 coordinate 668,607,497, forward strand.
TCTGAGATTACTACAATGGTCAAGTCATAATTAAAGACTAATTCAATGATCATTTTGAGTGTTTCAAAGAATCGTTTTCATTAAAGAAAATCTATCATGTTCTTAAGGGAAGTTATGAATCTCTTAGTCAATTGAAATTTAAATTTTCACATTCAATCAGGATATTCTTTTGGATCTATAATACCAAAAAAGTTTTTATATTCTATATATTCCTTCAGAATATCTCTTCATATGTGTGTGAAAATTGATTCACATATATGACTACTTTATTGAAAAAAAATTACAATGCTAAAAAAAATTAACAACTCTGATAAAGGACTACACTTTGGAGATATATATGTTCTATCTTGTTCTACTATAAGTTTGAGACTGCTCTATTTTGTTTCTACTTTTAAATTGAAGATCTATGTGAAACTTGGATCTCTTTTGACTCATTCTCTCTTGAATACTATTATTTATAAAGAAGAAGATCCATAAACTGCCAATTGTGTGCTGCTGCAATTGTGAAGTTTAACCTGTTTCAAAAAATCAATCTCTTTTGATTTATTTGAATTTCAACTAATCGTACTCAATTATGGGGGAGTATCAGCTTCTCAATCTAAGTTGTGGATAATCGGTTATTTTTTATAGAACTGAAAGGATTTTTATTTAGTCTTTTAAAAATGTCAACTACCTACACTCAGTTGTGAATTCTTGGTCTTGTGATAAGAGGACAATACTAGTGAAATTTACCAAGCTCATAGAGAGAGTGATTGGTAGAGTGTGCTAGGGGATCTTTGTGCCCCAAACCACTTAAAAAAGATGTGTTCTTTTATTTTTTTATTTGATGAATATTTTTATATAGAAGAAAAACATTTCATATCCACATAAATTATAGAGGGTGTAAAAATCCAGAATTTTTAGAATAATTTGAAAAGACACAATTCACCCCCCCCCCTCTTGTGTGTTACTTTGTATATTCTGACCTAACAGTATTCATATATACCTGGTGAAGGAGAGTAAGAATATATAGAAGAGAATTATCAATTTTGTTCATATAAAATCTTACAACAAAGTTGGAGAAAATCTGAGGGAGTGATAAAGAATGATATTAGTTCCAAGTACTTTAGAGAGTTTAAACCCTAGATCCTCTAAGCACTCAATATATCCAATGATCTTCACAACATGAGTCCTAAATGGATAAACCTCTCCAATATTTATCTAAAAGAGTGCCTTGGAAATCTAACATTATTCCTATCTATCACTCTCCTAGTAAATACCATAGATCTGCTCAAGTATGTTATATGCATCCATGTTTTCATGAGACTCCATGAGTTCACTAGATATAGATGAAAGCATTTAACATTGAACTTCAACCAAATTTATCAAATTTTTTTATAGACAATGAACTCTTAATCACTCTCCTCCTTAGAAAGTGGATCAATCATTGAGGATTCTAGCACATAAGCTTTCTGTTTATAGTGTAGCACAACCCAAAGGCGTCTAAACCACTCCTAGAAGTTACTATTATTTAGGAGGTTATAGTTATCCAATTTTGATCATAGGTATAGTGTAGATGATGAGATTTCCATTTTATTATATAATTAAAGAGCATATTATTATTAATTTTTCTTGATTAAAAAATATGTGAATAATAATAAATTAATTTATTTTTTATAAAATCTCCCATAATTTTATCAAGTCCCAATATCCCTCACCATTAAACTCAGAATGTCTAGTTTCTAGGACATTCTAGTGGCGAAGATCTATATGACTCTTCACATAACCCAAATGAGGGTTGGTAAAACTACTTGAAGGTATTTAGGTAGGTGGGTATTTTCCAACTGCATGCTTACAGCTCCTTGATCCATTAAGTGGACTCCCCTATCTGGAAATCCTAACCTGGATTTCTTCAACACTTGCCTCCAAGTTACATCAAGTCTAGCAAGGGATTATTATCTTGATGTAATATGATTAAGTTAAACCATAACCTTCGTAATAACTCCATGTTATAAGTAAGAGTCCCAACAAGGGTCGGTAAAACACTTAGTTTCAAGGATTTAATTTCTAATAAGGTAATGAAAGGCCAAGTCTGACTTAATATTTAATTGATGTATTTTAATTTGTTATGCATAAATTTTATCTTATTTTATACTTTATATGTCTTGTTAATATTAAGTGGATGTTACTTAATTAATTAACCATTTTTGATAAAACATTTACAAATAATCCATTTATTTAAATTTTTTGTCTTTTCACATTAATTAATTTATTTAGGTAATCATGGTATTACATCCATAAAATAAATAATTACATAAACAAAAATAAATAAATTATTAAATGAATCATTCATGATCTTTATATAATTATTGGTTTAATGATAAGACGTTAAATCAGCCTATGACCTATGGGAAATAACTCTAGTTGTTGATCTTGGAATGAGTTGCATTATTCCATATGTCCACCTGTATAGCACATGGGTTAGCATCATTATGGTTTCATCTTGAACTGCCTCCATGCAACTTGGGTAACTCTATTAATTAAAAGTATTTATAACTCACATGTAGGTGAAGGGTATCAAAGGATTGGTTAAATGTGTATTATATAAATATCCTTAGACATGGAATTCCTATATAATAATGGAGGGAGGGATGACTCATAGGCCATCATATTTAATTTAATAATAAATAATTTAAAACTCGTGCAATAAATTAAATTAAAATATCCAACACATACACAGCTCTTGATCAAGCTCATGAATGGTCATACATGAAACATATATGAAGAACTAAATGGATAAAATTCATTTATTATTCATTATTTATTTATTAATATAAACACACATACATTAATTAATTAATTCCCTTTCATCTTAATGATAATATGAATCTTCTTGGAGATAACCATCATAAAGGCATTAATGGAAATTAAAAGGCATAACCAATAGTTGTAGATTTATTATAATAAATTAATTAACCATTTAAAATTATTTAAAACCCTTATTAAATTATCAAACACTAAAAGTTCTAATCAAGTCAATAAGGTTTTAATTATACAATTATCAATCTAATGTATTTTAATTCTTCTAATAATTTGGAGACTACACAGTGTGTACTATAAAGATACATACCATATACCACTATTTTCATGTATTCAGACCAAATTCCTAGGACTTTGGTGTCTGAGATACTCACCTAGGTATTTAATGTGTATCTTGGTAGAATCACATGAAATTTATAGGCTAGCTATATGTCATGGTGTTTGAATGTTGTATGCCCATGAAACCCGCTGAAAGACTCAACCTATTCTTAGGAGCGAGACTAAATGACATGTGTCACCAGCACACACTGTTTATCTCTAATTTAGTTTGTTTAGATAATTCATAATATTTCTCTAATGTGTAAATTGATGAACTACACATTGTGTACACTACATACATGTCGTGTATATCATAAATGCTCTGGGTTTTTAGTCTCACATAGTTTTATCATGTATAATGACCACATGGATTTCATGATTTACCCTGCTAACTAGTGTAGACTACACATAGTGTATCTCAAATGGCCCGAAGGCCTTCATTTTTATTGATTTTTGATAACCCCCCTTTTAAGGGATGAGGGGGAACCCTTACAAGGCCCATAGGCTCAGAGATTACATGGCCTTTAGGAATAAGAGATTACATGACCTGAAGGTATTAGGGAATTCAACCAGACTATCTACAAGGAACTGCCCCTCCCTAACATCTGCATCATGATAGTAGCTCTCCACCTTCGCATGGCCATCTGGCTAGGCTTCCTGTGCAAGAATATGTTGTTCCCAATGGCCTAGCCATACCCTATCATTCTGAAAACTCCATTTGGCTCTGCTCTGGTGATTGCACCTGCTCTGATTCCTCTTCTGGGGTTGCTTCTTTTTTTGTAGTGTGTCTGGGGAAACTGCATGTGGCCCGAAGGCTATGAGGTGGCCCGAAATCCCTACTGACCTGAAGGCCTAGGTGGCTCAAAATCCTTAAGTACTCTAAGCCCAAACTAATGGCCCAAGGTGAATAGTTCCAGCTAATACAGTATCGAATAGTACCTACTTTAGTAACTACTACATTTCTGCTACAGTACCCGCGCAGTGTACAGTACTGTTACAGTGCATGCTGCAGTACTCTAACTATACACTATGTGTAATAACTGAATGGAATGTCATGTATCCTATGACATGTATAGGTTCATCATACTTGGGTACATGGCATGTACTCTAACTATACATTATGTAACCCTATCTTACTATCCAAACATTGGCAGTTTCCAATAGAATCTATGGTTGTTATTCATCTATTATTAGACCTTTAAGAAAATGAAACTATAAAGGAACATGATTAATATGTAGATAACATTTTAATTCAAATAAAATTAAAGAATAAATAATATTAAATTAAAATTCAACCACAATTGTGTATGGATCAACAATCAAATAAATAATTATAAATTTAAATGAGACTTCTCTATTACCACTTGTTAGTTCTGGGAATAGTGTAAGTGTGCGGTGGTGGGCGATATATTAAAATTTATTTTAATATAGAGTTTTCTAAAACATCAAGTGAGGATATTGAACATCAAATCTATAATTTATTTATTTAATATTAAAAGAAACGAATACCTAATCTAATGATTATTTCTTTGATGTAGATGTTGATTGTTAGAAAATACCCTTTTGGTTTTCTTTTATTGCGTTGTGAGGATCTAAGGAAGTAATCCCTCTTGCGATGATCCACACATTTACCTTTTATATCTGATTAACAACAATCAATCTCCATGTTCTATCATAGTGAAGTGATTGTCTTGTGTTATTCATGTTGATCATTTTTCCTTTGGTCTTGAAAGAATCTATCTTGTGTTTCTCATTCTTGAGAGGGAGAGGGAAGGAGGATTCAAAAGAGAATTCATTGTGTGAAACATTTTTCTATTATCGATTGCACTCCCTGTACAATAGACATAACCATCTATTTATAGAGCTAGGGTTTAGGTTAAAATAATTATTTAATTTCATGTCGATTCTTAAATAATATTATAACCTTTAATAAACCCCATGACACAAAATATTATTATTATTATTATTATTTGGTGTGTACCAACTTACACAAAAATAAATATTATTTAACCATATTTTTAATTGATATTTGTCATTGGACATGGTCTTGGTCTATTTTAACTCCTCTAGAATTTATTGAACTACCAAATAAATATTTGATTTAAATATTCCATTAATCAATAAATATTTTAAATCAATAAAAAAATGAATAAAATTATCACATGGTCTTGAGAATAATATTTATTCAATTAATTAAATTCAAATATAATTAAATCAAAATCATTAGGGCACTTAGTGTATGGACCTCTAGGATTCTTTCTCATTGGAATTCAGAAAGCTTTCCTAAAGTACAAGATTACTATTTATCAATGGGTCAAGTCGCCTAAGATAAATAAATTAATTTTTAAATGATGACAGCCACATGTGAATACTCATTGTGTAATATAATACCTCTATTACAATATCTCATAAAGAAGGTTTTATATCTTTGTCACTAACCTATATGATTGATATGTCTTTATTTGAATATCTAAAATAAAAAGGTCATTACACCATGTCCATGTAATTTAGGGTGATGGTTCTATTCCAATAAAATGGATGAGACATAATCTTCTATAAAGATGGAAGGAGCAAATCCTTCCTCAGATTATCCATTAATGACATGTCAATTGTGATGCACCCAGTGTACCCTACCTTACCGGGGACATATGTCATCATGGTTTTCATCAACAAATCTAATTTTACAATTTATGACATGCATTAATGATAATATTAATGTATAAGGACCATTACACACACTTGTATATAGGAATGTTTGATGACACCGAAACATGCGTAATTCCTACTGGAGGGTCTATTCTCATAATCTCACATCTTGGAGATTACCAAGTGAAAACTTCATGAGAAGAATAATCATCCTCTTATGAGCACTCGCACCTAAAAATATATGTACTATGTGTCCCATAATAGTATGTTATTCAATCATAGAACATTATTTAATAATATCATCATAGCACTTCAAGGTTCTCATCATAGTAGGGAACTGTTATGACCTTATCAATGCAATGTATACTCTAGGACATTATTACATTAGATTCATGTAGAATAATGAACAATATATAATAATATGTTTTATTAATATTCAATATATTGAATATACATGTAATAAAAGTACAGAAAGATAGTCCTAGGACACCAACTCCAATACATATTTCCCTTCATAATGGTTATATTTACCCCATTACATCCTATAAATTCATTCCATTGTTACCACTTAAATTTCACTTCCCATTCCCTTAGTTTTCATTTTAGATTTTACAAAATTCTTTCTCCTTTCATAATATTCATTCTCGATGTAGGTTTTTCTATGCTAATGTTGATTCTCAAAGGAAAAGGTGGTATGGGGAATTTTTCTAGTATTAAAGATATTGTTCTTTTCTATTTATTTTCCCCTTTTTTATGCACCTTTAATGGATGCAATAATCAATGATATATAATAATCCATTACATGCAATACAAGGTTTCAATTACATTTTTTGTAATGTTATATTTTGAATGAATAAAGAGTTGTTAGTTTGATTCATATTGTGTATGAATTATTTTCTACTCAAGTTTAAATTCCATCAGAATAATACATAAAAACTTATTTAACACTAATATTCATGTATTTAAATGAAGGAAAAAATTTCCCTAAAACTAGTGTGTTACAATTATGGATTCTAATGATCTTATAATTATCATTATCATAAATCAAAAATCCAATGTTTTTTCACCATTACCAATAAATAAATATGCTAGGAACTTTGATTTAAGTTTTTTTAAATCCTTGGAATCAACATGGATGTATGAGAGACTTCAGAAAACTTTCAAATTGGAAATTTACACTATTTTTATAAACTATAGTGCTTCCAAACTCTCATTATCCAATGATGTAAAATGACTTATGTTCATAAGAAAGGTTGTACAATTGAATTCTTAAACCCAAACCTCCTTGGAATTCTAAAATTTTTTCTCATTATCCAATCCTTCCCAATCAGTGACTAGTTTACATGATCCACTGCCCTATTCTTATAAAATGTTCTAGGAACAATTTTCTCAAAACTGATTCCTTTTCTCTGATAAAACCTCTGATTCACTATTATCATATGATCCACCATTATTATACCTTAAAAACTTAATCTTATTTTTGGTATCTTTATTTTCTATGGAACTTCATTCATAAAAACACCATGAATGCCTTATATTTGTGATTAATAAGGAAACTCATTCTTTCCTTGTTGAATCATCGATGAATGTAACAAAGTATAATGAACCATTATGAAAATATACTGGTGTAGTCCCATAGACATATGTTGCATGAGTTCTAACTATTGATAAATATATGTCCTTCTTTTTTATAAATAACACATTTATCAACTTTATAAGTATAAAACTCTCACAAGATCAATAATTTATGTGACCAATATTCAGTTACCATTATCCACTAAGACTATCATGTTATTCTCACTTAGGTTCCCAAGATATAAATTTCACAACTCTAGAAATTTATAATTTGTCATTCTAACAATTTTTTCTCCACCTGATCTTCCCTTCAGATACAAATTACCATCTTTAACACCTCTGGACACAACCAAGCTACCCCATGTAACCTTCTATACTCCATTTATGAATCTTTTTCTAAACCTTACTTCATCTAACTGACCAATGAAAAATATATTCTTCCTTAAACCTATTATGTAATAAACTCTCTATAACTATAGAAATCATTTTTTATCATTCATAATTTAACATTTTTCTTCCCCGCAATCTCAAGAGCTTCAGCATTGGATAGATGGACATTGTCAAACCTTTCGGTCACATAATTCACCAATAATTCCCTCTCAACCATAGACAAGAATGAATACTTGAAATAAATGATCCGTGATTCTAATAGAATGTTAAAACTCATCAATAAAATCCTCTCACCTTCAACTCTGGTATTTGTGGAACTTGAACATTCGGAACCACCCCTTCCAAAATTCACTCTATGATCCCTATGATTTTTCTTATGGTTTTATTCTTGTAATGAAAACATATGGGTTTGGAACCAACCAATTTACCTCAAATTATTTCCCTTGATCTATCTTTCAATTTGATTTTACCTTTTTATTGAATTGAACATCCTCTACCTTATGCATTATTTGTAGTTCTGATAGGTAGTTGGACTTCTTTCTGTATGATCACTTCATTCAGAATGACATCTCAAATGATTTAGAAAACTAGGTGGGTATTTCTATAATAATTAATTATAATAGTCACTACCACATCTCATTATTCTAGTAGTGGTGAAAACAACAGCAAAAAAACCCACACATATTCCATGAACTTCACTTTAACTAATTTGAGCTGACTCAGAATCATGTTAAATTCGTTGACATGATCACCCACTGTACATTATTCTAAGATAATCATGATGAATAATCCTTGAATTATGAATTCTTTATTAATTTTTTTTTGATTCTCATATATATCTAATAAGGACTTCATCGTCTCCACTATGATCTTCGTATATCAAATGTTGTGGGTTATATTCCATGCTAGTAACATCTGAATCATTCCAAGTGTATTCCTATCAAAACTTTTCCATTTTTTATTTTCCATTAATTCTAGTTTGACTAATTTTAACAAAACCTCAAGTTCCTTCTGAAACCCATAATCCTCCATTTTCATCCTCCAAAAACTGAAGTTCATATTATTTAATTTTTCTATCCAAACTTTTCCTTATTCCTATAACATTCCTTAGGAAATAGTTAGCTCCCACTTAATCAAGAAATTATAGAGATAATAATGCTACCTGAAGAGATTTATACTAAGTTTATAGATCCTTGTTGAACCACAATCTTTGATAAAACTTCTTGGGAATCCAAAACCATCGATCACTGGAAGAAATACATTGGAATCTTCAAGCACATAACAAAACTCTGGAACTTCTTTAATCAAAAAAATCCCATGAAACTAATGTAGTGGAACATAGAAGATAAATCACACCTAAGTCACCCTATCAAATAGACACCCCCACACACTCAAGAAAAACAAAAATCCCATAAATAAACACACAAGAGGAAACAAATGAAACCAAGGAATGACAATAATAGATTTTACATGGTTCAGACTTCAGTCCTGCATCTGTGGGAGAAAACAAATGTGTTATTTGATTTCATGGAAGAATGAAATATTATAATTACAACTGACTAAGTCATATGATATTATATTTCACTAATTAAACTCATTGAAAAAGTGGTCTCACTCCACATTTATATTAATGCCCATTTTATTAACTAGTTTCAAAACCTTATAAGATTTGTGGGGGACACACCATTGGTCTTGGCCACCCCCAATTGCTTATAGACAATGTTTCCTCATATCTAACTTCTAGTGAATATGAAATTCATTCTCACACATCCCTATGATGATTCATACATAATATTTGGAAAATCTACAGTTACTCTAACATGACCATATAGCACACCCTACATAACTTAATATGAATGATTCTAATTAAATCCATAACTTTTGCACTCTATCATCAAGAACATGACCACATGAACACCTAGTTTTGGAACACCCCATTCTGTACCATCTCACCTACTACAAGTGACCTTCTTCTATGATACTTTATCATTATGAGTCTTAAGTTCTTGATTCACTCCTTCTAAATGAAAAAAATGAAAATTTAAAAGTGGATTTGCATTTTCAAATAGTCTGAAGTCTCTGGTGTATGGGGGTACAGACATGAGGTCAGTGAGTCTCTCGGCTTGGGTTTCGTTTAAGAAATATAGGTTGGTATACTATAATCAAATTTCATTTTTCCACTATTTCACATCATAAGTAGAGGAAATAATAAAAGTTTATATGCATAAAATATCATACTTCCCTTAATTGCATTAAATACCAACATAACCATATATCTTAATTGACCACATAATTGGTCTAAATTAATGATAACATTTGATACACATCAATTCATACATTGACTATAAATTGAATTAATATTTAAAATTTAATACACATTAATTTAATTAAAATCTAATAATAATTAATGATAACCATTAATATTAATTTAAATATGACCATATATAGAATTAAATATCCAATATTTAATACACATTAATACACATATGACATACACATTGAATTAATATCCAACACTCATAACTCAAGAGAAATTATTCAACTTATACAAAACCTGTATATTTAAACAATCAATCATAATGAGTTCAAATATTTATGAGATGGTAACTATAATTTCAGAATTTAAGAATAGGTCAAGAAATCACAACATAAATTATAAACTAATATTTTCAAGAATTTAAAAGAAGAAAGTACTAATTAAAGTGGATTGGTTAAGAAGATAAATCTAAACTAGAATTAAAATCTACATTTACTATTCCACAACTATGACAAAAAACCTAGAAAATTTCCACCTACACTACTAAAAAACAAGTACTAATAACTACTATTGTAAATCACAATGAAGATAGGAAATTATATCCCTCTATTCTACTCCTCTAGTTATACTTTCTATCCCCTAAATTATTGCATATTGATTCCTCTATTGATTAAACTGGCTACAGTGATTGATTTTGTAAGCTACTCCCAAATTATCCCCCAAATTCCTACATTGATACTTCACCTCTATTTAACCCCCTCTCTAAGAATCTCTTTTCTTCTTTTATATTGTCTCATACATTTTCACATATTTTGTAAGTTAATCTCCAACCCATGCTAACATGGTATAAAAATTCTATTTTAGCATATATTTGGATCTCCAACCAATCGTAAACTTTCTCATGATTCTAGTGTTTTTAAAACAATATAATGTAAAATTTAACATTATATCGTAGCACCCCACTATTCTTGTTTTTATACATTTTTAATTCTAATTCACTATTTTTCATATCAAATGATTATATTTATCCAAAAGAATATAAATATTCAATGAATATTTTTTTATATTAAAAAATTTCATAACGTATTGGAGATATTTTACTATAAATATTATTTTTTTGAAGTAATCTTAGTCCATTTTCGGGTAATAAGCTTAAGATTCTCTAACTTTCCAATTTACTCGATCAGTAGAGGTATCATAAAACTAAGGGTGATTAAAGGGCCTCAATCCTACAGGATAGACTCATTAGCTCGTATTTATAAGGTGGGGTAGACTATAAAAAAATGACCCACATTTTAGATGTACTTAAAATGGTCTTAGGTAAAAAAAATTGGGGCTTAAGAATATCAGTCTCAAAATATGTGGGCCAGCCTATGGGATATAAATAAAATTGTCATTTCTACTTAACACTACCACAGATTGGTGCTTAAACAATGTCATCTTTTATAAGTGCTAAACAGAAATCATTGATAAATGGACTATATTTATCAATGCTAGCTAAAAGCTCTCATAAAGGTATCTTTTATCAACATTAAAAAATGTTGATAAAGATTTACCCTTTATCATCACTTTTTTTAGCACTAATAAAGAAAGATATTTATCAGTGTTATTCTTAGCACTAATAAAAAAATTAATAAAAAATATTATTAATATATATATAATTATTTTATTTATATTCAAAAATATTATTTATTTATATACATTAATTATAAAACACATGTTTATAATTAATATAAATATGATATATTAATATATATTTTTTTATAATTTAAATATATATATATATATAGTGTTTAAAAAAGTATTTATAAAATTATAAATATATATATTTATTTATTTATTTAAATAATTATAAAATTATAATAATTTTTTTATAATAAATATTTTTATTATATTTATAATTATATATATTTATATATTAATTTATATATATAATTATATAATTATATACATATATATAATTATATATTTATTTATAATTATATAAAAATATTTATAAATATATTTTTTCATAATTGGAATTATAAATAAATATTTATTTAAATAATTATAAAATTATAATAAATATTTTTAAATAATATATATTTATTATATTTATAATTATATATACTTATATATTAATTAATATATATACCAAAGTAGTGCAGACCATGAGTGTTATCCCATGGTCCCCAAACGTTATTAAAAAAGATAAATTACAAAGAGACAACGATAGGGCACAAAAACTACCATCAAACACAAAAGTAGATGACAAGAGACCCAAAAAATGAGACTCAAGAACCCCCATTAATGCACAACCCATCGACCCATAAAAACTAGCGTGAAGCCCTTCCTGAAAACATGGATTGAAGTCCCACTATGGGATCTCATATAGCCACTATAAGCCCACCTCCCATGAAGACCCCTACACACATGAAGCTCATACATCATCGTGATACTGTCCAATGAACTCCACCCCAAGTGTGTCATTGTGACCTCAGTGTCGTTACCTATGTGCACCATATAAGAATTCGGTTTTTTATTGAGCTACGGATCTTTTTAATTCCATAAATTTTTAGTTTAAATGTTTAAATATGGACTAATATGAATGTACTTTGAGGTCATAGATGTATCAGGGGTGTCTGGGGATCGTTTGGAGCCCGAAACCCAGCTTTTGGGTAGAAATGACTTGGCGCACGGTTAATAGAAACCATGTGGGGTAGCCCACATGGTTACTTCTAACCATGTGAGGCTGGACAGTGAATCCCTACAGGCTGAACAATTATAAAAATCATGAAACTTAGGGTGTATGGTTGTTTGGGAATTTCTACAATTTAGACAGTGGAGTTTTTCACAGTTTGTGCACCATTCGTCAAACCGTGCACGAAAACCATGTGAGGTGACCCTTTCTACAGCAAAGGGCACACAGTTAGCACACATTTTGGACAACCATATGGCCAAATCATGCGGCCCTATATTTTGGGTAAATTTATGAAATCTACCTTAATTAATCCTTATATCAAACTATATTTTTTATATTTCTTCTCTCTCATATAAAATCCTCTATTTTAGATCCCTCTTTGGTGACTATCTAAGGAAGTGGGAGATCTTCTTCATCTGAGATTAGAATCAAGATTTATTTATCTTCACAAATCTTCATAAGTAATATCTCCATTTTTTTGTTCCATTCATCATTTGGTTGGGTATCAGTTGCGCTATTTAGGTGTAAACTAATATTCCCTATTTATAGGTTCTTTGCTTGTTCTATGATTTTCTTCTGATTTGAGACAAAATAGGATCTGATATTGGATGACCTATCCACTACATACCTGAGGTAGGTGGTCTCGTGATTTTCCTTAAAAGTCTAAGTGTTATATATATGTTGTTGTGTCGCATGCTCAATTCTCGAAGCAGTGCCTTTGAAATGGAATTTAATCTATAAATTAAATGGATTGGTATAGCCTATGAAATTAATGAGTCCCATTGATAAATGTTAAATGGTTAAGAACCTTGAATTGGAAACACCCTTTAGGTGTGTTGTGTATTTAATTGGACCATTACGATGGTATATAAATTGGATACCTTTGAGGTGTACCCTTTACCCCTTTCCATGGGAAGTTAATAGTGAATTATAATTTAATTGAATTGTAAATTGATACATAACTTGAATTGTAATATTAATTGAAAATTTAATTGATAAATAAAATGTAATGGAATCCATTTTTATTTACACTTTTCATGTATTGGTTGTTTAATCATGACATGCTAGCTATGATGAAATGCCAACTTGAGTAAATTGAAGACTAAGCCTTCTAAGACCAACCATGACTTGAGTCGACTTTTGAGGTGAGATTGAATTGAAATGAATAAGGTGATGAACTTAGTATAATTAAATTATATTTCTTTAATGATTATGAATATTCCTTGGGTGATACATGGGTTCATATTTAAATGATATGGATAGAACCATTTGGATTCTACCTTGTTTATGCCCAAGTGACACTTGGACTCCTGATATAGAATTCCAAGTACGAACTCAATGAGGCTTACTATTTTATAATGAGTGATACTTAGACTCCTTATGGTTTTCCAAGGATGGACTTAGAGGTTGGTTGATCATATATTCCATGGGTGACACTTGGGATCCCTTAGTGGACCGCTAAGGATGGACTCTAGTGGCTATGTTGTTATACCACACCTAGAGCGATACCTAGGTTCTTGTGAGGATCTCCATGGGAGGGATTGTATGGTGTTAGATTATATTATATTTAGAGAAATTCATAGATTATAAATGAGGAATTCCATTGGTGGGATAAGGTTATGAATTTAATAAAGAATGCAATGGTTTATATGGCATGTCTTCCAAGAAAAAGCACAATCTTGGATTGGTCTTTGTCTTATACTTTGTAGATGGATTTTTTAGGCATCCTTTGAGCACATCACTATGGGGGACACTGGGATACATTCCAAGTACTGAGATTTTTTAATTAAATTAGAATTAATAATTAAATGAAATTGATTAAATGAATTTGTTATATAATGAGGACATTGAATTTATAGAATGTCCACTTTTAGTACTTCCTTGCATATTACATTTCTTCCTGTAAACTTTTGTTATTATATATTTACTGAATGGATTACACTAGACCTTGGGTGGTTGCCTTCTAGGATTATATCTCAAACCCTATTCAGTATGCCTTATGTACCCAAATTGACTATATGATTTCTGGTGTGGATAAGGGAAGTCACCCTGCTTAGGAATAGGGTAGTATGGGACCAAGTCGAGGCTCATGATGCTAACTTGATAGATTTTTTCTTTTTTTAGTTTTGATACAAGTATTGTATTATAATGTTGTGTACCTATTTTGGATTATTTATTGGACACATGACATTTATCATCGTCATTGTATCTATGTTTACTTTTGATATCATTATCTATTCTTGCTGTTCATCTATTATTTGATTGTTATTACTTCTTCCTTAAATTGTATGTCATTATATTTCCACTATGTTTCACTATGGTTATGAGTTAATAGTCTCACCATGAACACTCCTAGGATCTCATTGCTAGTCGGCATCCTCTATCATTCAGAGAGATGTTCTTGAGTCCATGTGGTCAACCAGGATTGGGGAACTATTTACAGTTGATTTGATTCCACCATTGGGTGATGCACTTGATTTATGATTTTATTATTTATATTATTGTGGGTTCTATTTTGTTTCAAATTAATGATATGATGGTATTCCATCTCATTCATCATTTTAGGAACTTTATAGGAATCACATGTCATGCATTATGTCATGCCATTTAGGATGAATTATTTTTTACATGCTATTGTGATAGGTATTCTGGAATGTGTTATGGTGTGGATTAGGTGGGAAATACATTTTGATTAATGAGGTGTATAGGACCTTATGGATCGTAATTTGGTGAACCATTAGTTCAACCTTTTAAAATGAGTTGTGATATAGAAATGTGAAATGAGTATAAATTCAAATGAAAATGAATGTGAAAATAAAATGGAAAATAGAATTTATTATATAAAAGAAATTTACCTAGACCCGACCTTAGTAGTGGTAATTATGTAGTATCTCTATATTTAATATTATCATTGTGTTTCCTAGACCTAACTCTTGGATTAGGAAGAGGGGTGTGTTATTATATAGGAAGTTCAGTACCTATCCTATTTTTGTATCTATGGTTTTAAGTTGTGAATTTTGATAATGTTCTTTCCTAAGGCATGTTCTTGGAATTTTTAGAGGTATTCCACTACGACGTCCTCCAATCACATTCTAGGAGGGTGGAGACAATCATACTCTAGAGTTGTTGGGCCATGAGAAACTAGTGTATCCTATAGTAGTGATAGTTGTGAAACTAGTAGTTGTATTGGACATAGGTTCTAAGGCATAGTTTCGTTAAGGATTTATGTGGTTCTTGTAAATTTTTCAGGGATCACCATGACCTACCTCGACTATGGTAGAGTTTATGTGTGGGTTCTAGTAGTATAGTTCTCCCGCATTTTTGGGGGACGGTGGATCATAGGTTGTGGAGTCATGTTTAGAGGCCATGATTGCTATCTTTGAGCATCTAGAGACACCTCCTGGGAGGAGGGTAAAGCTCAATAAATATATTTTGTTTTATTATACCAAGATATGGTGGGATGTTATTACTCGTATGTATTTTCATTAGGATACATCTTAGCGGTATTTTCATATAGCCTTTTATGATTGCTTCTATCCCGAGACATTGAGGGCCAATAGAGCCTGAGAGTTCATACACCTAGAGTAGGGAACACTATTAGTTATGTAATATTTTGCTCGTTTTACTGAGCTCCAGTGATTCACGCCTATTTTGATGGGTTATGAGTTATCTAAAGCTTGGAGATTCAAGGATGGTCTAAAGTATGAAATCTGATTGTATGTGAATATCTTCTTCCTAACTACCATTTTTGTAATAGTGAACTAGGAGATTATCACATAGCATAACCTAAGAGAGGTTGGGTGAGATATAGGGTGTTTTGGAATCTAGATCAGGTATTACAACAAATGATGGTAGGAAGAATCATCTAGATCTTCTATGTGATGACATTAGTTTCCAGATCTTATACTCATGTAGCCATGTGAGGTTCTACCAGTGTGGTAAGCTGAGACATACAAGGACACTTTGTACAATGGACCCAGTCGAGAGTTGATCATGTGGAAAGATGGTCCATATACAGTTATTTTTTAAAACATTTCCTTTGAAATCTAGTGAGAGAGGTTCTACGCTAACTCAACATACAAGAGCAGGGTCAGTAGCTTCTCATTAGGTAGGGAGATAGAGTACAGTTGGCTGATCAGGCTAAGGCAGTGGTTGAGGCCATGGTAGTCAGACCCTAGTTTTCTAGAGATAGTATAGTGGATCTAAATAGGGTGTCTAGGATTTATCATAGGGTTGTGGATCAAGTCAAATATACACAGTGAAACCAACCCTCGAGGAGCAGGTTCCCAAACCTTCTTCTATGATAGGTACTATTCTGGTAGCCTCTACTTTAGGGTCTAATATTTTTGATATAGGGTTTTTTCATACCTTTATATCTATACCCATTATGGAGAGCCTTAGTATCAGTGTTCAATGATTTGATAGATTTATTATGATTAATTATCTATTGGGGATTAGAATGAAAGAGGTATGTTGGTGCAGGGAGTTCCGCCATGATATTGGTGGGTGTCACCTCATATGGGACCTCTTTTTCCTCGAGATGATAGGTTTTGACATCATCCTCGGGATGGATTAGTTGGTTTTATTTCATGATTTCATTAACTACTATCACTGAAGGGTGATATTTACATCACCATAGGGAAGAGAATTTATTCACACGGGTGAATGGGATGTCCATGCGAGTCGAGCTGGACCCGAGCATCGTAGGCTAGGTAGGATGATATCTCAAATTTCGAGTTTATATTTGGATAATTAGGGAACATGTCAAATAGATTTCCATCCAGTGGTTGGTCATATCAGGGATATTTTCCTGGAAATTTTTTCAAGATTTCCTCCAGTATGATAGGTATAGTTCTCTATTAAGCTACTTCCAAGAGATGAACTAGTATTGATTCCTCCTTACATGATGGCTACTACTGAGATATAGGACATTAAGAGGAAACTAGAGGATTTAGAGGAAAAGGGTTTTATCCGACCCAGTACCTCTTTGTGGGGTTCTCTATCCCTTTTGTAAAAAAATCGAATGATAACCTTAGACTATATGTGTATTACCAGAAATTAAACCAATAGACGATTAAGAACTAGTATCCTCTTATGTGGATAGATGATCTCTTCAGCCAGTTCTTTGGATATCAGGTCTTCTCAAATATTGATTTCATATCTGGTTATCATCAGGTGCATATTATACCATCTGACATACCTTGCAAAAACTTTTGTAATAGGTATGGTCTATATGAGTATTTGGTTATGTCGTTCGATCTCACGAACTCACTAGCAGTCTTCATGGAACCGATGAAAAAAATCTTACATCCTTATCTGGATTCATTTTTTGTGTTTTTTGTTGATAATATCTTGGTGTATTTTCATACTCGACATGAACATTTCAAACATCTTGAGATCATATAGAATACAATGAGATAGAATTAGTTATATGATAAGCTTACAAATTGACACTTTTAGATGGATCAAATTAACTTCTTGGGTTATATTATCTTATAGATAAGAGTATCAGTTAACCTAGAGAATTTGACAGCTGTAGTTTTATGAGAGAAACCCAATAACGTCTTTGAGGTATGGATTTTATTAAGGATGGATGGATACTATACGTGTTTTATAAAGGACTTATCATACTTATAATCACCTCTTAAGGGATTGACTAAGAAGGGTGTGGAGTTTATTTGGTAGAATTCCTATGATTCATCCTTTTAGGAGCTGAAAGGAAGATTGACTTCAGCATTGATACAGATTTTTCTAGAGTTGAGAAGGATTTACATTATCTACTATGATGCATCAGGTATCGGTCTAGGTGTAGTTCTTATGTTGGGGAATAGAGTCATGGAACATGGGTATCGGTGGTTGAGGTCACATGATAAGAATTACCCAACGCATGATATCGAGTTAGATGTAGTTGTTCGTGCATTTTACTGTTGGATAAATTACTTACTTGGAGATAATTTTGTGGTGTACAAAGACCACAAAAGCATCAAGTACATATTTACACAGTGTGATATGAATTTGAGGTAGCATAGGTGGGTTGAATACCTACATTATTTCAACTTTGATATTTACTACACACCTAGGAAGGTGAATGATGTGGTCGATGAACTGAGTAGGAGGAACTAATATAATAAATTCAAAAGTTTAGTGGAAAGTGGAATCTTTTGGATTTATTCTCTAAGATGCACTTGGAGGTGAAGGATAGTCAGGGGAAGACTTATCTATCATCCTTAGTTGTTACCTCTACCCTTCAAGATAGATTGATTATGAGGAAGATATCATACTCTTAGGGCCTAGTCCTTTGAGAGGGTGTGAAAGGTGAAGAACCTTATCCTAGTTGGACCATAGGTGAGGGTGAAATTATATGAGTACATGGCCACGTATGGGTTTCAATGGAAATGCACGAGGAGATGATGTGAAACTTTCATGCTTCATCTTGGTCAGTGAACCCTGGAATCCCCAAGATGTATTCAGATTTATATCACCAATATTGGTGGCTAGGTATTGGTTGTGCCCAAATTTACCCTACTGGTAAAAGCGGTCGATGTAGTACATGTAGGGGTCAAGTCCACAAGGACCAAAGAAGTAACCTTGAGATGCTATGATTTGGTGAAGGATGGACTTTGAAGTATCCAACTTTGTGTTAGATTTTGGATGGTTTAAATAACACTAAGAAACCTATGTGAATTCAATTCAATGAAAATGAGTTGATCTTAGGATTATGCTCGAGGTGGATTGAATGAATTTTACTTCTTTAGACAATTTTGGTTTTATTAATTCTTGATGAATCCATTCTTCAAAAATAACACTACCTTCATCATTTTCTGGTTTGGTGCTTACTAAACACAATTAATAATCCCCTATACACTTAGAGAACCAAATTTATGATCTCTCCAAGGTATATTCTCATTTAGTAATTGAATTTAGATTGCTCAAACACAGTAAAGATGAAGAGTAGAAATAACTTAAGAATGGATGTCTTAAATTAATTATCCAATTAACAATAATTCGTTCATAAAATAACATTCAACCCAGAATTTGAATCCTCCTAAGATCAACCCATTAAAGGTTTATCCCTTCATTTATGGTATACTCTCAATGGTGGGTGTAAGATGGCTAACAAGAATTGTATTGAAGAAATTAAAACCGCGGAAATAACAAGCACTCCTCCGTGTGTGTGAATGAAATTCACACCAATGTGTGAACTAATTCACAACAACACAGAGATATCACTGTGCTTTGTGATAATAAAGTTTTAATAAATGAAATGGAAAATATATAAGAGAAAGAAGTTTATTAAGAACATAAAGATACAAAAAATAAGCTTACATGGAAATGGAAAACATTATAAAGGAAATTTGGAAGCATAACCATACAATGAAACAAGCAACAAAAGATGATAAGAAAAATTTCCACCCCTATTCCCCTCACTACTATCTACTTATATAGACATATTAGGAGCCTTAGGTACATCCCCCAACAATTAATTCACCCCCCAACAATTAATAGAGTCAAATGGAGGGTGAATAATCAAAAGGAAATTGATGTTTCGAATTTGACCTGGAAAACTGTCCAGATTCGTCCACCATATTGACGTAT
The DNA here is from genome assembly GCA_963277665.1 of Viscum album. Lineage (NCBI taxonomy): Eukaryota > Viridiplantae > Streptophyta > Magnoliopsida > Santalales > Viscaceae > Viscum > Viscum album. The sequence goes on from OY728141.1 coordinate 668,627,758, forward strand.
GAATTATCAATTGAAGAATGCCGAATACAGAGGGTTTGTAGAAGAGAAATATCTTAATAAATATGTCCTATATGAGCTTTAAATATTTCAGGAAATTTCTTTTATCCGTTTGGAAGTTATAGTCAAAATGGTGGGACAGATTTTTGTGCATTAATGTCGGGTCCACCATTTAAATCTCAACTTCAGATCCCTTTATCATCATGATAACATCAGAATTAGCTCCGGCCACAGTTGAATAAAATTATCCTCATATTTTTATCTTTATACTGTATAAATTTGATCTTCATTGGGCTTAGTTTGTGGGCCCCACATTTGTTTGATGGGCCTTAGGCCCATTATGCTTTTTCCAGCAAGTTTCTACCTTCAGGCGCAAAATTCTCCATATTATTTTGGGATTCATCCATCGGACCTAAAAGATAAAATGTTCCAAACAAAGTGATCAATAATATACCAAAATTTAAAATTCAGAAAATGAATATAATGTTGTCCAAAAACAAATTAATGATTGGGCCCAAATTTTCATTTTAAACATGAATTGCATTTTTGATGAGAAATGAAATTCTATTTATGTAATGCACTAAAAACAATGTTTATGGACTTTGAAACAATTAATATAAATATATTAACAATTAATATTAGACACTTTCAGTGACTAATCACACCCCCCAACTTGAGTTTTGCTAGTCCCGAGCAAAATATATTACAAATATGAAATTCAAATCCCCTTTTCCAAAAACATTTAAATACACATTGCTCACCCAAAGACCTCATACCAAAAAAAATTATGGAACCCATAAAAATCATTTAAAACAAGCTAGGTCCATAAGCATATCCCAAGCCCAAGCCCATTCCTTTTTTCAAATTCATCGCCACATTTCATCCAATTTCAATTATGCATGATAAAGTGTTGTGCATCACAAAAGATATGGGGCCCATTTTATTGTTCAAGGGGAAAAATGGAAGCGCTAGTTGGGAATCACATTAAACATTAATATGAGTATCCATTTTTTTTTGATTTTTTTTTTTTGATGATTTTTTATCCACAATAGATATGAAAAGACTAACTCTGGGCAAGACAACTATGGAGTCACGATCCCCAAGTGTCGGACGCCACACATATTGTCAATTTCATGTTCTAAAATAGAGATATAAAGCCTAAATCTGGGCAAGAAAACTATGGAGTCACGATACCCAAGTGCCAGACACCACGCATTTGGACAAAACATTGCTCTATGTGGTCAATTTTTTTTTATGGATACTCAAATTAAACTAAAAGTGACACCAGAACCCTATTATATAATGAAAGGGACCCAAGAACGCAAATTTACACCCACGATTCAGTAGACGTGCATTATGGCATTTTTATTAAGAGGATGAAAATGTAAACATTGAAAAATCACATCGGACAACCGCACTTTCCAAAATTATGCTCATGAACTTAAACTTGCATTAAAATCAGAATCAAGGCATGCAAAATTTATTTGATATCCAATTTTAGAGTTTTCAATGTGTGTTATCATGTTTATGGTTAATGGAATTTTTCTTTTCATGCATGTTTTTATTCACAAAAAAAAATCATTTTTTATCTCCCCCCAACTTAGAATGACATTGTCCCCAGTGTTTAAAGAAAAGAAAAGTTAGAAGGGGGTAGGAGAGGAGTTCAAATATGAAATTGAGAATGATAAACATGGAACAAATTCACCTGGTGGTTGATGATGATAGTGCATGCCACAGTCTCCCTTCAATCCTGGATTTGAGTCTCAGCAGCTTGGATGGTGGTCAATGGATTTTCCTTATGACTTACGACATGTCCTTTTATTTTTTTTAACCTATAAAAACATAAAAATAAACAAAACAAAATAAACTGATGATACATTGTCTTCTTTTTAGATTTTTGGGTAAGGTATTACTTAGATATTACGCCACGTGACACGGATGAATATGGCTCTCCCCTTTTATACCCATCCTTACTCATAAAAGAAGAATAGATCAACAGTCTATGGTAATTTATTATATGAAAAAGAAAATGATTTAAAATGATTAGAAACATGAAAACCATGGGTTGCCTCCCATGCAGCGCTTTTTTTTAACGTCGTTACCCTGACCTGTACCCTAAATCTAGCAATTTTTCTCTAGTCCATATGTTGGCTCAGTTAACTCCTCCTTGGTTTCTTGTTTGTTGAATGATTCAATGAATGGTTTTAACCTATGACCATTGACTTTGAAGACATGACCACTTGTGGGATCTTGAATCTATATTTCCCAATGAGGGTACACATGATGCACTAGGTATGGACCAGACCATCTGGACCTTAGCTTTCTTGGGTGTATATGAAGTTTTGAACTATACAAGAGCACAAATTTTCCCAGTTCAAAGTGTTTGACTTTGAGATTCCTAGATTGGTAGGCTTTAACTTTATATTTATTGATCCTTGAATTTTCATAAGCCTTCATCCTAAGTTCCTATAGTTCATTAAGATCTAATTTCCTTTTTGTTTCAGCCAAAGAAATGTCAAAGTTCATTTTTTTTATTGCCCAAAAGGCCTTATGCTCAATTTCAACAGGTAAATGACATGATTTTCTATAAACCAATCTATACGGTGACATGCCTAGGATAGTTTTGAAAGCAGTTTGATATTCCCAAAGGGCATCTAAGAGTTTCTCAGACCAATCTTTCCTAGAGGGATTGACAGTTTTTTCAATAATTTGCTTAATTTCTCTATTTTCCAACTCATCTTGACCGTTAGTTTGAGGATGGTATGTAGTGGAAACTTTATGAGTAATACCATACTTAGACATGAGTGAAGAGAATGGGCGGTTGCAGAAATGGGTTCCACGGTCACTGATTATAGCCCTAGGAATTCCAAATCGAGAAAATATATGCTCTTTCAGAAATCGGATCACAACATGGTGGTCATTGGACTTGGTGGGAATGGCTTCAACCCATTTTGAGACATAATCAATAGTTAATAGTATGTATAGGTATCCCTTAGAGTTTTGAAAGGGTCCCATGAAATCAATTCCCCAACAATCAAATATTTCAACGACCAGAATTGGAGTGAGGGGCATTTGATTCCTTTTTGTAATGGATCCTAATTGCTGACACTGAGGACAACTTTTTCATAATTGGAAGGAATCCTTAGTGAGGTTCGGCCAGTAGAAACTACTTTGGAGGACCTTTGAAGTGTTTTTATTTATAGAAAAGTGGCCTCCACATGTCTCTCCATGACAAAATTTTAGAATGGACTCTTGCTCAGACTCAGGAATACATCTCCTGATGATTTGATCAGGACAGAACTTGAAGAGGTAAGGATCATCAAACACATAGTGTTTGACATCAGAAAGGAATTTCTTCTTAGCTTGGGTCCCCAAGAATTTTGGAATGTCACCCATCACCAAATGGTTTGCTATGTCAGCATACCAAGGGAAATCACTCACTGAATAGAGGTTCTCATCGGGAAATGAATCAGACACAGAGAGGTGGTGTGAGTTTTCTTTGAATTCCATAGATAGGTGATCAGCTACAATATTTTCAACACCCTTTTTATCCTTAATGGTTAAATCGAACTCTGGAAGAAGAATGACCCACCTAATAAATCTAGACTTGGCATCTTGTTTTTGGAAAAGGTATTTTAGGGCTGAATGGTCAGTGAAGACAATGATGGGTGATCCTAAGAGATAAGACCTGAATTTCTCTAAGGCAAAGACAACAGCAAGAAACTCTTTCTCAGTGGTGGTGTAGTTTATTTGTGCATCATTTAATGATTTTCTTGCATAAGCAATGACATGTGGAGTTTTCTCACACCATTGTCCTAAGACTGCTCCTACAACAAAATCACTTGCATCACACATGATCTCAAAAGGAAGTTTCCAATTTGGAGTTTTCATGATATGTGGAGATATAAGAGTTGACTTGAGTGTAGAGAATGATTCCTCACAGCTTTTTGTCCATAAAAATGGAGCATCTTTTACCAATAAAGCACAAAGTGGTCGAGAAATAGAGCTGAAATTCCTAATGAACCTTCTATAAAAACTAGCATGTCCTAAGAAGGACCTCACTTCCTTAACATTTTTAGGAGAGGGAAGGTGACGAATGATGTCAACCTTAGCTTTATCAACTTCAATCCCTCTACCAGATAGCAGATAACCTAGAACAAGTCCTTCCCTTACCATGAAATGACATTTTTCCCAATTTAGTATGAGATTCTTATCCTCGCACCTTGACAAAACCTTTTCAACATTTATAAGGCATCCCTCAAAAGTATCCCCAAATATGGAGAATTCATCCATGAAGAACTCTACAAAATCCCCCACTATATCCGAGAATATTCCCCTCATGCACCACTGGAAGGTATCAGGGGCATTACATAACCCAAAGGGCATGCGCTTGAAGGCAAAAGTGCCGAATGGACAAGTGAAGGTTGTTTTTCCTTGATCCTCTAAGGAGACTTCGATTTGATTATACCCTGAGAATCCATCTAGGAAGAAATAGAATTGATGACCCGCCACTCGCTCGAGGACTTGATCAATAAAGGGTAAGGGGAAATGGTCTTTCTTGGTACAAGAGTTGAGCTTCCTATAGTCAATACGAACTCTCCATCCACTACTGGCCCTTTTTGGAAGCATCTCTCCATCCTTGTTGGTTATTACTATGACTCCAGCCTTATTTGGAACCACATGGATTGGGCTAACCCACTCACTCTCAGCTATAGGATAGATGATACCAGCTTTTAACAATTTCAAAAGTTATTTTCTCACTACTTCCATGATATTAGGATTGAGTCGCCTCTGAGGTTGATGACATGGATTTGACTCAGATTCAAGAATAATTCTATGAGTCCCGATAAGTGGGCTAATCCCAGGAATATCATATAGGGTCCATCCAATGGCTTTCTTGTGTCTCCTAAGAACATCTAGAAGCATCCTCTCATGATCGGATTCAAGAGAAGAAGAAATGACAATAGGAAAGGATTGATTGTCCCCTAAGAACGCATACTTTAGTGATGAAGGTAAGACTTTAAATTCAAGATCATATTGGTCATGAATTTCCAAGAATGTATGAGACTTTGTATTGAACTTAGTTTCTTTGTTTAGATTTCTTGACAAAATTGGTTCCTTGTGAACAGAATTTTCATACACTAAATTTTCCAGAGTAGTGTCATGAATGGCTATGGACTCAATGTTATTGATTTCAACCATGGTATCATTGATTGGTGATTCTATAAATTCATCAATAGAGCTGTCTGAAAGAGATTCAATCCAAGGAGACAAATTTCCCTCATGTGAATAAATAAAATCAATCTCTTCTTGACTTAACCATCCTTCGGTAACTCCTTGATGTTCATTGAGTTCATTATCAACACTACCAATCCAATTAACCTCATGGATCTCTTCATCATCCCCAATTTGAGAGTTTGCATTGTAGATGTTCAAGTCTAGACTCATGTTCCCAAAGGTGATGGTCATGTTCCCATTTCGGACTCAGATAACATAGTTGATTGTTGCAAGGAAGGGACAACTAAGTATGATTTGGGTTTGCTCCCTAGGACCTAAGCTTGGTTTATTGTCCAGAACAATGAAGTCAGTTGGGTAAATTAAATTTTCAACTTTCACCAAAACATCTTTTAAGATCCCTTTTGGAACTCGAACACTACGATCAGCAAGTTGAAGAGTGACAGATGTGGGTTGGAGTTCTTCGAGCCCTAACTGACAATACATGGCATAAGGAATTAGGTTCACACTGGCACCTATATCACACAAGGCTTGGACAACTTTGTTCTCTCCTAGTTCAACATTTATGTAAGGGAATCCTGGGTCTTTCATCTTAGGAGGAATGGTCCCTTGAATGGTGGTACTCACATTAGCAACCAAAAGGGCTTGGTTTTTATGTGAAAATTTTCTTTTAAAAGTGCACAAGTCCTTAAGGTATTTTGAGTAGGACGGTATGGTTTGGATGTCATCGAGAAGGGGAATGTTCAACTTGACTTGTGAGAAGATTTCCCTCAATGTTTCACTCAATTCAGGATTGGTTTTCCCCCTCATGCATTGAGGAAATGGTACAGATTGTGGAGTTTTTTGTTGAAGTGTTGTTTCATTCACATTATTATCAGTTTCTTCAGTTTGATCTTGTATTTGATTTGAATTTTCATTAGAGTTTGAAGCTTCACATGGTTTCTAACTTATCTGTTCAGGTTTTTCAATTGATTTCCCACTTCTTAAAACGGTCACAGCCTTTAGTTGTTCATGAGTTGTTTGAGTGAAACTTGTATCTCCCCTTGATGTTTGTTGTGGAATGGCCTGTGTGGGCATGGGTGCCTTTCCAGTTTTTATGGTTTGAAGTTCTTGTTTAATGGATGAGAATTCTGAGTTTATTTTGTCCATTTGTTTGCACAGTTGTTCTATTAGGCTTTGTGGAACAATTTGGGTTGGTGCTTGAGCTTGTTGGTTTATCCCAAGAGGATACTTTGGTTGTTGGATAGGTTGTTTATTGGGTTGTTGGATAGGTTATTGATATTGGACATGAGGATGTTGGAATTGGACCGATTTTGGTTGGAACTGATTATGAGGTTGAAAGTTTTGTTGAGGGTATGGGTTGATACATTGTTGTGTTGGTTGTTGATTGTCCTTCCAACGAAATACGGGATGGTCATTATACCTTGGATTGAAGGTGTTTGTGAATTGTGGCTTTTGTAAGTTCATTGCATTAACTTCTTCTGGTGGTCCTCCTAAAAGAACATCCTTGATAGAAGGAATGGCTGAGCAATTATTAGTCTTGTGGTCATGTTTGTCACAAATTGTACAAACAAGCTCAACAGTTTGGGTTTTTTGGACCTTCCTAATATCAATCTCCTCAACTTTCCTTGTGAGTGCAACAAGTTTTTCTCTAAGGTTTTATTCTTCTCCAAGATTGTACATTCCACTAGATTTGGGTGGCTTCTTATAGTATGGTGATGTTCCCCATGTTTGGTTCTGTTTAGCAAGATTTTTTAGATACTCGTAAGCATCATTTGGGGCTTTGTTTTTGAAGGTTCCATTACACATCATATCAATGAATTGTTTGTTTCCGGGACCCAACCCTTCATAGAAAATTCTCACTTGTTCTGGGATTAAGAAACCGTGGTGCGGTACCATGTTTAATGTGTCCTTGAACCTTTCCCATGTTTCATAGAATGTTTATCCCTCTCTTTCAAAAAATTTTGGTATTATCTTTTTAAGCACAATTGTTTTGTGATGGGGGAAGTATTTTTTATAAAATTATCGTTGAAGTTGGTCCCAAGAGTGAATGGATGATGGTCTCAAATTTTTTAACCAATTATTTGCTCGGTCCTTAAGAGAAAAAGAAAAAAGTATCATTTTAGAAGATTCAATTTGATTTGGTGGGCACATGGTTTCGACAATGTCATTAAATTCTTTAACATGAAGGTAAGGCATCTCAGACTCCATCCCATGAAAGGTTGGAAGGTGGTTCAGGACATGGGGTTTGAAAACATATTGGGAATATCCTATGTTATCATGCCTAATGCATGAGGGTGAATTGGTCCAGGTTGGTGTGAGGTAGTCATTCATGGTCGGGTCTGCAACAATTCCCAAGTTAGGGTCTTGCCCGTTATTTTGGTTCCCTCCCCAGTTTATGATTTGGTTTTGTGGGAGATTCTCCATTGTATCGAACTCAACGTCTGAATTTGGAGTATTAGAAAGATTTGGATCTAAAGGAAATAGACCTCTTTTAGTGATTGACTCCCCAGCCCTAGGAGTATCCACCCTAACTAATCTTTTTGAGTTATCGCAGGTGTAGGCGGACATGCGTCAAAAGAAAAAAAAGCGAGAAAGGGAAAAGATAAGAGAATTGGGATGAGAATAGAAGAATGGGGGTAAGAAAAGAAGGTTTTTGGTCTAAGGAAATTACTTGGTCCCCGGAAACGACGCCAAAATTTGGTTACGCCCAAATTTACCCTACTGGTAAAAGCGGTCGATGTAGTACATGTAGGGGTCGAGTCCACAGGGACCAAAGAAGTAACCTTGAGACGCTATGATTTGGTGAAGGATGGTCTTTGAAGTAGCCAACTTTGTGTTTGATTTTGGATGGTTTAAATAACACTAAGAAACCTACGTGAATTCAATTCAATGAAAATGGGTTGATCTTAGGATTATGCTCGGGGTGGATTGAATGAATTTTACTTCTTTAGACAATTTTGGTTTTATTAATTCTTGATGAATCCATTCTTCAAAAATAACACTACCTTCATCATTTTCTGGTTTGGTTCTTACTAAACACAATTAATAATCCCCTATACACTTAGAGAACCAAATTCATGATCTCTATAAGGTATATGGTCATTTAGTAATTGAATTTAGTTTTCTCAAACACAGTAAAGATGAAGAGTATAAATAACTAAAGAATGGATGTCTTAAATTAATTATCCAATTAACAATAATTCATTCATAAAATAACATTCAACCCAGAATTTTCATCCTCCTAAGATCAACCCATTAAAATTTTAGCCCTCCATTGATGGTATACTCTCAATGGTGGGCGGAATATGGCTAACAAGAATTGGATTGAAGAAATTAAAACCGCGGAAATAACAAGCACTCCTCCGTGTGTGTGAATGAAATTCACACCAATGTGTGAACTAATTCACAACAACACAGAGATATCACTGTGCTTTGTGATAATAAAGTTTTAATAAATGAAATGGAAAATATATAAGAGAAATAAGTTTATTAAGAACATAAAGATACAAAAAAGAAGCTTACATGGAAATGTAAAACATTACAAAGGAAATTTGGAATCATAACCATGCAATGAAACAAGCAACAAAAGATGATAAGAAAAATTTCCACCCCTATTACCTTCACCACTAGCTCCTTATATAGGCATATTAGGAGGCTTAGGTGCATCAACCAACAATTAATTCACCCCCCAACAATTAATAGAGTCAAATGGAGGGTGAATAATCAAAAGGAAATTGATGTTTCGAATTTGACCCGGAAAACTGTCCAGATTCGTCCACCATATTGACATGTGAATTCTCAATTGAAGAAGGCCGAATCCGGAGAGGCTTTAGAAGATAACTATATTCATCCATATGTCCTATATGAGATTTAAAAATTTCAGGAAATTTATCTCATCAGTTTGGAAGTTATAGTCGAAATAGTGGGACGGATTTTTGTGCATTAATGTCAGGCCCACCATTTAAATCTCAACTTCAGATCCCTTTATCATCATGATAACATCAGAATTAGCTCCGGCCACAGTTTAATAAAATGATCCTCATATTCTTATCTTTCTACTGTATAAATTTTAGCTTCATTGGGCTTAGTTTTGGGCCCCAAATTTGTTTTATGGGCCTTAGGCCCATTATGCTTTTTCTAGAAAGTTTCTACCTTCAGGCGCAAAATTCTCCATCTTCCTTTGGGATTCATCCATCGGACCTAAAATATAAAATGTTCCAAAAAAAGTGATCAATAATATCCCAAAATTTCAAATTCATAAAATTAATATAATTTTGTCCACAAACAAATGAATGATTGGGACCAAATTTGCATTTAAAACATGAATTGCATTTTTGATGAGAAATGAAATTCTATTTATGTAATGCACTAAAAACAATGTTTATATAATTTGGAACAATTAATATAAATATATTAACAATTAATATTAGACACTTTCAGTGACTAATCAGGTATGAAAAGATATTTAGTCGGTTTTATCATGGGATGTTCCACCTATCAGTAGGTGAAGGCAAAACACCAGCGATCATCCATACTTTTATAGTAGCTACCCATTCTTGAGTAGAAATTGAATGATGTATTGATGGATTTTGTGATAGGTTTACCGAGGTATCCTTGAGGTAATGATTCCATATGGGTTATTTTTTATTGGCTCATGAAGGTTTCACATTTTCTTCAGATCAAGGAAACCTTCAGTTTGGATGAGCTTGGAAGGTTGTATATCTGTGAAATAGTACGACTTCATGGGGTTCCGCATAATATCATTTAAGATAGGGATTATTGATTTACATCATGGTTCTATAAGGGCTAAAAAGGTAATTAGATACACAGGTGCTTCTGATCATGACATACCACCCTCAAACCGATGGTCATTCAAAGCGCACGATATAGGTGCTTTAGGACATATTGCAAGCATGCATCCTGAATGTTGAGGGTGCTTGGGAGAGGCATATACCCCTAGTTTAATTTTCCTATAACAATATCTCTTAGGATAGTATTTAGATGATGTCTTGTGAGTATTTATATGGTATTAAATGATGATCACCCCTATATTGTTTAGAGGCAAGAGAGGCATTATGCCTAGACCTCATCTTTTTTAGGAGACCACAGAGAAGGTATGGTTTATTTTGAAGTAGATGGATATTGCATAGTCTTGACATAAATCATATGTTGACCACTATAGACAACCTCTAGAGTTCAAGTTCAGGGATCGAGTCTTTATATATGTCTCACCAAGCCTAGGATATAAGAGGATCAGGAGACAAGGTAAGCTTTCACCTTGATATGTTGGGTTGTTTGAGACTCTAGAGAGAGTTGGGCTGATAGCCTATCAGTTGCAGTTACCTCAAAGGTACATATCCATGCATGATGTCTTTCGTGTATCTTATTTATGCCACTATCATTAATAATTGTATCATTATTTTCATCCCTAGGAGGCTGAGTTATAGGTAGATTCATCCTTTGAGGAGCATCCTATGTATATTTTGGATCATAGAACGAAGGTTCTCCAAGACCGATCAGTTCCTCTAGTATGGGTGTTATATCAGCACGACCGCGTACATAATGAAACCTAGGAGATGGAGGCCGATGTATGATCATAGTGAATAGATTTATTCTTATACATTCTTAACCATCCTTGAGAAGGAAATTTGGGGATGAATAGCTTTAATAGGGGAAGTTTGTAAGAACCCATTTCTTCTTGAGGTATGGATATTTTTCCTTCCATCAATTTTCAATTTAAATGTTTAAATGTGACCTAATATGAATGTATGTTGAGGTAATAAACATATCAGGGGTGTCTGGGGATGGTTTTAAGCTTGGAACCCAGATTTTGGGTGGAAATGGTTTGGTTCATGGTTAGTAGAAACCATGCAGGGTAGGCCATGAAGTTAAAAAAATGGTGCAACTTGGGGTGAATAGTTGTGTGAGAATGTCTACAATTTTTAGATATTATGTTTTCATGTTTTTTGCATGGTTATTCAAATTTTTCATGCAAATCGTGAGGGTTTCCCCTTCCTATAGAAAAGGGCACACGTTTGGCACACGGTTTGGCCAACCGTGCGACCAAACCATGTGGCCCTATATTTTAGGTGAATTTATGAAATATCCCTTAATTAAATCTTATATCAAAGCCTATTTTTTCTATTTCTTCTCTCAAAAAGAAAATACTCCATTTTAGATCCATATTTTGTGATTATCTTAGGAAGTGTGAGATCTTCTTTATCCAATATCATAATCGAGAGTCGTTCGTCTTATTGGATTCACATCAGTAATATCTCTATTCCTCTTGTGTTGTTCCTCATATGGTTGGGTATAAGCTACACTATTTAGGTGAAATATAATATTTCCTATTTATAGGTTCTTCATCTATTCTTTAATTTTCTCCTGATCTGATTCCAATTAGGAGTTGATACTGGATGATCTATCCACTACAGACCTAAGGTAGGTGGTCTTGTGTTTTTTCTTCAAATTGGAAGTGTTATATATATGTCATTGTGTTGAATGCACAATTATTAGAGTGATTCCTTTGAAATAGAATTTAATCCATGAAATAAATTGATAGGTATATCCTATTTAATTATTGAGACATGTTGATAAATGTTAAATGATTAAGAACCTTGAATTGGAACCACCCCTCGAGTGTGTTTTGTAATTAAATGGACCATTATGATGGTATATGAATTGGATACCTTTGAGGTGTGCCATTTAACCCTTGACATGGGATGTTAATAGTTAATTTTAATTGAACTGGATGTGGATTAATATCTAACTTGAATTATAATATCAATTGTAAATTGAATTGATAAAGAAAAGGGAATGGAAGCCATGTCCCTTGAAACTTTCCAGGTATTGGTTGTTGAAGCATGAGATGATTGTAATGATGAAATTTCCACATGGATTAATTGAAGACTAAGCCTTCTAATCTTAGCCATGAATTCATTCACCTTTTGAGGTAAAATCAAATTGAAATTAATAAGGTGATGACCATGATATAATTAAATGATATTGCTTGAATGATTATAAATATGCCTTGGGTGACACATGGTTTCATATTCAAACATCATGGATTGACTCATTTGGCTTCTACCTTGTTTATGACTAAGTGGAATTTGGACTCCTAATATAGACTACCAAGGATGGACTCATGGGGCCTTACTATTTTATGTCAAGTGATACTTGGAATCCTTATGGTTTTCCATGGATGGACTCAGAGGGTAGTTGATCATATATTCCATGGGTGATACTTGGGAAACTTTAGTGGACCTCCAAGGTTAGAATTGAGTTGATATGATGTTATACCATACCTAAAGTGATACCTAGGTTCCTGTGAGTATTTACATGGATGGGATTGTAGGGTGTTGGTTTATATTATACCTAGAGAAATACCTTGATTCCAAATGAGAAATATTAATGACGGTCTCAGGTTCTGAATTGAATAAATAATTAAATGGTTTATATGATGTGTCTGCCAAGCCAAAACACAAGCTTGGATTTAGTCTTTGTCTTATGATTTATGGATGACATGTTTAGGTATCCTTTGATCGTATCACTATAGGGGACATTGATATACACACCAGGCCTTGATATTTATTAATTAAATTATAATTATCAATTAAATGAAATTGATTAAATGAATTAGTTATGTAATGAGGACTTGAACATTATAGGATGTCTACTTTCAATACTTACTCACATATTTCATTACTACCTGCACACTATTGTTATTATATATTCACTGACTAGATGGCACTAGGACTTGGGTGGCTTCATACTAGGATTATATCTCACACCCTGTTTGGGCCACCTTGGGTACCCGAACAAACTATATGATTGTAGGTATGGGTAAGGTCAAGAGCCCTTCTATAGGTTATTAATTATTGCTTTGGATCATGGGATCATGGGACCAAATCGAGGCTCATGATGCTAGTTGGATAGATTTTGGACTTTTTTTTACTTTTAATACATGTATTCTATTGTACTATTGTGTACCTATTTTGGATTATTTACTAGACACGTGACATGTATCATCATCCTTTTATATGATATTCTTTTTTATATCATTATCGATTCTTATTATTCGTCTATTGTTTAATTTTTATTACTGCTTCTCATAGTTGTATGTCATTATATTTTTGTTGTGTTCCACTCTAGTGATGAGAGCATAGTCTATCCACTAACACACATAGTTTCTCACTGCTAGTCGCCAACCTCCATCATTTGGGGATATGCGCTTGAGGTCATGTGGCTAATCGGGTTCGAGGTACTGTTGAGTGGAATTTAGGTCTGGGGCATTACAAACCAACACTTTAACATTAGACTTACTCCATAAACCCATTAGCATCCCATACCACCACCATCCGTTGTGAGTAGAGGTCATCACACTCATCAGCATCTCATACCACTGACGTTCATCATTCAAGTTGAAACTAACTGACATCCCAAGATAATGATAATCACTTGATATTATCGCACCATCAGTATCCCCTCCTTCCCTCCCACACTAGGACATGAGTTTTCATCCCATGAGAAAGTGTAGATAGGCCCAACTTGAGGCCCACTCTCCGCACTCCATGAATCTTTTCTAGGCCTGACAAGGCTATAATATGGCATGAAAAATAACTTTCCAACACGCTATAACCAACCATATCCATCCAAATGAGATTCTTCTAGAATCCAGCATGTTTCCAGCAAACCACACCTTGAGGACATTGCCTATCATGCATCTCGATCCCAAAACCCAAGATCTATCTTTGAATGTCAAAGTCACCAGCCACACCATCAATGCCAACTCTTATTGGAAAACCACATCCAAATTCAATCCCCACCACCAGTTGGCTCATGAAATAGCAAAAGAAACGTGGATCTACACCTCCATCGGTCACTACCGAGATACCATATCAACACAAAAAAAAATCCAATCTGAGTCCAACCCCACCCTCAATGTGAGATTACCCCATCGTCTCTTCATCAGTGGTACACGACTTCCATCACTGTATATCACCAAAAATCTTCCCAAACCTCTGTTGTCTTCTATCTTTGCTCGTCGTTGTCTCCCAACCAGACCGGAGTCTGTTATCGGTGCCCCGCTATCATCCCAAGATTCAACATGCCATTGCCTATCACCCATTCATCATTCCATTGTGACACCCCTCTGTCATCCCCAAGCACCACTCACCATCATATCTCAATCAGATTGGATTCCACTACCAATGCCCTATCATCATCCCTAAGCTTCACTCACCATAAAAAAAATATCTCCCTTCTAGGCCAGAGTCCTCTATTATCGCCTTAGTCAAATGTTTAATAGTTTATTTATATATATTGAATTTTAAATTTTTATATAATTAAAATAATTATAATATATCAATATTTTATTTAAACAATTATATAATATATATGTATGAATATATTTATTTAGATATATATTTATATTGATATTAAATAATTTAAAATATATGTACATGTATAACTACATGTATGTTTGTATATGCGTGTGTATACATGTGTGTATATGCATGCATGTGTATAGATGTGTATGTGTACATATGGATTTTTTTAATTCATGTAAATTTTATGAATTAATTTTTTAATATTTTATGTAATTTATTTAATTTAATTTATCCATATATTATTATACATTCATTAATAATGTTAAATATATATATATTTATTTATTTATTTAAATAATTGTAAAATTACAACAAATATATTTATCATAATTTTATAAATATATAAATTTATATATTAATAAATATATATATATATATAATTATATGATGAAAGCTTTGGATCTTTAGGCTTCCAAGAATAATCACCCTCCCAAGAAGGATCTAACTTTTGCAGAGGTTTTATCCATGGGTGATGCGCTGACTACAAGTTCCCTAGATGAGCCACAGATCTCCAGATCTAAAGATGGGAGACTCATTATTAAGGTAGATCAAGATGCATTGAAGGAGATGTGGTATTCATGTTGATTCTCCCTAATTAGCCATTTTATTTTGGAAAAAGGCGGAAATCCCTTGAATAGTGATGATCTTAAATCAAAGCTTTCCAGATTATGGGGATTAGACAACTGGAAAATTATTCCAACTGGAAAGGGTTGCTTTCACCTTATGTTTCGATTCGAATATCATTATTCAACCACTTAGAATTTCAATTTTTATAACCTCAATTCAGGTGTTTTCTAGATTTTTTCTTGGGATCTCAACTTCAATCCTCACAATAAATATCACACTAATGCCCAGATCTGGTTTAGGATAAAAAACCATTGAATGAAAGTTGGGATATTATGAAAGGGTGATGGTGTATTCTAATTTTCTTAAACATCTTATGAATAATTATATCCTTATTTTCAATGGAGAGAGGTTTGAGGTTAATTTTGAGTATGAATTAGTTCCCCCTTTCTATGAATTCAGCAAGGTGATCAGTCATATGGTATTAGATTACAGACATGTAAAAAATATGTAGGTGAAGAAAATGGGTCCCCCCAAGAACAAGGAGGTGGTGAGGGTTAAGGCCTTGGTGCTGAAACCTCCAACTGATTCATGGAGGCTATAGAGGGGAACCAGGAGTCCAGGAACCAATGGGTTTTGAGAAAGATGTGGGTGTCATGGTAAGGTAAGAGCAGGGTGTGAATGATTCATGCCAGCAGGCTACTGAACTAAGATCTAATTTGGTGCTGAACAAGCCTGTTGATAAGGCTAGCCTTCCCCAATGACATAAGTTTGTGTCTGTAAGACTTTATGTTTCTTGGGTAGCCTTGGTTTCTAGTGATGGAATTGACTCTGGCTATGCAGAATCTGAAAAAGAGATCATTGCATGGGCTTAGATTTATGTGTAGCTGAGGTAGGAGAGAAGCCTAGCTATATCTTTTGACCGTAATGGTAATAAAAAATCTAATATTGACTTCATCATTTTAACCAAGTACATAAAAGGAATTTCCAATAGTGGGGGACCCTTGGATGGATCTAGGAAATATTTTTTAGTTAACACCCCTACTTCTACTAAATCGTTTTCGAGAAAAAGTGATGCATCAATAACCTTTGATTAGGGGAAGACTTCCAATGCACTGGTTGTCGCACCTATCAATGAAAACCAATGGAAGGAGACCATTTCATCCAAATCTTCTGAATTGTTTGAAGAGTGAGGAAAGAAGGAAGACAAAAGCAGCATGGATGATGTACATGATGGCTCTCAGGTAAGGTCACTTAGATTCCTTGACATCTTTAACAGGTCCAATAGTAATGAATTATTTTCTAAAGAATTTGGTAATGCCCATTAAGGCAAAGGAACTAAGACAGATAAGTCAGCTTTGGGCTTAGGTCTAGTGGAAGATCCATTCCCACCATATGATGTTAATAATGAGACAAAGTAGTATCCTAAAACAAGGAGAAGGTAACATCACCCAAGAGGTAGGGGTGGTGGTCAATCCCATAGATGAGTATTTTGTTTTGTGAAGTGGCTTATCACTTGCTTGCATTCCCCACCTCTTTTTGTACTTTGTCGTTATCTTCTTTTCACTAAATTTTAGGCCCATGGGTCAGCCCATGGTTTCTGCCATCTTGGTATATATAATTATATAAATATATTTATTTATTTAAATAATTATAAAATTATATTTATTATATTTATTATATTTATAATTTTATAAATATATATAATTATATAAATATATTTATCTATAATTATAATTATAAATAAAAATCTATGTATATTTATTATATATATAATTTTATAAATATATATAATAATATAAACAAATTATTAGGATTAAGTTTTTATCAGCACTGATAAAGATACTCCTTTATCAGCTCTAAAAAAGCACTGATAAAATGTTTCTTTACTAGCACTAGAATTTTAGTGTTGATAAAGGCGTGTTTTAGAAATACTTTTTTAGTGTTGATAAAGAGAAGTTTTATCAACACTTTCTATTTTAGCACTAATAAAACTACTCTTTATTAGTACTTTTTTGAAATCAATGATAAAAACCTTACCCAATCTTATAAAAGAACCCAAATCGGATGTCTTCTCTCTCACACACCTTCAAGATCTCGTGAAACCCCATTGTCATCGTCCTTTCACTCTCATCGAACCCTACTCTCACTATCATCATTGTTCTCACCGAACCCCACTGCCACCACTCTTGTTGAACCCTACTCTCGTCATTGTTGAAACTCTCACCAAACCCCAATGTCGTCGTGTTGCTGCTCTTGTTGAATACTACTCTCACCATCGTTTCCGCCCTCATTATAAATCAAAGGTATGTTCCCAATCACTACACCAAATTTTACCACCCTTGTACCACATTGCACCACCCCTACTTGCCTATTTCCCACATGAAAACCATACCATGAGGGAAGGTGGGTGCTCTATGTGAGTTTGAGAAACCGTGGGAGGGCCCCATAATCGATAGCATTGTTGGAGTGTCTATATGAAGGATTAGATATAGTAAATCATGTGACTATGTTAGTTGATCACATGATTAAGATACGGTAAAGAGATCTCAAAAGTTTATGTTTTTCCTATGATTTCATGGTTGGAATGAGATCACCCAATCGTGCAATGGAGGCATGTAGTCAATGGTTTCTGATTACCATCACCCCTTAGTCCATATTAGTTTTCCAAATATATATTACTTATTTTATATTGTTTAGTTATATGAAATTAAGTATTATAGTTTTATTTTAGTATTGACGGATTAAATTAAATTTATTATTGCATAATTTTTTAAAGAAACAAAATAATTTTACTGAAGTGAAATTTATTTTGATCCTACAAAATATGTTTGATATAAAACATTGAAATGATAAAAATAATCAATGTATAAAAATATATGTCTTTTTTTCTACATGTATATTTATTTTTAACCAATAATTTAATAAGCTGTGTTTAAATTTTCAATTATATATTCTTGACATATATTTTTTAAAATATTTCTAAAAATTTAAAACGAATGCTATTTTTGGATCCTTATATTAATAAATTGAATATATTTTTATTATATTAAATATATAAATAAAATACAAGAAATTTCAACTGAAATAAAATACCAATAAGTGTTATATAATATGTTTTTTAATGTTACTCTTAAATAAATTTTGAAATCTTTTATAACATTATATGTTTTATCCAAATGTGTATTTTGATTTATCATTAAATATAGTTATATATTTTTAAACTCTATATAATTAATATTATTATTTAATTATATGTAGAAGGACTGGAAGAAAATTTTAGTAATATAAAATTCAATTAAATGTTAATTTCATTTACTTAAAAAGTTAATTGATATCTTACTAAATTTTTGAAACAAACATTATTATTGAATCCTAAATTCGGGTTAATCTTTCTTAATATAAGAAAATTATTAATAAAATAAAATTCAATTAGATCCTCTATGGTCTTTTATCTGAAATATCAATCATATTTTAAGATTGATAAACCTTTACATTTTTCCTTTACAGTATGGCCAACAATCTAAGATGTGGTCGAATCTTCACCTCAAATAGTAAAGGAAATGAACCTTATGCATCTCCCTTGATTCATAAAAATGAATCTTATGTATCATCCCTTATTGGTGGAAATGACTCTTACATACCACCTAATGACCTTTATGTAAACACTATATTCACACTTATATATCCTAGTGTGGTTATATATGTAAAGACCCGTAAAATTCAAGGGAAATTTTTTCTTAATTTTCTTTAGAATTTTACAAGAGCGCAGTTTCTGACGGCACCTGATTCTGAGGCTCGGTGTGCCCGGAATTAATTTTCGAAGTTTGGCTCGGGTACGTTTAGTGAACGAACGAGCAGGAATTTCTAACTTTTGAACTGGTGCCCGGAATCGAATTCCGAGGGCACTGATGAACTCGCAGCGCCGATATTCACTTAAGGAGACCTTTTTCGAGGTTGCGTTTTATGCGGGTTGAGAGTTAGTTTTGGGAAAATTTAAATGAAGTTAAATAAATTGTGGAAACACAATTTATTTTAAACCATGTTGGTTATATCCTCCCAAAGGGAGTTAGAGGTGGGAACCACATCCACTTAACCTCCCTTGAGAGGATTAAGTGTGGTGGGGCCCACATGAACCCTAACTCCTAAACTCCCCTTTAAACTCGCAATAACTCCACTCAATTTAATTTTGACAACTTGAGTTTTAATTGAGATGAGTTATAGTTTTTCAAACTTTTGAAATTCAAAGAGGTGAAGTTGTGTAAATAAAATAAGGCTTAAGCTTATTTTATTTTGGTTAGTTTTCTCTTGCCACCTTGAGAGAATTTGGGAAGCATTCTTCATCTTCTTCAACCACGACGAAGAACACGAAGAACACTTAGGCTCCGACGAAGAACGTTGTCACCATAAGAAGAGAAAGACGTGTCGTCTCTTATCTTCTTCGCAGCCGGTGTGTTTCCGAAGATCGACGACGTCGCTTCTTTCGATCTTCTTCCCATGTCAACGAAAGGAGATGCCGCTTCCTCCTCAGACTTTCTTCGTCAGCTTACGAAGCTTCTCCAGCGACGATACCTCTTCGGACGCACCTTGACGTCAACGGAATCGACGTTCGATTACCGCGACGCCCGACCTCCGCGATTCTTGTCTTCCGCGGCTTGTTGGCGTGCTCCGCTCTTGAAACCGAGGTAGGGGAATTTTGTTATTTATTTAATTATTCCGTTCTTGATTCTAGCATGTCGAACTTCGTGGATAATCGAATAAATGCTATCAGTTAACGAGAAGGGGTCGGACCGCACAAACACGGCCGAACCCCCCCTCCTTTGTTCATGATTGTTTCTTGCGGATGGAACGAGATGGCGTGGTGCCGTCGCACCACGCGGGTAACCTACGAAAAGTATTGTGTGGCGCCGTCGCACCGCGCCGTGGAAAAAAATCCAAGAATGTGACGTCGTCATGTCGCGTCGAAGGAAGTCGAAGGCGCCACGGCCGGATCGGGGCCGCGGCGGAGGGGAGCGGTGCCGTCGCACTACGCCGAACGGCATAGGCCGCGGCCGGTTTCGGGCCACGGCGGAACAAGGTGACCGGCGGCCAGCCGGGCCGCCGGTGTCGGAAGCCGGAAGGGGGCCGGCCATTGCCGGTCCCGTTGAGGAGGAGCCGGCCGGCCAGGTCGGGCCAGCCGGAAATGGGGAAGCCGGGGGAATTAAATTCCCCCGGCCAGCACAAAACGGCCCCCCATAATGAGGGGGGGCCGCGGTTTCACAAAGGGGGGCAGGCGCCCCCCCGTTTTCTCAATCAGCTCGGCCAAAGGCCGATCTGGCAGCGCGCCCAGCGCGCTGCCTTGAGCCGGACCGGCGCCGGGCCGGGCCGGGCCACGCCCAGCCGGGCCGACCCTGTCTGGGGCGGGTCGACCCGGTTCGGGCCAGCCGGGGGGGTCTCGGGTCGGGTCAGCCCGGGCCCGAAACCCCCGATACCGAACTGTTTAGGTTCAAATGCCCATAACTCGGGCTAAGGACCTCCAAACGACGCGTCGTCAGTGGAGATGCGATCCTTGGATAGAGACGGTCGTTTCGGTATATTGCACTCAAGGTTTCGGATTACTTTGAGTTCGGCCGGGTTGGTTCGTACACGAAACCAATCGGGCCCTTGGAGCGGAAAAGCTCATATCTTGAGCTACGGACGTCCGATTGACGTGTCGTCAGCTTTGTTGAGTTCCTCTTAGTGAGACGGATCTTTTGGAATACTCCGCCCGAGGTTTGGACGTAGGTGGAGTACGGTCGGATTGGTTTTGCCTTGAAAACCAACCAGGCCCCTGGAACGAAAAAGCCAATAACTCTCAGACCGAGCGTCCGATTGACGCGTCGTCTGTTGCGTTGAGTTCCTGTTGACGATACGGAACTTTTGGATACATCAACTCTGTACTATGTGACAGTTGATGTATCAGCCTCTCGGCTCGTGGAGCGGACCCTCCCGAACGAGCTTGCTGTGTGCGGGAACCCTAGAGCTGGCTGGACTGCTACTGTGACTGCGATGACGGCTATGCAGAGATCCTCAGTGGATTCGACGACGACGTCTATAGCACTCAGCGATCCTGTGTGGATCAGTGCTACCGATCCTGTGTGGGTCTGATCCTGTGTGGGTCAGCGCTCAGCGGTCCTGTGTGAACCAGTGCCTACAGATCCTGTGTGGGTCCGATCCTGTGTGGGTCTTTGCAGGGGTTAGTTCCTATCGATCCTTTGTGGGTCCGACGACTTAGATGGATCAGTGATCATCTCTATCGTCCTCGAAGAAGTATACCTGTGTGAGCTGAATCCTGTTTTCTTTCCTGTGTGGATTGTGTTGTACTATCCTGTGTGGATTATGTTTTGCTTTCCTGTGTGGAATACGTATACTTTCCTGTGTGGACTGAGTTGTACTTGGGCTCGGAGGTTGGAGCATATTGGAATTGATGACTTAGGTATATGTATGGGCATATACCTAAGCAGCGTCGTTTGTTACTTCGTGTTTGTATCTTTCCTTTGTGGTTTATCCTTTGTGGATTTTGGGAGACCTCCGGGGGTCTCAGGGTCCCTACTGAGTATCTTATACTCACCCCTGCACGGGCTATGCCCGCACTACGTTGTGTTGGTTGTAGACGATGGACAACATTGATCGTGGTTGAGGCTTGCAGAGCAGGACGGTACCTGGAGGTGGACCACTGGGCAGGACGTGCTCGGAGCGGACGGCGGGACCCGAGGAGCAGTGGAGCTATCTGCACCCACCCTTCAGGTGGGATTTTCAGTGGACAGCTCGGTGTAGCGGCTTTTACTTTACAGTTGTTTTTTTCCCTTCGAGTTGTACTTTACTTTCAATTTTGGGTTTGTATACCGGCCCATTTACTTTTCCGCACTTTCAGTTGTACTCTTTTTTTACTTAGTGTTTACTTTTCCGCTTGCTTACTCTGTGGTGCTTGTTTACTTTACAAAGGCAATGCCTTCCCTTTTTACCGGGATTTACGCCTTGGTGCTAGTCACCAGCCCCTGGCCTATGGAAGGCGGGCTTGGGGTAGTCACGGCACGGGCCCCGAGGACGGGTCATGACAAATTGGTATCAAAGGAGTTCGGTTCTACCGCGAACTCTGATCTTTTCTATGTGAAGCAATAATATTTAGCGTATTGAGTGTGGTTATCAGTCCAGGGAGTCCAGTGTTGGTGCGGTGGCCGACGTATCCGTACACCAGGACCCTGACTTCTGATTTCCGACTTAATGCACGAAAACATAGATTGCGTGTGTGTTTCAAGTTTTCTTTGTGATTACTTTGTATCAGCTCACCCCGTATATTGTTCTGACCGTGGCGCACCTGTTTCCTTTTCAGGATGGTCCCACGACGGCAGCCAGCTAGGGTTCCGAGAGTCGAGCGTGATGACAGCCCACCGAGCGACGAGGCCTCGGTGCAGGGCCCTTTGTCAGCAATGGCACCGGCAGTAGGACTACCCACCGAGCCACCGATACTTCCAGCACCAGCCGCTGACGATGCACATCGCCTCAGCGCACTGCATGAGTTTCAGCGCCAGCGACCGCCCAGGTTTCGTGGAGAGACGGACCCCCAGGCCGCCGAGGACTGGCTGGAGGCAGTCGTACGAGTTTTTAGGCTAGTGAGGACACCAGCAGACCTCATGGTGATCCTCGCAGCGATCCTACTGCACGCAGTAGTAGGACGATGGTGGAGCTTGATGCTCTAGGTGCACGATGAGGCATATCTACTTTGGACGGACTTTGAGAGCCTCTTCCGCTCGGAGTTCGTCCCAGCCACCCTCTGTGCAGTGCGCATTCAGGAGCTTCTTCAGCTGTGGCAGGGCAGCATGACGGTCGCACAGTACTCGGTGAGATTTACCGATCTCTCGCGCTACTCGACCGACATGGTACGGGACCCATTCTTCCGGGCCCGGACCTTCGAGCAGGGTTTGAGACATGAGATCAGGGAATTGCTGATCTCCCTCAGCATACCGAATCAGATGGGAGTACTGGAGCGGGCCCTTTTGATCGAGAGCTTTCTTAATGAGTCTACACCAGTGCTGAGACCCACCGCAGGGTGGCACGTGGCAGAGTCTTCTGCAGCTGGCAGTCGACGGATGACTCAGGGGTCCAGGCAGACCAGACCTTCAGGCAGACGACCTCAGGACACTGGCTCAGCAGTGCGGGGCACACAGCGCGGAGCCAGTCTTTCGAGAGGCAGACAGTGCTACTCGTGCGGCGGGCAGGGCCACATGGCTCGTGACTGCCCGACCCGCCGTGCCGAGGAGCAGCAGACGGTTGAGGGACCACCAAGGCAGAGGCAGAGGGTCGACCGTGCCGGTCCGTAGGGAGGAGGCGGACGAGGCAGAGGAGCTGGCCGAGCAGCAGGTGGTGGGCGACGCTTTGAGGCTCTACCACCACCACCACCAGGAGGTCTACCCCGACCACAGGGAGCTGGCGGGCAGAGACAGGCACAGCTCCAGGCAGCAGAGGCCTACGACCACGGCGCGCCCGAGATGATTAGAGGTACTATCTGTGTCTATTCCACCCTTTCTGTAGTTCTTATAGACACAGGAGCGAGTCACTCTTTCATAGTCGCTGCCCTTGTTCGGAGCTCGGAGATTGCGACAGAGCCGTTGGCTCGATCCTTACGGCTAGAGACTCCTACGGGAGCAGACTCGACGATTACGCACTGGTTCCGGCAGTGTGAGTTTACTCTAGGAGGCGAGAGCTTCGGCTGGGATCTTCTTGTAGCAGCGTCTAGGCCTTACGACGTCATCTTGGGCATGGATTGGTTATCTACAGTCCATGCACAGATTGACTGTTTTAGGCGCAAGGTGCGATGTGTACGCACTGACGGGAGCAGGTTCACCTTCACCAGCGAGAAGGGAGCCTTTGCAGCACAGGATGGACTCTCGCAGAGGAGAGGACAACCCATCACTCATCAGTTGGCTAGCCTCATCCTAGGAGCATTTGACGTACGGAGTCCTGGTTTTCCTGCAGTGGTGGATCAGTTTACGGACGTTTTTCCCGACGACGTCCTAGGGTTACCTCCTCGCAGGGAGGTAGACTTTTATATTGACCTGTACCCCAGGACAGCCCCGATATCGACTCCAGCATATTGGATGGCCCCCGCCGATCTTCGAGAGATACGGGTACAGTTGGAGGACTTGCAGGGCAAGGGGTTCATCCAACCCAGTGTTTCACCCTGGGATTCCCCGATATTGTTCGCCAAGAAGGCGGACGGGAGCTTGCGACTTTGTGTTGACTATCGTCGCCTGAACCAGGTGACAGTGAGGAACAAGTATTCGCTACCGAGGATTGATGACCTCTTTGATCAGCTCAAGGGAGCATGGTGTTTCTCGAAGATAGACCTCAGGTCAGGCTATCATCAGCTCAGAGTTAGAGACGAGGATGTGGAGAAGACGACCTTCAGATGTCGGTATGGCCACTATGAGTTCTTGGTTATGCCCTTCGGCGTAACCAATGCTCCAGCAGTGTTCATGGCCCTCATGAATAGGATCTTTCAGCCATACCTCGATCGATTTGTCGTGGTCTTTATCGACGACATTTTGATATACTCGACGACTGAGGAGGAGCATGCCTACCACTTACGAGTTGTACTAGACACACTCCGAGAGCACCAGCTTTATGGTAAGCTCTCGAAGTGCCAGTTCTAGATACGTGAGGTCCACTTCTTGGGACACGTCATCTCTGAGGCGGGAGTTGTAGTGGATCCTGCAAAGATCGAGGCAGTGTTAGCTTGGGAGCCACCCAGGAGCGTGACGGAGGTTTGGAGTTTCTTGGGACTAGCCGGATACTATCGGAGATTCGTGCCAGACTTCTCTAGAGTTGCGGCACCACTCTCAGCTTTGACGAAGAAGGGGAAACCCTTCTTTTGGTCAGACAGATGTCAGCAGAGATTCCAGGAGCTGAGACAGAGATTGACCAGCGCCCCTATCTTGAGGTTGCCTGAGGAGGGAGTAGGGTACGTAGTCTACTGCGATGCATTAGGGACCGGACTTGGATGTGTCCTGATGCAGGAGAGGTCAGTGATCGCCTATGGATCATGTTAGTTGAGGCTGCATGAGCAGAACTATGCTACCCATGACCTGGAGTTAGCAGCAGTGGTCTTCGCTCTGAAGACATGGCGACACTATCTGATGGGCGAGTGCTTTACAGTCTTTTCTGATCATCAGAGTCTCAGGTATATCTTCTCACAGAAGGACATGAACCTGAGATAGCGGCGATGGATCGAGTTCCTCCAGGACTATGACTTTGAGATAGTCTATACTCTTGGGAAGGGGAACGTGGTAGCTGATGCCCTCAGCAGGAGGACGGGCATTCAGCTACTCGAGGATGCGACGGAGCAGCTAGCCTCTTTGCAGATATCCTTTGTGGATAGAGATGAAGCAGCCTTCCTTCAGCCTCTCACAGTCACTCCTCCACTACTGTAGCGAGTCAGAGAGGCATAGTGTGGGGACACTGACTGTGAGACGCGGCGTGCACAGATATCCTCAGGACAGACACCTGATGGTTTCTCCTTTGGAGCAGAGCACGACATCCTTTCCAGAGGAAGTTCCTTGGTACCAGTCGCTTTACGGGAGGAGGTGCTGAGAGAGTTTCACACTTCTCCTTTGGCGGTACATCCTAGAGTGGCGAAGATGTACCAGGACCTCAGACGACAACACTGGTGGTCGGGCATGAAGAAGGTTGTGGCAGATCTCGTTTCTCGATGCCTCACTTGTCAGCAGGTGAAGGCTGAGCACCAGGTACCAGCAGGCTTGGTACAGCCCTTGGAGGTTCTGGAGTGGAAGTGGGACAGCATATCTATGGACTTCGTGACTGGACTTCCACGCACTTCCAGAGGTCACGACTCCATCTGGGTGATTGTCGACCGACTCACCAAGTCGGATCACTTCTTACCCATCAGAGAGCAGGGCTCAGTGGAGATCTTGGGATGACTTTACGTTCAGAAGATTGTACAGCTTCACGGTGTGTCATCTTCTATTTTCTCCGATCGAGATGCTCGCTTTACTTCCCGGCTTTGGAAGGGGTTGCAGGTGGCATTCGGGACGTAGCTACGTCTAAGCCCAGCCTTTCACCCTCAGACGGATGGTCAGACAGAGAGGACCATTTAGAATCTCGAGGATATGCTCCGCGCATGTGTCCTCGACTTTGGTCGTAGCTGGGAGGACCACCAACCCTTGGTGGAGTTTGCGTACAACAACAGCTACCACTCCACCATCGGGATGGCACCGTACGAGGCATTGTACGACCGACCTTGTAGATCTCCTTTGTGCTGGACAGACCCTGGGGAGTTAGCACTTGTGGGGCCAGAGATGGTCCAGGCCACGACAGAGAAGGTCCAGGTCATCCAGGAGCGGATGAGGACAGCTCAGAGCCGGCAGAAGTCATACGCTGACAGGAGGCGGAGGCCACTAGAGTTCGTGGATGGCGACCACGTCTTCTTGCGGGTCTCACCTCGACGTGGTATACGTAGATTTGGCCGAGGCGGCAAGTTATCTCTGCGCTTCATCGGAACCTTCTAGGTCCTCAGCAGGATTGGCGAGGTGGCTTATCTCCTGGCTCTACCACCTCAGTTTCACCGGGTGCACGACGTCTTCCACGTGTCTCAGCTGAGGAGATACGTGCACGACCCGACGCACATCATTGACCATGGGGAGCTTGACGTTGATGATGGGGAGACTTTTACGGAGGTCTCGGTGGAGATCGAGGATCGACAGGAGCGGGTCCTACGTGGACGGTCGATTCCTCTAGTGCGCATCAGATGGAAGCACGGGAATCTCCAGGAGAGCACTTGGGAGCGGGAGGCTCAGATGCGTGCTCAGTACCCTCATTTGTTTCCCTAGTTTTGATGTATCTTTACGGGGACGTAAAGCCCTGAGGTGAGAGTAATGTAAAGACCCATAAAATTCAAGGGAAATTTTTTCTTAATTTTCTTTAGAATTTTACAAGAGCGCGGTTTCTGATGGCACCTGATTCTGAGGCCCGGTGTGCCCGGAATTAATTTCTGAAGTGTGTCTCGGGTACGTTCAGTGAACGAATGAGTGGGAATTTCTAACTTTTGAACCGGTGCCCAGAATCGAATTTTGAGGGCACCGATGAACTCACAGTGCCGATATTCGCTTAAGGAGACCTTTTTCGAGGTTTCGTTTTATGCGGGTTGAGAGTTAGTTTTGGGGAAATTTAAATGAAGTTAAATAAATTGTGGAAACACAATTTATTTTAAACCATGTTGGTTATATCCTCCCAAAGTGAGTTAGAGGTGGGACCCACATCCACTTAACCTCCATTGAGAGGATTAAGTGTGGTGGGGCCCACATGAACCCTAACTCCTCAACTCCCCTTTAAACTCCCAATAACTCCACTCAATTTAATTTTGACAACTTGAGTTTTAATTGAGATGAGTTATTGTTTTTCAAACTTTTGAAATTCAAAGAGGTGAAGTTGTGTAAATAAAATAAGGCTTAAGCTTATTTTATTTTGGTTAGTTTTCTCTTTCCACCTTGAGAGAATTTGGGAATCATTCTTCATCTTCTTCAACCACGACGAAGAACACAAAGAACACTTAGGCTCCGACGAAGAACGTCGTCACCATAAGAAGAGAAAGATGTGTCGTCTCTTCTCTTATTTTCAGCCGGTGTGTTTCCGAAGATCGACGACGCCGCTTCTTTTGATCTTCTTCTCGTGTCAACGAAAGGAGACGTCGCTTCCTCCTTGGACTTTCTTCGTCAGCTTACGAAGCTTCTCCAGCGACGATACCTCTTCGGACGCACCTTGACGTCAATGGAATCGATGTTCGATTACCGCGACGCCCGACCTCCGCGACGCTTGTCTTCTGCGGCTTGTTGGTGTGCTCCGCTCTTGAAACTGAGGTAGGGGAATTTTTTTATTTATTTAATTATTCCGTTCTTGATTCTAGCATGTCGAACTTCGTGGATAATCGAATAAATGCTATCATTTAACGAGAATGGGTCGGACCGCACAAACACGGCTGAACCCCCCCTCCTTTGTTCATGATTGTTTCTTGTGGATGGAACGAGATGGTTTGGTGTCGTCGCACCACGCGGGTAACCTACGGCAAGTATTGCGCAGCGCCGTCGCGCCGCGCCGTGGAAAAAAATCCAAGAACACGACGCTGTCGCGTCGCGTCGAAGGAAGTCGAAGGTGCCGCGGCCGGAGCAGGGCCGCGGCGGAGGGGAGCGGTGTCGTCGCACCGCGCCAGACGGCATAGGCCGCGGCCGGTTCCGGGCCGCGGCGGAACAAGGTGACCGGCGGCCAGCCGGGCCGCCGGTGTCGGAAGCCGGAAGGGGACCGGCCCTTGCCGGTCCCGTTGAGGAGGAGCCGGCTGGCCAGGTCGGGCCGGCCGGAAATGGGGAAGCTGGGGGAATTAAATTCCCCCGGCCAGCACAAAACGGCCCCCCATAATGAGGGGGGGTCGCGGTTTCACAAAGGGGGGAAGGCGCCCCCCCCCCCCCCCCCCCGTTTTGTCAATCATCTTGGCCGAAGGCCGAGCTAGCAGCGCGCTGGCAGCGCGCCCAGCGCGCTGCCTTGAGCCGGACCGGCGCCTGGCCGGTCCGCCAGGCCGGGCCAGGCCGGGCCGCGCCGCACCGGGCCGGGCCGCGCTAAGCCGGTCCGGGCCGTGCCGGACCGGGCCGACCCTGTCCGGGGCGGGTCGACCCGGTTCGGGCCAGCCGGGGGGGTCTCGGGTCGGGTCGGCCCGGGCCCGAAACCCCCGATACCGAACTGTTTAGGTTCAAATGCCCATAACTCGGGCTACGGACCTCCAAACGACGCGCCGTCAGCGGAGATGCGATCCTTGGATCGAGACGGTCATTTAGGTATATCGCACTCAAGGTTTCGAATTACTTTGAGTTCGGCTGGGTTGGTTCGTACACGAAACTAACCGGGCCCTCGGAGCGGAAACACTCATATCTTGAGCTACGGACATCCGATTGACGTGCCGTCAGCTTTGTTGAGTTCCTCTTAGTGAGACGGATCTTTTGGCATACTCCGCCCGAGGTTTGGACGTAGGTGGAGTACGTTCGGATTGGTTTTGCCTTAAAAACCAACCGGGCCCCTGGAACGAAAAGGCCAATAACTCTCAGACCTGGCGTCCGATTGACGTGTCGTCTGTTGCGTTGAGTTCCTGTTGACGATACGGAACTTTTGGATACATCAACTCTGGACTATGTGACAGTTGATGTATTAGCCTCTCAGCTCGTGGAGTGGACCCTCCCGAACGAGCTTGCTGTGTGCGGGAACCCTAGAGCTGGCTGCGACTGCTACTGTGACTGCGATGACGGTTGTGCAGAGATCCTCAGTGGATTCGACGACGACGACTACAGAACTCAGCGATCCTGTGTGGATCAGTGCTACTGATCATGTGTGGGTCCGATCCTGTGTGGGTCAGCGCTCAGCGGTCCTGTGTGAACCAGCGCCTACAGATCCTGTGTGGGTCCGAACCTGTGTGGGTCTTTGCGGAGGTTAGTACCTATCGATCCTTTATGGGTCCGACGACTTAGATGGATCAGTGATCATCTCTATCATCCTCGAATAAGTATACCTATGTGAGCTGAATCCTGTTTGCTTTCCTGTGTGGATTGTGTTGTACTATCCTGTGTGGATTACGTTTTGCTTTCCTGTGTGGAATACGTATACTTTCCTGTGTGGACTGAGTTTTACTTGGGCTCGGAGGTTGGAGCGTATTGGAATTGATGACTTAGGTATATGTATGGGCATATACCTAAGCAGTGTCAGTTGTTACTTCGTGTTTGTATCTTTCCTTTGTGTTTTATCCTTTGTGGATTTTGGGAGACCTTCGGGGGTCTCAGGGTCCCTACTGAGTAGCTTATACTCACCCCTGCACGGGCTATGCCCGCACTACGTTGTGTTGGTTGCAGACGACGGACAGCGTTGATCGTGGTTGAGGCTTGTAGAGCAGGACGGTACCTGGAGGTGGACCACTGGGCGGGACGTGTTCGGAGCAGACGGCGGGACCCGAGGAGCAGTGGAGCTATCTGTACCCACCCTTCAGGTGGGATTTCTAGTGGACATCTCGGTGTAGCGGCTTTTACTTTACAGTTGTTGTTTTCCCTTCGAGTTGTACTTTACTTTCAGTTTTGGGTTTGTATACTGGCCCATTTACTTTTCCGCACTTTCATTTGTACTCTATTTTTACTTAGTGTTTACTTTTCCGCTTGCTTACTCTGTGGAGCTTGTTTACTTTACAAAGGCAATGTCTTCCCTTTTTACCGGGATTTACGCCTTGGTGCTAGTCGCCAGCCCCTGGCCTATGGAAGGCAGGCTTGGGGTAGTCACGGCACGGGCCCCGAGGACGGGTCGTGACAATATACTTTTCTAATTTTATTCATTGATAAATTTATATAATTTTATAAATTTTATAGTATATCATATTTACATATATAGTTTAAATATAAAATTTTATTAATTATTTATACATTTATATTATTCTATATTTATAAATTAATATATAATTATAGTTTTATTCATTATAAACTATTATACTTTTATACTTTCATAAATTTTACTTTTATATATTATAATTTTATACTTATATAAATTTGTAAAACTATATAATTCTATAAATTATGTATACTTTTTTAGAATATATGTACTTTTATATAGTTTTATAAATTTATATACATTTATAAATTATGTATATTTATTTAAAATATATATTCTTTTATAAATTATATATAATTTTATACTTCTATATACGTTTATAATTTTATATACTGATATAAATATATATGAATTTGTAATTTATACTTTTATAACTATAAACTTTTTTAATTTATCAATATTTTAATACTTGTATACATTCGTAAAATATATTTTTTAAAATTATACTTTTATATTTTTATAATTTTGTAATATGATTATTATTTTTTCAACAAATTCATTTGGATAATTAACAGTTATTTTATTATATGTAATTTTTTATGTTTTAAATCATAATGGATAGAAGTTGGATATATGCTTTTAATTGAGTGTTGAATGAGTTTCAACAATGTATCTAATGGGGAACTTATTCAGTTCCTTTTTATAATTGCATTGGTAGACCATGGTTTACTCATAAAGGGTGTTATCTATATTTATATGATCATATTAACTTTCAGAGACCTCCTAGATACAAATAATATCACCTCCTAAATAATATAGATTGATAATAACACCATGGAAAGAGAATGTCACTAACTCTATCTGACCCATAAGATATTCATCATAACCTCACTCTTGCAAAATTTGAATTAATTTTTAACCCCATTGCAACTCCTAAACCTACTTTTCATCCAAAATCACCATCATGGTTCAAATTAGGGGAGTCCTCCACAACTACATCTTCTCATGTATTTGGTGTTAGCTTCTAAGGGGATGAGTCTCAGGCAATAAAATGAAATAATAACTATAATCTTCATTAGCTTCTTCTCTTGAATAGTTGTTATTTCATTTTGTTTCTTAAGACTCGTCCCCCATATCTTATAGACATGCACCTATGCTTCTTGAACTACTATGATCAGTATTCATCCCATACCAGGTTTCGATGAACATTGTGGGTGAATTCTTAGGATACAACTTACCACCAATGTAGTAGTTCTTTTCTTAAATTCAATTACCCATTTCCTTCAAAGCATGATGAAATTATTTGAAACATTGAAATTTTGGGTTCCCCTTATTTGAAAGGACCCTTTGTGTATTTATTTATTTATTTTAAATATTAATATTACTAAATCAAATAGAATGGATATGAATATAGAATAAATGGATTCCAATCATATGAAAAAAGAGTATGAATATGGGGTGAAAGAGTCCATAAAGTTTGAAAAAGATCATGCATATGACCCTTCTCAAATCCTTTGTGTTTACATTATTGTTATTCAATACTAATTAGTGCAGGGGAGTTGTAAGAATACTTGATGTGTCATGGAATTGATCTAAGTTATAAATTTTGGAATAAAAATGGGGAAAAGTGAGTGTATCTAGTTATTAAGATAACATTGCATTTTATAGATCATATGATATGATAACAATTTTGGAAAATGAAGAAGACCATATCAAGGATGTGATTATAGGTGTGAATGATGATGAAGATAGTACTGAGGAAATGAAAATGAAAGTTGAATGTGAGGTTACCACTTAACCATAAAGTGGCCTTTCAAAAATAATAAAAAATGGATTTGGAGGACAGTTGAAGATGAACTTTATGATTGTCCAAAATTATTTGATAAGTTAAAGAGTTGTGAAAAGATGTTATTTTATGATGTTTTCACTAAATATACAACATTATTATCCATACTAAAGTTTTATAATTTAAAATCTGGCAATGGATAGAGTTACTAAACTACTTTATCTCTTGAATGATATGCTCATAGAAAATAATGAGCTCACTAGATGGTCATATAACACTAAATGAATGCTATATTTTATGGGTCTAATATCTGAAATAATACATTCTTGTCCAAATGACTATATACTAATTTCCAAGGACCAAAAATAACTTAAATAATTCCCAAGTTTAGTGTTTATCAAATACAAGAAAGGTGAATTGGGTACTACGAAAGTTGTATGGTACTTTCCAATCATTCAAATGTCTAGGGGCCTATATATAAGTGAGGATAATGAAATTCAATTGACGTGGCATGAAGATACAAGAAATAAATATGGGAAACTTCATCACCCAGTAGACTCTTCTTAGTGGAATAGAATTGATCATGAGTATCCTGAATTTGGAAACAATCCAAGAAACCTTCATCTTTCATTATCTACAGATGAAGTGAATCATTTTGGTTTTCATAGAATCACTCGCAGTACATGGTTGATTATGTTGGTAAATTATAACTTTTAATTGTGGTTATGCATGAAATGAAAATACATTATGTTATCTATGCTTATATCAGGACCAAAATAACCAGGTAATTATATTGATATTTATTTAGCTCCATTGATCGAAGATTTGAAATTATTATAGGATTTAGGTGTTACATTGTATGATTCTTACAGAAATGAAGATTTTATGTTTATAGCCATATTGTATGGGGTGATAAATAACTTTTCTACTTATGTAGATTTTTTAGGATATAGAATTAAAGTAACTCAAGGGTGTCTCATTTGTGAACAAGGTACATAGTTAATTAGGTTGAAACATTCATCGAAGATTGTGTTTTAAGACATCTTAGATTTCCACCCTAAAAACATAAGTACCAATCTTGGAAGACAACGTTCAATGGAATATTATAAGAACACAAATCACCATCTCCACTAACAGGTGATCAATTTTTTGAGAAAGTAAAATATATGGTCACTTATTTTGGTAAACCTTTTTTGAAAAACCTTACGAAAATCGGTTGGAAAAAAGAGATCCATTTTTTTTAATTACCATACTAGAATTATTTTCATGTCATAAATTTTCTTGATATTATGTATGTTGAAAAAAAAATTATGTGATAGTGTCATTGAAACATTAAAAAATAAACCCTAAAAAGAAGGGATGGAATTAAGGCTAGGTTGGACATGATTGACATGGGAATACGGGAAGAATTGAAACCAGTGAAGGGTAAAAAATGGACTTTTCTTCTTCTAGTTTCTTACATTCTTTCTAGGAAGAAGATATATCAGCTTTGAAACTTCTTGAATTATATAAATGTCCTAGAGGGATTTTCCTCAAATATAAAGAATATCATTTCAATGGATAATTTGAAGTTAAATGGTCTAAAATCACATGACTGTCATATTTTAATGAAAGATCTAATGCTTTTATCTTTACATTGCATTTTTTCCAAGAATGTATGTCATACATTTACCAAGATATATTTCTTTTTCAAAGCTATATACAGAAAAGTTATAGACTCGGTGAAATTTTCAACTATGAGAAAATAATTTTTTTCATATTATGTGAATTGGAAATTCTCTTTCTACCAGAATTCTTTGATATGATAGTGCACTTTATAGTTCACTTGGTGAGAGATATTTGACTATGTGGTTATGTATATTATATATGGATGTACCCTATTGAATGGTATATGAATATTTTAAAAGGGTATGTCAGAAATCAAAGTTTTCCATAAGGTTGTATTGTGGAGAAATATATTATTAAGGAATTCATTGAATTCTATTCCAACTACCTATTCGGTGTGAAAATCATTGTTCTATCGAAATATAATCACATTGGGTGGCTTGTGGGTGAAGTAATTTCTATAATAGATATTGTCACAATCAATATTATAGATCAGTAGTAGACCCACCTTTACATTTTTCATAACAGTTTAGATATTTCCCCATATGTTGAAACCCAGAAAGAAATTATTTGGCATTTGAATCCATCAAGGGATGAAAGATGGATATCAAATACACATAATCAATAGTTTATAAGATGGTTTTCAGAACATATTTTTAAGGAGTAAGATTAAAATCTAGATTCAATTTCAAAATAACTTTGATGGCTAGCCAGAGGACCAAGTGTGCATGTATTATCTTATAATGGTTATGTAATTAATTGTTATATGTTCTATAAAAATGAACATGGTGAAGGTAGTACCATGAAAAATAGTGGAGTTACAATTGTGGCTAAAGCGATGCATATTTATAGTACCAAGGAAATAAATGAAATTTATGTGAATATGTCATACTTTGGAATCATCAAAAAAATATGGGAGTTGGATTATGCAACATTCCAAGTGATTATTTTTCAATGAAAGTGGGTTGATAACAAGAGTGTTGTTAAAATAGATTAATTGAGATTCATGAAAGTGGATTTAAATAAGGAAGGGTACAAAGAAGAATTGATTATAATGGAATAACAGGTGGTATAATTATTTTATATTCCATATCCCACAAAATGAACGTGTTCAATTGTTCTTTTATAGACCAAAACTACTAAAGGGATATATGATTATCTAATTGAGTATAACCCTTTAATTGGGACATCACAATAATTTTACAGTAGTCCCAATGTAGATAGGGTTTTGTATGTCATAGGAAACCACAATAAAGGGATTTGGATACTCGATAGAGGGTCCAAATCCCTTAAATCTTTAAAAAAATAGATTTCAATAATCAGGTTATATATTTTTTGTAATATACATTGTGTTACCTCGTGTTATTATTTTTTCACTGTTATATTTACATAATCTAGATTAAATATTGAACCACTTCTATAGATAATGGGTTATGCATGTGTTGATGCTTCATATCCTGAGGAACAATAGGTTTCTCAACCTACTGTTTCTCCCAGTGTAGAGGAACAATGACCATCTGCATGTATTGATTCTCCCAATCCAAAGGAACAACAAGTTTCTCAGCTAATTGTTGCTCCCAGTGTAGAGGAATAATGCCCATATGCACATGCTGATTCTACCAATCTAGAGGAAAAAACATATTGATGATGTTGAACCCAAGGAAATAGTAGATAGTGAAGGACCAATCTCCTAGAAAAAAATAAGAGCATCATAACATGATGGTGTTAGAAAAAAAATTATTAAGGTGAAAAAAAAGGCATCAAATTCGAGGTTGGATGGAATGTACATGGACAACCTGTTAACCCCAACAATTCCATGTTCAGTAGTTTCATTGGGATCATTACTCGACATCATGTACTAATTGATGTAGATTCATGGAATCATGTTGTACCCATGATTAAGACACTAATTTGGGAAGATATTAGTATAAAATTATGATATCTTGTCTTTATTTTATTAAAAAAATAAAATAATGAAACATTAACTTAATCTTCATCATCCCTTGCAAAGTAAATTTATAGCAGATGAATCCCATAATAAATTTGTATTAATTCTTGCAGGAAACATTCACAGATGATTTCACACAATTCTAATGAAATTTTATCTCAAATATGTTGAAGGAAAAATAAACTTCAAACCACTGCATATGTATACTCACCTGATAATCCAAGAAGCATGGGATGTGTTTACTAGTTGTTGTAGGGATATATATTTTCAGGTACATTGTGGATGGTAATAAATTGTTGGAAAATATGTGTATTAATCACTTTCATTGAGAATTTTTAATTTATGAATCATTAACTGAGTGCTAAAAATAAGGAATGGTCAGTAAAACCAACATACCCCAACCGTAAAGCAAAGATGGGTTATGCTTCACTTGAAAAAAAAATGGTACATATTTTAAATCTACCGTAATAAGTTTATGTGACATTAAACAAAAACATAATTATTTTCCTATGTTTATATCCAAATTAATGAATCTAAATCCAAATCCACTTCCATCCCATGTCATGCACTATAGAAGGAGGCATGTGTAAATAAATATGGGATATTAATACATGAAAATACACAAAAATTGTGTGAAACATGTGTAAGTATGACATAATAAAAATTGTTTTTCTTTAAATCGTGATTACATAACAATGATTACTTATTTTTCTATATTTTATACCCAACTTAAACATAGTAATAATCATCACCTATACCAGATGAACACCTACTATCGATGGCCTTGAAGTTTCTAGAACAGTATGGTCACATTAGAGGTGTGGATTTTGGGGTGATACCCTAATAATATTTTGAGAAAAGAAAAGATCAGGGGGTAAAGATAAAGAGATGGAAGATATTAAACAATTATTATCTTCCCTTGAATAAAAATTTAATTGGCGGTCTGAGTTTCTAGAAAATTTTATGGGGGGAGAAAAGAGAAGAAACAACTCAAGAACAACCATTGTATGAAGATCCCTCTCCACCCACCCCCCATATTAGAGGTGGGTCATTCCCTCCAAAGAGTAGTCTTAGATGAGGTAATCAATATTATCATAATTATTTCTATGAAATTTGAATCATATAAACACTTATAACTTTTCCGTACTGATATTCTACAAGGTGATAATGACTGTGATTTATATCTATCAACACCCACCAATTGCCTTGTTGTGAGGGCTACTGTGTTCAATATCCAAGAAGACATCCTACACAAGATACCACTTCCAAAAGGTCATGTGAGAGTGGGGATTACCATAACTCATGAGGTGAGCGCCAAGCTACCTATTCCAATTAATAATGCAAATATTCATACGGTCAAGAAATCTATTGGAACATTCATAACATGGTCATCATATCTTGTAAAAAACGTGTCAAAAAGGAGGTATTAATTTCAAATTTATTTTTCCTAATAAACCTTTAATAATTAATGAAATTTTTTTGAAACAATGAATGTTATTACAGATAGACAAAGGGAAGGGGGTGAAATGAATGGTCAAATAAAAAACATCTAAATAATCAAGCAACTGATTGAAAAGATATTCATAAATCACCTTTACCTCACTCGTTCAATATCTGCATTTACAAACATTGAAGGTTCATGCAGATACAAAGTTAAAAAGTGGTAGTAATCACATAGTTTATTTTTAAAAACAAGTGTATGGAGAGGACATTATAGACTTAATTTATCTTGAGAATGTAAATGAAATCATCAAATATGAATGGCTAGGTGTCTCAGTTGTAAATGTATACATGATGTGCATTTTAATGATTTATTTTTCCAATAGCTGATATACTATTTTAATTATGACTAAATATAATTCATATTTTTTGCAGGTGTATAAATGAATAAAAATTTAAGGGTTTACCCCATTAATATAAATGTGGAATCATTAGTCCTCAAATCACTTCTACAGACCAAAGAGAAATGGATTCGATTCAAATTAATGCAATAGTGGCAAAGATGGCCAAATTGTTTGAAAGAAAACTTACGGATGATAGAATCTTCTTAGTATCAATGATTTAGGGGTAAAACTCTATAATTTAATCATATAAAATATATTTTCATTCCTTTAATTACTTATTCCTTTTTTTATGAAACATTGAGTACTCATTGTGATCAATTTGGATACTCCAAAGATTTATTTTCTAGATTCACTGTATTGATACCCAACAAACTGACCACACATGATGACGTTTTCCAATTTTTAATACACTATATCCAACATTTTAGAACTAAACTTCAAGTTATTTATTTATATTATATCTTAATGAAAATTATTTCATGATAGGGTGGTGCTTAAATATCATGAAAATCAAGTCATGAGGACATTCCATGCGCATAAGGAGCTTGTCAACTTGTACAAGGGGATAAGTATCAGGGTATATATAATAATATTTCACTATCAAAACATATATAAAATAAATTTATTATTTTTCTCAATGTTTTTGTAGTGTCTGGAATAAAAAAATGGAAAATATTATGGTTATTATTTTTGTAAATTTATGATAT
Source organism: Viscum album (assembly GCA_963277665.1). Lineage (NCBI taxonomy): Eukaryota > Viridiplantae > Streptophyta > Magnoliopsida > Santalales > Viscaceae > Viscum > Viscum album. The sequence continues at coordinate 668,666,217 of OY728141.1, forward strand.
AGATCATATACCATCAACAAAATAGCATCTCCGAAGAGGTATATTGAAGATAATTAGTATTTTATTTAAAATATTTATTAATCCTTTGAGTATTTATATTTTTTTACTAATAAAACTATCAAAATTCCTTGTATTTTCAAGATGGAATAGATTTTTTTAGAAACAAATGGGCATCATACCTGATTTCAGAATGTACACATATATCATGAAGATGTGACTTCCTAATTCTTATTTAGTTAATTTTATGATAATTTTATCATCTTTTTTTAGTTAATTTCCATAGAATTTATATCTGATAATTATTTTTTTAATTTTCATAGATATCAAAAAGAAATGAATTTTTCAACAAGGATTATTAACTATTGTACTATGATCATGCACTCAATATGATGCACAGTGTATCTGGTATGACTGAAATTGTATGGTTTCAGTTTAAAATGGAAATGTTATTAATGTATTGTTTCATATTTGTGTTTTATTTATTTATTTATAGTATTACTAACATAAGAATTTTTTTCTTATACAGGAGGAATCTTTTGCTCAGGGTTGGGTGTTTTGTTCAAAGATGCTCATTCTTGTGCGAGATTGGACTTCGAGGATACAACTAAGATAATGAAAACAAGGAAATGGGTCAAGAATGTATACAACCATCATGAAGAGTAAACCCCATGATGCCTGAAACGTAAGTTTTTCAAGGATCATGGGGTTTCTCTTCCATCAGAATGGAACATGTTCTCTCTTTTCTGCATTTTTAAAAATAGTTGAAATAAAAACACATGTTTCATACTCAATCAGTCACACCTTAATCTGATACACAACATTATTAATTGAACTATATGTTTTTAGTTTAAATTTTTTTATTTTAGTTCAAAACACACATCACATACTCAAGTGTGTGTTTTAATTTAAAATTAAAATTAATTTTAGTAAAAATAAAAAATGACATACTGAAAACCAATAAAATGCATTCAGATTGTTTTGATACATTACTAAAATGATCCATAAATCATTTTTAATGTGTACGAATTAACTCGGCCTCAATCTAGCACATGGTGTAACTGGTATAACTCCAAGTGTGTATTTTTATTTAAAATTGACATTAATTTTAGTAAAAAGAATAAGTGACATACTGAAAACCTATAAAATGCATTTAAATTATCATGATACATTAGAACAATGATCCATAATTAATTTTTGATGTGTAGGAATCAACCACGCCTCAATATGATGCACGGTGTCACTAATATGAATCAAAGTGTGTCTTTTTATTTAAAATTTACATTAATTTTAGTAAAAAGAACAAGTAACATGCTGAAAAATGATCAAACGCATTTGGACTATTTTGATACTTTAGTAAAATGATCCATAAGTCATTTTTGATGTGTTGGAATCAACCATACCTCAATCTAACACATGATGTGATCAGTATGACTCCAAGTGTGTCTTTTAATTTAAAATTGACATTAATTTTAGTGAAAAGAACAAGTGACATACTAAAAATCAAGAAAACACATTTGTATTATTTTTATACTTTAGTAAAATGATCCATAAGTCATTTTTTATATATATAAATCAACTGAAATTCAGTCCAACACACAGTATGATTGGTATGACTCAAAGTGTATGTTATCAGTTTAAAATTGACATTTTAATTCAAAACGTGCGTCATTCACTGAAAATCAAACAAATACACTATGATTGTCTGGATAATTTAGGAAAATGATTCATAATTTATTTTTGATGTATAGAAATGTAATGACATAGATTTTTTATGGTTTTATTTTTATAAATTAATTGAGAAAATTCTGAGACAAAGCATTGAGACGGCGTGTGATTCCAATACTCGATGTGACCAGAACAAATTGATGAAAAATGTTCAGTTTTCAATAAATCAAGTGTGGTTTTTTTATTTAAAACTGAATAACTTCTAAATGGGTGTCTAGATTAGAAATATGAAGGCACTATTGTGTTCAGAACAGTGATTTTACCCTTGGTGAGTCCTAACATTGGCTAGCATAGGTCAACTGCAAAAAGTGATTTTTGGAAGTTTCAGTAATAAAATATTTAATAAAAATATTTTATTTTGACACAATGAATATTTTCTTTATATTGGAATTTTTTATAAATCTAGGGTTATAACCATAACCCTGGAATTCCCTTGAGATGAGTAGAAGTAATTTCTCTCGATTGCGACGATGGATCGGAGATCGGGACTTGGATCGAAGATTAACAGATCGATGAACGATGACAAAACAGCTTCACCCTTCATCAACAATTGATCCAAAACCCTAGGTAGGGTGTTGTTTCTTTATTATTCATTCCTCATTCTTAAATTTGATGATGAACATGGACCAACCCACGAACAGGTTGATCCGTGGTTTGATCGCTTGTGGGATGGGTGTTATACTAACGGGGATTTAAATGGGGGATAAATTTGTATGATTGATTTGTTCTTTGTGATCCCTCTAATAAGGATGAATCGAGGTTGAAATGAACAAAATTCAAGATTCTTACTTTATTTGTTTTATGCTTCTCCCTTTTTACCCCCAATGTTCTTTAAATTCTTCGCATCCTTTGTGACTGTATGTGTGGACGATTATTGCACCTTCGATTCATGGTGCAATAATCCAAGACCAAAGATCCAATGCCAAAATGAAACTGTAGAGGTGTGATGGTAGGCATGACACAATTTGGCTGAGGCAATGACTTATGGAAGTACATGGCAGAGACCAGAGGCAGCGGCTTTAGATGGTCTAGGCGTACAATGAGCCGGCAAGGCGAGGCTATCGGCGGGGCGACCGGTGGAGGCAGAACACAGTAGGAGGCCATGTTAGGGTCAGCGTGGCCAGCGGGAGCAGACTGCGGCAGGCGGCCACAGTGTTGACTGGAGAAAGAAGTGAGGGGAGGCTGCGTACACAATGGATAGGTGGAATGTGGCTCGGTGTCGTATTGGAGGAGCCAGTGGCGGGGAAGCCACGGGGCATGCGGTGCGGAAGGCTATGTTGAGTCAATAAGGTTTTCCTTATGACTTTTTCATTCCTTCTTGCTTTGAAAATCACAAACACCTTATCTTTAAGGAAAATCTATTTTATAAGGAAAATATCTTTTATAAGGAAAATCGCTTTTATAAGGAAAATTGATTTTATAAGGAAAATTGATTTTATAAGGAAGATCGCTTTTGTAAGAAAAATTATCCTTATCATATTTTCATCCATATATTTCTTAAGTATAAGATTCAGATTCATTTCTATATTCTCAGAATCATTTGAAACTTTGATATGAAGCATTCTGTTTTAGGTTCCAAATTCTGGATGAGAACTGTAATAAAGTTCTACTCTGAATTCTGGATACGAATTCTCATTACGAATTCTGATGACGAATTCTCATTACGAATTCTAGATACGAATTCTCATTACGAATTCTGATGAAGAATTCTCATTACGAATTCTGTTGACGAATTCTCATTCTGAATTATCATTTTAAATTCACCTATTAAACAGAATCTGATCATCTTTGTTTTATACACTCCGAATTTATTTAGACTCCGAAAAATTATTTTTGTTTACACTCCAAACCTCACTCCGAAATTTTGAGTTAGACTTTAAACGATGTCGTACTTTCTGTTTCACTTGTTTTGTTATAAAACGATGTCGTCTATTCTGTTATAAACTAACTGTTAGTTAAGTTACACGTGTACAGGTCCCTCCGATTTTTAAGGAAAATATGACCGTTGGAAAGGAGGCTGAACTTGCCTATAAATAGGAGCTCATTTGAAAGAGCTCACAATGACTGATGGATAACTTCTTCGACATTGTGCATACATGCTGTTGAAGTGATTTCTAGAGAGAGAGGCTCTTATTAACTCTCAAAGCTTCGTGCGACTCTGAATTTTGGTGATTACATTCGAGGACTTCCGGGGACAGGAAGACAGAGGTGCCGACTACCTTGAAGTTTGAGGGCTTCCTTGCTGAGGAAGACAGAGGTTGCCAACTACCTTGAAGTTGAGGGCTTGTGGGGATAGCAAGATAGAGATTTTGATCTTCATATCGAGGTCTTACCCTGGTGTGGGTAAGACAGACTTTCTTGAAAGTATAAATCAAGAGACCTTTATCCAAGGTTGGTGGATACCCTTCTCTTTGGGTTAAAAGACTTATATCTTGTTACTTGTAGTTTTACTACTTGTTTATTTCTGTTGCATTTTGTATTGTAAGGAAAGTATAATTGTCTTATACTTCCCTACTTGTACTCTGATTCATTTAGATTCTATATGCTTTAAGGTAGAATCTCATTTTGTAATATTCAGTTAAGTTTCAATTTCCGGATTCATATTTCCGGAACCTACTTTTGGAATCTCTTTCCAGTTTTAAGCAAGTACAAAAGACTTGAAGTTTATAACTTCATTCCTTATTCCAAGTTTTCATTTGTTGTTAGAGGTGTTGTTAATTTACTTAGTTTAACTTTGTTAAACTTAGCTCTTTACTTTGTTTAAAGAAAACATAGTTATTCATAACTAACTTTAAAGGTTCCAAAGGAATTTTTAAAGTATACAATTCACCCCCCCCCCCCCTCTTATATATTGAGCATCTACATCATTATTTCGATCCTACAATTGGTATTAGAGGAGGTATCTGAAATACTTTTACTCACGTATAAGTTTTTCTTGCTAACTTTCCCATTCCGAACTTTCTCATTCCAAACTTTGTGGTTATGAACTTTTTCTACTAACAAGTTTGTGTGCCAAAGGTTATTTTAAGTATGGCAGGAATTAATGTTGGATCCATTGATAATCTAAATCCTACAAGACCAACAATCTTTGATGGTAATGACTATGAATACCGGAGAGATCAAATGAAGACTTTTGTTATCAATACTGGAGTGGACAACTTCGTTATGCTTACTGGTGATTATAAAATTCCTGATAAGGAAGTTAGAACTTTCACTCACCAGGAAAATCAAGAGTATCAACTCAATTATAAGGTACACAATACCTTACTTTGTTCAATGACTAGAAATATATATCTACAAATTTCTTCTTTTTAAGTAGCTAATTGTATCTGTAAGAAGTTAGAGGTTACACACTTTGGAACTTCTAAAGTAATTGAGACTAGGAGAGCTATGCTTAGAGCTGAATATCATGGCTTCAATTTTCCTTATGGTGAACCAATTTGTAAAGTTCAACAGAGGTTTATGACTATCATCAACAGTTTACAGTCTATGGGAGAAAAAGGGTAAGATGATGAAGCACTTTTGGATAAGATAATTGATATTATGCCCAATGAGTGGGAATCCAAGAGAACTGTTATAGATGAGAACAGGAAGGTCACTCAAATTTCTCTTGATGAGTTATTTGGAACTCTTCTCCAACATGAAACCAGAATGAAGAGAGATGCTGACAATATCAAAAAGAATAATGGAAATGGTACAGTTGCTTTTATAACAACATCAAATCAGATGAAAGCTAAGACTCCTGAGAGAGTAACCAGATCCAAGTCTAATAAAGTCATTTTTCAATCCGAATCTAGTGAGAGTGAAGTATCTAAAAATCAATTAGCGAATCTTGCTCGAAGGATGAACAAGATAGCTGGCCAAAGAAATTTCCAATCCAATTATAAGAAAAAGGATAGGAAAGATAAGAAAGATGGAGAAGTTACTTGTTATGAATGCAAGAGAGCTAGACATATTAGACCAGATTGCCCTTTGCTAAAAAATAAAGAAAGGAAAGAAAGGCATTCAGACAGGAACAAAAAGAAGTATTATAAATCCAAATCTAAGAAAGTTCTGAAAGCTATTGACACTTGGAGTGCCAGTGGTGGTGACTCTTCAGATGAATCTTCTGATTATGAATCTTTAGGACAGAAGAATCTTGATCTTATAGCCAGACTACCTATTAACAATCATTTCTTTATGGCTAAGGTACGAAATGATGAATCATTGACCAATGTATCTTTAAATTATAATGATAGTAATTATTATAACTCTTCTAATGAAGAATCCTCTTCTGATGAAGAAAATACTTTACCTACTTATGAATAAGTCTCTAGGTTTGTTGAACTTCTTGAGATTGAGAATTCTAAACTCAATAAGAAACTTGATAGGGTAAACTCTAGGAATAATATTCTTACAAAAGAGATATCAGATCTTTCTAAAGATCTTGATAGGAAAAATGCTGATTTTGAAAGTATTTTGAAAAATCTTGAGGAAGTAAGTTCTGAGAAGAACAAACTTTCTAAAGAGTTAGAAAAAGTAATTTCTAAGAAAAATGTTTTCGAGCCTAGCTCTAGTTCTAAAACTAATGATTTTGAGGATAAAAACTTGGTTATAAAACTCAAGTCCGAAATTTTTTCCTTAAAGAAGTTTTTATCAAACTTTACCCATGGTAAGGAAAATTTTGATAAAATATATTCCCAAATACGACCTTTAAGAAATAAATCCAGATTTCGTTATACCCATGCAAATCCAATTTTTAGTAACAATTATTTTGTACCTCAAAGTGCCCCATTTTGTACCAAGTGTCAATGTGGTGGTCACTGGGCAAAGAATTATTCCTTAAACAAAACCCAATCTTTAGGATTTCACAAATCTTACTTTTCTAAGAAGATGTGGGTACCTAAAATTTTGTTATCTGGAAATCTCGGATCCAAAAAAGTTTGGATTCCGAAAGTCTAATTATTTTCTTGATTTCAGGAAAATAAATAGAGTACCAGCTGCTACACATGGTACATGGATAGTGGATGTTCCCGGCACATGACTGGTAACAAAATCTATTTTGAAAAGATTATCAAAACGAAAGGAGTAAAGGTAACTTTTGGAGACAATGCTAAGGGAGAGATTGTTGGTATTGGTAATATTTTTCTTCTAGGAAAAAACTTGATTTCAAATGTTCTTTTTGTTAAGGGTCTTAAGCACAACCTCATTAGCATAAGTCAGTTATGTGATGAAGGATATCTTGTGAATTTTAGGAATGATAAGTGCTTAGTTCACAATTCCAAGGAAGAATTTATTCTCTCATCCAATAGGCAGGAGAATGTTTACACCATAAATTTAGAAGACCTTAGGAGCCAAGATTTACCTTTCCTAAGTGAAATGGAAGATCATTCCTGGCTTTGGCATAGAATACTAGGTCACTGTGACCTTAGAAACTTATGTAAACTCTCTAAAAAGAAACTAGTTAAGGATCTACCAAAGTTTAGATTTGATTCTTCTAAAGTTTGTGATCCCTGTCAATATGGCAAGCAACATAAATCTAGTTTTAAATCAATCGGTGAAGTGTCAACAACTGATGCATTACAGTTAGTTCACATGGATCTTTTTGTTCCAACACAAGCTGGAAGTATTGGAGGCAATTACTATGTGTTTGTTCTAGTTGATGATTACACTAGATTTACTTGGGTTTATTTTCTAGCAAGGAAGTCTGAAGCTTTTTCTTATTTCAAAAGTTTTAGAGCTCAAGTTAAAAATGAGAAAAACCTTCCATTAAAAACTATTCATAGTGATCATGGAGGATAATTTCAAAATTCTGATTTTGAAACTTTTTGTAGTAGAAAAGGCATTACTCACAATTTTTCAGCACCTAGAACTCCTCAGCAAAATGGTGTAGTTGAGAGAAGAAATAGAATTCTTCAAGAGATAACTAGAACCATTTTGAGTGAATATTCTATAGATATACATTTCTGGGCTGAAGCTGTAAGTACTGCTTTCTATACTATAAATTGAGTTTTGATTAGACCTTTTCTTAATAAAACACCTTATGAGTTATAAAATGGTAAAAAACCAAGACTATCCTACTTCAAGGTCTTTGGTTGCAAAGTATTCATTTTTAATACTAAAGATAACCTACATAAATTCGCACTAAAATCTGATGAAAGAATTTTCTTAGGTTATTCCACAAATTCTAAAGCTTATAGAGTTTTCAATAAAAATACTTGTACTATTGAAGAAACAGTGCATGTAAAATTTGATGAGTCTGATCATTTTATTTTTAAACCATCCCAATCCTCATCCTCGGATGTGTTTTCAAAAACTGATTATCAACCTTTGATAGAAGATCCTTCTGATAAGGAAAATGTTCAAGAAGATACTTCTGAAACATTTACCCCAGAAGACTTTCTACCCTATGTTGATGAACAGGCTTTTCAAAACCCAAATCAGGTGTTTATTAAGAATCATCCCAGTGATAGTATCATTGGTGATGTAAATCAACTAGTAAGGACTATAAGTTCCTTAAGAAATGAAGTAGAACATCTAGCATTTCTTTCCCAATTAGAACCAAAAAGCACTGATGAAGCTTTAGGTGATGATGATTGGATCAAAGCCATGCAAGATGAACTAAATGAATTTGAAAGGAATAAAGTCTGGAATTTGGTTGAAAGACCTAAGGAAACTTCTGTTATTGGAGTAAAATGGGTTTTCAGAAATAAATGTGATGAAAATGGATTCATAGTTAGAAATAAAGCTAGACTTGTTTCTAAAGGCTATAATTAACAAGAGGGAATAGACTATGAAGAAACCTATGCTCCAGTAGCTAGACTTGAATCTATCCGTATTCTACTTTCCTTTGCAGCATTCTTTAATTTTAAACTTTTCCAAATGGATGTGAAATGTGCTTTTCTTAACAGTTATGTTCAAGAGGAAGTTTTTGTTGAACAACCTCCTGTCTTTGAAGATACAAAACATCCTGATCATGTTTTTAGACTTACCAAAGCTCTGTATGGTCTTAAACAAGCCCCACGAGCATGGTATGATAGAATCACAGGATTTTTGCTTCAAAATAACTATGTTAAGGGAAATGCAGATCCAACTCTTTTTATAAATAAAGATAAGAAAAATGTTTTGATTATTCAAATTTATGTTGATGACATCATATTTGGTTCAACTCAACAATCTTTAACCGACTCTTTTTCAAGCCTAATGAAATCTGAGTTTGAAATGAGTATGATGGGTGAGTTAACTTTTTTCCTTGGTTTTCAAATTTCTCAAAAACCAGAAGGAACTTATATATCTCAACATAAGTATATTAAATATCTTCTCAAAAAGTATGGTTATGACAACACTAAGAGTATAAGTACTCCCATTGATACCTCAAAATCTTTAGATGTTGATGAAGCGGGGAAACCAGTAGATCAAACATATTTTAGAGGTATGATAGGAAGTTTACTTTACTTAATAGCTAGTCGACCAGAATTAATGTTCTCAGTATGCTTATGTGCACGATATCAATCCAATCCTAAGGAATCTCACTTAAAGGCAGTAAAAAGATTTTTTTGCTACCTTAAGGGAACCATGGATCTAGGATTATTTTATACTTCTGGAAATGATTTTGTTCTAAAAATATTTTCTGATTCTGAATTTGGTGGATGTAGAATGGATAGAAAGAGTACATCCGGAACTTGTCATTTCTTAGGAGATTCGTTAGTTTCTTGGTCCTGCAAGAAGCAACATTCTGTAGCACTTTCCACTACTGAAGCTGAATATGTAGCAGCTATAAGTTGTTGTGCTCAAGTGTTGTATATGCAACACACACTCACAGACTATGGCTTGAGTTTTACTAAAACTCAAATTTTGTGTGATAACACAAGTTCCATTACCCTAATTAAGAACTCTGCACATCACTCTCGTGCAAAACACATAGATATTAGGCATCACTTTCTTAGGGATCACACACAAAAAGGAGATACTTCAGTTTATCGGAACGCAAGATCAACTTGCTGATATTTTCACAAAATCTTTGCCTTCTGATAGATTTGAATACATTAAACAGAAGTTAGGAATGATAACCGTAAGGTAATATTTCTTAATTAAATTTCTGTTGAAAAAGTATCCTTACAATAATAAACTCCTTTTCATAGGGGGAGTACATTTGATTGTTAGAGTAACTAAATTTTTTTTCAAAGATAGTTTTTCAAACTTTTCGGAACTAAATTTCCAGTATGGGAATTTCCAGAACAGAAATTTTCCAGAATGGATATTTTCGTATAGAAAGCTTCTAGAATGGAAATTTTTGTATTGAAAACTTCCGGAATGAACAATTTTGTACTGGTGTTTCCATAATGAGATTTTTGTATCGAGTCTTTCATAATGAGCTTTTTGTTTTAAAAATTTTGTAGTGAAATTTTCGTACTGAAATCCTTATAATGTTTTTTGTACTGAGTTTTCCGTACTGAGTTTGTTTTTCGTAGTGAGTTTTGCGATTTTTTTTCTTTCGTAGTTAATTTTTTTTCAAATATTACCCATTATGAATAATCCTACTAAGCCAATCCGAAAGGTATGATTTCCTTACTCAAGTTTTCGTAATCATATTTTACTTGCTGGTATTTTCTTATACTTTGTTTTTGGATTATAGTTTTCTTAAATCTTTGATTTAATAAAAACCTCAAAATATCGGATTCAAGTTTTCTTGAGAATTGGTTTTCAACCATCAGATCTGATCTTAGCTTGTCACAATCGTTCGATCAACCGAGGAAGTTAAACCGTCTTCTCGTTGCCTATATAAAGGGGACCCCAAATGGTTGTCCCACATCAGTTTTCAAGCTCCAGCGTCCCGAAGCTCTGCCTCTCCATTTTAAAGTCGTTCCGAACTTCATCTTTCTCTGTTCCGAACTTCTCAGAGGTCTTCAGATCCGAATGTCTGTGGAAGTAGCTTCTCAACACATGTCTTCCTCTAAGCCAATTTCGAAGTGGTTAATATATAGAGAAAGGTTAGTTCATCCTGATTTCTTCAACAAGTATGATTCTCTTATATCCAAGAATATTAAGCTTAACAGATGGGAAGATGTTGCTGTATCTAAGCCCAGAAATCAAGATGAAGTTTTTTCGGATTTTCTTGTAGAGTTCTATGAGATGGTTTCATTCTATAAGGAAGATGGAAGGGATAAATTATCGTTTAAGTCTTATGGCAAGACTTATAATCTTTCTTATGCCAAGGCAGCCAGCTTGGTAGGGCTGAACAATGAAGGAGAATCCGAGTTCATCTCCCATGTTTTACCAGATTCAAAGGGAAGCTTCGACAAGGAAAAGGCATTGGAAACTCTCAGACTAGTGGATGACAAGGCTCCGAAGATTGCTACTCTATCTACGAATTTCCGGATTCTAGAATTATGGGTACAAGGCCTTATCGTACCAAAAAAGGGTGACAAAGACAGTTTGAAGAAGAGAGAGATCTACATTCTATATTTTCTGATAAATCTAAGGAAGTTTAATCTGATGAAACACATTCTTATTAAAATTGAGAATGTTAAGAAAGGGAATTTGAGAGCTCAGATCATAATGTATCCATCAATCCTCTCAAAGTTGATAGTTTGGTGCCTTGAGTCTTTCAAGGAGGCTTGCAAGTCTAAGCCAAGAGTTTGCAAGATTATGTTGGTGAGTGATGGTACTCTCAAAATGATGGATGTAGCCTTCGACAAGAAGACTGGTCAGTTTGTTGATTTACCTGCTCAAGAAGAAACGATTCCGAAATTTTCTGAACCTGAATCCTCTAAGCCAGTGAGGAAGAGAAACTTGAAAGAAGTTGAAGTTGAAGTAGAGAATCCCAAATCTAAGGAAGTTCATTCCACACCTCCTAAACCAAAGAAGAAGAAATCTTACCCTGATGAGGTAGTTGCTAAGTGGAGGGAAATCAAAGAGAAGAGAGGGCAAGGGGAGCCTCAGTTTGGATTGGATCCTGCAGAGGCTAAGGCCTTGAAGGAAAGAACAACGGATGAGCTAGAAAAATAAGTGAAAGAAAAGAAGCTTAAGAAGAAGATGTATGAAGCTGAGGTAGTTCAGACTTTATTAAAGTTTACTGAGATGGACTCCGGAAACATTCCCGTTCCGAGATCTTTTTCTTTGGAATCTCTACCTAAGACTCCAGGAAGAAACTTTGTCGCTCCGGAAGAGGCAGTTACTAAGAATGTTGAGGAAGTTGAGCAGATTGAGCAAGTAGAAGATCTAGAAGTAGTTGCTGAAGGTAGTGGTGAGACCGGAGATATTTTGAAGCAAGTAGATGATTATAAGGGGAAACCTTCGGAACATTTTTCGCTCCGAACTTCAGAAGTTGAGTCTTCTAAGTTAGTCACTCTAGGGAAGGATGAGGAGAAAGGAGAAGAAGAAGTAGCTTATCATGCAGAGGAAGAACAACTTCTACATGATATTGCTCAAATGGAGAATGTAGAGGATGGTTCTCAAAAAGTTGCTGATGATGAAGACAATGTTGTTCAAGTGTCTGACAGTGAAAAGAGAACTCCGGAACAGGACTCCATTCCGAAAAGGGACAAGGGAAAACAACTTGTTGTTGATACCCCAATCTCAGTGGTCGTAAAGAGAAGGGAAGTTGGTAGTTCTTCAAAGAGAAATCTTGAGCATATTGAAGAATAAAATTCTCCAAGAAAAGTCTCAGATTCGAATTCATATTTGTTGGGGTATGACTTTGTTGTTTAGTCTTTAAAGAAGTTGGTGGGTACTATTCCAACTTTCTCAAGTATTGATTCAAGATGCCAGATGCTCCAACATGCTTTGAATCAGAAAACAGACTCTGTATCCATGGTTATGGACAAATGTGTTGAGATTGAGGCTCAGTTCAAAACTTTCTTTGTCGGCTATGAAGCCCACAGAAGATCTTGCAAGAGGATGACTAGTTGGCCGAGGAAGACTGTAGAAGAGATGAGGCTCTTTGATGAATTCCAAGATAATGTAAAAGATTCCTTTGAGACAGAAGACAGGAAGATAAATGAACTTATTTCATCCTTTGAAGAAAAGTTGACAGATGAAAAGAATTTCCGGATTCAAGAAGTCAGAGATCTGAATGGGAAGCTGAATTCTATTTCTCAAAACTGGAAGTATGAAAGGGATCATCGGATTGAGTTTGAAGAGAAGTTGTTAAAACAAAAACAAATCTTGAAGGATCAGGAAGAAAAGCTTCAAGCCTAGGAAGAAAATATTGAAGCTCAAAATGCAAGAATTGTTGTGTTAGAGAAGCAAGCCGAGGAAGACCATAAAGACTTGAAGAAGATAAAGACTATTCTTAAGGGTCTCATGGCAAAGGAAAAAGATCCAAAATAGACATATCTGATCTTTTTTTGTATCTTAACTTCCTTGTTGTTGAACTTTCAAACTTAATGAAAATTGTGCTTGCTCGTTTCTTTTGTTGTTGCTACTAATTTTTCAGGTACTTTGTTATATTTTCCATTCCCTCGAATTCTTTTTAAAAATCACAAATGGGGAGAAGGAAAAGAACCCTAATAAAGGGGGGAAAAGAATCTTAACAAAGGGTGAGAAAGAAAACAAACTCTAATAGAGTTCATCTAAGGGGGAGTTTTTCATTAAAGAAGACTTTCTTATTCTTAATGAAATATCATTCCGGAAATCTAGAATATGATCCTTAGTGTTTCAAAGCCTAAGGGGGAGTTAGTCGTATTCATCAACAACCATAAGCAAAGGGAGATAAGCCTTAATGTTTTCTTTCTTCTTAGACTTTATTTTTCGTAAGGATGTTTGTGCTTTCCAAAAAGGGGGAGATTATTGAGTCAATAAGGTTTTCCTTATGACTTTTTCATTCCTTCTTATTTTGAAAATCACAAACACCTTATCTTTAAGGAAAATCACTTTTATAAGGAAAATCTCTTTTATAAGGAAAATCGCTTTTATAAGGAAAATTTCTTTTATAAGGAAAATTGCTTTTATAAGGAAGATCGCTTTTGTAAGAAAAATTATCCTTATCATATTTTCATCCATATATTTCTTAAGTATAAGATTCGGATTCATTTCTATATTCTCGGAATCATTTGAAACTTTGATATGAAGTATTCTGTTTTAGGTTCCGAATTCTGGATGAGAACTGTAATAAATTTCTACTTCGAATTCTGGATACGAATTCTCATTACGAATTTTGATGACGATTTCTCATTATGAATTCTGGATACAAATTCTCATTATGAATTTTGATGACGAATTCTCATTACAAATTCTGATGAAGAATTCTCATTACTAATTCTGATGAAGAATTCTCATTACGAATTCTGTTGAAGAATTCTCATTCCGAATTCTCATTCTGAATTCACCTATTAAATAGAATCTGATCATATTTGTTTTATACACTCTAAATTTATTTAGACTCCGAAAAATTATTTTTGTTTACACTCTGAACCTTCACTCCGAACTTTTGAGTTATACTTTAAACGATGTCATACTTTCTGTTTCACTTGTTTTGTTATAAAACGATGTCGTTTATTCTGTTATAAACTAACCGTTGGTTAAGTTACACGTGTACAGGTCCCTCCGATTTTTAAGGAAAATATGACCATTGGAAAGGAGGTCTACCTTGCCTATAAATAGGAGCTCATTTTAAAGAGCTCACAACGACTGATGGATAACTTCTTCAACATTGTGCATACATGTTGTTGAAGTGATTTCTAGAGAGAGAGGCTCTTATTAAATCTCAAAGCTTTGTGTGACTCCTAATGTTGGTGATTACATTCGAGGACTTCCAGGGATAGGAAGACAGAGGTGCCGACTACCTTGAAGTTCGAGGGCTTCCTTGTTGAGGAAGACAGAGGTTTCCAACTACCTTGAAGTTGAGGGCTTGCGGGGATAGCAAGACAGAGATTTCAATCTTTGTATCGAGGGCTTACCCTGGTGTGGGTAAGACAGACTTGCTTGAAAGTATAGATCAAGAGACCTTTATCCAAGGTTTTTAGATACCCTTCTCTTTGGGTTAAAAGACTTATATCTTGTTACTTGTAGTTTTACTACTTGTTTATTTCCGATGCATTTTGTATTGTAAGGAAAGTATAACTTTCTTATACTTCCCTACTTGTACTCTGATTCATTTAGATTCTATACGCTTTAAGATAGAATCTCATTTTGTAATATTCAGTTAAGTTTCAATTTCTGGATTCATATTTCCAGAACCTACTTTCGGAATCTCTTTACAGTTTTAAGCTAGTACAAAGGACTTGAAGTTTATAAATTCATTCCTTATTCCAAGTTTTCATTTGGTGTTAGAGGTGTTGTGAATTTACTTAGTTTAAATTTGTTAAACTTAGCTCTTTTCTTTGTTTAAAGAAAACATAGTTATTCGTAACTAACTTTAAAGGTTCCAAAGGAATTTTTAAAGTATAAAATTCACCCACCCCCCCTCTTTTATATTGAGCATCTACATCATTATTTTGATCCTACAGGCTGGTCATGTGAAATGCAGCTCAACACCGTGTTAGCATGTGAGGCACATGGTCGGGGCAGACCGCGTGCAGCGTAGCGAACCAACCCACAGTGTTGGCCATACCAGAGGGACCGGGCCACACCAACAAACCATCGGGCTGGACCCAGCAACCCAGTGGACTGGGTTGGGTCGAATCGGATGGAGCCCGAGGCAGAACTTTTAATAAAAATGGTCATAACATTCAAATTGTGTATTTTTTTGAAGATCTGTTTGCAACATTGGGACCCTTGAAATGAGATATTCATTTTGAAATACTCTGAGTTTTTGTAGAATTTTTCATGTGACATATGGCTCAAGGAGTAGGTTATCCTGAAATGAGCACGCTGATAGTGGAATCATGTGGCTAGGTGTGACCTAGAAGTTGTGTGGCCTAGTAGCTACGTGACCTAGAAGTTGTGTGACCTAGAATATTTGTGACTTAGAGACTGGGTGTCTTAACGAGATTATCTGTCTTACCAAGACTCTGTGTCTTACTAAGATGGTGTATCTTAAAGAGATTGTGTGTCTTATGGAGACTGTATTTCTCATGGAGACAGTGTGCCTCATAGGATCAAGTATATCAGGAATTTCTAAGAATATATGTTTTAGATATATACCTGTTTGGGCTGACTGTACTTCATGTGTTTTCTTGGTGGTATAATTCATGTATTTTGTTTTGTGTTGTACTTCATGTATATCTTTTTGGTGCACTTTTTGTATCACTTTGTGGTATTTCTTTTTGGTTTTGGGGTGTCCTACTGAGTATTTTTTTACTCACCCCTACACAGGATTTTCCTGTATGTGTCGTGTCTTGTGTAGATGATTGATGCTTTGATAGAGCTCTAGGTTGGCTAGGAATAGGTGGTTCTTAGAGAGATCATAAGGACAAGGTGTGATCTTATGGATTCATACAGTTGTCCTACACCTACCCCTTAGGTAGGGTTTTCTTCGAATGAGTTTCAATAACTTATATGTTCACTTTCATGGAATCTTTCTTTTGGTGGACTTATATTCTGGCCTTGTTTACTTTCAAGTTTCCTACTTTCATACTTCGTGGTTGGTATCTTAGTGTATGAATTCATTTTATACTTAGTGTTTTTTACATTTCATCATTTTAGTCTTGGAGATGTGTGTGTTTTTATAGGTATTTAGGTAAATTCCTCCCATTTCTGGGATATGCCTACGTGATGCTAGTCACTAGCCCCTGGCCTATTAGAGGTGGTCTTGGGGTAGTCACAGAATGGGCCCCTCTGGGATGGGTCATGAAAGAGTGGTATCAGAGGAGGTCAGTTCTACTTAAGGATCGAGAGTCTATGAGGTTGGTTTGGGGCAACAGTGTTAAGTGTCTTGAGTTTGGATTTCAGGCTAGGGAATCTAGTGTTGGTGCAGTGGACGGTGTATCCATACACTAGGGATCTGAATTCTTCTTTTTGACTTGGTACATGAAAACACTGGTTGCATGGAAAACAATGGTACATTCATCATATAGGATTTGGGTGTGTTCTCGTGTACTTATTGAGTTAGATCACTAGGTATACTCTATTGAATATGGTACATCTTGTTTCATTTCAGGATGACTCCATGAAGACAACCATCGAGGATTCCATTGTGTGATCATGAGGATGATCCACCTAGAGATGAGGCATCATTATAGTGGCCTATACCAAATATACTCCATGTACCGAAGATAGCACCTATGGGTGGTGTACCAGTGATACCACCACCCGTCAAGCAGAAGTTACTACCAGTGCTACCAGTTGAGGATGCAGGAAGGATGAGTGCATTGCATGAGTTACAGAGGAAGTGACCTCCTAGATTTCTGGGTGAGATAGACCACCAGGTAGCTGAGGATTGGCTAGAGGCAGTTTCATGTGTCTTTTTCCTCATAAGGATGCATCTGACCGAATGGTGGTCCATGCTGTGATTCTTATTCAGGGATCAGTAGGGCAATGGTGGATCTTGTTGACCCAGACACATGATGAGGTGACTCTCTCTTAGGTAGACTTTGAGAATATCTTTAGGGGGATTTCTTTCCAGCTACATTGTGATTAGTGTGCATCCAAGAGCTCCTGCATCTGCAACAGGGTGGTCAAACTGTGGCAGAGTACTCGGAGAGGTTTACTAATTTTTCTTACTAATCCACAGATATGGTGTGAGACTCATTCTTCGGATCTTGGAACTTTGGTTAGGGGATACGCTGGGAGATCAGGGAATCCATGACATCCCTTATCATTCCTACATATGTTGGGGTACTAGAGAGAGATCTACTAGTAGAGAGCTTTCTGGCAAAGCAGATGTCAGCAGTGGGAGTTACCAGTAAGCACCAAGTATCTGAGTCTTCAGTAGTGGGTAGCCAACAGTAGACATAGGTCCCCAATAAGGTCAAGCACTCCAGGTTATGACCCTAGGACACAAGATCAGTGATGAAGGACTCTCAGGGCAGAGTGAGTCAGCCAAAGGATAGGCTCTTTTACTCATGTGGTGGTCGGAGACATATGGCTTGATATTGCCTGACTCGTCGTATAGATGATCAGGAGATAATTGAGGGAGTGCTCAGGAATAGGAGGAGGAATGATAAGGGTATTCCATATGGAGGCAGATGTATCAGAGGAGCAGGTAGAGCAGTAGGAGGTGGCCGAAGGTTCAACGTATTTCAACCACCATCCCCAAGTGGTCCACGCCAAGCTTAGGGGGTTGGTGGACATAGACAAGGCTATCTTTAGTCAATGGAGGCTTATGACCCTGATACTTCATGGGTGATTAGAAGTATTATCTATGTCTTTTCCACCCTATTTAAAGTTTTGTTAGACACAGGTTCCAATCATTCTTTTCTTACCACGAACCTTGTTCGGGGCTTAGAGATTCCAGTTGAACCAGTGACTCAACCCTTATGCTTAGAGACTCCTATGGTAGGGGATTCAATGATCACACACTGGTTCCGACAATATGATATTACTCTTGGAGGTGAGAGTTTCAGTTGGGTTCTCTTGGTAGCAACATTGATTCCTTACGACATCATTATCAGTATGAACTAGTTATCTACATCCCATGCTCATATTGACTGTTTTAGGTGTAGAGGGTAATGTGTCCGTAGTGATGGGACCAGGTTTTCCTTTATTGGTGAAAAGGAAACGCATGCAACATAGGATGGAATTACTCATAGGAGGGTGCAGCCGATTACCCATCAGTTGGTTAGCATCACCCTCGGTGTAGTGGATAATATGAGTCCTCAGTTTCTTATAGTGGTGGAAGAGTATGAGGAAATCTTCCATGAGGATGTCCCTAGATTACATCCCTACAGGGAGGTAGACTTCTGCATTGATCTATACCTTGGGATGACATCGATATCTACACCTGCATATTGGATGGCTCCTGCAGAGCTTCATGAGCTGAGGGTACAGATGGAGGACCTATAGAGTAAGGGCTTCATGAAACCCAATGTTTCACCCTGAGTAGCCCTAATTTTGTTTTCCAAGAAGGAAGATGAGATCTTGAGGTTATGTGTGGACTTTTGGCGCCTGAATCAAGTGACCGTGAAAAAAAAGTATCCACTAACAAGGATCTATGACCTCTTCGATTAGTTGAAGGGATCGAGGTGGTTCTCGAAGATTGACCTCAGATCTAGCTATCACCATCTTGGTGTATAGGATGAGGATGTACCGAAGATATCCTTTAGATGTCAGTACAACCACTACGAGCAATTAGTAATGTCGTTTGGTGTAAAAAACACCCTAACAGTGTTCATGGGACTCATGAATAGGATCTTCCAGCCTTAGACTGGTTTGTGGTGGTCTTCATTGGTGACATCCTAGTGTACTCAGAATCCGAGGAGGAGAATGCGATACACTTGAGGATGGTCCTGTAAAAACTCTGAGAGCACTAGATTTATGGGAAGCTCTCAAAGTGTCAGTTCTGGATTTAAGAGGTTCATTTCCTAGGACATGTTATTTCAGAGGCTGAAGTCATAGTAGATCCAGTGAAGGTTGAGGTGGTTCTTGATTGGGATCCACCCAATATTGTTACCAAGGTGCAAATTTTCCTAGGTATGGCTGGGTATTATCGAAGGTTTGAACCCGAATTTTCCAGAATAACAGCACCCTTGACATCTTTAAAAAAAGGAAGCCTTTCGTGTGGACAGAGAAGTTCCAGCAGTGTTTTCAGGAGTTGAGGCATAGGCTGGTGAGTACGACCATCTTGAGATTACCAGAGGAGGGAATCAGGTATGTAGTGTTATGCGCTGCATCAGGGACTGGGCTTGACTGTTTCCTGATGCAGGGGAAAGTAGTGATTACCTATGGTTTTCACCAGTTGAGACAACATGAGCATAACTATGTGACTCATGATCTTGAGCTATCAGTGGTAGTTTTCACATTAAATATGCAGCAACACTACCTAATGGGTGAGAGGTTTATCATCTCCGTTGATTACGAGAGTCTCAAGTATATATTCTCCCATAAGGATATGATTTTGAGACAAAGGTGATGGCTAGAGTTCCTCCAGGACTATGAATTTGTTATTTTCTATACTCCTGGGAAGGGGAACGTAGTGGAAGACACTCTTAGTAGGAGATCCAACTTGTAGTTTCTAATAGAGGAATCAAAGCAGTTAGCAGCGTTACAGATATCCCTTGTGGATGGAGATGGAGAAACTTACCTTCAGTCGATGGTTTTCAACCCTCCACTCTTATAGTGAGTCAGGGAGGCATAGCTTAGGGATACTGATTATGAGACCTTAAATTCTTATATGTTTATAGGGAATACCCCTAATGGATACTTGAAATTTGGGGATCACGTCATCCTTTTCAAAGGGCACATAGTGGTACCAGTGGCGTTACAGGAGGAGGTCTTGAGGGAGTTCCATATGTCCCCTTTGGTGGTACATCTGGGTGTAGAGAAGATGTACTAGGACATTTTGTGTCAGCTCTGATGGTTGGTAATGAAGAAGGTAGTGGCAGATTTTGTTTTTAATTGACCCACTTGTCAGCAAGTGAAGGCTGAGCACCAGGTTCCAGCGGGATTGACCCAACCCCTTGAGGTGCCAGAGTAGAAGTGGGATGGGATATCAATGGACTTCATGTCGGGTTTACTACACACATCCAGGGGACATGATTCCATCTAGGTGATCATTGTCTAACTCACCAAGTCGTCCCACTTCTTAACTATCTGGGAGTAGGGTTCAATAGAGAGCTTGGGACGCCTCTACGTGCATGAGATAGTTCGGCATCACAGAGTACCATTGATGATCATTTCATATCGTAATGCTCATTTCACATCCTCGTTATGGAAGGGATTGCATGAGGTGTTTGGGACTCAGTTACACTTGATCACAACGTTTCATCCCTAGATGGATGGCCAGAAGGAGATGACTATTCAGGTTTTAGAGGATATGATGAGGGACTGAATCTTAGATTTCAGTCATAGCTGGGAGGATCACCTACCACTGGTGGAGTTTACATAAAATAATAGCTACCACTCCACCATTAGTATGGAACCATATGAGGCCATGTATGGGTGACCATACAAGTCACCACTTTGCTGGACTAACCTAGGAGATTCGTCACTCATGGGTCTAGAATTGGTGCGGGCAACCACTGAGAAGGTACAGATCATCTAGGAGAGAATGAGGACTGCACAAAGCCAACAAAAGTCATATGCTGATAGGAGACAGAGGCCTCTATAGTTTAACGAAGGAGACCATTTATTCCTTCGGGTCTCACCTCGATGCGAATTACATAGATTTGGTTGGGTGGAAAGTTATCTCCGAGATACATTTCCCCTTTTCAGATTCTGTGTAGAGTTGGTGAGGTGACGTACCACCTAGCTCTACCATCATAGTTGCATCAGGTACATGATGACTTCCACATATCGCAACTAAGGAGGTGCGTGCATGATCCATCTCACATCATCGACTAGGGTGAGCTGGACATTAATGATGGGGAAAATTTTGCAAAAGTACCAGTGGAGATCAAGGATCAAATGGAGAGGATCCTTCATGGATGGTCGATTCTTCTAGTGTGCATTCAGTGGTAACACGGGAATCTCCAGGAGAGTGGGAGGCTCATATTTGTGCTCAGTACCCTCATATTTTTGTTGAGTAGCCCTTGCTTTGGATTTCAGATATGTAAATACCTAAGGTGGGTAGAATGTAATGACTCGTATTTTCTCTGGTTTTATTTTTATAAATTAATTGGGAAAATTCTGAGACCAGGCACTGAAACGGCATGTGATTCCAAGACCCAGTGTGCCCAGAAAAAATCGATCAAAAATGTTTAGTTTTTAATAAAACGCATGGGTGATTTTTCTTTTAAACTGAATAACTTCTAAACAAGTTTCTAGATTAAAAATATGAGGGAATTGTTGCATTCAGAACACCGATTTTACCCTAGTCGAGGCCTAACATTGGTCATCACGGGTCAATTGTGGAAAGTAGTTTTTGGACGTTTTGGTAATAAAATATTTAATAAAAATATTTTATTTTGACACAATGACTCTTTTCTTTATATTGGAGTTTGTTAGGAATACAGGGTTATCACTATAACACTATAATTCCTCTGAGATGAGGAGAAGAAAGTTTTCTTGATGGAGACGATGGATCGGAGATCGGGACTTGGATCGAAGATCGACGGATCAACGAACAATGATGACGCAGCTTCTCCCTTTATCAACAACTGATCCAAACCTCGGGTAGAGTGTCGTTTCTTTGTGATTTGTTCCCCGTTCTTAAATTTGATGACGAATGTGGACCAACCAATGAACAGGTTGATCCATGGTTTGATCGCTTGTGGGATGGGTGCTATACATGCGGGGATTTAAATGGTGGATTGATCTGTGTGATTGATTCATTATTCATGATCCCTCTAATAAGGATGAATCTAGGTTGACATGAACAAAGTCCAAGATCCGTACTTCAGGTGTTTTTTTATTCTTCCTTTTTAACCCCAATGTTCTTCACGTTCTTCGTGACTTTATGAGCATAAGATTGTTGCGTCTTTCGATTCGTGGCGTAACAACCCAAGACTGAAGATCCAATGCCACAATGACACTGTCAAAGTGCGGTGGTAGGTGCGGTGTAATTTGGATGAGGAAATAGCTTATAGCGGTGCATGGAGGTGTTTGGAGGCGATGGCTTCTTCCGATCCAGGCGGACAGTGAGCTGACAGGGCGAGGCTTTTGGTGGGGCGGCCGGTGGAGGTGGAATGCGACAGGAGGCTGCGTCGGGGCCAGTGTGGCCGGAGGGAGCGGGTCATGGTAGGAGGTTGCGGTGAGGGGAGGGGAGGTTGCATACACTATTAGGGGAGGTCTCGTACACAGTGGCCAGGCGGAATGTGGCTCAGTGCCGCATTGGAGAAGCTTGCGGCGGTGAAGCCACGGGGCAGGCGGTGTGGCGAGCCAGCCACAAAAAACATGTCTTGGCACCACATCAACACGGGAGGCACACGGTCAGGGAGAACTGTGTGTGGAAGAAAACCATCCCACCGTGTGGACCAGACCAGGGGAGAAGGGCTACTCCAGCGGTCTGGCAGGTTGGGTCGGACCGGATCGAACCCGGGGGAGACCTTTGTATAAAAATGGTCGTAACTTTCAAATCTCATGTCCGTTTGACGAGCCAATTGTGGTGTTGATACCCTTGCACGAGATGGTCCTTTGAGATGCTCTAACTGAGTTTTTATGGAAGTTGGAATGAGACATATAGCTCAAGGAGTAGTTTCTCCCAGAACGAGCGTGCTACGAGCAGAATCATGTGGCTGAGTGTGACCTAGAAGTTGTGTGACCTAAAAGTCATGTGACCTGGAAGTTGTGTGGCCTAGAAGTTTTGTGACTTAGAGATTTTGTATCTTACTGGGACTGTGTGTATTATCGAGACTGTGTGTTTTACCAAGACTTTGTGTCTTACTGAGACTGTGTGTCTTATAAAAATTGTATTTCTCATAGAGATGGTGTGCCTCATCGGATCGAGTATATCAGGACTTTCTTAGAATATATGATATAGATATATACCTATGTAAGTTGACTGTACTTCGTGTGTTTCCTTGGTGGTATACTTCATGTAATTTCCTTTGTGTTTTACTTCATGTATCCCTTTGTGGTACACTTCGTGTATCACTTTGTGGTATTCCTTCGTGGTTTCAGGGTGTCCTATTGAGTATTGTTTTACACACCCTTGCACGGCCTTTGCCTGCACGTGTCGTGTCTTTTGTAGATGATCAACGCTTTGATAGAGCTCTAGGTGGTCCAGGACTAGGTGTTGGTTAGAGACATTAGACAAACAAGGTGTGCTCCTACAGCTTCAGATATTTTCCCTACACCTACCCTTCAGGTAGGGTTTTCTGCGAATGGGTTTTAGGAACATGTATGTTCACTTTTACAGACTCTTTCTTTTGGTGGGATTGTATTCTGGCCCTGTTTACTTTCCAGTTTCCTACTATCATACTCTATGGTTGGTATCTTAGTATATGAATGCATTGTATACTTAGTGTTTTTACATTTCAGTATTTTGGTCTTGGAGATATGTGCGTGTGTATAGGTACTTAGGCAAATGTCTCTCATTTGTGGGATATACCTACTCGGCACTAGTCACCAGCCCTTAGCCTATCAGAGGCGGGCTTGAGGTAGTCATGGCACAGGCCCCTCTGGGACGGGTCGTGACAAGCATGTAGTCTCACATCAAACCGACACATGATGTGATTAGTATGACTCAATGTGCATGTTTCCAGTTTCAAATGACATTTTAGTAAAAAACACAAGCGACATACTCAAAATAGAGAAAATGCATTTAGATTGTTTTGATACTTTAGTAAAATGATCCATAAGTCATTTTTGATGTGTAGAAATCATGTGCACCTCAATCCGACTCATGGTGTGATCGATATGACTCCAAGTGTGTCTTTTTTATTTAAAATTGATATTAATTTTAGTAAAAAGAACAAGTGGCATACCAAAAACTGAGCAAACACATTTGGATTTTTTTGATACTTTAGAAAAACAATCCATAAGTCACTTGTGATATGTAGGAATCAACCCCACCTCAATTTGACGCATGGTGTGACCAGTATAACTCAAAGCGTGTCTTTTTATTTAAAATTGACATTAATTTTAGTAAAAAGAACAAGTGACATACTAAAAACCAAGCAAACACGTTTAGATTGTTTTTATACTTTAGGAAAACGATACATAAGTCATTTTTTAAGTGTAGGAATCAATCTCATCTCAATCTGACGCACAATGTGATCGATATGACTCCAGGTGTGTCTTTTTATTTAAAATTGACATTAAATTTAGTAAAAAGAATGAGTGACATAGTGAAAATCGAGAAAACACATTAGGATTGTTTTGATACTTTAAGAAAACGATTCATAAGTCATTTGTGATATGTAGGAATCAACCACACCTCAATCTGATTCACAGTGTGACTGGTATGTCTCTAAGTGTGTCTTTTTATTTAAAATTGGCATTAATTTTAGTAAAAAGAATAAGGGACATACTGAAAACAGAGAAAATTCATTCGGATTGTCTTGATACTTTAGAAAAACGACCCATAAGCCATATTTGACATGTAAGAATTAACTTCACCTCAATCTGATGCACTGTGTGAATAGTATGACTCAAAGTGTTTGTTGTCAGTTTAAAATCGACATTTTAATTCAAAACGTGCGTCACTCACTGAAAACCAAGAAAACATTCTCTGATTGTGTTGATAATTTTAGGATAACGATTCGCAAATCATTTGTGACATGTAGGAAGCAATCTCAAGTCTAACTAACACACGATGTGACTGGTATGAATCAAAGTGTGTGTTTCCGGTTTTAAATTACATTTTAGTAAAAAACACATGCAACACTCAAAATCAAGCAAATGCATTCTGATTGTTTTGATACTTAGGGAAAACAATCCATAAGTCATTTTTTGACATGTAAGAATTAGTTGCACCTCAATCCGATACACGGTGTGATCGATATGACTCCAAGTGTGTCTTTTTATTTAAAATTGACATTAATTTTAATAAAAAGAACAAGTGACATACTGAAAACCGAGCAAACACATTCAGATTGTTTTGATACCTTAGAAAAATTATCCATAAGTCCTTTGTGATGAATAGGAATCACCCGCACCTCAATCTGACACATAGTGTGACTAGTATGACTCAAAGTGTCCATTATGAGTTTAAAATATACATTTTAGTTCAAAATATGTGTCACTCGTTGAAAACCAAGCAAACGTGCTTTGATTATCTTGATAATTTAGGACAACGATTCATAAGACATTGTGATGTTTAAGAAGAGTCTCACGTCAAATTGACACACGATGTGACCGGTATGACTCAAAGTGCGTGTTTCTAGTTTCAAATGACATTTTAGTGAAAAACACAAGTGACGTACTCAAAATCGAGAAAATGCATTCGAATTATTTTGATACTTTAGAATAATGATCCATAAGTCATTTGTGGCGTGTAGGAATCAACTGCATCTTAATCCCATGCATGGTGTAACCAATATGACTCCAATTGTGTCTTTTTATTTAAATTTGATATTAATTTTACTAAAAAGAACAAATGACATATTAAAAACTAAACAAACAGATTCAAATTGTTTTGATACTCTAGGGCAACGATCTATAAGTCATTTGTGACGTGTAGGAATCAACCTCACCTCAATCTGATGCACGGTGTGATCGGTATAGCTCTAAGTCTATCATTTTCTTTAAAATTGACATTTTTATTAATGTATTCATTCATATTTATATTTAATTTATTTCTTTATATTATTACTAACATAAGGTTTGTTTTATTATATAGGTGAATTCTTTTGCTCGGGTTAGAGTGATTTGTTCGGTAAGTGATACCATAGTTGGACTTTTTTGAGAGGGGACCGCAGATGTCAAAGATGATGAAACATTAATATTTTTAAGTATTGGTGAATAGTAATTGTAAATGCAATTATAAAAAACATTGTTTGAAATGTATATAGTAGTATTTATTTTATTCGTGATGTAAATTTTATTTCAATTAAATTATACATTTGCATACAGTGTATTTGCATACAAGTTATAAGTGTATTTGATGCAGTGTGATGTTATTCAAACAACACACTGCATCAAGTTGAGCCTTTATCGGTGCTATTACTAGCATTGATAGAGATAAGTCTTTATCAGCGGTTTTTAACAATGATAAAGGGGACTCGTCCTTTAATGATGTTGAGTACAACAACGTTTTATTTAGCAATGTTAAATCCCTTTTTGTGCATCGTTAAATGGCTGATATGTAGTAGTGTAAATATTGTTTCAATTTAATAAGGATTTTTTTTTTATGAAAACCACATATTTTAAGTATATGCTAAATATATATAAAAAATAACATTTATTTGATGATTATGACGTGTTTAATAATTATTTGATGATTATGATGTGTTTAATCACCCCGCGCCGCGCTTAACAAATCAATCGCTCGGCCTCGACGCTTCTAGGACCTTCCCGCAGGTTCCGCACCCTCAATCCGGCGTTCTCAGCTACTCGGCCTCTCTCATCATCTTTCGCTGCACTGAAATTGGCCACTTATTTCAAATCGACGACTGTTTCTCTTCCGTCCATCTTAGGCGCATCCAGAACCTTCTTCCGGCTGGTTTGATTTCTGTACTGCCAGAAAAAAACTCTCAAGAAATTCCTCTCGGTGAGTCAGATCTGACGCATCATCGGTTTTCTTGATTCTCGGTGAGTCTGGAATCCATCCTCCACTGCAATCGACAAGTCTAGTTCTTCGGTCTACATCGGCGCTCGACCTCAGCTAAACCAGCTTTCACTTGGTCTCTGAATCTGATTTTCATCGCCCTCGATCAGTGCCTGCGTCTTCAGATTCCTCAGATCAGATCAGATCAAGCTCCAGCTTCTCTATCTCAGACACGGCCAATCTCATTCACGTCATCGGTGTTCGACGTCTCTCGATCATTGAGCGGCGATCTCTTCTGTGTGTAAAACAGTATATATTTCTGTTCTTTTTATTTGGTTCAGCTCGCTCGTTGGCGTTCAACGATCTTCAATCTGATGTCCAGTTCATTCGTACACAACTCATCCGATAATCACTATGATCGATTACTGAGGAGGGCAATTATTTATGGATTAGAAATGTTTTATTAAAACTGTTTTATTTAATTTTATATTAAAACCTTTCAAAATCTAAATTTATTTATGACACTTTATAAAATGTTAAAAAGATTTATTTGTTGGTAAATCGATCGAACATTGATTGAAACCACGAGGAATTTTGAAACCGGAAATGTAAGACCAATTATTGGCAAAACAAATCGTTGGCAAAACGAGCGTTGAATT
Organism: Viscum album; assembly: GCA_963277665.1. NCBI lineage: Eukaryota > Viridiplantae > Streptophyta > Magnoliopsida > Santalales > Viscaceae > Viscum > Viscum album. Next base: position 668,693,706 of record OY728141.1, read on the forward strand.
TGTGTATGATGATGACGTCAACAAAATGAAATACAAATACAAGAGAAATACATTAAGTAAAAAGAACACAATGTAGAGCTCTCAAAAACCATCCACCTTTCATCAACATTTCCATGTATTTATAGTGGACAAAGAATACCAAAATTTTACATATGAAAAGTTGACCATGTGTAGGGATTTATTGAGAATGAGAGTTACCATAATTATGACATTAACATTTAATATTTCATAAAACTCTTGAATGTCATAATTTCATGGAATCTTATATAATATTCACTTAAAAAACCATATTGAAAAAATAAGTGAAGACAAAATAATTGAATTTCATGTCATGCTACCTCATTAAAAACTTTACCAGGAAAACCTTGTGGGAAAAACATGATGAAGGGAAAAAGAGTGCAGCTTTCCCAACTCCTTCTGATTATATCATTTAATTATGTCTCGAAGATATCAATTAATATTATTATTTAATTATGTCTTCAGGACATGGGAGGAAGACCATAAGTAATAATGAATGGTCTCATTGAAAATTATAACTCATGAAAGCCAACAACTACCACTAATTATAGATATCCATAATAATTTATAACATTCCATTGGATATATGTTATGATGTATGATTGCCTTATTAAAAACCTCGTCAAGAAAAACCCTTCAAAGGAAAACCCTTTGATTAGAGAAAAAGAGTACAATAACATAAAATCTTCAGAGTGTTGCCTCGTTAAAAACCTTATCAATAAAACCCAGTGAGAAAAACTTGACTAAGGGGAAAAGAGTACAACAGTTACATCTCCCACTCATACGATCAATTCATAACCAAAACATTCAGCTTTGATTTTTTGGAATAATAATAACTTATACCCTTTAGATTTCAATGAATAAGGAAGAACATTACCTTGCATCATAATATGATTTATTGTTATTTTCAAAGTATATATGCATATGTACATGTATATCCTTCAGGGATAAATAAAATGTGCATTTATATTTAATCCTTCTTGAATAAATATGTTCTTCATCAACTCCTCATGTAAGAAATATATCACTCTTGGAAACAAGATATTTAATTATTCATTAAGGGTAAAACCATTCCAAAATTTTATTATTACATCTTCGGGATGATTAATTCAAAATACAAGGACATTCAATGTAATTTCATGATCAAATAAGTCATTGATTTAAGAAAACTTTTTGAGAGTTTAGATATTTTTCAAAACATCTTAATAATAGGATGAATATAATGATTCATACAAACCATGCGATGATAAATTCAATTTATATTTTTCCTTAACTTAATATGGATACATGAAATACATCTTATTCACTTCACCCTATAATTTATCATATTGGGTGAAACTTTCATAATTTTGAATATGTTTCAGACATTTCGAACCCTTCTGGGATTCATATATAAATATCCAAATATACAAGGAAAAATATTTCTTATAACATGATCATCAATATTCAATAGTCTTTGGATAATCAATCCAAAACTTTTTATGTTGAACATATCATAAATTCCTTTAATAATTTTGGCCAATTATTGCAATGTCGACATCTATTAAAATCCATTTTCATCAATGAGTTTTAAAAGCATTCAAAGACAATATATCCTCAATAACATTTTATTGAGATATCATAATTTTTCTCGCATCAGTGTCACTTCAGGGACAATATCTAAAAAGATATAATGTTTTTGACATATTCATTTTCCTCTTCAAGGGAAAATATATTTATTGCTTTCTACTCATGATGAACAATGATTTTATATAATCAGTTCAACCACAATTCGGGTGTGTATAATCAGACTATTGATTTCCAACACTTTACATTCTTGTAAGTGTTGTGAGCATCGTGTCAATGGTTCTGCATGACCATTTTGTAATATATACTCACCAGCAGTAAATAACACATGTGATCATTTAGTGGATGCATCTTTCATATGGATGGATCACATGGTAGGTGGGCGCGCCCATATATACTTCTTCATAAGTATATAGGAAATTTATTTCCATAATAGTTGTTAATGATATAAATAATTTACCTCAAAAATGGGTACCTCATGGCAAATTATTATGTAGGGGTCATTCATAATAAGTTAATGAGAATGAATTCATTGATAATTTAGTAGACATGCATCCATTAAATAAATTCACCATTCTCCCCCTGATGGATGTCTACTATGTTATTAACAAATAAATGCTCTTATATACATGAATCAATATCTTTCATTATAATTGATCCTGGATGGAGTAAATCATCATGTCATATATTTAAAGTGCGAGGATAGGTAAACTTTTGGTTTACCATTATTGATTCGATTGTACATAAAAAACTCTTTATAAACACTTTTATGAATGCTTGTTACATATTGAGGTACCTCTTTTATCCAATGTCTTTATATAATATTAATTTTCAAGAATACCATTCATATATCTCATTGAGACTTTAGATATAACAAAGCATTAAGAATTTGTACTACTAGGTAGGAATATATTCGCTCTTCTAGAGTTGTTAATTAATTTTCTCTACCGGTAAATGTACTTATACGAGCATATACTAACTCATATATGAGTTATTTTTAAGCATTTAATAAAAATAATATTTATAAATATTTTGCTTCAAGAACAATGCATATAAGATCTCTAGGATCTTTCATTGTGCAAACTCATATTTGTCGTTATAATTTCTACTTATGGTAGTTGATGAACTCATAATATAATCATAATGGGTTCGGCCCATCACCAAGAAGATTATTGTATATTTTAGAACTTCTGGCCCAAATATTTTAAAACTTCGGGTCCAAATATTATTTTACAATACATCTACCAGGGATATGAGCCCCCACGTCTTTTGAAGCTAGTAAATGTGGTAGTGAGAACCAATGTGGAAGAATCTTCTGGATTCACAACACACGCCTCATCTCCATCCAAAATTATAATTCATCGAATAACAACATTCACTTTACCAAGTGAAGGAGAAATCATTTGATCAAATTTCATCAACTCTCAAATATTCATGATAGCACAAATCATATCAAATTTTTCATGAATAATTTTATTCGCTTGAAGGAATGAGATATAGTAATTAATACTACATTCACATCGGGGAATGAATTCATTCGTCGGATTTCATGATCCATGAATGATAATTTATTATTTATCAATAATGACCATCTTGTATAAAATATAAATTTTATTGATTATGATGATCATTGTTTTAACCACTTTAGGTGGAAAAATAATTTTCATAATATATATCGGATTATCAAAACTATGTAATTCAATCATTTCATTTATGAACTATATGAATACCAATATCCTCTTCTGGGGATAAATGAATTACATGAAATGATATTGATAATCCATAATAATATGACAAATAATAAATTTCTCTTGATATTGATGCTGCAAGAACAATAATTAATAAATGAAGATATTCTTCTATATAAGGTCAAAGGACATTATTTTCATATCATCATTCAAGGATACGTTATTTTATAAATATTAATAAAATTAATTGTGCTCTTTAAATATTTACTATCATCAAACCACTTTTGGTGGTTATATTATTATTATTTTTTATAAACAATGCAAAATAATGATCATTCACAAAACATCGAACTTGATTTAAAATAAAATCATGTATATTTGTATTCACTTTAGGGAATGAAATAAATCATTTTTAATAAATATTCTAATTCACTTCAAGGAAAAGAATAAAATTATCTGTTCGAGTTTTATATTATCTTCAAGACAATAACATGAATATTCGATTCAATAATTTCATCAATTTCATCCACTACGGGGGGTGGATATCTATATATATATATATATATAAAATATTTATGCCTGTTTGTTATGATCATTTAATTTTTCTCAAAGATTTTATAAAGAATAAAATGAAAGAAAAATAAATAAAACAATACGATATTTACAAATATTCAATGTAAATATCATCTCCACCATGAAAATTAACACATCATAATCAAACTTGACACCTTCAGGGTGAAAAAAGGAATAAGAGATGAAATTTCATGGTTTAGGGAATGATCAGTGAACTTCATCTCGACGTATGATGGGTACGTGATGTTCATTACTGATTAAAAAACTTCGGCTCGACGTACGATAGGTAGGCGGTGTTCATCATTCAACTACTTCTGATGACGTCGTTTTTTTTCATTTGATGAATGATCTTTTTCTTGACAAAAACCACATCAATTATTAATCAAACACATTCTTTCCAGGGAATGAAGTGATTTTTTTCATTCATGAGTCATTACAACTCTTTAGGAGCTCATTATTTTTCCCACAAGAAAAGATTAAGAAAATCATATATTATTTTCAGATTTATCAAGAGGGGAAAAATAAATGTAATAATATCTTGCATATAAAATAAGACACACCTTTTGATGCAGCACTTCGAATGAGTGGAGTTGATGCGCATGCGAAATAGTATGTCAAAAGAAGAATGTTTATAAAAACATGTGAAATACCTTTTTCCCACAATATTTTTCTAATGTCAACGATGGGGATAAAGGCAACGTCGTCACGACGCACAATGCGGAGAAGATGACTATGCTGATAAAGTTTTGTGAAATCGATCGAACACTAATTGAAACAGCAAAGAATTTCAAAACATGAAATTTAAGACCGATCGTTGGTGAAGCACATCGTTGAAAAAGTGAGCATCGAATTTGTGTATGATGGTAATGAAAACAAAGCGAAATACAAATACAAGAGAAATACATTAAGTAAAAAGAACAAAATGCAGATCCCCCAAAAACCATTCACCTTTCATTAACATTTCCATGTATTTATAGTGTAAAAAGAATACCAAAATTTAGCATATAAAAGGTTGAGAACGTGTAGGGGTTTATTGGGAATGAGAGTTACCATAATTATGACATTCACATTTAATATTTCATAACATTATTCCATTTCTTTATTAAAATAAATACACTTTTATTATATTTTTTATTAAAATAAAATGAAATTAAAGGAAATAATAATATACTAAAACATTTATTCAATTTAAAATAACTAAAAAATAACTATTTTATTTTATTTATTTATTTACATGATTCGAACACATAATATTAATGTAAATAGAAAAGTATTAAAAAAAGACATAACATTTATAAATTAAAACATCAAAAACCAAAAAATAAAGTACTAAAACTTAAAATTAATAGTTAATTAATAAAAAGAAAACAAATTATATAAAATTATAAAAATAATATTTTAAATAAAAAATTATTTATTTAATTAATAATCAAATTTTAAATATGAAAACAACTATATATATATATATATAATTAATGAATTAGTGGTAAGTATCAACCCAACATTTAGTTACACATGAACATCATCATGCTGAAGAAGAGTTAGAAGATATACAAATACAAATAAAAGTGACGGTTCAAATTAATTAAACTTTCAACATGACAATCCTTTCCAAAAAAAAAATTGAATTTAAAATTCTCTCTCTATAAAAATATAAATTTTCTAAATCATTTTCCTTTCATGTATCATGCAATCAATTTCCTTGTCAATTTAAAATTTCATTAGCATATACTATCACCATGGTCACTCACTCCACTCTTTAATTAAATATAAATTAAAAAATAATAATTGGAGTTGTCATCATTCATTCATCAAGTGCATCATACCATCAATTGTAAAGATCATACAATCTCCACTACATGGGACAAACTACACCCTTGAGAGGCTGTTATGAGGTTTTAGGTTAGTGAAAAATGAATTGAAAAACAAAAAGTTTGAAAAAGAAGGCTTAAAATAACTAAAAATATTGACTCAATGAATGAAAATTTAAGAAAATATAAATAATGATACAAGTGAGAAAGAAATAAAAGAAAGTGATAGAATGTTATTGTTTTTATTTAACTAGTTTCTTAGAATTTTATTAAAACATTTCATTGTTGGAACTTTATTCAATTTCTCTTTATTTTTAATCTTGCTTTTATTTTGAAATAATTTAAAATCTATTGCATCATTTGTTTAAACACATGAAGAATGATTTATTTTTTCAGTAATAATTATTATTTTTTAAAGAAACAATGTCACCAACTAGTATAGATATATATCCTCAAGCAACAATTATTTAATTTAACAATAGATAAAATAAAAATAAATAAAACAAAGGAAGGAATATTTTAAACATTGAAAATAATAGAAAAAATTAAGGAAAACACACAAAATAACATAAGAAAATAACAATAATATTTCCCACACTTAGCTTTGTTTGTATTTAAAAAAATTAAGGTAAAAAATAAATCACACCCCCAACTCTTTAATTTAAATACAAAAATATAATGAAGGATTTATAATGATCAAATAACACTTATTCAATGTAGTGAAAGATAATAAAAATTCAATCCCAAGATCGTCATGCAATGAAAAACTAAAATTGTGTATACTATAAATGAAGAACATGTGTACCTTTCACTATTTATGGTTGTAGTTCATATCTTCATTCATAAGCTTGATGAATATCCCTTAGAATATATTGGGATTGTGAATTCTTTTCTTCAAGTAACCAGATTCAGTTTACTGGAAGGAGGAACTCTGGAAGATCTTCGGTCTTTTTCTGGCAGCGACAGTTGATGACTTCAGTATACAGGTTTGTTTAAAAAAATATGGTGATATTATGATGGGTTGTGTAGTATGGTATGGGTTTACTAGATGTTGGGATATAATAGAATCGATTACTCGGTTGGGGAGTTGTGAAAAAGTCTATCAATTGTAGCGGTTGAGGTGGTGCAGGCTACAGAAGAATAGAGAATCCCACAGAGGGTTGACTATGAATATCAGATGGTGGTGCAACTTGTTCAACTAGCTTAGGACCTCAATAAAATAGAGGTGGGACTAGGTGTTTTAATATACTCAAAAGTGTAATCATTGCATCCTTAGTTATAATGAATATAATCTTTGTTTTTCGATTATATAAAGATTTAGCAGTGTTATCCCATGGACACAGGAAGAAAGTTCAAACTGCGTAATATTTGTACATCATCTTTTATTTCCCTATTGTTTTTTTGTGAGTTTTTCAAAAGAGCGTGTGAGTTATGCGACTTAGTGGTGATTAGGGTGAAACCGAATTCCTAATTCCAATGCTCTAAGACACAGGATGTTCAGATGATTTGTTTTACACTACAAAGGACCAACAACGTGTGTGAATTTTGGGTATACTCGTGTTCTATCATTCAGTGTTTTTACGATGCATTATTTCCTTAAAGTGCTATTAGAGTGTTTATTATTCACACTTAGCATATCATATAACCTTTATACTCTCCTTGGTGTTATATTGATTTCAATTGAGATTACTGCCATCGAAAAATATGATGTTGGAAGAAGGAAAGGTTCGAATTGACAATTTCAATGGAAGCGACTTTAGTTTCTAGTAGATGTAAATATAATATTATCTCATCTAAATATATTTTTAAATTTCATTAGGTAGAGAAATCTAGAAAAAAATGGAGAAGGGTGAATGGGAAAATTTTGATAGAGAATAACTCAAATTGGTGAGAGCATCATTGGTATGAAATGTGGCCTTCAACATCTGAGAGAAGAAGACTACGACTGAACTAATCACAACCCTGAAAAATATGTATAAGAATCCAATAATGATTAACAATTTTTTTTGATGAAACATTTTTTTTCATGAGATTATCAGAATGGAATCCATCTAAAGTTTATATGAATGATTTCAACATGATTAAGATTCAATTATAAGAAATGAAATTTACTTTCATAGATGATATTTTAGTGATTCCACTGATCTCATATTTACTATAATCATGGGATGGTATGGTTACTATAGTTAGTAATTATTTCAGAAAGACATATATGGTGTTTGAAGATATTCAGAATTTGATCCTTAGTGTGGAACATTAGAGAAGGTAGGTCCAAGTTCCTTTTGGTAATGATCTTAGTGCTGATAGAAGGAGACACTCACCTTAGAGAAGAAATCATCGATGACCAAAAGATAAGTCAAGGGAGAGGAGTCAATGAAAAATGAATGGTTCAGATCTCTCTTGTTGAAATTTTGTGGAGCATGGACATCTATAGAGGAATTTTAGGAATCACAAGGAAATCATTAGAAGGAAAACTTTTTGATGTTCAAATTCTATTAGTATGAAAAAGGGAGGTGAAAAAAACCACACAATGTTAATGATTTAGAAGATTCATGGGTGGTTGACTTTGGTGCATCTTTTCACTCAACAATATATCACAATGGCATGATCAACTATGTACTAGAATCTTTTGGAACGTTCATCTGATGAATATTGAAGCTTTGGAAGTTGTTAGAAAGGGATATGAAAACATCTAGATGCAGAATGAGTGTTTCCTATAGCTGAAGGAGGTGAGGCACATTCTGAGTCTTTGGAATAATATTATATGTGTGGGATAATTGGATGATGCTAGGTATGTCACCACTTTTACAAGTGGAGTCTGGAAAGTGGCTCAAGGTTCTATAGTAATGGTGTGAGGAGTAAAGAAAAAGAAACTTTACTTGACTCAAAATTCAGATGGAAGTGAAATGGATGGAACTAAAACCTCAAAAGATCCAAAGGTCTGGCATTTCACACTCAGACACCTCATTGAGAATAACATGAAGGTTATAGTAGTGAAAGACATACTGAAGCTCAACCACACAAGCATCGAGAGTTGTGTTTTCGGGGGAATAAAAGAAAGTTTTAATCAATTTGAATGGATGGAATCCCATAGCCCAAAAGTTAAAATTAGTTCACTCAGATGTACGGGGTCCTAGTTCGGTCTCACAGAGTATCCCTTTACTTCTCCATGTTCACTGATGATGCAATGAGGAAGGTATGAGTGTATTTACTTAAGCATAAGTATAATTTTTCAGTACAATTGTTCATTGGAAATACATGGTGGAATTGGAAAGTGGTCAGAACCTGAAGTGTCTCAGATTAGATAATGGTGGAGAGTACAATGATAACAACTTTAGGAACATTTTTTTTGGAAGAAAGGGATTAGGATTGAAAGGAAAGTACCTATAATATCACAAAAAAATGGTGTGGTGGAGAGGATGAGCCAAAATTTAATTGAAAAGGAAAGATACATGTGTGTGCAATCTAGAATGCCCAAGTCTATTTGTACATAATCAATCAACACTACTACATACTTATCTAATATAATCCTATTGGATATTAAGATATAGAGTCTAGTAGAAGAGATATAGTCCGGTAAGTTACCTAAAGTTATCCACAAAAAATTCTTTGGAAGTTTATCTTTTTCTCTAATTGATGTGAAGGATAGATACAAACTAGAAGAAAAATACAATGTTTTTTTCTTGTGGAATATGGGAATAAAGACTTATAGAAGGAAAAAAACATAACTGAATCAAAAGTTGAGGGAAAGAAGGCAACTGTTTATGTTTAAGTTGATATGGATAGAAGCATTTGAGAATATAAAGTTTCAATGAAACCAGATGTTAGTGCATATTCACCAAAATATAGACCAACTAAAGACATTCTAAAATGCTAAATTTTTACTAAATCATGTGGGAAAAATTTTGAATTTGAGTAATCAGTAGTTGGTTCATTGAAAGATAAGACACTAGAGACACCAATACTAGAAATATTCAAATCTCAAGATGAATTGATTATATATTCTAAAGTTAGGTGATGAGTTTATAGATATGAAACAGATTTAAACTTCCTACTTTTAACAGATGTTGGGAAAATAAAATGCTCTAAAGAGGTAGTGACACTTAGTGACTCAAAGTAGTGGGAGTCAGTAATGAAGGAATAAATAAATTCTTTGATGTTCAATGAAACTTAGTTTCTTACTAAACTACCGAAGGGAAAGTGAGCACCAAAGAATAAATGGGACTTCCCTTTAAAGGAAGAAGCTGATAAAAATAGAAGATACAAGGCACAACTAGTGGTAAAAGGATTCCAACAAAAGTAAAGAATCAATTTCTTAAAGATTTTCTCACCGGTAGTAAAGCATAATACTATACATTTGGTGCAGAGTCTTGTTTCTTTCGATGATCTACTATCATGACCCCATCCCTCCAAGGATACTGCAATGAGAGGAGAGAGATAATGACCCCTAAGTCCTGCCTCTAGTAGTCCCTAGGTTGGAGGATAACACTAAGGATATAAAAATATCATGTATGGGAGTCATTACCCTTTATAATATAAATAGGACTGGGAGATAAGGAATCATCCACAATAAACTCCATGACATAATATAAAAATAAACCAAAACCATCCCACATGCATGTATAAATGAAACAGATACAGAACAAGTATCAAAAAGTAAATACTCAAAAGTAAATATAAGGTAGCGACACAACATCTATCCAATATCTAAGCTAATAATGCCTAGTACAGTCCATGTAATCCTCCTGGAAACTTGGAAATAGCTTTATATATGTAGGGTGAGCATACAAGTATAATCAGTAGGAAAAACTCAAGTCTCTTGTGCATATGTGAAAGAAGCATACTAATGCACCTATGAGAAAACATCAGAACCAAAAAACACCTACCAAAGTATACTAACCATCCCAACCTCACCAAGGCACGCTCACCAGATAATACAAACCAAGTAATATAGTATAATAAGAATCACATTGATAAGGGTACCCCACACCACTTTCCCATTGGTATGCCACTCTCACACCCAATGTTGTACGTCCTCTCACTCTCATCTCTTCTGTATACCACACCACCTCATAAGCATGGTCACAACACACCTCACCCGAAGACACCTAGGATCACCTCCCCACAAGCACGACCACAACACATCTCACCTGAAAAAACCTAGGCCACAACACAACCACCGCCACAACTAGAGTAATAGGGTATCATGAACATGCACGACATCAACCTCGTGCCCTCCCCATACCATGCATGAACCCCACTGAAATCCACCCCACAAGCACAATTACATCTCTCCCAAAACATTTGGGCTGTCACATCTCACCCGCAAACACCTGAGATATCACATCTCACCCTGTCACAACCCCCTCCCTCCAAAGATACCCCTCCTAGGCTGGCAATGAAGAAAGGGGGATAATGAACCCTGATTCCCACCTTCAGTAGGCCCCGGGTTGGCGACTAACACCAAGGGTATTCAAATCTCAAAAAATGTGAGGCCTTACCCTTTATAGGAAACAAGACTGGGAGATAAGATGGTTCATCCCAAAAACAACTCCAAGATCTATATATAAAATAAAACCAAAAACCATCCCACATGCATGCATAAAGTAGAATTGTTACAAGTACAAAAGTCTCCAAGGTAAATACCAAAAGTAAATCTAAGCAGCAACATATAAAAAATCAAGATCCAAGATAGTAGGGTCCAACATGATCTACGAAATCCTCATGGAAACCCGAAATTTTTTTATATCATAGGGTGAGAATACATGTATACTTAGTAGGAAAACTAAATTCTCTCATTCTAAATTCTCTCTTTTTTTTATTTTCAAATAATCCACTTTTGTGGGTGAGTGATAACCAAAACATAAAAGGTGGGATAAAAATTTCAAGCAATCAAAGGAAGTACAAAATTCAAAAACATCACATTATCCAAGGAGACCTCGAGCCAAGTGTATCCACAACTACCAAAGTCACGTATGTATCCTGCCATGTCTCCTGCCACCATCATCAGTAGACCGCTGTCATCATTCATCCTGTATCTACTGTCATCGTTAACATCACACTGGTCACTGGTGAGCATCACCACCGTAAACACCAAATCTCAGACCACCGTCATCTTCCACCACCGCAAACCACCATTGAAGAGCAAGCTCACCACATCAAAACAAAAACACAAATGACACAGAAGACCGTCAGAGACCATTGGAGCCACTGTAAACCAAGACGTCGTCAATCCCCATCAGCTAGTAGCAACCAAAACACCAAAACCAGGCATAAAAAGAAGAAAATTCATTGAACCCATTGAAGAACATGGCACCGCACCACGTAATCGTCAATCCCCATCGAATCAGAAAAACCAAGCACCGGTAAATTCTCTCATTCACATGTGAAAGAAGCATACTAATTTCCCTATGAGAAAACAACTAGACCAAACAACACCTAATAGGTATACTAACCATCCCAACCTCACCAAGGCACATTCACCAAATAATGCAATTCAAGTAATGTAATATAATGCACATCAATGATAGGGTACCCTGCACCACTTCCCACTGATTAGCTACTCTTGCTTAATAACAAACGTCCTCGCGCTCCCACCTCTTCCGAAAGTACCACGCCACAACCTGCTCGCAAACACCCGGGCCACAAACCACATCACATTCGGCCGCAAACACCTAGTCCACAAACAACATTACATCCCGGCCGAAGACACCTGGGCCACAAACCACATCACATCTTGCCTGCAGACAACTGGGCCACATACCACATCACATCCACTATGCCAAAATTTGTTTTTAACGGCAGTTTAAACCGCCACTAAATCATTTTGCATCGGTTTTGGAAAACAGTCGCTAAATCGTGTGTCGGGAAATAAATAGTGTCAGTTTTTTAAAACTGTCAGAGAACAATTTAGCGGCGGTTTAAACCATCGCTAAATCTTTTTTTTTTCATAATTTATTTATTTATTTATTTTCATAATCAATTAATTAACTTTTTTATTCTCATAATTAATTAATTAATTAATTAATTAATTTATTTTCTTAATTAATTAGTTGTTTTTTTATTCTAGTAATTTATTTATTTATTTATTTATTATTACCATGCTCATGCCCATCTCCATGCACAAGTCCATGTCCATGCACATGCTCATGCCATATATAAAAATTCTGTGTTGGGTGACATTTGAACCCCTTACCTCTTGCTTATTCTCCAAAGACTTTACCACTCTAGTAGACTCTTCATGTAGCCAATAAATCGAATTAAATATACTTATATATATATATACATTAAGTGGAAAAAAATCCATAACAAATAGATACCGACTAAATAATTATTAATTAATAATTATTGATCAATAACGATCAATCAATAATCAATAATGAATAATGAATAATTAATAATTAATAATTAATAATTAATAAGTAATTATAAATATTTAATAATTACTAATTACAAATTACTAATTAATATATAGAATATAAATGAATAATAAATGAAGGAATATATAATATGGAAATAAATGGTAAATAAAATATAATAAATAATAAATAGTAAATAGTAAATAATAAATAGTAAATAGTAAATAATAAATAGTAAATAATAAATAATAAATAGTAAATAGTAAATAGTAACTTGTATATAATTAATAATAAATAATAAATAATAAATAATATATAATTATAATATATAATATATAACATATAACATATAACATATAACATATAACATATAATATGTAATATATAATATATAATATCTAATATATAATATATAATACATAATATATAATACATAATATATAATATATAACACATAATATATAACATATAATATATAACATATAATATATAAGTAACATATAATACAAAATATATAATAGATAATATATAATACATAATATATAATACATAATACATAATACATAATATATAACATATAATACATAATATATAATACATAATACATAATACATAATACATAATATATAATACATAATACATAATATATAATAGATAATAGATAATATATAATTTATAATAGATAATTTATAATAGATAATATGTAATACATAATACATAATACATAATACATAATACATAATACATAATAGATAATATACAATATATAATACATAATACATAACACATAACACATAATACATAATACATAATACATAATACATAATACATAATACATAATACATAATACATAATACATAATACATAATACATAATACATAATACACAATACATAATACATAATACATAATACATAATACATAATATATAATATATAATATATATAAGATATAACATATAATATATAAGTAATGTATAAATAATAAATTAATTAAAAATAATTTAATATATGATAAACAAATAAAAAATTAATAAAAAATTAATAAATATTAGATAAATAAATAAATGATAACCAAATAAATAATAAATAATAAATAATAAATAATAAATAATAAATAATAAATAGTAAATAATAAATAATAAATAATAAATAATAAATAATAAATAATAAATAATAAATAATAAATAATAAATAATAAATAATAAATAATAAATAATAAATAATTAATAATAAATAATAATTAATAACTGATCATTAAGAATTAAGAATTAAGAATTAATAGTTAATATTTAAAAATTTATAAATAATTAATAAATTATTAAGAAATTATTAATAAATAAATAATAAATAAATAATAAATAATGAATATTGGATAAATAATAAATAAATAATAAATAAATAATAAATGAATAATAAACTAATAGTAAATTAATATTTAGTAAATTAAAAATAAATTAATAAATTAATAAATAATAAATAATAAATAATAAATAATAAATAATAAATAATAAATAATAAATAATAAATAATAATTAATAACTAATAAGTAATAACTAATAAATAATAAATAATAAATAATAAATAAATAAATACATAAATAAATAAATAGACAAATAAATAAATAATAAATAATAAATAATAAATAATAACTAATAAATAATAAATAATAGTTAATAATTGATAATTAATAATTAATAATCAATAATTAATAATTAATAATTAATAATTAATAATTAATAATTAATAATTAATAATTAATAATTAATATTCAATATTTAATATTTATAAAATAAATAATAAATAAATAATAAATAAAGAATAAATAAATAAAGAATAAATGAATAATAAAAAAAAATAATTAATTAATTAATAATTTAAAAATAAATTAATAATTAATGCGTACATAATAACTAAATAAATAAATAAATAAATAAATAAATATTAAATATTAAATAAATAAATAAATAAATAATAAATAATAGATAAGTAAATAATAATTAATTAATTAATAATTAATAATTAATTAATAATTAATTAATAAATAAATATATATTAAATAAATAAAGAAATAAATTAAATGATTAAATAAAATAAATAAATAATAAATAAATAAATAAATAAACAAATCATAAAATGTTAAGAACTTCTGAAGACTATAAAAACACTGAAATGACCATAAAATCTGATCTGAGACTCCTTTTTCAGTGCCACAACCAGTCAAATCAAAGATCATAAAATGAACTTCGATATGATATGTGGTATAGACCAAACAAAGACCTGGATCGAAAGTTATAACTGTTTGAATTTTAAGAAATTGGGGTCTGCGACTAAAACCATTGTTTCAGAGGCCTTTTGGGCCTTTCAGGAGGAATAAAAAGGGATAAAATACTCAAAAAGTTGGTATCAAACCTAAACAACATAGATCTTGTCGCAGGCTTCGATTTGATATGTGGTAGAGCCCAAACGAACACCTGGATTAAAAGTTATGGCAGTTTGAAGTTTGAGTTTGATTTTTAACTTTTGAAATTTAAATATATTTTTTCCTTTAATTATCACATGACTTAAATCTCACTTGGTTTTATCTTATTTGATAATCTTTGATTTAACTTGTTGTGGAGTTGAAATGGACTCCCAGATGAGAAGTTATGGTCATTTGATGCCGAAGTCTGTTCTTCAACTTATTGAAGATTTGTTTTCAGTTTAAAAATATTATTAATTAATAATTATAAATGTTTATTAATTGACACATTATAAATAATTAAAATTATAAATAATAAACTATATTTGATTGTAAATAATAAATTAATAATAATAATTTTTTTTAAAATTTTTTCCTTCAATTTTGCGGCGGTTTTTTCAAAACCGCCGCTAAAAAAATTGTAAATTTTTTTGGAAGAAATTTTAAAATATTTATAAATAATATTTTAAAAAAATTTAGCGGTGGTTTTTTCACGACGGCTTTCAAAACCGCTGCTAAATGTTTGGCCGAAAACAATTTAGTGGCAGTTTTGAAAACCGTCGCTAAAACACTATTTTCTTGTATTGATCCTACCTGCAGACACCAAGACCACAAACCACATCACATTCCAAAGACACCTGGGAAAGCACAACACATCTCATCCCTAGGACACCTAGGAAAGCACAACACATCTCATCCCTATGACACCTCAGAAAGCACAACTCGCCCGCACACACCTGTGACTCATAAACCACAACCTGCCTAAGAAATCTTGGGCTATCACGATCTGGAAGAGGGAGTAGAGAAGAGTGGGTGGCCAACCATCCATCCTCCTAACATGATGTTTGAGAAAGACACCCTCCCCCATGATGATGGGGGTGGTTGACACATAGTGCTTAACTAGGGCGGGGTTCATATAGAAATCACAAGGAAAATACAAGTATATACATATATGATACAAAACACTCAAGTCCAACCTATGGGTTCTTAGACAAACCACCAACTCAAAACACTGCCAACTTTACTGCTACCTCTAAATGCACAATACCACACTAAAATCTGAAAAACCTGATTCAAATTACCAACCAATTTAATCAACCATTTCTATCCTATTATCCAAACCAACCCAAGCAATTATAGGCTTTATAAATCAATTATTTATTTATTCCATCAATACACGGGAAACCACTAAGCACAACACACCACAGGCAACACAGAAACAGTCATTTCAGAAGGTGAATATCCTGATAAATTAAGGAAGATCCACATTAAAGACACATCATTCCACATTATACATATTTAATATCCATTAATGGTATATCATATATCAATCTTTTAGATATGGGGTGATTTTTTTTGCATGTTACTCATAGAGAAACTCCGGGTGAATTACCCATACCAATCACTATTTTCCTCCTTCAAACTCATCCCTATCAGGACACGTACCAACTGAACCAACCCCCAACTCACAAAACCCAATCGATAATACATTACCACACAACTAGTCTCATAGCCCCGCTACACAACACTTCTCATCCATTCCACAATCAATCAATCTCTCAACCTGAGATTTCATTACATAGATATGTTGATGTATTGTCTACAAGTTCATCCATAACACCACCCAAGCCAACCCACAACACACAATCATGCTCAAAGACATACCACAAAATAAACCAGATTAAAACTACACATCATGACATAGACACTTCACATTACATCAGTCCCACGCATGCAACCACAACCATTACACACATCACATCACATACCATGATGTAACACATTTTCAGATTTAGCAAATGGGACACTTATCTAATTCCACTTCATTATTTAAGGGTGTTATCACACAAACCAAATCCCGAGGTATCCATTCATTATATGGATTTACGTGATTAACCAATTTCCATATATAAGTTTTCAATAGGAACCAAACAACATGCAACCCATTTAGTGCAAAAACAAGGGCCCCCAACGACCATGATTTTCAGTGGGGCATAATGCTTGTATAATTCACAATATCACAATCATAATATCAAAATTTCAAAGGCATGAAAATAAAATCCCACTAACCCTTTCGATTTCATTTAACCAATTCTTATATTTGATTATCCTGGCACAACCATGATCCATGGGTGAACAAAAGTCAATCTATCCCATATGATTCACAAATGGAGAGAAACAAAAGAAATCCTACCTTGAAAGAGTTTCAATGATCCTCGCATAAGAACGGGCCATGAAATGGATTTCTAATCACCTATCCCATAATATTTTCATCCATATGATGATGATGTGGAACCACCGTACCAAAAAAACCTGAAAAGAATCCCATTTAAAACCATGGGAGATCATCTGTTATCACATGGAAAGAAGAAACAAGAGGGGAAACAGACCAAACTAAAATAAACCATAAGAACAGAGTAAGAACACACCTTAGATCAAAGATGGATTGATACAAATTGAAGGAGGGAATTTATGAATCAACCCTTGGTATAGGAATCCTCAAAACGGTGAAAAGGGGTTGCCGAGTTTCCTGGGGTCAAGGAAGGGTCATTGCAGCCATAGGGTTTGACAACCCAAGTGGCTAGAAAAAAACTATAAAAGATATAATAGTGGGGTATTATGTGATGTGTAATACCCTTTCACACCATGTAATAACCCATGGTCGACTTCTACCAAAAAACTTTTCACCTTAAAATTTATTTTATTTTTCAAACCCCCAAAAATTTCATGATGTAAACTAGCCTTAGAGAAGTCATGAAACTGACTTTCACATCATGTAATATAGTTACACGATGTGTAACTCCTACAACATATTTGTTGCACCCCCAGATCCTATTAAAACTCCTGAAACCTCCTCCAAACACCTTTAACACCAAAAAATTACAAAGTAATAGACCAGGAGGACACTGACCGTTACACACCTGAAGACACTTGGGCCAACACAACCACTATCTAATGCACTAACATACCTCTAGACTTCACAACCTGTACAATACCTACCTTTCCTGGAGGAGGTAGTGAGAAAGAGAGGGTACCTAGCCATCTGTACTCCTCACTAAATATTAGGAAAAACACCCCCTGTGTGACTATGCGGGTGTCGGCACAAAGTTATCAATGTGGGTGGGGAAAATATAGAAATCATAAGAATATACAAGTATATATAAATAGTTTCAAACACTCAAGCCTAACCTATGGGTTCACAAACAAACCAACCAACTCACAACATCATCACTTTTCCTGCCACATATAAATGCATAACACCACATATCAAGCCACAAAACTCATTTCACATCCCCAACCAATTCCCATTTAAATCACCCCATTCATTTCATTATTTATCATCAACCACATTTAATCAAACAACCCACCATTTAATTATCTATGAACCATTTTAATACCATTATCCAAACCAATCCATGCCATTTCAATCATTATTAAATAAATATTAATTTATTCCATCACTACTCAAGAATCTAGCATAAAGAAACCACCTCCTAGTCACCCCAAAAGTACAAACAAACAAACCACCTCCTCACTGCCCCAAACTATGTCCAAACAAACCACCTCCTCACCGCCCCAAAAGCAGGCCAAACAAAACACCTCCCCACAACACCAAAATCATGGCCAAACAAACCACCTCCTCACCACCCCAAAATCACGACAAAAAAACCACCTCCTCACCACCCCAAAAGCACAACCAAACAAACCACCTCCTTGTTTCCCTAAAATCACGACCAAATAAACTACATATCACCAAAAACCGATTGCAACCACACATCGCCATCCCAAAAGTACGACTACACATCACAAAACATCAAAATAATTTCTATAGGTTTACAAAGGGGCTTTCATCACATTACACATTATTTTAGTGGTGTTATCACAAAAACCAAAATCTTGGGGCAACCATTTCATTAGACAAGTATAAGTAATTAATAAATTTTCATTTAAGGTGATATCACAACAATAAAGATAGTCACAATAGTCACACCAGTCACAATACATATATCCAACACAAAAAAATCCCCCAACAAACACAATTTTTAGCAGGGCATCAAGCCTTTACAATCCATAATATCACAATAATAAATAAAGATGTAAAAACACATGAATCAAACCCCATTTACCCCTTTCAATTCAATTAAATAATTATTTATCTTTGATTAATCCAAAATAACCATAACCAATAGATAAAAAATTTAAACCCCTCCCGCATGATACCAAATAAGAAGAAATGAGGGAATCCCTACCTCAAGGAAGCTTCCCAACTCACTATGCTCTGAAGGGTGAAGAAGAACACCCGAAAACCACAACTGCACCACAGGAAAACATGGATAAACCTACATCGCAACCAAAGACCATCAAAACATAACCCATCATACACCCCAAACCGAAAACAACATTTTCGTGATGAATCCTCGAGAAAAGAATGAAAGAAAACAGATGAGAATGAGAGGAGAAATCACCACAGATCAAAGAAGGGAAACTGAGAATCAATAACCATCAAAAGGAATCTCAAAATTCCTCAAGGGGTAGCCGATGGATTCCTAGAACAAGATAGATCATAGGTATTAAGGAAAAATTGACTGCCCTACAACATTATAACAACAATGCATCAGGGATTTACATAATGTCTAATCCCTTTTCACGTCATATAATCCTTGAGGTTCAGTTTTGCCAAAAAATCATCACCTTTTTATTATTTAACCCTAAAAAATGGCACGTTATGAAATGGACATGGACAAGATGTGAAACCAACTTTCACGTCATATAATACACTTACATGATGTGTATTTCTTGTAATAGTTCTTCTGCACCTCCATCTTTCATAGAAAACTCCCAGAACCTCCCTCGAACACCTCCAACACTCAAAACTAGAAAAGTAATGGACCGGGAGGGCACAAAACATTAAATTAGATACCTATAAAATGATTCTCACCCTCTAGAATCCAAAACCAAGCCCATAAGAAAAGGGTTTCGAACAACCATCCTATGAGATACCTCTCAAGGATCTCTTCATACCTCAAATGCAACCACCAGCTAAACACGCCAACCCAAATGACCAAAAAACACACTGCATAACCACATCACCATAACCAAAATTCACCTCCTCTCACACAACCATCTCAACCTCTATGAATAACAAACAAATAACCTCTATAATCAACAAATTGCACCATCCCAAACAGATGAATCAAGGAATTACGTCTTCCATATCAAGATACTATTTTCTCTGGGTGGCATTGAATCAACTTCAAGAGTTTAATCTCATCACAGTTAATGAATATAGATTAGGAATCCGGTTATCCCCTTTTCCTATGTCAGGATGTTATCACACATCACACCACACACATTAAAAACCAAAGAAAACAACTTATCTCATAAAAAAAAAGATCAAGCATCACATCACAAGAAAAATATAGCAAAGAAAAACTCGAAACAACTTTAGGTACTGAGAATACAACCACATTTCTCACTCCCAAGTACTCTAATCTAGGAAACCATGATTCCATAACACATGAACCAAAGAAATGGTCCATCCACACAATTATTTCTCTTGACGGTCTTGGATCTCTACTGGCTTCTCCATGAATGTCGTGTCATCCTCGATATCGAACTCTCCCCAGTCAATGACATGAGAGTCATCATGAAGATACCAACAAAGCTAATAGAAATAGAATAAGTTGTGGATCTTCTCCAACCATGGTGGAAACACCAACCGATAAACCACCTCACCAAATCATACCAACACCTCAAAGGGACCAAAAAAACTAGGAGAAAGCTTACTCCCTCTACCAAACCTCCGTTGCCTACGTCGAGGGGAAAACTTAAAAAACACATGGTCCCCAACCTCTCACTCCAACGATCTCCTCCAAAAACTAGAATAAGACTTCTATTGATCATGTACTACTTTCATCCTATCACAAACAAGATGAACCTTTTCTATTGTGCTCTGCACCACATAAGGACAAAGAACGTCTGTCTACCCAACCTCCGTCCAACACAATAGATAACAACACGGTCTCCCATAAAAAACCACAAAGGGATCCATGATAATGGAAGAGTGATAACTATTATTATAATAAAAATCTAATAAAGGAAGGTTTTATACCCAAGATCCACCAAAGTCTAAGACACATGCTCACAATATATCCTTCAATATATGGATAGTTCGTTCCATCTACCCAACTATTTGAGGGTGAAAAGTAGTACTGAAGTGTAACCTAGTTTCAAAAGCATGTTGTGATCCCCTCCAGACTCGTAAGGTAAAACGTGTGTCCCGATATCAGACAATGGAACTCGTAACACCACATAATCTCACCATCTCATCCACATACCTCTTATCCAAAGCATCCACTATGCCCGACTCCTTGATTGTTAAGAAGTGGGACGAATTTTTCAACTGATCCATGATCACCTAGATATAATTAAAACCTCCTTGAGATTTGGGTAACCCTATGATAAAATCCATCGATAATTCATCCCATTTCCACTTAGGGGAATCCAAGGGTTTCAATAAACCACTAGGAAAACAATGCCTTGCCTTTACCTACTAGCCAACCAAACACCTTTCCATAAACTCTGCCACTTTCTGATCCATCTTGGGCCACCAAAACTATAGCCTCAATCTGTGGGATATCTCAAAAATTACCAGGTGTACCACCAAAGGTGAGAAATAGAACTCAAGAAGAACTCCCTTGAGCATTGATACTAGAACAAACAAACTTCCTTAAAATAATATCCTGTTATGACTATCCTTTGACCATACCTCCAAGGCATCACTATGGACAACACGATCATGCATGACCTCTACCTCTGAGTCTCCCCATTGAGACTCCTCCACTTGCCTCATCAGAGAAGAAAAAACCATCATATGGAACATTCAACCTCCTCTATATACCACCCTTGCATTTAAGTGTAAAGATACCAAGTAAAAAATCTAGGAACTCCCCAAAAACACCGGGGACCTTCACTGTCCCAATGTCCACTGATTCCACTAACAAATCATCTAATAAAGAAAGAAGGGTATTTATACATTGATTGCCCACCTAAAAACCCCGATCGCCAATGAAAACCACTCGTTGGACATCCACATCTAAAAACATAACTATCATATGGAACCAATTGATAATAGCACGTAAAGAATAAAACTAGTCAATGATGAGGATGAAATTGTATGATTGAATCTATATCAAGTAAAGATCTCCATGGGGCTAATTTAGCCCCATCATCAGTCTAGACCCCTATCACACATCGAACAAGATGGTATGATCTCAGACTGGCATAGTCAACACCAGGGGAATAAGAAGCCTCTCTATGCCTAGTCCCAAAGCATGGGATAAAGAGGATGTAAAGAAAGAGTGTGAAGCTCCTGAATCAAACAAGGAACAAACAAGGGTTCTAAAAAACTAATCATACGTCTGACGATATCTGGCCCATCTGGAATGGTTTCCTCCATTGCGTGAAACTAACCATTCCCAGCTCCTATGCCTCTCTGATGGAGACCACCTCCATGAACACACCCGGTTCATAGTCCCTGAATATGAGGAACATCCTGAGATTAGCATCTTCCTGCTGTATCTCCCCTTGGAAAAGTAAAAACCCACTTCCCTTACTGCTAAAACAACCTCATTGAAAACTAATGTTGAGGATGGTGCTGAAACTATCCACCTACACCGAACTGAGATTGGGGAACCACTAGGAACTAGTTCTGGTGATGAACATGAATCCCATAACCAAGACAAACTAGCATAAAACTCCCATGAAAATAATTGAAACCACTATCCCCAGAAGGCTGGAAAGGAAGCTTCTGAGGTCAAATCTATGTTGATCAAAAACTCAAAGGCCCTAACACCTAAGACCATCCACTGAAAACCCTTCCCCTTGAGGAACCCTACTGGTTCCCCTCTCGCGTCCAACCTCCTAGGGATGGAATCCTCTCGATCACCTCTACCTTCTTCTGAACCTCTAGATACATTGGAAACATAAAATGAGTTACTAAATACTGGATAAAAGGAAAAAGTACCTCCTCAAGATGTCTTGTATGAGACTCCTCATCTAAAAAAAGATATGGAAAAAATGAAAAAGGTCCTTGAAGTTTATTCCTAGATCCTATACTAACATGATCCCTTGCTGGAGATAAATAATCTCTTTCATCTTTACTGCCTTCATGGTCTATAAAAGGAATTCTTCCCGAAACTCCTTCTAGAAGTCAACCCACAAAAAATCTGCCTCCTTCCACTCTCCCAGATATAACTTCCCCCACTGATGCATAGCTCCCCGCATTTTACTGACTACCAAAGGGTCCCAGTACTCCATCAGGTATTGGATCAAACTAAAAGTGATCTCGAGCTCCTCCATCTATATCTATATCTTCACTTATGAAACACCACCCTTATACTTTCCCAAAGCATGCCGCTGAAAATCACACAACTTCCTATACCACTATCCATCCTCTTCAACTAGATCAACCCTATGAGGATCAACTGGATTAGTCTATTGAACTTAAACTTCTTGAGCGACACACAAATAATGAACAAGAGTCATATATAAAAGGAAAATAAGGATTTATTAAGCCCTAATAGTGTGTAATTTCATTAAGATTTATTTTAACTAATTTTATTCATTTCGTTATTCATTTCAACTTTCCCAAAAGAACCCAATTCAAATAAGGATAGAAATAATTATGATGCATGTACCTTTCATAGGTCTCTACCTTGTAAGAAGGTCCATATCACTTGGTCATTCAATAAGCTCAGAGTCCGTGCACTGGATCATGGGGGGACCTAAAATCCCATGTCCTAGCCAGTCTACCTAGCCTATGTCACACACTAAGATCAACTAGAACTGTTTCCATACCACCCCGTGCAATTCTCACTGTTCCTAACTCCAAACTCCACCCTATATCTCAACCATCACCTATGATACCACTCTATCATGACCCCTCCCTCCAAGGATACTACAATGAGGGAAGATAGGTAATGACCCCCAAGTACCACCTCTAGTAGGCCCCGAGTTGGTGACTAGCACTGAGGGTATAAAAATATCATGTATGTGAGGTATTACCCTCTATAATATAAAAAGGATTGGGAGATAAGATGAATAAACCGCAATAATATCCAATAAATAATATAAAAAGAAACAAAAAACATACCACATGAATGTATAAATGAAACAGATATAGTAAAAGTATCCTAAAGTAAATACCCAAAAGTAAATCTAAGGAAGCGACATAGTAGGTATCAAAGATCTGAGATAGTAATGCTCAACATAGTCTACATAATCCTCCTATAAACCTGAAAATAATTTTATATACGTAGGGTGAGAATAAAAGTATACTAATTATAAAAAATCAAGTCTCTCATTCACATGTGAAATAAGAATACTAATGCACCTGTGAGAAAATAGAAAAACCAAACAACACCTATCAAGGTAAACTAACAATCCCAACCTCACCAAGGCATGATCACCAAATAACACAAACCAAGTAATATATTATAATAATAATCACATCAATAAGGGTACCCCACACCACTTTCCCACTGGTATGCTGATCTCAAACCCAACATCGTATGTCCTAGTGTTCCCAACTCTTCTGTATACCACATCGCCCCACAAGCATGGTCACAACACACCTCACCTGAAGACACTTGGGCTCACCGCCTCACAAGAACAAGCACAACACATATTACCTGAAAACACATGGGCCACAACACAAAAACTATCATAACCAGAGTAGTAGGGTATCATGAACATGTAGGACATCAACCTCACGCCATCCTCTTACCACAAATGACCCCCACTAGAAGCTTCCCCACAAGCATGATCACATATCGCTTGAAAACACATGGGCCATAAAATCTCGCTTGCAAACACCTGGACTATCACATCTCGCCCAAAGAAACCTAGGCCATCACAACCACCATATAATGCACTAACATACCTCTGGCCATAACAACCTATACAATACCTACCTCTCCTTGAAGAGAGAGTAGAAAAGAGCGGGTACCCAACCATCCTTACTCCTCACCGAATGTCAGAAAAAATACCCCTGCGTGACTATACAAGTGTCACCATAGAGTGATCAACATGGGTGGGGTGCATAAAGAAATCACAAGAATATACAAGTATATATATATAGTTTAAAACACTCAATCCCAAACTATGGGTTCACAAACCAACCAACCAACTCACAACATCATCACTTTTACTGCCACCTCAATACATAACACCACATATCAAGCCACAAACCTCATTTCACATTCCCAACCAAGTACCATTTAAATCACCCCATTCATTTCATTACTTATCATCAACCACATTTAACCACACAACCCATGATTTAATTATCCACTAACCATTTTCATCCCATTAACCAAACTAAACAATATCATTTCAATCATTATTAAACAATTATTAATTTATTCCATCACCACTCGGGCATCTATCATAAATTAACCACCCCATCGCCACCCCAAAAGCATGACTAAACAAACCAACTCCTCTCCAACCCAAAAGTACGACCAAACAAACAACCTCCTCTCCACACCAAAAGTACGGCCAAACAAACCACCTCTTTGTCACCCCTAAAGTATATCCAAACAAACCAAATCCTTACCACCCCAAAAGTAAATCCAAACAAAACAGCTCCTCGCTTCCCTAAAAGCACGAAAAAAACCATGTATCAACACACACCTCATTGAAAAAAATACAAAACCATCTCACAAGAACTACCACACATCACAACACATCAAGATCATTTATATAGGGTTGAAAATGGAATTTTATCACATTCCAATTTATTTTAGGGGTGTTATCACACAAACCAAAATCCCAGGGCAACATTTCATTAGCCAAGTATAAGTAATTAAATAATTTTTATTTAGGTTGATATCACAACAATCACAACAGTCACAATATTCACAACTGTCATAATACATATATCTAGTGCAAACAAATCTCCCAACGACCACAATTTTCAGCCGAGCATCAAGCTCGTACAATCCATAATATCACAATGATAAATAAAGCTATAAAAACATGCGAATCAAACCCCATTTACCCCTTTCAATTCAATTAACCATTATTTATCTTTTATTAAGCTAAAAAAACCACAACCCATAGATAAAAAAAAGTAAAACCCTCATAATAAGAAGAAACTATGGAATCCATACCTAAAGAAAGCTTCCCAACTCACTGCGCACCGTAGGGTAAAGAAGAACACCCAAAAACCACAATTGCACCATGGGAAAACATTGATCAATATACATTGTAACCAAATACCATAACAATGAAACCCAACATAAAACCCAAACCAAAACATAATCACCAAAAAAAATCCATGATAGAATAATAGAATAAAAAGGATGAGAATGAGAGGATAAATCACCATGAATCAAATATGGGAAGCTAGAAATCAATCCACATCGAAAGGAATCTCAAAACACCTCAAGGGGGAGCCGTTGTCTAACTATAATGAGATAGAGCATAGGGTTTGAGGAAAACCATAGTTCCCTACAATGTTATAACAATACTAAATTAGGTATTTACATGATCTGTAATACCTTATTACATCGTGTAATCCTCAGGGTTCAGTTTCTCTGGAAAACACATCAGATTTTTTATTATTTTACCCTAAAAAACCACATTCCATGAACTTGCCATGGAAAATCTGTGAAACCAACTTTCACATTGTGTACTACACTTACACAATGTTTATTTCCTACAATAGTTCTTCTTCACCTCTAGCTTCTATAAAAAACTCCCAGAACCTCCCCTGAACACCTCCAACACTCAAAATTGGAAAAGTAACAGACTGGGAGGGAATGAGCCATTACATATAAACTTGGATAAAATGGAAGTAAAAATTTAATTTCTTCATGGTGACATAGAAAAGGATATCTACATGAATTATCCATAGGGGTTTAAATATCATCATAATGTGGGTCTTTTTTTTAGCTGAAGAAAAGAATTTATGGATTGAAACAACCACCTCGATAATGGAACATGAAGTTTGATGCCTTAATGATTGAAGAAGGTTTCATGAGGATATTATATTATCATTTTTGTTATAATAGGTTTTAGAATGATGGTACATACATCATACTTTACTATATGTGGATGGAATGTTGTCAGTGGTTTATAAGAGTTCATGGATTCATGAACTGAAGTGTAAGTTTTCTAGAATATTTGAGATGAAGGATCATGGAAAATATAATAAAATATTGATGATGAGGATTGATAGGGATAAAAAATCTATTATATTGATCTTATCCCATAAATACTACATCCATAAGATCATTTAAAAATTTAGGATGACTAGATGTAATCCTGTCTTGACCCCTCTTGTTGAACAATTAAAGTTATACAAGGCATATACACCAACATTGAAATATGAGGATCAATACATATAGAATGTATCATATGGATCAACTATCATAATCTTGATGTATGTGATGATTTTTACATGGATATATATTTCCTTTTTAGTGAGAGTTGTAAGTCAGTTTTTGTTAAACATCAGAAGGGAACACTAGGAATCCATGAAGTGGTTCATATGATACTTGAAGGAATCATAAGATAAGTATCTATACTTTGGGGAGTATTATTCATTGTTTGGATTCATGAATACTGATGTTTATGGGGATTTAGGAGCCCAGAAGGTCACAATAGGTTTTTTATTTACATTTAGCGAAACAATGGTCAGTTGGATGTATCATATATAGGTTTTGGTTACTTTTTCTGTTATGGAAGTAGAATATGTAGTATATAAATAAGATGTAAATGAGTTAATATAGTTAATGCACTTATTTTAGGATCTTGGAATGGAATCTAATGGAGGAATGCTGTTCCTTAATAGTCAGAGTGCAATTCACCTTCCTCAAAATCTGGTGTTAAATGTAAGAACAAAACATATTGACTTAAAATTCCATTTTATCCAAAATCTAATAAAATATAATGTGTTATAGATATTAAATATAGTTAAGAAGATAAATTTGGATAATATTTTAATGATGGTTATGGTCCAAGAAATACTAAGGCGACATTGTGCCTCAACCGAACTTGGGTGAATGAAAAATGGTAGAGAACACTGCATGTTTGGAGAAGGACGTGTTTTAACTAAGTGATGAAGGGTAATGAAGACATACTTGAATTTGTATTTAAGTGGGAGGTTATTGGTATTGTGAATACTTTTATTCAAGTCACTGGATTAAGTTTTCCAAAAGGAGGAACTCTGGTAAATCTTTGACCTTGTTTAGGAAATGACAATTGATGACATCAGTATATGGGTTAGTTTACTTTAAAATAGTGATATTCTGATGGTATGTGCACGATGATCTAAGTTTTCTAGATTTTTGTCTATACTAGAATCATTTACTCGAATAGGGAGATATGAATAGTTTATTGGCTACATCAGTTGAGGTAGTGATGCCTACAAAATAATAAAGAATCCCACAGATGGCTGATTGTGAATCTCATATGGTGGTGCAACTTACTAAACTAGATGGGGACTTATATAAAATATAGGTGAGACTATGTTTTGTTTGAATGAATTCAAAAGTGTAATAACTGAATCCTTAGATATATTGTTTTTAATCCTTGTTTTTTGGTAATATAAATATTTTTAAATGTTCTCCTATATACATAAGATGAAATTTCAAACCACATAATCTTTGTGCATCCTATTTTATTTCCCTATTTATTTTTTATTTTTTTGAGTTTCTTGGAAGTGCATATGAGTTATGTGACTTATTAGTGGTGATTAGGGTGAAACACACTTCCTAATTTTGATTCTCTAAGATATGATAAGTTCTAATGGTTTTTTTCTACTTTGTAGGACCACTGCCATGTGTGAACTTCAAATGATATCATGTTCTATCTACTAATCATTTTTTTTCATTTTCAAAATCCGGTTTACGGGTTCTCGGTACCCCACAACAGATTCAAATACAACCACTTTCAACATTC
This sequence comes from Viscum album, assembly GCA_963277665.1. Taxonomy (NCBI): domain Eukaryota; kingdom Viridiplantae; phylum Streptophyta; class Magnoliopsida; order Santalales; family Viscaceae; genus Viscum; species Viscum album. The sequence continues at coordinate 668,723,147 of OY728141.1, forward strand.
CACAAAAACATCAAAAACCAATGGAACTGACCAAGGAACCACAGACCAGTGCACAAGAACATCAGAAAAGCTGGCCAAAACTTAGAAAGGGTTACCTTGAACGTCCCCCAGTGCGACCATCGACACCGGCCCAAATCCTCCCATCGGAAAAATCCAGCGGAATTCACCCATCCTTCAAGCGAAATGAAATGGACCTCCAGAATCCATCCAAAAAGGATGACAAAGAAACCAAAATGAAGATGACCAGATCCTGACGCCGTTAGGACCCTAATCCACAGACAACTCAAAAGTTCCACATTCAAAATTCAATGAAAAATCCAGAAGCATTCCACCAGCCTGCGCCTTACCCGGAACTAGGCCAAACGACGTCAAATTCTACATCACCACTACTCATCAACACTAAAACCATCATCGCTGGAACCCTCGCACCACAACAGAAAAACCGAATCCTACAGAAGCTCAAAACTTGAGCCAAAAACCGATTCACCCAAAACCAAAAAGAACCATCACATAATCATGCGTGATGGCAGGAGAGAGTCAACCCTAACTTTGATGAAGCACCACCGTTGGATCGAAGCACATCAGAACAAACCATGAAACACCATCCAAAATCCAACCAAAACAGGAAGCATATGCAAAATGAAGAACAAAATAAAACCATCACCATAACACTAGATGAAAATCCAATCACTAAATAGGTCTAGATCCCACCGCCGCCATCCATAACACCCACATAGGATGAATCGGCTCCCTCATACCGTAGAAGCGGAGCCCCGCCTCTGGTCCGACACTACGCCATCGATAAACCCTAACTGTTGCAAGAGGAGTTGAGCAAGGAGACGACCAACAATGTGAATCACCGAGAGATCTAAGCCAGAAATCATTACCGTGATATCGGAGCCGTCGCCACGAACAACTGAGTAGGGGAGTGAAGCAGAGTCGGTGTGGCATGAAGGAGGCGGCGGCAGGAGGGAACCCTAGAGTGCATCGCCCCTCTATGATGTATACACATGTAAAATGATTCACTCAAAACTTAGGTAATATCCTCCTTGTAGCCATGAAATGTTAATATCTCTCAAGGAAAAGGAAGGAGGAGGAGAGATTTTATAGAATCATTAGGAATAACACATACCATCTCAATGGATATGGTCTATTTATACATGTCTTATAAAACTATCAATCATTCCATGAAATTTACTCATACATTACAAAATGCATTAGTAATTAATATGGTTACAAAATCATTATAACCCCTCAAACAATTCAACTCTCCCAAACATTCCATCATCTAAAACATTTATGATAATGATATCCAATGTGGAAGAGATTCAAACAATAACACTTAACATTTGACTTCCTTCTAAATCGTAAGGTGTAATATAAATCATACAATACAATTCACCATGCCTTGTGATATATTCTATTGTACAATATGATTGGATTAGGAAGTGTCACCTTATGATATCTACAAATCATAAGAAATGATACACCCAAATAACATATTATATGCATTGATATTATACCATATGATATCCCCATATCATCACATATTATATAGACAATAGAAATCATATGTATATAGGCTTCAGGGAATATATCTATCAATATAAAACTTGAATTAAATCTATATATACTTTGTGTCATTTCACCTCATATCATATTATATAATATAACTTGTAAAACCATATACAAAACTCTTTTTGGATATCTTCTAAAATAATTTTCAAAGGTTATCATAAAATTTATCATGTATCACAACATATGAAATAACTTGTGAATATCCATCCAAAAATACTTTTTAGATTAACTCAAAAACACTTTTAAAGAATATCTATAAGTTTTATAAAACTCAATCCCCATTGTACTTTCAAAAGAATCTTACTCACTCTGTGCATCGTAATGAGTAATTGATTATTATCTAGAATGAGAGAATCAGTCGCATGGAAACAATTGTTTTAGGTTTTTGTTTTGAAAATAATTGGAATCATGTTTTCTGAAAGTTTTTCCTCAAGATGAGAAAGAAAGAAAGAAACTAGAGTGAATGAAAAGTTATGATACTTTCCAATGTTAAATGTAACGATGCTTTACTGTTTTGAAATTATCATAAATCATAAGTAAAGTGGTAGAACTTATGATACAAGCTTGATGGAAGAAAGGGGTAAGTAAAAATTTTGAATGGTGATGACTATTGAAAAGATGTGAATAGTGATTACTATTGAAAAATGTGAATGGTGATGAATATTGAAAAGCTGTGAATGATGATGATTATTGAAAAGCTGTGAATGGTGATGACTATTGAAAAGGTGTGAATGGTGATGACTATTGAAAAGCTGTGAATGGTGATGAATATTGAATAGTCATGCCAATGGAAAGAGTCATGCTGATGGAAGAGTAAAGGTCATGAAGATTGAAAAGTAATGGTCATGCATATGGAAGAGTAATAATTGTGTTGATGGAAATAGTCATGCCGATGGAAAGAGTCATGCCGATGGAAAAGAGGAAATAGTTGTGTATATAGAAAAGTCATGCCGATGAAAGAAGAAAAGTTATGTCATGCCAACATAGTATTCACTTTTCTTTGCATAGGACTCAGAGTTGTGCCAATGGAATAGTCATGCTGATGGAATATTTTTGATGATGGAAAAGTCATGCCAATGAAAAAAAAGGTATGTCAAGACAACACAGTATTCACTTTGTTTTTCATCAGACTAAGAGTCGTGCTGATGGAATAGTCATACCGATGGAAAGAGTCATGCTGATGGAAGAGTAATGGTCATGCATATTGAAAAGTAATATTCGTGCTGATAGAAATAGTCGTGCTGATATAAATAGTTATGCCTATGGAAAGAGTCGTGATGATGAAAGAGGAAAGAGTCATGCCGATGGAAAAGAGGAAAGAGTTGTGTCGATGGAAAGAGAAAGCGAAGAGACGATTCTTGTCATGTTGATAGGGTAATGAATTTTTTTACATCATACTCATAGGTGAAAGTGAAATAAAATAGATGGTGACAATTAAAGACCATCGTACCCAAAAACAATCATACTCAACAATAGTACCCACATTTGTGGTTTTATAAAAGATTTTTTTTTTGGATTTTTGGAATAAGAAATGGGTATAGTGATACAAATGAAAGACATGAAGATTGCGATGAAGTTTGGAGAAGATTTGAGAAGCTTCGAGAAACCTTTATGAAGTCAAAATGTATCCCATAATTTCAAGGGGAAATTCAAATTTGGGAAAATTCGAGTGAGTGGGAAAAACTTTTGGATTCCCTCTAATTTTCACCTATAAAAGGAGGAGGTACTTTGTACTTTCTAACAAAAGCACTATTCACATAAGAGGAGAGAGAAGATATGGGTTTTAGAGAGAGAACAAGAGGTGAAGAGTATTCAGCTTGAATTTTGTTTTAAAGTGTTCATCATATTAGGCTGAATTAATCAGTTTCAAGTTTTCCGTACTGGGTGTTTCCGTATTGCGCTTCTCAGGCTGAGGAATAATTGTACTGAGTCTCTTTATCTATCTCATGTTTTGAAGTGGTGCTAATTATATTCTTCATGACTATTGCATATATGTTTTGAAGTGGTACTGATTCAATTTATCATGACTATTGCATACACGTTTTGAAGTGGTGCCGATTCTATTTGTCATGACTATTGCATACATGTTTTAAAGTGATACTGATTATATTTTTCATGACTATTGCATACATGTTTTTAAGTGGTGATGATTATATTTGTCTTGAATATTACACATATGTTTTGAAGTGGTGCTGATTCTATTTGTCTTTACTATTGTATGAAAGTATTAGAGTGGTGACGATTCTATTCTATTGTATTCAATTGAAAGATCATACTGAGAAGAATCAGATTGGGAGCATCGTACTCAGGGTAATGATACTGATTGTTTTACATAGTTCAAGAGGTTCTTACCTTTCTTCTCAGTAAGAAAAAGAAGAATTGTTTTATAATTGAATACATTTTGTGAATTGAAAATAAGCACATGTAACATGAGTTTTTACAAAAGAAATTGTATTACCCTATTGTACTAGGAGGGTGCACATGCACTGGAGGGATTATTTCATAGTTCTACATTAGTGTAAGGTTATATCCAACTCGTTGTAATCCAAGTATTGTTTTCTTAGTAGATTTTATCGTATTGGATCATTTCTAAACCATACCAAGGACATAACTATTCTTTTTGAATAGTGAACCTTTTAAATATTTATGTTCTTGTGGATGTGTGTTGAGTTTTTTTTCAGTATGGAATTGAAATCTATAATAGGAGGTGAATGTTTTTTCAATTTAAAAGAAACATAAAAGAAAAATAGTATCAATGACTCACCCCTCCCCTCTCAGTGATACAATACATTGAATGGGAACTTTCAATTGGTATCAGAGTGAAGGATCCCTTCACTATTCCTTACTGATGGAGAATTTGAACTCTGTGAAATGTAAAGGTATTCCAATCTTTGAGGGAAGTAATTATCATATCTAGAAAGATAAAATGCTTCCATATCTCATGTCTATCAGTTATGATGTTCTTAAAGCTGTAATAGTAGGGTTTCCTCCCATTGATGATAAAACTCCACTTACACCTGTTGATAAGAGACATCTTGAGAATGATGGAAGGGAGAAGAATGCTATATTGTCATCACTTTCTGAAATTGAATTCTTGAGATTAAAAGGTGTTTCCACAACCAAAGTTATATGGGATAAATTTTAAAACAGATATGAAGGCAATACAAAAGTGAAGAAGGAAAAGTTACAAATATGGAGATTGAATTATGAAGAACTCAATATGGATGAGCATGAATCTGTTGGAGAATTATTTACTAGGGTAAATGACATAGTAAGTACTATCAGATGTATTAGTGAAAAGTTGGATGATTTTACTATGGTTGAAAATATCTTGAGAATCCTACCTAACAAATTCGATGCAAAAGTTTCTTCATTAGAAGACAGAGATCCTGAAACATTATCTCTTTATACTCTCATTACTTAAGAAATGAGAAGGGAGAATTCTATGAAAGGAAAAACTAAATTTTATAGAGAAATGTATTTCAAGGCATCCAAGAAAGAAAATAAGATTCTTGAAGAATAAGAAGATGGAAATTTTGACTTTGAAAATGAGGTATGTAAAAATATTGACTCAATTTTTTTCTTATTTTCTAAGAATGTGAAAATAGGTATAGGAAGTTATAAAGGGAAACTTCCCTTAAAGTGTTTTTGATGTAGGTAAATTGATCATTTTGCTTTCAATTGTCCTCAAAGAGAAAATGAAGAAGAAATTGATGAAGAAGGAAGTGAAGATGAAGAAAGTGAAGACGAATAAAGAAGGCCAAGAATACCTTGAAAAAAAAGGGTGATAAAAAAAATTCTATTCTAAGAGGGAAGATAAGAGGTTATCCAAATCCAAAAGGAGAATATTTTTGTATAAGGAAGATGATAGTGATTATGTTACAAATTATGGTTAAGACAACACATTCATTACAATAGTTAATGAAGAAAGTTATTCCAAATTATGGTGAAAACAACACGTTCACTAAAATTGGTGGATGTTATCAGAATGAGAAACCTGATAAGGCTCAACAAAAGTTAACTTCAAAGGGTGATAAGAAGAATAGAATATTTTTTGAAAATAATAATGTTGGGAATGTTATTTATGTGGCCAAGACCAACAAGGTTGGGAGTATTTTGAAACATTCTAAATCTAGAAAATTTTCCAATAATTCTAGTTCTGATAATTTTAAAAAGAAAAGAAGGAATCCAATTGATAATAAAAAGGTTGGTGGATCAGAAAATAAAGAGAAGAAGGTGGCTGAGAAACACATTCACAATTCTGGATAGTATGGAAGTTTCTGAGGCAAATACTCCTTTTATGGATATTGCTGGTATTGTGGTGGATTTGGACATACAAAGAATATGTGTTTGTTCAACCAACATCACTACTATTATTCCATAGGTTATGGAAGGAATGGTTTGAGGGGGAGTCAATTCTATCAAAAGAATAATTCTAATAAGGTTGTGTTGAATAAATATGAGAATAATGAAGTAAAAATTGAAAAAAGGTTCCAATCATTGGAAACTATTTTTGAAAGGTGTGATAAACCTAGACACCTTGCAAAAAAATGTCTTGTTTTGATACCAGCACAAGAAAATATTATTAACAATTATAATAAGTTAGATGTTTTGTAAGTCAAGAAATAAATATATTCTAAGTTTCAAAAGAAATCATGCTTAATTTTTTGGCTAGAACACATTAAACTGTCTAGGAAATTGGAGGAATCAAAAAAGAAAGTGAAAGAATAAAGGAAGAAATAGACTTATGAAGATATAAGAAATGTTGAAAAAAATGTATCCACAAATGGTGAAGATGATAAAGAAGGTCATGATATCAAAAATTGTTGAACTATCTTTCTAGAACAAAAGATAGGAATGGACAACATGGAACAAACTAATTGTAACAAGGATGTTCCTAAAGTTGAAGAAAAGTTTACATCCTCATAAAAAGATTCAATATATAAGAAGAAATATATTACAAAACTTGAGAAGGATGAACATAAGGAATAAAGCACATCCAATGAAAAATCCTATAAGAAGAAGAAGAAGAAGTAAAGACTGAGAGAGAAATATTAGTCTGATTTTTTTTTCTAACAAATAATCGAGGTTCATCCTTATTCTCAATATCTTTGTATACTTATGCTAACATGAAGGGAATTGAAGGATTGAAAATAAGGAAAATAGAATTGATGAGTATCTCACTTTTATTAAAAAATAAATAAATGAGGATGTGTTTTTTTTGAAAAGTTGTGTTTTTATATATATGAACATTCTGATGTGTTTGTTGAGATGGGTGAAGATTACTTTTATCTTAGAAAAATTCCTTCAAGAATTTCCCCAACAATGAGAATGTTGGAAGAAACATGAAAAGGTATTACATAAAAGTTTTATTATGGAAAACATTGTTCACCTTGACTATACACTCTTGTTTTCTACACTAGGTTATACCACGTAGACTTATATTTGTTTATTTAAAGGTTCTTTGTTAAGGAAATCATGTGATACCTAGGTTAAAGAATGGTTCCAAACTCTGGAAATGAAGATCATTTTTCAATAAAAGAGGAACATATCATGATGGACCCTTTGAATTTGATTGTCAATAGGGGGAGAGATAAGATAAAGGGGAAGAGATAAAAGAATTAGGGGGAGAAAGAAAGTAATGGAGAAAATAAAAATAAAGAAAAATTTCATCTGGTTGAAGTGATTGAAGTGGGTATTAAGAAAGGAATAAAGAAAATAAAAAGAAAGAAAAGTTTCATCTGGTTAAAGCGATTGAAGTGGGTATTGAAAACAAATACAAAGGGGGATATTGTTAGGCCCAAGTTGTGTTTTGGTTGTATTTGTTGTCAATCGATCAGTATGATGAAGAAAGAAAGGATGTTGAAAAATGTGATGAATGAGATTTCAGATTAAAATGGATTCAAAGAAATAAGTTTTATGGGTGATCGATTTTTCTGAAAAATAGGAAAGTTATTCTGAATAATTTTGTTTTTATGAAATATTGTATTGGTTTCAAAACAATCATACTCACCTTTTTTTTGAAAAGACTCAGATCCATGTTTTCAAAAGAATCAGATCCATGATTTCAAAAGAATTGGACTTGAAAAAGAATCATACTCACTCTGTCCATCATAATGAGGAATTGATCATTATCTGGAATGATATAATCTGTTGCATAGAAACAATTATTTTGGGTTTTTGTTTTGAAAAGAATCAGAATCATGTTTTCAGAAAGTTTGTCCTGAGGATGATAAGGAAATAAAGAAACTAGAATGAATAGAAAGTTATGATACTTTCCAATGTTAAATGTAAGGATGCTTTTCTATTTTATAATTCTCAAAAATCATAAGTAAAGTGGTAGAACTTATGATGCAAGCTTGATGGAAGAATGGGGTAATTAAAATCTATGAATAGTGATGACTATTGAAAAGTTGTGAATGGTGATGACTATTGAAAAGCCGTGAATGGTGACGACTATTGAAAAGCCGTGAATGGTGATGACTATTGAAAAGCTGTGAATGGTGATGACTATTGAAAATATGTGAATGGTGATGACTATTGAAAATATGTGAATGGTGATGACTATTGAAAATATGTGAATGGTGATGACTATTGAATATTCGTGCTAATGGAAAGAGTCATGCTGATGGAAGAGTAATGGTCATGTAGATTGAAAAGTAATGGTCGTGCAGATGGAAGAGTAATAGTCATGCTGATAGAAATAGTCATGCCAATGGAAAGAGTCATGCTGATGAAAAAGATGAAATAGTCATGCTAATGAAAAAGTCATGCCAATGAAATAAGAATAGGTATGTCAAGACAACATAGTATTGACATTGTTTTGCATCAGACTCAGAGTCATGCCGATGGAATAGTCATGCCGTTGGAAAACTCATGCCGATGAAAAAATAAAAGGTTTGCCAAGACGACACAATATTCACTTTGTTTTGCATTAGACTCAGAGTCATGCCGATGGAATAGTCATGTTGATGGAAAGAGTTGTGTTGATGGAAGAGTAATGGTCATACAGATTTAAAAGTAATAGTCGTGCCGATGGAAATAGTCATGCTGATAGAAATAGTTGTGCTGATGGAAATAAACATGCTGATGGAAAGAGTTGTGACAATGGAAGAGGAAGGAGTTGTTGCCTATGGAAAAGAGTAAAGAGTCGTGCTGATGGAAAGAGAAAGTGAAGATATGATTCTTGTTATTCCAACAGGGTAATAAATTTGTTTTACATCAGACTCACTGGTGAAAATGAAAGAAAAGAGATGGTGCTGATTAAATACCATCATACCTAGAAACAATTGTACTCAACAATAGTACCCACATTTCTAGTTTTCTAAAAAAAAATTGTTTTGGATTTCTAGAATAAGAAATGGGTATGGTGATACAAATAAAATATCTGAGGATTGAGATGAAGTTTTGAGAAGATTCAACAATCTTCAAGAAAATTTTACGAAGTCAAAATGTATCCCATAATTTCAGGGGGAAATTAAAATTTTAGAATATTTGAGTGAGTGGAATTTTTTTGGATTCCCACCAATTTTCACCTATAAAAGGAGGAGGTACTTTGTACTTTCTGACAACGACCACTGTTCAAATCAGAGGATAGGGAAGCTCTGAGTTTTAGAGAGAGAAGAAGAGGTGAGAGTATTCAACTTGACTTTTCTTTTAAGGAAGATGATAGTGAGAATGTTACAAATTGGTGGATGTTCTCAAAATGAGAAACCTGAGAAGGATAAACAAAAGTTACCTTCAAAGGGTGAAAATAAGTATAGAATAGTTTTTGAAAAGAAGAAAGTTGGGAATGTTATGTATGTGTCCAAGACCAACATGGTTGGTAATGTTTTGAAACATTTTGAATATGGAAATGTTTCCAGTACTTTTGGTTATGATATTTTAGAAAAAAAATAAGGAATCCAATTGATAATAAAAAGGTTGGTAGATTATAAAAGAAAGAGAAGAAGGTGGATGAGAAACACATTCACAATTCTAGATAGTATGGAAGTTGCAGAGGCAAACACTCATTTTATGGATATTGATGGTATTGTGGTGAATTTGGATATACAAAGAATATGTGTTGGTTCAACCAACATCACTACTATTATTCCATCTGCATGACCATTACTTTTCAATATGTATGACCATTACTCTTCCATCGACACGACTCTTTCCATCAGCAAAAATATTCAATAGTCATGGAATAGAAAGGTTGGTGGATCAAAAAATAAAGAGAAGAAGGTGAATGAGAAACACATTCATGATGGAAAGAGTCATGCCGATGGAGGAGTAATGGTCATGCATATTTAAAAGTAATGTTCGTGTAGATGGAAGAGTAATAGTCATGCTGATGGAAAGAGTCGTGCCAATGGAAAAGAGTAAATAGTCATGCTGATGGAAAAGTCATGCCGATGAAATAAGAATAGGTCTATGCTGATGGAAGAGTAATGGTCATACCTATAGAAGAGTAATGGTAATGAAGATTGAAAAGTAATGGACATACAGATAGAAGAATAATAGTCATGCTGATGGAAATAGTCATGAAAATGGAAAGAATTGTGCCGATGAAAAGAGGAAATAGTCATGCCGATGGAAAAGTCATGCTGATGAAAGAAGAAAAGGCCTATCAAGATGACATAGTATCTACTTTTTTTTTCATCAGACTTAGAGTCGTGACCATGGAATAGTCATTATAATGGAATAGTTGTGCTGATGGAATAGTCGTGCCGATGGAAAAGTCATGCCTATGAAATAAGAAAAGTTCTGTCAAGCCGACACTATATTCACTTTGTTTTCCATCAGACCCAGAGTCATGCCAATGGAATAGTCCTACTGATAGAATAGTCATGCTGATGGAAGGAGTCATGCCGATGGAAGAGTAATGTTCATGAAGATTGAAAAGTAATAGTCATGTCGATGGAAATAGTCATTCTGATAGAAATAGTCACATCGATGGAAATAGTCATGCTGATGGAAAGAGTCATGCCAATGAAAGAGGAAAGAGTAGTGCCGATGGAAAAAAGGAAAGAGTCATGCCAATGGAAAGAGAAAGTAAATATATGATTCCTGTCATGCCAACAGGGTAATGACTTTATTTTACATCAGACTCACAGGTGAAAGTGAAAGAAAAGAGATGGTGCCGATTAAATACCATTATACCCAGAAACAATCTCACTCAACCATAGTACCCACATTTCTGGTTTTCTAAAAGAAAAAATGTTTTGGATTTATAGAATAAGCAATGGGTATGGAAATACAAATGAAATATCCGAATATTGATATGAATTTTAGAGAAAATTCGAGAAGTTTGAAGAAACATTGACAAAGTCAAAATGTATCCCATAATTTCAAGGGGAAATTCAAATTTGAGTGAGCATAAAAAACTTTTGGATTCCCACCAATTGTCACCTATAAAAGGATTAGGTACTTTGTACTTTTTGACAATGACCATTGTTCAAAGTAGAGGAGAGAGAAGCTCTAGGTTTTAGAGATATAAGAAGAGGTGAAGATTATTCATCTTGACTTTTCTTTTAATGTGTTCATCATATTATGCTGAATTGATCATTTTCGAGTTTTCCGTACTGAGTATTTTTTTATTTGGATTCTCGGGTGGAGGAAGAATCATAATGAGTCTCTTTATTGGTCTTAGGTTTTGAAGTGGTGTCGATTCTATTCGTCATGACTATTGCATACATGTTTTTAAGTGGTGCCAATTCTATTTTTCATGACTATTGCATACATGTTTCGAAGTTGTTCTAATTCTATTTGTCATGACTATTGCATACATGTTTTAAAGTGGTGCTGTAACACCCCAAGATTTCATAGTAAGTTATATATTTAAATTAATTCAATAGATTATACTACACACAACACTGAATTGTATTGAATTATATGCATGATTGAGTTTCTACGAGACAACACATTAGTATTATAATTATTTAAACAATATATATATTTATCAATTAAATAATGTAATATAAATAGTGAAAAATAAATTTTAAATGTTATTTATAATGTTTTCACATAAATAAAACATATTTATAATGAAATTTATATGTCTTTTTAAAATAGTTATATATTTAGAAAAATTATTTTCTTAAAAGAACTACTTTTTATGTCCTTTTGTGAACAATAATAAAATTAATGTTAGAAACTCCTAAAAATTTAATTTGGTAAAATAGACTTCATTTTTGGATTTAGAATATCAAAATTATCTTAGGGTAAATTTTTGGTATTTTTCTGAAAACTTTCAATTTTTGATGATTAGTGAAAAATACTACATAGTACATAAAAACCAACTTTTTCATTTAAATAATTATTTTTAATTAAAATTTATCTTAAAGTAAGAATAGATAAACAATACATATATTATTCCAATATAATTCATTTGAGTCATTTTTTAATAAGATTAGATATATAAAATTTTATTGATTTTTTTAACGTCTTTTACCCACCTTCTAGGCACATTAGCAAATTTGCATGAAACGTAATTTTACAGCTTCTGTGAATTGAATTTCAAAAATATAACATAAAAAGTTGTCATAAGTAAATAAAATGTGGTTTAATAGGATGAAAATAATTTCTAGTGAATAGTAACTTTTGAATTTTATTTACCATGGTTAAAAGTAAATAGGGTAATTAAAGGTAACAATGATATTATAATTACCCAAAAATATGTTCTAATTATATTGGATAAGTGTATTTAGACCAAAATAAACCTTAGGAAATAAATATGATCCTTTTTGATCCACTTGGATTAGATTAGGACATTTATTATATTTTATTTAAAGAAGAGTTCAAAGAGATAAATTTATATTTTAATAACTAAATCATTTTTAATATAGAGTTATACATAAGATAAATTTGACTATAAATATTCATTATAAATATACAAATATTTCCTATATCATGGTATTTTATTTATAATTTTTATACATTAAATAATTAATTTTATTTATGACACAATGATGAAGCAGTAATTACCTTATTAATGAAAGATTAAAATAATTGATATCATAAATATTAAAATAAATTTAAATTGAAACATTTTATGGAATCCACGAATTTTATAGGTGAATATGACATGTTAGGGTTGATTAAATGATTTTTTTGAAGTAATAAAGTTGTTATGACTTTCAAAAAAACCAAATACCAAATAGTGTCAAAATTGACATAAATGAGATTTTAAAACAAATACTGTTTTATAAAATTATATAATAGTTCTAAAAATCCAAGGTTTATCCAAATGACTTATATAATGTTATATATATCATCAATGAACCACTTTAGGTTCTATTTTCATTTTATAGTAACTATATTAACCATGTAGTATAAAAATACAAGAAGACATGGTAAAAGTTAAACTATTTAACAAAGAGTTAAATCTAAAAGATAAGGTTAACATGTTGACCTAAACTTGTATAAAACCTATTTATTGAGACTATTTCGACCCATCCCCACATTATACTCGAAATAAATCTATTTTGATCTATTAGAAACCGAAAATAATTTTATAATAAATTAATATTTCAAGCTTTTCCTAAAGTGCCCCTCACATCTCTTATAAAAGGGTACTTCCCCTTCTCTTTAATTATCACATAAACATCCATTTTTCTCGGAAAAAACCTACTCAAATATCATCCAAACTACCCTCACTTAAACCTAGATATTTTAATTTTATCATAAATACAACCCAAGGATCCCTTTTGTTCAAATCAAATGGAAGCACCCGAAGAAGAGGTAATTATTTTATCACCTCTTTCAAAGTTTTCTTCTTCTTATACTTCCTCTTTCTATATTGTTTCCATAATAAAATAATAATTCCAGTAACTTCTACATACTGATATGTTATTATAAATATGGTACAACCATATTCATTATTCTATCCATTCTATGAATGATAAAGTCACTATGCGTGCGTACGCACGACTTCCCGTCTCCACGCCGTGGTGTAGTTTGTTATTCAACACTACATTATTTGGATGAGTATAATAATGAGTATAGTTGATTTAAATAATAAATATGACATGTTAATTATTGTGTATGTAAAATATACCAAGAAATTACTTATTATTTCACCATCAATAGAATGATAGTGTCGTTCGTGAGTACGTACGACTTACCGTCTCCACAACGCGATGAGATTTTATTGCCCATCATAACCATTCAATAATAATTTCATTTGATGATTAAAAAATAATGTTTAATAACTTAATATCATTTTGGATATGAATAAAATACATCCTATCCATAACAAATATGACTTACATAACAAAAAATATAAAGGAAAATGAATCAGTTAACACCCGAAACAATGATATTACTGAAATATTATCAACAAAGCAATATTAGAGGATCATATATGATATCATATTTATGTACATGGTTCTTTTATAATTAAATAAAAATTATTTAACCATTATAAATGAGGTTAAAGTTACCCTCAACTAAAGGAAAGTATAAGGTAAGGGGTTTTCATCTCACTTTTTATTCCCGTGGGATTCATGCTATATTTGACACTATTTATTTTTGTGTGGTGTATGTACTACCTATAATTGTATTATTTGTGTAATATACATTAATTTATTATTATTTATATCTTCATTTTATGATCCTTCTTTCATGGGGTGTATGTTTCGTAAGTTACCAAATTGGTAAGGGAATTTCTAATTTCAATTTCCACTCATTGGGTTTTATGCATACTTCATTGATTATTTTACTCCAAGATTATGTGTAAAATCACTATTTATTTATTTATGTAGTAATTTACACTCCCCTTTGTGTGGATATACTTTTGATACACATAATCACTCCATTGATAAATTCTCAAGTCATTTATATGAACTTAATAATGGTAATCTTAACTCAATTTTCATTCATTGAGTTAAACATCCAAGTCATTGGTTTTGTTTTTACAAGAATATGTGTGAATGTACTTTGATTTATTTAAACATAATATCCAATAATACTGAGTGTATTTATATTTTTCACACATAATTTTGTCATATATTTATCCTTAATCTAAGGATATGGTCTTTATAAGGGATTTCGTCTCAATTTACATCCCATTGAGACTTGTTTGTTTTTATTCACCGATTCACTTTTATATTGTGTATATACTATACTATGACATATTATATCATGAATAACTTTATTCTAATGATATTATAATGTTTTTATTAATGTTATTCCTCAATTATTTTTATTCAAGCTTCTCTCATTTGGTTAGGAACTCTTTAACTAAAATATCATTTTAAATGTTTTATAGATTTATTCTTCTAAATCTTTCTCATTAATGTTCATGTTTTAAAAATGGTTTTAATAATTTATTTATATGTACATGAATGTTTTAAAATTAAAATTACTTTCAAAAGTTTCAAAGTGATATGGGACACTTTGATTCAAAAATATCTTTTAAACAACTTCTTTGATAAATAGTGTGACTTTTAAATGTTTTCAAGAAAAAAGGGATATTTCTCTGAAATAGTTTTACCAATTATTTTCATCTATATAAATATCATTAATTGTATTTTATTCTTTATTGAGGATGATTTTTTATAATAAAATCTTACATATTATATTTAATGAGTTATGTTTTATCATGGATGTGCTATTTTTATACCATTCATGGTTTGTGGTTGAAGTATTGACATTTTATATGCTAGTTTTAATATGAATGTTTAGATTATGTTTCACCCTTTTCATATAAGGAATTAATTGGACTTAGTATGTGATGGGCAGGGCCCGTTATAGCCCCTCGATGCATCAGTTGGTCTCATGATACAAACTAGTGTCTTGGCATAAGGACTTGACAATATTTTTATTTGTAGTCTTGGCACGAGGCCTTGACTATGTGGTTATGATGTCTGGAATTATGCATTCCATCATTATGAGATTAGATATTGATGTTACATGTGATTATTAGACTAGTAGAATATCCATGTGAATAAGTAAATGGAAATATTTAATTTATCTTTTCCATATTATGCTGAAGTTTATGTTTAAAGGGATTGTGTTTCAATTTTTTACCTTTACATAAAAGTTTGTGATTATTTATGATATATTTTGCTATATTTTTTATCCTTACTGAGCATATGAGCTCCCACATTTCTTATGTTTTATTTTCTCAGGATTTTAATAAGTTTATTATGATTTATATGTAGGTTTGATCTAGGAGAATAATGAAATTCTCAAAGGATTATCTATGTTTTATTTTATGTTAGAATTTGTAATGTAAAGTTCATGTATGTAATCTATTTCCCAAGACTGCTAAACTGATTAGTCCTTCAAGACTTGATTCCTTGTAATCATTCTAATGTATTAAAATAATGCACTGACTCTGGGCTTCTGGGGTCGGGGCGTTACATTTGGTAATAGAGGAATTTTAACAATAACTTTGGAAACTAGATTTAGATAAACTCTGATTAGGAAAAATTACCCTAAGATATAATTAGAAGATTAATATAGAAGAACTTCCTAAAATTTTGGCAATTTAAGGATTTTGTGTGTCTTACAGGTAATACATCCCTGTATGGATACTACAAGTGGATGTGGTTCTGGCATAGATGTACCTAGGAGTGAAAACTCCGACAAGGAGTTTCGAGCATGACCCGAGGTATCCTGGTACATAACAACGTGCCTTACTGTGCACCTGGTTTGACACTCCTAGGGGATATGTGTAGGATAATTCAAATTTTCTTTACTTAATTATTTTAAGGATTTTAATATAAGATGAGAATAAATGAGCTTGGTTAATCCTAAGGTGTTTTAGATTGAAAATAAGTTTTCATGATATCCACTAAATGATCTTATGACTATTGTTACTCAAACTATTCTTTCTGGTTTTAGTCAATGGCTGGATTCCAAGGAAGTCATCATAACATTGAACATGATGTATAAGGTGGGTATGATGGTTGAAATGAGAAAATAAATGTAATGTTGATAGGCTTAAAAGATATTGTGTTTATGCCGAATCAGGTTTCCAAAAATATGATCAACAACATATACATTAACCAACTCCCAAACTCAACAAAGAACAGAAAGGCAGAGAATGATAAGATCTCCAATAGTAGAGACCATGGAGAAAATAAAGCTCAATTTCCATCATGCAGGAAATATGGAAGAATTCACCCAGGAAAGTGTATCAATGGAATAAATAAATGCTTTATGTGTGGGAAAAGAGTACATAAAGTAAAGAATTGTCGAGTAAAACTGAAGAGTACTATAGAAGAAAATAAAAATAATCCTAATAATCCATTCACAGTCATTTTCTATAAATGTAGGGGACCTGGGAATTACCCGATTCAATTACCTATTCTATAAGATAACCACTAGGTCAAGGAAGAACCTATGTGAAAATAAATGGATGGAGAAATGTTTAAAAATATTAATGCTCTTTGTTGATGGGATTAATTTGGAAGACTTTTCTCTTGTATGTGTAACCCCGTAGTTTGTTATGTGAAAATTCTATTTGAGGAAGAATTGTCTTTTATTTTTTGGATATAGTTATAAAGAACCATTTGGGTTTATATGATCCTTGATTTTGAGGTAATTACAGGTTATTACTTTTTTGGGATGAAAATGAAAGGTATGTTATAACATTTGTGGTTAAAATATATTATGGTTATTTTTGAGGAATTTATCTCATTTTGGGAATGTTATAAAATTATATAGTTTTTGAAAAAGGACAACACACAAACTGTGTGAAAAACCATCGCGTTAGATAAAGTTGCAGGAATCAAACCCACAACCAAAGTGAGACTGAGATTTATCGCCTACCATTGGACTATGTGAAGTCCCTGGTTAGTATGACTAATTCTTTTTAGTTAAATGATTTTATGGATCAAGAATATGTTTATTTTTGGAACTTATGATTTATCAAATAAATATCCTTAGTATAGGAAAATGATTTGGTGATTAAGTGATTAATGTTATTTTGAAAGACATTCTCTCTTTTGGGAACACTATATTCCTAAGGAAAATAGAATACTATAAGATTTCATTTGAGAAATAATGGTGGATTTTTATTTTTGAAGAATCTATATTTTTATTGTGGACTTATAGAAATTTGGGTTATTTATGGAAATGATTGACCTATCACAGAGAATATGTGATTAGGTTAATTACTTTTAATTGTGTGACTTTAAGAGTAGTCATTGTTATTTGGAGACAAATGTTAATATTTATTGTGGAAGACTATGTGATCAAATCCTTATGAATTTTGGGTTTAAAACTTAGTTTGTATTATTTTGAAGAGTTTTAAGGACAATTGTTTATTGAATGGTCTTTGCTGAACTTTGGGTATTGTTTGTTTAATTTTGGAGATTAAGAGTTGTATTTCTTTCTATAAAGGATTATTCTTTTTAGGGATCATATAATATTGTACTAACCATTTTGGTTTTGGTTAATGTCTAAATACAATAGAAATATATAGTTTATCTTTTGTGGATTATGTGATTCTCTAGAAGTTGATTCTATCACTATAGGTGTGACCAATTCATCTTGAATACTCATTGTTTGGAGAAAAGATGAGTTTGTGGTATAAATTTATTAAAGGATGAAACTCTACTTGAAAAGTAAGTATATATCCTTATGTTTTTATTCAATCTCATAAATAAATTCCTCCAAATTATGACAAGGAACTTAAAACAAAAACTTTGTCCGTTTACTCATCCTACTAGGTAATCAAAGACCGTTTAACCCATCACAAGTTTATGGTTTTCTGGTAGTTAAATTTCTCCTCATCATGTCTTCTATCACTCTCCATAAGAACTTGATGGTTTTTTTCTCTTCTATATCCATGTTTTTTTACATGTAACCCTAGTATGGGATGTCTCGAGTGACCTTTTTATTTCTCTTTCTTTCTTCTAAAGTGATAGTTTTATTAACTCTTTTTCTGATTTGGGACTTTCAAAGAAGTTTCCAAGACCAATGTTAAAATTGTGAGGACACAATTTCTAAAAGGGGGGAAGAATGTAACACCCCAATATTTAATATTAAGTTATATCCTTAAAGTAATTCAATCACTTATACTGCACGTAACACTGACCTATCTTGCGTTATATGCAAGATTGAGTTTCTACGAGACAACACATTAGTATTATAATTATTTAAACAATATATATATTTATCAATCAATTAATGTAATATGAATAGTAACAAATAAATTTTAAATGTTATTTATAATGTTTTCAAATAAATAAAACATATTTATAATGAAATGTATATGTTTTGTTAAAATAGTTATATATTTAGAAAAACCATTTTCTTTAAAGAACTACTTTTTATGTCCTTTTGTGAACAATAATAAAATTAATATTAGACATTCATAACGACTTAATTTGGTAAAATAGACTTTATTTTTGGATTCATAATATCAAAATTAGCTAAGGGTGAATTTTTGGTATTTTTTTTGAAAACTTTCAATTTTTGATGAATAGTGAAAAATACTGCATAGTACATAAAAACCGACTTTTTCATTTAAATAATTATATTTAATTAAAATTTATCTTAAAGTCAATATAGATAAAAAATACATATATTAGTCCAATACAAGTCATTTTATTCATTTTATAATAAGATTAGATATATAAATTTTATTGAACTTTTTAACGTCTTTTACCCACCTTCTAGGCACATTAACAAATTTGCATAAAACGTAATTTTACCGCTTCTGTGAATTGAATTTAAAAAAAAATGAAATACATGATTGTCATCATTAAGTAAAATGTGGTTCAATATGATGAAAATAATTTTAGGTGAATAGTAACTTTTGAATTTTAGTTACCATAGTTAAAAGTAAATAGGGTAATTAAAGGTAAAAATGATATTATAATTACCCCAACACATGTAATAATTATTTGGATAAGTGTATTTCGACCAAAACAAACCTTAGGAAAAAAATATGATCCTTTTTGATCCACTTGGATTATATTAGGACATTTATTATACTTTATTTAAAGAAGAGTTAAAAGTGTTAAATTCAAATTTTAATAACTAAATAATTTTTAATATTGGGTTATACATAAGATAAATTAGACTATAAATATTAATTAGAAATATAGAAATATTTACGACATCATGATATTTTATTTATAAATTTTATACATTAAATAATTAAATTTATTTATGACTCAATGATGATGTAGTAATTACCTTTTTAATGAATGATTAAAATAATTGATATTATAAATATTAAAATAAATGTAAATTGAAACTTTTTATGACATCCAAAAATTTTATAGGTGAATATGACATGTTAGTGTTGATTAAATATATTTTATTTGAAGTAATAAAGTTTTTATGACTTGCATAAAAATCGAATACTAAATAGTTTCAAAATTGACACAAATGAGTTTTTAAAACAAATACTATTTTATTAAATTATATAATAGTCCTAAAAATATAAGGTTCGGAAAAATGACTTATAAAATGTTAGATATGTCATTAATTAACCACTTTATATTTTCTTGGCATTTTATAGTAACTATATTAACCATGTAGTATAAAAATACAAGAAGACATGGTAAAAGTTAAACTATTTAACAAAGAGTTAAATCTAAAAGATAAGGTTAATATGGTAACCTAAACTTGTCTAAAATATATTGGTTGAGATTATTTCAACCCATCCTAACCTTAGACGTGAAATAAATATATTTTGAGCTATTAGAAACTGAAAATAATTTTATAATAAATTAATATTTAAAGCTTTTCCTAAAGTGCCCCTCACATATCTTATAAAAGGGTACTTCCCCTTCTCTTTAATTAACACCTCAAACACAACTTGGATCGGCCAAAACCTGATAAAATCTCCTTACAACTACCCTCAATTAAACCTATAGGCCTTACTTTGATTATAAATCTAACCTAAGGATCCCTTTTGTTCAAATCAAAAGGAAGCACCTGAAGAAGATGTAATTATTTTATCACCTCTTTCGAAGTTATATTATTCTTATACATCCTCTTTCTATATTGTTTCCATAATAAAATAACAACTCTAGTACCTTCTAAATACTGAGATGTTATTATAAATATGGTACAACCATATTTATTATTCTATCCATCCAATGAATGATAAAGTCACCATGCATGTGCACATATGGCTTACCGTCTCCACGCCGTGGTGAAGTTTGTTATTAAACACTACATTATTTGTATGAGTATAATAATGAGTATAATTGATGTAAATAATAAATATGACATTTTAATGATTCTGTATGTAAAATATACCATCCAATTACTTATAATTTCACCATCAATAGAATTATATTCCCGTTCGTGCGTACGTATGGCTTACCGTCTCCATGACGCGATGAAATTTCATTCCCCATCATAACCATTCAAGAATAATTTAATTTTATGATTAAAAAATAATGTTTAAGAACTTAATATCATTATGTATATGAATAAAATACATCCTATCCATAATAAACATGACTTACACAACAAAACATATAAATAAAAATGAATCAGTTAACACTAAAAACAATGAACTACTGAAATATTATTAACAAAGAAATATTAAAGGATCATATATGATATCATATTTATGTATGTGGTTATAGTATAATTTAATAAAAATTCTTTAACCATTATACATGAGGTTAAACTTACCCTCTACTAAAGGAAAGTATAAGGTAAGAGGTTTTCACCTCACTTTTTATTCCTGTGAGATTCATGCTATATTTGCCACTATTTATTTTTGTGTGGTGTATGTACTGCACATAATTTTATTATCTGTGTAATATAATTTAATTTATGGGTATTTATATCTTTATTGTATGATCCTTATTTCATGGGGTGTATGTTTCATAAGTTACCAAATCAGTAAGGGAATTTCTAATTTCAATTTCCACTCATTGGGTTTTACACATACTTCATTGATTATTTTACTCCAAGATTATGTGTGAAATCACCATTTATTTATTTATGTAGTAATTTAAACTACCCTTTTTGTGGATATAATTTTGATACACATAATCAATCCATTGATAAATTCTCAAATCATTGATATGAACTTAATAAGGGTAATCTTAACTTAATTTCCATTCATTGAGTTAAACATCCAAGTCATTGGTTTTGTTTTTTCAAGAATATGTGTGAATGTCCTATGATTGATTTAAACTGAATATCCAATAATATTGAGTGTATTTATATTTTTCACACATAATTATTTCATTGATTTATCCTTAATCTAAGGATACCATCTTTATTAGAGATTTCATCTCAATTTACATTCTATTGAGACTTCTTTGTTGTTATGTGGCAATTCACTTTTATATGGTGTATATATTGTCCTATGACATATTATATCATGAATAACTTTATTCTCATGATATTATAATGTTTTTATTAATTTTATTCCTTAATTATTTTTATTCAAGCGTCTCTCATTTGGTTAGGAAATCTTTAACTAAAATATAATTTTAAATGTTTTAAAGATTTATTCTTCTAAATCTTTCTCATTAATGTCCATGTTTTAAAAATGGTTAAATGGATTTATTTATATGGACATGAATGTTTTAAAATTAAAATTCCTTTCAAAATTTTCAAATTGGTATGGGACACTTTGATTCAAAAATCTCTTTTAAATGACTTCTTTGATAAATAGTGCGACTTTTAAATTTTTTCAAGAAAAAGGGATATTTCTCTCAAATAGTTTTACTAATTATTTTCATCTATGTAAATATACTTCATTGTATTATATTATTGATTTAGGTTGATTTATTATAATATAATCTTTCATATTGTATTGAATGAGTTATGTTTGACTGTGGATATGCTATTTTTATACCA
Organism: Viscum album; assembly: GCA_963277665.1. Lineage (NCBI taxonomy): Eukaryota > Viridiplantae > Streptophyta > Magnoliopsida > Santalales > Viscaceae > Viscum > Viscum album. The sequence continues at coordinate 668,745,503 of OY728141.1, forward strand.
TTCATGGTTTATGGTTAAAGTATTGACATTTCTTATGCTAGTTTTAATACGAATGTTTAGATTATGTTTCACCCTTTTCATATGAGGAATTCATTGGAATTAGTATGTGATGGATAGGGCCTGCTATAGCCCCTATATGTATCGGCAGGTCTTGTGAGACAAACTAGTGTCTTGACACAAGGCCTTGCCAATATTTTTATTTGTAGTCTTGGCACGTGGCCTTGACGAAGTGGTTATGATGTCCGACATTATGCATTTCATCATTATGAGATTAGATATTGATGTTACATGTGATTATTTGACTTGTAGAATATCTATGTGAATAAGTAAATGAAATTATTTAATTTATCTTTACCATATTATGATGAAGTTTATGCTTAAAAGGATTTTGTTTCAATTTTATACCTTACCATAAAAGTTTTTGATTATTTAAGATAGCTTCTACTATATTGTTTATCCTTACTGAGCATATAAGACCAACCCTTTCTTATGTTTTATTTTCTCAAGATGACAAGAAGTGTATTATGATTTATATTCAGGTTTAATCTAGGAAAATAATGGAATTCTCAAATTATTATCTATGTTAGAAATTGTAATGTAAAGTTCATGTATGTAATATATTTCCCAAGACTACTAAACTGATCAGTCCTTTAGGACTTGGTTCCTTGTAATCATGCTAATGTATTAAAATAATACAGCAGTTCTGGGATTCTGGGGTTGAGGCGTTACATGTGCCAATTCTATATTTCCTGACTACTGCATACCTGTTTTGAAGTGGTGCCTATTCTATTTGTCTTGACTATTACATGCATGTTTTGAAGTGGTGCAGATTCTATTTTTCTTGACTATTGTATGAAAGGATTAGAGTGGTGCTAATTATATTCTATTATATTCAATTGAAAGATCGGATTAAGAAGAATCAGACTGGGATCATCATACTTAGGGTAACCGGATAGATTATTTTACATAGTCCAATAGGTTCTTACCTTTCTTCTGGGTAAGGAAAAAAAGAATTGTTTTACAATTGAATACATTTGGTGAATTGAAAAGAAGTGTAGGTAACATTAAATGTTACAAAAGAAATTGTATTGCCCTGTTTTTCTAATAGGGTGCACACGCACTGGAGGGATTTTTTCAAAGTGCTACACATGTGTAAAGGTATATCCCACTCATTGTAATACAAGGATTGTTTTCTTAGTGGATTGTATGGTATAGGATCATTTCCAAACCATACCAAGGACGTAGATATTCTTTTTGAATAGTGAACCTTATAAATCATTGTGTTCCTTTGGATGTGTGTTGAGTTCGTTTTTAGCAGGGAATTGAAATATCTAATAGGAGGTAAAGTTTGTTTCAATTGAAAAGAAAGAAAAAAGAAAAAGTGTATCACTGATTCACCCCCTCCCCCTCTTAGTGATACAATACATTGACTGATAACTTTCAAATTTAGACAAGGTAATACCTTTATAAAGACCAGGATCTTACAACCTCCGTACATTATAACTGCTCGCCCTCGATTCACATTACCATGCATCACTGAGCTTCCGTAAAAAAAGGTTCGGCTAATAAGACCGCCTATCCATTCCACTTTTCCAAGTTTCTCATTGGAAATTACAATGCTACCAAAAAATTAGAACCAAAGGTATGATCTTTCCCCTCAAGACTTCCTCACCACAACCCACAACATGAAACAGATACTCCTAAAAGGATGAATCTTCTTCAAATGTACATCAACCACTAGAACTTCACAGGAAAAACTTATACAACAATTCCTAATTCAAAACACAAAAAAACTTTGCACACAATATCATACCATCGTGGAGGAACCAATAAAAACCCCATCGGCCTGATCTTCTTTGAAACTCATGACCTGAATTACTTAGCATCATTTTACTTGGTTTTCGAAACTCTAATAGTGACCGAAACATGATATCACCTAAAGAAAAACACACAGTCTTTCCAGCCACATTTCTTGACTTATGTAGATCAACTACACATGTACCAATGATCCCATTCCATAACCATACATCCAATATACAACCAAAATATTTGGGAACTAAATCAATTAAACACTTCCAATGCTTGCTATTAGGGCTAACTCACCCAAATGGTGATCACCCGAGTCCCTCTTACCCAAAACTATGATCACTTTATCAACCAACCACTTGACTGTTATGGTTCTCTCCATAATATTCCTTTATTTGGATCCCCCAATATCGATGAAAGACCATCAAAATATAAACTCAACTTTCACATCATACCTGACGTTTTCCCAACTCACAATGCTCGAACATCCATAAGGACTTCTCCCTACACTGGCCTCCAGCCTTACCACTAAAACCTAATGGGAGGAAATTACGACACTATAAATTTGAGGACTAAGATCAAATCGACCTCACTCAATAACAAATTCATTTCTAATTGGAACTTTCCTCTACAACATCAAAATAGTGGTGGGTCACTCTCACCACCCCCATTACTATTTACCATCTCAGGTCAAACCACCCCGACTGGATTATCCCAAAACACCCATCTTCCACTGCTAAAATGATACCCCTTTTTTAATTTCCCAAGGATCTTATTAACTTGAATCCTATCACTATCGTCCAATGTGCCTATCGAGGTCATCCCTGACATCCGGTAGAATTCTGACATCATGGTATCATTTCCCTCCAAAACATTATTGGGCTCCACTACCACCATTAAAATTCCTAACACAAGAACTGCTACCATTCATACACTAACTAAAGAAGGATAGGTTCTCACTCAACCCATTACAAAATATTGAAATATACTTCTCACCCCAAAACATCCACCGAAGGTGACTTATAAGTTTCCACATCTGTCCCCCACTCCAAGCTAAGTCAAGCTATCCCTGGATGACTCATTTGAGATCTTTTAGCTTCACCATTAGCATGGAATTACATCACATGGACATGGTTCCCTCAAACTTCAAGACATTCCAATACAATCCAAATACACTTACTTGAGTCCACTTATGACTTTGTTGGAGTTATATAACCCCACATATCTTTCCAAAAACTATTTTCATGTCTTACCACTCCCTTCAATGACTTTAACAGAGGCATATTAAATTTATTTGGAACTACCCTGATCCCAAATCCACCACTTAGCTCAATCAACCACCATAATCAAGTCCCACCCAGCCTCTCTGAGATACCCAATGTGCACCTCATGGTTCCTCATTGGCATCCAGGTTCCATCACATCAACTCGACATTCTACTCCCCACATATAGAACTAACTTATCACTCCCCAGCATAAGAGTGTCCTTATCGTTTCTCTCTATGAGGGATTCCAACCACTATGGCTCACACTTATTCACAAGCCAAACCCCAAAACTTATACATGGTTGGATATCTTTTCCCATAATGAGAAAATGAACGTCACCTAGTTCCCATTACCAGCTTCCATGAATGGAACCCACAATGTTCATCAACACTTGGTTCATCCTCAAGACCTCATTCAAAAACTATTGATGGTGTACATCCCATGATCTAGATCCACATATACCTACCCCATGAGCGTTAAATACTTGATGTCCCTCATCCAACCAAAACACCATCAAGTCGCTTGGAATAAATCCAAAGCTTCTCAATGTACCTGGGATGATGTCAAGATGTTGGGAATGATCATCACTAGTCGAGGAATGATAAGAAGTCGTCGAAGACCACCACCACAAATTTATCCATTGATAATGTCACCTCCCACTATAGGACACTATGACCTACCAAGGATCTGAGGCCTCCCTACTACACACATATCATCAGCACTTAACCACCACTACTCATGTATGATTGCCAACCAAGACTCACCACCACTCCATAACCATCTACTAAGCAGCTGTGAACCAAAATTTTCTATGCAACTACTTCTACCACACCCCTCAACCTCTTTCAGTACACCCCTAATAGTTAACAATTGAAACACAATGGTCTACCACACCAATCAAACCAACAGTCTAATGCATAACCCTGATTCCTTCCTTAGTTTCATAGAAAATGATAGATTATTATACTAAATGAAATATAAACTTACCAGCATACACCCATACTTGGATCTCATTAGAGCCCTATAAGTTTTATAATTTCTTGTGAACACCCATACACTAACTTTAGTTCCCACAAACCCACCATCACCTAAGAATATCCTAAAATCCACTAAATCTCATAAACATGCCTCTTGATCCATCATCCTAATTGACCCCAAGGAATTTTTAACATCTCACCCAATAACCAAACCATTCATACAAACAAGATCATCCACATGACCACCCTCACCTCAGGTGTCACCTTAAAAAAATCATATAACTGTGCGTAAATCACCCTTGTCTCTTCTGCTCAAAAAAAACATCAAGATATCCATTAATCATCCTCCAAATAGATAGATCAGGTATACATATGAAACAACCCATTGAAACAAACCTTTAAACCTACCACAAGCACTTGGGTGCCCTTTTGAAAGAACTGGGGCACAACTATACCATTTAATGAAACTCGATGGTTCTCATTATTCATTTATTATACATTTGAGTCATCTTATATGATTTATATTCTATGGAACATGCATCACTAGGTTAGAGTCAATGAGGTCACTCCTGTTTTTACCCGAATCTATCAACACATAACCACAAATCAAGTCGTATCACCAAACCATAAAACTTCCCACTTAGCCCTCTCTGGGATCCAAAACACAACTCACAAGGTCCTTACTCACAAGGTCCCCAAAA